>JASERS010000015.1:0-648329 GCA_036711965.1 Onthophagus sagittarius
CACGGTTTCGCTATAACACGGTTTCGCTATAACACGGTTTCGCTATAACACGGTATCTTATAACACGGTTTCGCTATAACACGGTTTCGCTATAACACGGTATCTTATAACACGGTTTCGCTATAACACGGTATCTATAACACGGTTTCGCTATAACACGGTATCTTATAACACGGTATCTATAACACGGTTTCGCTATAACACGGTTTCGCTATAACACGGTATCTTATAACACGGTTTCGCTATAACACGGTATCTTATAACACGGTTTCGCTATAACACGGTATCTTATAACACGGTTTCGCTATAACACGGTATCTTATAACACGGTATCTTATAACACGGTTTCGCTATAACACGGTTTCGCTATAACACGGTTTCGCTATAACACGGTTTCGCTATAACACGGTTTCGCTATAACACGGTTTCGCTATAACACGGTATCTTATAACACGGTTTCGCTATAACACGGTTTCGCTATAACACGGTTTCGCTATAACACGGTATCTTATAACACGGTTTCGCTATAACACGGTTTCGCTATAACACGGTTTCGCTATAACACGGTTTCGCTATAACACGGTTTCGCTATAACACGGTATCTTATAACACGGTTTCGCTATAACACGGTTTCGCTATAACACGGTACCTTATAACACGGTTTCGCTATAACACGGTATCTATAACACGGTTTCGCTATAACACGGTATCTTATAACACGGTATCTTATAACACGGTTTCGCTATAACACGGTTTCGCTATAACACGGTTTCGCTATAACACGGTATCTTATAACACGGTTTCGCTATAACACGGTTTCGCTATAACACGGTTTCGCTATAACACGGTATCTTATAACACGGTTTCGCTATAACACGGTATCTTATAACACGGTTTCGCTATAACACGGTTTCGCTATAACACGGTATCTTATAACACGGTTTCGCTATAACACGGTTTCGCTATAACACGGTATCTTATAACACGGTATCGCTATAACACGGTTTCGCTATAACACGGTTTCGCTATAACACGGTATCTTATAACACGGTTTCGCTATAACACGGTTTCGCTATAACACGGTTTCGCTATAACACGGTTTCGCTATAACACGGTATCTTATAACACGGTTTCGCTATAACACGGTTTCGCTATAACACGGTATCTTTTAACACGGTTTCGCTATAACACGGTTTCGCTATAACACGGTTTCGCTATAACACGGTATCTTATAACACGGTTTCGCTATAACACGGTATCTTATAACACGGTTTCGCTATAACACGGTTTCGCTATAACACGGTTTCGCTATAACACGGTTTCGCTATAACACGGTATCTTATAACACGGTTTCGCTATAACACGGTTTCGCTACAACACGGTATCTTATAACACGGTTTCGCTATAACACGGTTTCGCTATAACGCGGTTTCGCTATAACACGGTTTCGCTGTAACACGGTATCTTATAACACGGTTTCGCTATAACACGGTTTCGCTATAACACGGTATCTTATAACACGGTTTCGCTATAACACGGTATCTTATAACACGGTTTCGCTATAACACGGTATCTTATAACACGGTTTCGCTATAACACGGTTTCGCTATAACACGGTATCTTATAACACGGTTTCGCTATAACACGGTTTCGCTATAACACGGTTTCGCTATAACACGGTTTCGCTATAACACGGTTTCGCTTAACACGGTATCTTATAACACGGTTTCGCTATAACACGGTTTCGCTATAACACGGTATCTTATAACACGGTTTCGCTATAACACGGTTTCGCTATAACACGGTTTCGCTATAACACGGTATCTTATAACACGGTTTCGCTATAACACGCTTTCGCTATAACACGGTTTCGCTATAACACGGTTTCGCTATAACACGGTATCTTATAACACGGTTTCGCTATAACACGGTTTCGCTATAACACGGTATCTTATAACACGGTTTCGCTATAACACGGTTTCGCTATAACACGGTATCTTATAACACGGTTTCGCTATAACACGGTTTCGCTATAACACGGTTTCGCTATAACACGGTATCTTATAACACGGTTTCGCTATAACACGGTTTCGCTATAACACGGTTTCGCTATAACACGGTATCTTATAACACGGTTTCGCTATAACACGGTATCTTATAACACGGTTTCGCTATAACACGGTTTCGCTATAACACGGTTTCGCTATAACACGGTATCTTATAACACGGTTTCGCTATAACACGGTTTCGCTATAACACGGTTTCGCTATAACACGGTATCTTATAACACGGTTTCGCTATAAGACGGTTTCGCTATAACACGGTTTCGCTATAACACGGTATCTTATAACACGGTATCTTATAACACGGTTTCGCTATAACACGTTTTCGCTATAACACGGTTTCGCTATAACACGGTTTCGCTATAACACGGTTTCGCTATAACACGGTATCTTATAACACGGTTTCGCTATAACACGGTTTCGCTATAACACGGTTTCGCTATAACACGGTATCTTATAACACGGTTTCGCTATAACACGGTTTCGCTATAACACGGTTTCGCTATAACACGGTTTCGCTATAACACGGTTTCGCTATAACACGGTTTCGCTGTAACACGGTATCTTATAACACGGTTTCGCTATAACACGGTTTCGCTATAACACGGTTTCGCTATAACACGGTATCTTATAACACGGTTTCGCTATAACACGGTTTCGCTATAACACGGTATCTTATAACACGGTTTCGCTATAACACGGTTTCGCTATAACGCGGTATCTTATAACACGGTTTCGCTATAACACGGTTTCGCTGTAACACGGTATCTTATAACACGGTTTCGCTATAACACGGTTTCGCTATAACACGGTTTCGCTATAACACGGTATCTTATAACACGGTTTCGCTATAACACGGTATCTTATAACACGGTTTCGCTATAACACGGTATCTTATAACACGGTTTCGCTATAACACGGTTTCGCTATAACACGGTTTCGCTATAACACGGTATCTTATAACACGGTTTCGCTATAACACGGTTTCGCTATAACACGGTTTCGCTATAACACGGTTTCGCTATAACACGGTTTCGCTATAACACGGTATCTTATAACACGGTTTCGCTATAACACGGTTTCGCTATAACACGGTATCTTATAACACGGTTTCGCTATAACACGGTTTCGCTATAACACGGTTTCGCTATAACACGGTTTCGCTGTAACACGGTATCTTATAACACGGTTTCGCTATAACACGGTTTCGCTATAACACGGTTTCGCTATAACACGGTATCTTATAACACGGTTTCGCTATAACACGGTATCTTATAACACGGTTTCGCTATAACACGGTATCTTATAACACGGTTTCGCTATAACACGGTTTCGCTATAACACGGTTTCGCTATAACACGGTATCTTATAACACGGTTTCGCTATAACATGGTTTCGCTATAACACGGTTTCGCTATAACACGGTATCTTATAACACGGTTTCGCTATAACACGTTTCGCTATAACACGGTTTCGCTATAACACGGTATCTTATAACACGGTTTCGCTATAACACGGTTTCGCTATAACACGGTTTCGCTATAACACGGTTTCGCTATAACACGGTTTCGCTATAACACGGTATCTTATAACACGGTTTCGCTATAACACGGTTTCGCTATAACACGGTTTCGCTATAACACGGTATCTTATAACACGGTTTCGCTATAACATGGTTTCGCTATAACACGGTTTCGCTATAACACGGTATCTTATAACACGGTTTCGCTATAACACGTTTTCGCTATAACACGGTTTCGCTATAACACGGTATCTTATAACACGGTTTCGCTATAACACGGTTTCGCTATAACACGGTTTCGCTATAACACGGTTTCGCTATAACACGGTATCTTATAACACGGTTTCGCTATAACACGGTATCTTATAACACGGTTTCGCTATAACACGGTATCTTATAACACGGTTTCGCTATAACACGGTTTCGCTATAACACGGTTTCGCTATAACACGGTATCTTATAACACGGTTTCGCTATAACATGGTTTCGCTATAACACGGTTTCGCTATAACACGGTATCTTATAACACGGTTTCGCTATAACACGTTTTCGCTATAACACGGTTTCGCTATAACACGGTATCTTATAACACGGTTTCGCTATAACACGGTTTCGCTATAACACGGTTTCGCTATAACACGGTATCTTATAACACGGTTTCGCTATAACACGGTTTCGCTATAACACGGTATCTTATAACACGGTTTCGCTATAACACGGTTTCGCTATAACACGGTTTCGCTATAACACGGTTTCGCTATAACACGGTTTCGCTATAACACGGTTTCGCTATAACACGGTATCTTATAACACGGTTTCGCTATAACACGGTTTCGCTATAACACGGTATCTTATAACACGGTTTCGCTATAACACGGTTTCGCTATAACACGGTTTCGCTATAACACGGTTTCGCTATAACACGGTATCTTATAACACGGTTTCGCTATAACACGGTTTCGCTATAACACGGTTTCGCTATAACACGGTATCTTATAACACGGTTTCGCTATAACACGGTTTCGCTATAACACGGTATCTTATAACACGGTTTCGCTATAACACGGTTTCGCTATAACACGGTTTCGCTATAACACGGTTTCGCTATAACACGGTTTCGCTATAACACGGTATCTTATAACACGGTTTCGCTATAACACGGTTTCGCTATAACACGGTTTCGCTATAACACGGTATCTTATAACACGGTTTCGCTATAACACGGTTTCGCTATAACACGGTTTCGCTATAACACGGTATCTTATAACACGGTTTCGCTATAACACGGTTTCGCTATAACACGGTATCTTATAACACGGTTTCGCTATAACACGGTTTCGCTATAACACGGATTCGCTATAACACGGTTTCGCTATAACACGGTTTCGCTATAACACGGTATCTTATAACACGGTTTCGCTATAACACGGTTTCGCTATAACACGGTATCTTATAACACGGTTTCGCTATAACACGGTTTCGCTATAACACGGTTTCGCTATAACACGGTTTCGCTATAACACGGTATCTTATAACACGGTTTCGCTATAACACGGTTTCGCTATAACACGGTTTCGCTATAACACGGTATCTTATAACACGGTTTCGCTATAACACGGTTTCGCTATAACACGGTATCTTATAACACGGTTTCGCAATAAGACGGTTTCGCTATTCGCTATAACACGGTTTCGCTATAACACGGTATCTTATAACACGGTATCTTATAACACGGTTTCGCTATAACACGTTTTCGCTATAACACGGTTTCGCTATAACACGGTTTCGCTATAACACGGTATCTTATAACACGGTTTCGCTATAACACGGTTTCGCTATAACACGGTATCTTATAACACGGTTTCGCTATAACACGGTTTCGCTATAACACGGTTTCGCTATAACACGGTTTCGCTATAACACGGTTTCGCTATAACACGGTTTCGCTATAACACGGTATCTTATAACACGGTTTCGCTATAACACGGTTTCGCTATAACACGGTATCTTATAACACGGTTTCGCTATAACACGGTTTCGCTATAACACGGTTTCGCTATAACACGGTTTCGCTATAACACGGTATCTTATAACACGGTTTCGCTATAACACGGTTTCGCTATAACACGGTTTCGCTATAACACGGTATCTTATAACACGGTTTCGCTATAACACGGTTTCGCTATAACACGGTATCTTATAACACGGTTTCGCTATAACACGGTTTCGCTATAACACGGTTTCGCTATAACACGGTTTCGCTATAACACGGTATCTTATAACACGGTTTCGCTATAACACGGTTTCGCTATAACACGGTATCTTATAACACGGTTTCGCTATAACACGGTTTCGCTATAACACGGTTTCGCTATAACACGGTATCTTATAACACGGTTTCGCTATAACACGGTTTCGCTATAACACGGTATCTTATAACACGGTTTCGCTATAACACGGTTTCGCTATAACACGGTATCTTATAACACGGTTTCGCTATAACACGGTTTCGCTATAACACGGTTTCGCTATAACACGTTTTCGCTATAACACGGTTTCGCTATAACACGGTTTCGCTATAACACGGTATCTTATAACACGGTTTTGCTATAACACGGTTTCGCTATAACACGGTATCTTATAACACGGTTTCGCTATAACACGGTTTCGCTATAACACGGTTTCGCTATAACACGGTTTCGCTATAACACGGTTTCGCTATAACACGGTTTCGCTATAACACGGTTTCGCTATAACACGGTTTCGCTATAACACGGTATCTTATAACACGGTTTCGCTATAACACGGTTTCGCTATAACACGGTATCTTATAACACGGTTTCGCTATAACACGGTATCTTATAACACGGTTTCGCTATAACACGGTTTCGCTATAACACGGTTTCGCTATAACACGGTATCTTATAACACGGTTTCGCTATAACACGGTTTCGCTATAACACGGTATCTTATAACACGGTTTCGCTATAACACGGTTTCGCTATAACACGGTATCTTATAACACGGTTTCGCTATAACACGCTTTCGCTATAACACGGTTTCGCTATAACACGGTTTCGCTATAACACGGTATCTTATAACACGGTTTCGCTATAACACGGTTTCGCTATAACACGGTATCTTATAACACGGTTTCGCTATAACACGGTTTCGCTATAACACGGTATCTTATAACACGGTTTCGCTATAACACGGTTTCGCTATAACACGGTTTCGCTATAACACGGTATCTTATAACACGGTTTCGCTATAACACGGTTTCGCTATAACACGGTTTCGCTATAACACGGTTTCGCTATAACACGGTATCTTATAACACGGTTTCGCTATAACACGGTATCTTATAACACGGTTTCGCTATAACACGGTTTCGCTATAACACGGTTTCGCTATAACACGGTTTCGCTATAACACGGTATCTTATAACACGGTTTCGCTATAACACGGTTTCGCTATAACACGGTTTCGCTATAACACGGTATCTTATAACACGGTTTCGCAATAAGACGGTTTCGCTATAACACGGTTTCGCTATAACACGGTATCTTATAACACGGTATCTTATAACACGGTTTCGCTATAACACGTTTTCGCTATAACACGGTTTCGCTATAACACGGTTTCGCTATAACACGGTTTCGCTATAACACGGTATCTTATAACACGGTTTCGCTATAACACGGTTTCGCTATAACACGGTTTCGCTATAACACGGTATCTTATAACACGGTTTCGCTATAACACGGTTTCGCTATAACACGGTTTCGCTATAACACGGTTTCGCTGTAACACGGTATCTTATAACACGGTTTCGCTATAACACGGTTTCGCTATAACACGGTTTCGCTATAACACGGTATCTTATAACACGGTTTCGCTATAACACGGTATCTTATAACACGGTTTCGCTATAACACGGTATCTTATAACACGGTTTCGCTATAACACGGTTTCGCTATAACACGGTTTCGCTATAACACGGTATCTTATAACACGGTTTCGCTATAACATGGTTTCGCTATAACACGGTTTCGCTATAACACGGTATCTTATAACACGGTTTCGCTATAACACGTTTTCGCTATAACACGGTTTCGCTATAACACGGTATCTTATAACACGGTTTCGCTATAACACGGTTTCGCTATAACACGGTTTCGCTATAACACGGTTTCGCTATAACACGGTTTCGCTATAACACGGTTTCGCTATAACACGGTATCTTATAACACGGTTTCGCTATAACACGGTTTCGCTATAACACGGTTTCGCTATAACACGGTATCTTATAACACGGTTTCGCTATAACATGGTTTCGCTATAACACGGTTTCGCTATAACACGGTATCTTATAACACGGTTTCGCTATAACACGTTTTCGCTATAACACGGTTTCGCTATAACACGGTATCTTATAACACGGTTTCGCTATAACACGGTTTCGCTATAACACGGTTTCGCTATAACACGGTTTCGCTATAACACGGTATCTTATAACACGGTTTCGCTATAACACGGTATCTTATAACACGGTTTCGCTATAACACGGTATCTTATAACACGGTTTCGCTATAACACGGTTTCGCTATAACACGGTTTCGCTATAACACGGTATCTTATAACACGGTTTCGCTATAACATGGTTTCGCTATAACACGGTTTCGCTATAACACGGTATCTTATAACACGGTTTCGCTATAACACGTTTTCGCTATAACACGGTTTCGCTATAACACGGTATCTTATAACACGGTTTCGCTATAACACGGTTTCGCTATAACACGGTTTCGCTATAACACGGTATCTTATAACACGGTTTCGCTATAACACGGTTTCGCTATAACACGGTATCTTATAACACGGTTTCGCTATAACACGGTTTCGCTATAACACGGTTTCGCTATAACACGGTTTCGCTATAACACGGTTTCGCTATAACACGGTATCTTATAACACGGTTTCGCTATAACACGGTTTCGCTATAACACGGTATCTTATAACACGGTTTCGCTATAACACGGTTTCGCTATAACACGGTTTCGCTATAACACGGTTTCGCTATAACACGGTATCTTATAACACGGTTTCGCTATAACACGGTTTCGCTATAACACGGTTTCGCTATAACACGGTATCTTATAACACGGTTTCGCTATAACACGGTTTCGCTATAACACGGTATCTTATAACACGGTTTCGCTATAACACGGTTTCGCTATAACACGGTTTCGCTATAACACGGTTTCGCTATAACACGGTTTCGCTATAACACGGTATCTTATAACACGGTTTCGCTATAACACGGTTTCGCTATAACACGGTATCTTATAACACGGTTTCGCTATAACACGGTTTCGCTATAACACGGTATCTTATAACACGGTTTCGCTATAACACGGTTTCGCTATAACACGGTATCTTATAACACGGTTTTGCTATAACACGGTTTCGCTATAACACGGTATCTTATAACACGGTTTCGCTATAACACGGTTTCGCTATAACACGGTTTCGCTATAACACGGTTTCGCTATAACACGGTTTCGCTGTAACACGGTATCTTATAACACGGTTTCGCTATAACACGGTTTCGCTATAACACGGTTTCGCTATAACACGGTATCTTATAACACGGTTTCGCTATAACACGGTATCTTATAACACGGTTTCGCTATAACACGGTATCTTATAACACGGTTTCGCTATAACACGGTTTCGCTATAACACGGTTTCGCTATAACACGGTATCTTATAACACGGTTTCGCTATAACACGGTTTCGCTATAACACGGTTTCGCTATAACACGGTATCTTATAACACGGTTTCGCTATAACATGGTTTCGCTATAACACGGTTTCGCTATAACACGTTTTCGCTATAACACGGTTTCGCTATAACACGGTATCTTATAACACGGTTTCGCTATAACACGGTTTCGCTATAACACGGTTTCGCTATAACACGGTATCTTATAACACGGTTTCGCTATAACACGGTTTCGCTATAACACGGTATCTTATAACACGGTTTCGCTATAACACGGTTTCGCTATAACACGGATTCGCTATAACACGGTTTCGCTATAACACGGTTTCGCTATAACACGGTTTCGCTATAACACGGTTTCGCTATAACACGGTATCTTATAACACGGTTTCGCTATAACACGGTTTCGCTATAACACGGTTTCGCTATAACACGGTATCTTATAACACGGTTTCGCTATAACACGGTTTCGCTATAACACGGTATCTTATAACACGGTTTCGCAATAAGACGGTTTCGCTATAACACGGTTTCGCTATAACACGGTATCTTATAACACGGTATCTTATAACACGGTTTCGCTATAACACGTTTTCGCTATAACACGGTTTCGCTATAACACGGTTTCGCTATAACACGGTATCTTATAACACGGTTTCGCTATAACACGGTTTCGCTATAACACGGTATCTTATAACACGGTTTCGCTATAACACGGTTTCGCTATAACACGGTTTCGCTATAACACGGTTTCGCTATAACACGGTTTCGCTATAACACGGTTTCGCTATAACACGGTATCTTATAACACGGTTTCGCTATAACACGGTTTCGCTATAACACGGTATCTTATAACACGGTTTCGCTATAACACGGTTTCGCTATAACACGGTTTCGCTATAACACGGTTTCGCTATAACACGGTATCTTATAACACGGTTTCGCTATAACACGGTTTCGCTATAACACGGTTTCGCTATAACACGGTATCTTATAACACGGTTTCGCTATAACACGGTTTCGCTATAACACGGTATCTTATAACACGGTTTCGCTATAACACGGTTTCGCTATAACACGGTTTCGCTATAACACGGTTTCGCTATAACACGGTATCTTATAACACGGTTTCGCTATAACACGGTTTCGCTATAACACGGTATCTTATAACACGGTTTCGCTATAACACGGTTTCGCTATAACACGGTTTCGCTATAACACGGTATCTTATAACACGGTTTCGCTATAACACGGTTTCGCTATAACACGGTATCTTATAACACGGTTTCGCTATAACACGGTTTCGCTATAACACGGTATCTTATAACACGGTTTCGCTATAACACGGTTTCGCTATAACACGGTTTCGCTATAACACGTTTTCGCTATAACACGGTTTCGCTATAACACGGTTTCGCTATAACACGGTATCTTATAACACGGTTTTGCTATAACACGGTTTCGCTATAACACGGTATCTTATAACACGGTTTCGCTATAACACGGTTTCGCTATAACACGGTTTCGCTATAACACGGTTTCGCTATAACACGGTTTCGCTATAACACGGTTTCGCTATAACACGGTTTCGCTATAACACGGTTTCGCTATAACACGGTATCTTATAACACGGTTTCGCTATAACACGGTTTCGCTATAACACGGTATCTTATAACACGGTTTCGCTATAACACGGTATCTTATAACACGGTTTCGCTATAACACGGTTTCGCTATAACACGGTTTCGCTATAACACGGTATCTTATAACACGGTTTCGCTATAACACGGTTTCGCTATAACACGGTATCTTATAACACGGTTTCGCTATAACACGGTTTCGCTATATCACGGTATCTTATAACACGGTTTCGCTATAACACGGTTTCGCTATAACACGGTATCTTATAACACGGTTTCGCTATAACACGGTTTCGCTATAACACGGTATCTTATAACACGGTTTCGCTATAACACGGTTTCGCTATAACACGGTTTCGCTATAACACGGTTTCGCTATAACACGGTTTCGCTATAACACGGTATCTTATAACACGGTTTCGCTATAACACGGTTTCGCTATAACACGGTATCTTATAACACGGTTTCGCTATAACACGGTATCTTATAACACGGTTTCGCTATAACACGGTATCTTATAACACGGTATCTTATAACACGGTTTCGCTATAACACGGTTTCGCTATAACACGGTTTCGCTATAACACGGTATCTTATAACACGGTTTCGCTATAACACGGTTTCGCTATAACACGGTTTCGCTATAACACGGTTTCGCTATAACACGGTTTCGCTATAACACGGTATCTTATAACACGTTTTCGCTATAACACGGTTTCGCTATAACACGGTTTCGCTATAACACGGTATCTTATAACACGGTTTCGCTATAACACGGTATCTTATAACACGGTATCTTATAACACGGTTTCGCTATAACACGGTTTCGCTATAACACGGTATCTTATAACACGGTTTCGCTATAACACGGTTTCGCTATAACACGGTTTCGCTATAACACGGTTTCGCTATAACACGGTTTCGCTATAACACGGTTTCGCTATAACACGGTTTCGCTATAACACGGTATCTTATAACACGGTTTCGCTATAACACGGTTTCGCTATAACACGGTATCTTATAACACGGTTTCGCTATAACACGGTATCTTATAACACGGTTTCGCTATAACACGGTATCTTATAACACGGTATCTTATAACACGGTTTCGCTATAACACGGTTTCGCTATAACACGGTATCTTATAACACGGTTTCGCTATAACACGGTATCTTATAACACGGTTTCGCTATAACACGGTATCTTATAACACGGTTTCGCTATAACACGGTATCTTATAACACGGTATCTTATAACACGGTTTCGCTATAACACGGTTTCGCTATAACACGGTTTCGCTATAACACGGTTTCGCTATAACACGGTTTCGCTATAACACGGTTTCGCTATAACACGGTATCTTATAACACGGTTTCGCTATAACACGGTTTCGCTATAACACGGTTTCGCTATAACACGGTATCTTATAACACGGTTTCGCTATAACACGGTTTCGCTATAACACGGTTTCGCTATAACACGGTTTCGCTATAACACGGTTTCGCTATAACACGGTATCTTATAACACGGTTTCGCTATAACACGGTTTCGCTATAACACGGTACCTTATAACACGGTTTCGCTATAACACGGTATCTTATAACACGGTTTCGCTATAACACGGTATCTTATAACACGGTATCTTATAACACGGTTTCGCTATAACACGGTTTCGCTATAACACGGTTTCGCTATAACACGGTATCTTATAACACGGTTTCGCTATAACACGGTTTCGCTATAACACGGTTTCGCTATAACACGGTATCTTATAACACGGTTTCGCTATAACACGGTATCTTATAACACGGTTTCGCTATAACACGGTTTCGCTATAACACGGTATCTTATAACACGGTTTCGCTATAACACGGTTTCGCTATAACACGGTATCTTATAACACGGTATCGCTATAACACGGTTTCGCTATAACACGGTTTCGCTATAACACGGTATCTTATAACACGGTTTCGCTATAACACGGTTTCGCTATAACACGGTTTCGCTATAACACGGTTTCGCTATAACACGGTATCTTATAACACGGTTTCGCTATAACACGGTTTCGCTATAACACGGTATCTTTTAACACGGTTTCGCTATAACACGGTTTCGCTATAACACGGTTTCGCTATAACACGGTATCTTATAACACGGTTTCGCTATAACACGGTATCTTATAACACGGTTTCGCTATAACACGGTTTCGCTATAACACGGTTTCGCTATAACACGGTTTCGCTATAACACGGTATCTTATAACACGGTTTCGCTATAACACGGTTTCGCTACAACACGGTATCTTATAACACGGTTTCGCTATAACACGGTTTCGCTATAACGCGGTTTCGCTATAACACGGTTTCGCTGTAACACGGTATCTTATAACACGGTTTCGCTATAACACGGTTTCGCTATAACACGGTATCTTATAACACGGTTTCGCTATAACACGGTATCTTATAACACGGTTTTGCTATAACACGGTATCTTATAACACGGTTTCGCTATAACACGGTTTCGCTATAACACGGTATCTTATAACACGGTTTCGCTATAACACGGTTTCGCTATAACACGGTTTCGCTATAACACGGTTTCGCTATAACACGGTTTCGCTTAACACGGTATCTTATAACACGGTTTCGCTATAACACGGTTTCGCTATAACACGGTATCTTATAACACGGTTTCGCTATAACACGGTTTCGCTATAACACGGTTTCGCTATAACACGGTATCTTATAACACGGTTTCGCTATAACACGCTTTCGCTATAACACGGTTTCGCTATAACACGGTTTCGCTATAACACGGTATCTTATAACACGGTTTCGCTATAACACGGTTTCGCTATAACACGGTATCTTATAACACGGTTTCGCTATAACACGGTTTCGCTATAACACGGTATCTTATAACACGGTTTCGCTATAACACGGTTTCGCTATAACACGGTTTCGCTATAACACGGTATCTTATAACACGGTTTCGCTATAACACGGTTTCGCTATAACACGGTTTCGCTATAACACGGTATCTTATAACACGGTTTCGCTATAACACGGTATCTTATAACACGGTTTCGCTATAACACGGTTTCGCTATAACACGGTTTCGCTATAACACGGTATCTTATAACACGGTTTCGCTATAACACGGTTTCGCTATAACACGGTTTCGCTATAACACGGTATCTTATAA
Organism: Onthophagus sagittarius; assembly: GCA_036711965.1. NCBI lineage: Eukaryota > Metazoa > Arthropoda > Insecta > Coleoptera > Scarabaeidae > Onthophagus > Onthophagus sagittarius. The sequence goes on from JASERS010000015.1 coordinate 14,218, forward strand.
CACGGTTTCGCTATAAGACGGTTTCGCTATAACACGGTTTCGCTATAACACGGTATCTTATAACACGGTATCTTATAACACGGTTTCGCTATAACACGTTTTCGCTATAACACGGTTTCGCTATAACACGGTTTCGCTATAACACGGTTTCGCTATAACACGGTATCTTATAACACGGTTTCGCTATAACACGGTTTCGCTATAACACGGTTTCGCTATAACACGGTATCTTATAACACGGTTTCGCTATAACACGGTTTCGCTATAACACGGTTTCGCTATAACACGGTTTCGCTATAACACGGTTTCGCTATAACACGGTTTCGCTGTAACACGGTATCTTATAACACGGTTTCGCTATAACACGGTTTCGCTATAACACGGTTTCGCTATAACACGGTATCTTATAACACGGTTTCGCTATAACACGGTTTCGCTATAACACGGTATCTTATAACACGGTTTCGCTATAACACGGTTTCGCTATAACGCGGTATCTTATAACACGGTTTCGCTATAACACGGTTTCGCTGTAACACGGTATCTTATAACACGGTTTCGCTATAACACGGTTTCGCTATAACACGGTTTCGCTATAACACGGTATCTTATAACACGGTTTCGCTATAACACGGTATCTTATAACACGGTTTCGCTATAACACGGTATCTTATAACACGGTTTCGCTATAACACGGTTTCGCTATAACACGGTTTCGCTATAACACGGTATCTTATAACACGGTTTCGCTATAACACGGTTTCGCTATAACACGGTTTCGCTATAACACGGTTTCGCTATAACACGGTTTCGCTATAACACGGTATCTTATAACACGGTTTCGCTATAACACGGTTTCGCTATAACACGGTATCTTATAACACGGTTTCGCTATAACACGGTTTCGCTATAACACGGTTTCGCTATAACACGGTATCTTATAACACGGTTTCGCTATAACACGGTATCTTATAACACGGTTTCGCTATAACACGGTTTCGCTATAACACGGTATCTTATAACACGGTTTCGCTATAACACGGTTTCGCTATAACACGGTATCTTATAACACGGTTTCGCTATAACACGGTATCTTATAACACGGTTTCGCTATAACACGGTTTCGCTATAACACGGTTTCGCTATAACACATAAATATAATTAAATCATAAATATACATGCTTCATACTTTCTATTTTAAAACGTCAGCGACCATGAAGTAGGAAAGATGAGTTTAAACCGGTTCGGAAAGCACTCGTCCAGTATGGTAATCGATAAGTTTGGTAAGCATGTACATGGTCACAACATTGTTACTCATTTGAAGAAGCGTCGATATTTACGACCATCAATTATATTAACATTTAGCGGAGATGGAACTACAGATAAGGTTGATAATTATTTCATTATTCAAAATTTAGGATACGTTAAACAGTATGTTAACTATTTTTATGTTGGTGAAATTGTTTCTTCCCGATTTGAGGGAAACGTACAACTCATAATTGATGGGAAGCAATTCGATCCAAATGACTTAAATTATCTATCCTTCGGGAATAAAATAGTATGCAAGCCTACAATAACGCCCACTTTATTGAAGCATCCATTTAGTGTTGAATTAGTCATTGAATTGTCCACAAAATGAGTAATATCAAGAGATCCCTTGTAAATGAGTTGCACGCGCCAGTACGGAAAAACTACAGACGCAGGCGTGTTGTTATAAAGGGTTTAAGGGACTTATTTCAAGCTGATTTGGTAGAGATGATTCCTTATTCAAAAGCTAATGGTAATTTTAAATATATATTAACCGTTATTAATGCATTTTCCAAGTACGGATGGGCTGTACCACTAAAAAACAAAACGGGTAAGGAAGTTACGCGGGCTATGGAAACGATTCTGTTAGACAAGCGAAACAATATACCGAAGAACCTACAGACAGATAACGGAACAGAATTTTATAACGCAAACTTTAAGAACCTTATGACACGCTATGGTATTAATCATTACAGCACATTTTCTAATTTAAAGAGTTCAATTGTCGAACGCTTCAATAGAACACTAAAGGAAAAGATGTGGAAAGAATTTAGTATGCAAGGTAATTATCGTTGGTTGGAAATACTACCTAAATTAATTCAGGATTATAACAACCGAGAGCACCGGACGATAGGAATGAAACCAAGCGAAGTAAACAGCAGAAATGCTTCAATTCTGTTGAAATCTGTTTACAATTACATAAAGACGGTCGACCCTATTAGAAAAAGATTTAAAGTCGGTGATTACGTACGAATAAGCAAGCATCGACACGTCTTCACCAAAAACTACACTCCAAATTGGTCTAACGAAGTATTTACTATACATACCGTTCGTAATACTAACCCCACAACATACCTTCTCAAAGATGCTTCCGGTGAAATTATTTCTGGCGGATTCTATAGAGAAGAATTACAAAACGTTAAGCATCCAGACGTTTACTTGGTGGAAAAAGTGCTAAGACGAAAAGGACAACAAGTGCTTGTTAAATGGTTGGGTTTGGGACCGTCTCATAATTCTTGGATCTCAAAAAGTAACGTTATTTAAGAAACAATAAAACAATTACTAATACACGTTAAATAATTTATTTACTATCTGAGATTACAGTATATGTATTATTTTGTATTGATTATTTATATTATATTTTTTAATTATTTATATTTTGTGTTGCATCATTCAATGACTTATGCCCCCAAGCCAATGTACTAGAACCATCCGGTAATATGTGCCGTTTATCATCACTACATGATAAAGCGATTTTGTTTTTTAATTCTGTGTACATTGTGTGATATTCCGATTTAAATACGTACATTTTCTTACGTATCAATCCACCACGTTCGACCACAGCTTTGTAATCGGTTACGCTCAAATGTTTATCAATAACATACTTTTTCACTCCATTAGCCTTCTTTACGTTATCGTCGAACAAAGTTATGCAATAAGCTTTGGCTCCTGTTCCAACAAATGAGGTGATACACCTATTTGGATATTCATCCTTCATTCTTCCCAATACCGGTACACCGCGGGGTATACCGTGTATATTGTCTAACGGATAATTCGACGTGTCAAAGACATCAATATTTTCTTTTATATCCTCATATACGTTTGGTGTAAATATTTCTAGAATCAACGAATCCGTATCGGTGTACAAGAGGTATACGTCGTTTCCATACTTTTCTTTTAAATAACCATAGAAGAAATCGTACATTACCGTTTTCGAAAGCTCTAATATGCAGAATCCTACGTACAGCGGTTTATTATAACGTACTTCTGCGAGATTCAGCTGAATTGCTACCAAATTATCATTGAATACTTTTGAAGATTTGAAATTTGGTTTAGCGATCAGAGCTTCTACGCCCGGTTTCCTATGGCGACATTCCCAGTGTGTAACTAATCTTATATCTACCCGCTTTTCTACATTTTCCATTGTTTTACCGAACACGTTGTTATTCATCGACTTGTAATGGTTTTTATCAAATTCATTTGTCGCTTTCGCACGTTTTTCAGAATTGAAATCAATATATTTCCGCATCCACTCTGATTGTTTAAATTCTAACGCCCTATGAACCTTTATTAACTTCAAACCAAACCGTACACATTGCTTTAAGTTCATGTAATGAATGATGTACCTTGATTTATTATATAAATTTGCTATTAACTTTGCATTTTTTGAGCCTGGAGGTACAATTCGTTCAGGACAAAATGGTAAATCGTTGTGTTCATCATGCAAGTTTTCCGGATACTCTAAATCAACTTCAAACACGTAACCCTTTCCTGAATCTTCATTCATATTGTCAATATCTAGCCTACGGATCTCTTCATCTGACAGCCATCGAAATCCTCCGGTTGGAAGTTTTCTTCTCATCGCGTGCCCATACAAATTTGTAGCGTCAAGATATAAAATATAGGATGTTTCTCTATTGGGTAGAAATTCCGGCATAAACTTATTATTTGCTTCAGCACTTCTCTTGCTGCATATACTCAAACCACCGCGAATACCCTTTTTAAAGAAATGCAACATATCTATATCGGTTAGCAATTCCAATTTTACCCTAGTCATGCGTAGTAAGGCATCAAAACCGAAACCCGGTGATGTGAAATAATGACACGGATCCAAACCATAGTTCTGAATCGATATGGTTCGAAAATTCTCAAATATATCCGCCAAAAGTAAAACATCCGACGTTAGATATATGTCACTATATTCTCCTAAAGTGTGACAATTAAACACTTTCCACGCTTTTTGTGCTCGACAGTAATTTTCTTCAGTTACTTCTTCATCGCATAATGTATTATAAAAACTTTTTTGATCTGGCAAACAGTTGAAGTTTAGCTTTTCGAATGAGTCTACAAAACAGTATGGAAATACTCCCTTTTGACGCACTAATCGAAACTGTTCTTCATTTTTAAAATGCTTTCTGATTTCGACACATTGATTATCTTCCAAAAATGATCCCAATTTTTCTAACGATGAAGCCATAAATCTATATGAATCGACAAATCTTAATTTCATCGACACTCTTCTTAGCTTTCCCTTGCTATCAACATAATCTCCTACGACAATTTTTTTTTGAAAACGATATGTATTTCTCTTTACTTTGTGCTATAACTTCAACATCTTCCTCTTTTAACGCCATATCTTTTACGAACATGTGACAATCGTAATTTGAAAGATTATGAAAAAATATTGGTATGAAGTTTGGTAATTGGTAATTTATATTACACACACTATGTGCAGGCCCTCGATATAAGCCGGTGAGGTGGTCATGATCGTATACTTTGCTGCCAGTTTTTATCTCTTTCGAACAAATGTGACACGTATCTTCTATATGATGTATTAATTTTTCTAGATTTTCTAATGGTAACATTTCTTTTGGCTTGCTTAAATAGTTGTTGTATATACTTAAAACATCTTCCTCCAACTTGTTCATAAAAATTTGTGCTGCATTACGCCCTCGATATATTTCAAATTTCGATAACGAATCATCATAAGAACATTTAATATAGTATGCAAACGCATACGGCTCGTGTTCAAAACATTTTACGGAGTATGAATTCTCATTGTTCTTTTCTGTATTCTCGATACAGACGATTGGTTTCTGTAACGATTCAAAGTCTGCATATACTACAAATGGTATTTTTAATTGTTTTTCAAAATTTTCAAATTGTAATACATTCTCCTGTTCTTGCTCTCCATATTTATTTATTTTAATACTTGTTGTTGGTAAAATTGCTCTTACCTTGCCGCAATCGTGCGTTTGATGTCGCTGAAGTTGTCACTCTGTTGAAAAGAATATCAAACATCCCTCGCAAATAAATTTTTCATGACCATTTTTAGATGCTTGTGCTGACAGTAATCTGGATAAACTTTTTATCCAACAGTAATGGCTATTTCCAAGATCATCCGATATTAATAATAAATTTATATGTCTTTCTTCCTTTTGTCGACATATGTACATGGTGATTATATCATAATTCATAACTCCGTCTTTAAAATATTCATTTAAACCATAGACATTTATCGAAACTTTGTTCTGCTTCTCAAACTCAGGTATGTCTCGTAATGTAACCGGAAATGTTATATTTGAATAGTCAAAGCCACAATTTTCATAATGAGGATACGAAGTTGTCCGCTGTGGTAAACCGTTCGGTTCACACACTGCTGATGTTAACGCCCAAGCAAAGCATGCATCATCAGCATTTTGGATATTTATTACAGCACGCTTAGCTTTTATATGGTACGGCAGATCCATGTAGCTCGAAGCTCTTGTGGGGTTATATTTGTTGAGATTAACCTCCATATACAGTATTTGTAATAGTGTCCACCCTGTATACAAATTGTTTTAATTAGTATTCTTCAAACCTTGCACCTTAGAGCGCTTACCTGAATCACGTTCTTGAAATTCCGACATTTTTGATGATATTTCATCGATGAAGTCATTATAAATTTTATACAAATCTGTCGCTAAAGATGCTACTTTATTTTTTGTATTAAACGATTTTATTTCCCAATCTTCTTTGGATTGCAAACAATACATTCCAAAACATTCTAGATTTAATTTAATGCTGCCATGAATATCGATAGCGCTTTGAATTAGATTTAAGATTTTTTCACGAATTCTATCCGAATATTCCTTCAAATCCACAAAATTTCCCGGTTCGTTTATTCTATAGCTTACTATTTTATCGCCAAATGCCCCAGCGATTCTCTCAACTCCATCGTCAATTATTACAAACGCATTGCGTTTATGCTCATTACTGCGCAAATGTGCAGAATAACATCGCTTATTTACGTACTTATCGCACGCATCACATTTTGCCATATTTGATTTAGATATTTCTTCAAGTTTGATTCTTTTACCAATGCATGATTGCCGCTGATGTCTCTTCAAGTTATCGGACCGGGTGAAACATTTTGCGCAATTATCACACACCAACATTTTGGACTTTATTCTTTTTCACTTCTCAACGAATAACTACGTCCCTGTGATACTTTACCACCGTTTATAAACCTTTCCACCTCCTCCCAATTCTTGCAGGAGTTTTATGCAGGAGGTTTTTTGTGAACATAATGAACCCAAATGATGCCAGGTAAATATGACTCATTCCTTTTCTTCGAGCAAAACAGCACTTCTTATCTGCATATATTTTTTTACATAAACTTGCTTGGGCAGTATTACTACCTGAATAAATTTATAAAAAACCCTACTCTTATTTAATAATTACGGCCGATTTAAAACCTTTTTGCAAGCAAGTTCGATATACACGATTTTCAATTAGTCGCTTAAACCCTCTCACATTATATCATCCAAATCAGGTAGGATGGGATAATCATTTTAATTAGTATATATTAGTAAATATTACAAGATTATTTTTCATTCTATCGGAAGACGACGAAGAGTAACCATCTACGAACATGTCTTAACACGTCAACAGAGCGTTATTATTTTATTCTCTGGTTTCCCTATTTAAAGGTGTCACTTGGGGGGGAGGTTGCAAATAATTAAAACTTAATTGGAAACTCCTCCCACATTACAACTTTTAAGGTTAGTAGGTTTGTAACAATTAGCCGATTCTAGAACCTCCTCCTCCTCCTCCTCCTCCTCCAACAATTAGCCGATTCTACAACCTCCTCCAAAAATTAGTAGATACAACAACCTCCTCCTCCTCCTCCTCCAACAATTAGCCGATTCTAGAACCTCCTCCTCGGACGCAGGTTCGAGGAGGAGGTTCTAGAATCGGCTAATCTATACTACTAACGAACGACTGTAGAATATTTACGGGTCGGTTCGGGTTAATAATGTGCCGTGCGTTACATTGGTATTATTCGTCTCGCGCGTCGAAAAACGGGTTGCGGTAAAAGTTCGTACTGTTCAGTGGGAAATGAATAAAATTGGATTTCTACGACAAAGTTCGTACTGTTCAGTGGGAGATGAATAAAATTGAATTTCTACGAGAAAGTTCGTACTGTTCAGTGGGAAATGAAAAAAATGAATTGTTAAAATTCTTTCATATCTCGACGATTCGAGTTTAAACACAAACGAAAAACGGATTTCACCAATTTGTCGTTTAGATTTGCCATGAGTTGCCCTGATTTGCCCCGAGTTGCCGTGAGTTACCGTGGGTTGCACTCCGATGCAACGACGTGCCACAACGGGCGGCAACGGACGGCAACGAACGACTGTAGAATATTTACGGGTCGGTTCGGGTTAATAATGTGCCGTGCGTTACATTGGTATTATTCGTCTCGCGCGTCGAAAAACGGGTTGCGGTAAAAGTTCGTACTGTTGAGTGGGAAATGAATAAAATTGGATTTCTACGACAAAGTTCGTACTGTTCAGTGGGAGATGAATAAAATTGAATTTCTACGAGAAGTTCGTACTGTTCAGTGGGAAATGAAAAAAATGAATTGTTAAAATTCTTTCATATCTCGACGATTCGAGTTTAAACACAAACGAAAAACGGATTTCATCAATTTGTCGTTTAGATTTGCCATGAGTTGCCCTGATTTGCCCCGAGTTGCCGTGAGTTACCGTGGGTTGCACTCCGATGCAACGACGTGCCACAACGGGCGGCAACGGACGGCAACGAACGACTGTAGAATATTTACGGGTCGGTTCGGGTTAATAATGTGCCGTGCGTTACATTGGTATTATTCGTCTCGCGCGTCGAAAAACGGGTTGCGGTAAAGTTCGTACTGTTCAGTGGGAAATGAATAAAATTGGATTTCTACGACAAAGTTCGTACTGTTCAGTGGGAGATGAATAAAATTGAATTTCTACGAGAAAGTTCGTACTGTTCAGTGGGAAATGAAAAAAATGAATTGTTAAAATTCTTTCATATCTCGACGATTCGAGTTTAAACACAAACGAAAAACGGATTTCACCAATTTGTCGTTTAGATTTGCCATGAGTTGCCCTGATTTGCCCCGAGTTGCCGTGAGTTACCGTGGGTTGCACTCCGATGCAACGACGTGCCACAACGGGCGGCAACGGACGGCAACGAACGACTGTAGAATATTTACGGGTCGGTTCGGGTTAATAATGTGCCGTGCGTTACATTGGTATTATTCGTCTCGCGCGTCGAAAAACGGGTTGCGGTAAAAGTTCGTACTGTTCAGTGGGAAATGAATAAAATTGGATTTCTACGGCAAAGTTCGTACTGTTCAGTGGGAGATGAATAAAATTGAATTTCTACGAGAAAGTTCGTACTGTTCAGTGGGAAATGAAAAAAATGAATTGTTAAAATTCTTTCATATCTCGACGATTCGAGTTTAAACACAAACGAAAAACGGATTTCACCAATTTGTCGTTTAGATTTGCCATGAGTTGCCCTGATTTGCCCCGAGTTGCCGTGAGTTACCGTGGGTTGCACTCCGATGCAACGACGTGCCACAACGGGCGGCAACGGACGGCAACGAACGACTGTAGAATATTTACGGGTCGGTTCGGGTTAATAATGTGCCGTGCGTTACATTGGTATTATTCGTCTCGCGCGTCGAAAAACGGGTTGCGGTAAAAGTTCGTACTGTTCAGTGGGAAATGAATAAAATTGGATTTCTACGACAAAGTTCGTACTGTTCAGTGGGAGATGAATAAAATTGAATTTCTACGAGAAAGTTCGTACTGTTCAGTGGGAAATGAAAAAAATGAATTGTTAAAATTCTTTCATATCTCGACGATTCGAGTTTAAACACAAACGAAAAACGGATTTCACCAATTTGTCGTTTAGATTTGCCATGAGTTGCCCTGATTTGCCCCGAGTTGCCGTGAGTTACCGTGGGTTGCACTCCGATGCAACGACGTGCCACAACGGGCGGTAACGGACGGCAACGAACGACTGTAGAATATTTACGGGTCGGTTCGGGTTAATAATGTGCCGTGCGTTACATTGGTATTATTCGTCTCGCGCGTCGAAAAACGGGTTGCGGTAAAAGTTCGTACTGTTCAGTGGGAAATGAATAAAATTGGATTTCTACGGCAAAGTTCGTACTGTTCAGTGGGAGATGAATAAAATTGAATTTCTACGAGAAAGTTCGTACTGTTCAGTGGGAAATGAAAAAAATGAATTGTTAAAATTCTTTCATATCTCGACGATTCGAGTTTAAACACAAACGAAAAACGGATTTCACCAATTTGTCGTTTAGATTTGCCATGAGTTGCCCTGATTTGCCCCGAGTTGCCGTGAGTTACCGTGGGTTGCACTCCGATGCAACGACGTGCCACAACGGGCGGCAACGGACGGCAACGAACGACTGTAGAATATTTACGGGTCGGTTCGGGTTAATAATGTGCCGTGCGTTACATTGGTATTATTCGTCTCGCGCGTCGAAAAACGGGTTGCGGTAAAAGTTCGTACTGTTCAGTGGGAAATGAATAAAATTGGATTTCTACAACAAAGTTCGTACTGTTCAGTGGGAGATGAATAAAATTGAATTTCTACGAGAAAGTTCGTACTGTTCAGTGGGAAATGAAAAAAATGAATTGTTAAAATTCTTTCATATCTCGACGATTCGAGTTTAAACACAAACGAAAAACGGATTTCACCAATTTGTCGTTTAGATTTGCCATGAGTTGCCCTGATTTGCCCCGAGTTGCCGTGAGTTACCGTGGGTTGCACTCCGATGCAACGACGTGCCACAACGGGCGGCAACGGACGGCAACGAACGACTGTAGAATATTTACGGGTCGGTTCGGGTTAATAATGTGCCGTGCGTTACATTGGTATTATTCGTCTCGCGCGTCGAAAAACGGGTTGCGGTAAAAGTTCGTACTGTTCAGTGGGAAATGAATAAAATTGGATTTCTACGACAAAGTTCGTACTGTTCAGTGGGAGATGAATAAAATTGAATTTCTTCGAGAAAGTTCGTACTGTTCAGTGGGAAATGAAAAAAATGAATTGTTAAAATTCTTTCATATCTCGACGATTCGAGTTTAAACACAAACGAAAAACGGATTTCACCAATTTGTCGTTTAGATTTGCCATGAGTTGCCCTGATTTGCCCCGAGTTGCCGTGAGTTACCTAGGGTTGCACTCCGATGCAACGACGTGCCACAACGGGCGGCAACGGACGGCAACGCACGACTGTAGAATATTTACGGGTCGGTTCGGGTTACTAATGTGCCGTGCGTTACATTGGTATTATTCGTCTCGCGCGTCGAAAAACGGGTTGCGGTAAAAGTTCGTACTGTTCAGTGGGAAATGAGTAAAATTGGATTTCTACGACAAAGTTCGTACTGTTCAGTGGGAGATGATTAAAATTGAATTTCTACGAGAAAGTTCGTACTGTTCAGTGGGAAATGAAAAAAATGAATTGTTAAAATTCTTTCATATCTCGACGATTCGAGTTTAAACACAAACGAAAAACGGATTTCACCAATTTGTCGTTTAGATTTGCCATGAGTTGCCCTGATTTGCCCCGAGTTGCCGTGAGTTACCGTGGGTTGCACTCCGATGCAACGACGTGCCACAACGGGCGGCAACGGACGGCAACGAACGACTGTAGAATATTTACGGGTCGGTTCGGGTTAATAATGTGCCGTGCGTTACATTGGTATTATTCGTCTCGCGCGTCGAAAAACGGGTTGCGGTAAAGTTCGTACTGTTCAGTGGGAAATGAATAAAATTGGATTTCTACGACAAAGTTCGTACTGTTCAGTGGGAGATGAATAAAATTGAATTTCTACGAGAAAGTTCGTACTGTTCAGTGGGAAATGAAAAAAATGAATTGTTAAAATTCTTTCATATCTCGACGATTCGAGTTTAAACACAAACGAAAAACGGATTTCACCAATTTGTCGTTTAGATTTGCCATGAGTTGCCCTGATTTGCCCCGAGTTGCCGTGAGTTACCGTGGGTTGCACTCCGATGCAACGACGTGCCACAACGGGCGGCAACGGACGGCAACGAACGACTGTAGAATATTTACGGGTCGGTTCGGGTTAATAATGTGCCGTGCGTTACATTGGTATTATTCGTCTCGCGCGTCGAAAAACGGGTTGCGGTAAAAGTTCGTACTGTTCAGTGGGAAATGAATAAAATTGGATTTCTACGGCAAAGTTCGTACTGTTCAGTGGGAGATGAATAAAATTGAATTTCTACGAGAAAGTTCGTACTGTTCAGTGGGAAATGAAAAAAATGAATTGTTAAAATTCTTTCATATCTCGACGATTCGAGTTTAAACACAAACGAAAAACGGATTTCACCAATTTGTCGTTTAGATTTGCCATGAGTTGCCCTGATTTGCCCCGAGTTGCCGTGAGTTACCGTGGGTTGCACTCCGATGCAACGACGTGCCACAACGGGCGGCAACGGACGGCAACGAACGACTGTAGAATATTTACGGGTCGGTTCGGGTTAATAATGTGCCGTGCGTTACATTGGTATTATTCGTCTCGCGCGTCGAAAAACGGGTTGCGGTAAAAGTTCGTACTGTTCAGTGGGAAATGAATAAAATTGGATTTCTACGACAAAGTTCGTACTGTTCAGTGGGAGATGAATAAAATTGAATTTCTACGAGAAAGTTCGTACTGTTCAGTGGGAAATGAAAAAAATGAATTGTTAAAATTCTTTCATATCTCGACGATTCGAGTTTAAACACAAACGAAAAACGGATTTCACCAATTTGTCGTTTAGATTTGCCATGAGTTGCCCTGATTTGCCCCGAGTTGCCGTGAGTTACCGTGGGTTGCACTCCGATGCAACGACGTGCCACAACGGGCGGTAACGGACGGCAACGAACGACTGTAGAATATTTACGGGTCGGTTCGGGTTAATAATGTGCCGTGCGTTACATTGGTATTATTCGTCTCGCGCGTCGAAAAACGGGTTGCGGTAAAAGTTCGTACTGTTCAGTGGGAAATGAATAAAATTGGATTTCTACGGCAAAGTTCGTACTGTTCAGTGGGAGATGAATAAAATTGAATTTCTACGAGAAAGTTCGTACTGTTCAGTGGGAAATGAAAAAAATGAATTGTTAAAATTCTTTCATATCTCGACGATTCGAGTTTAAACACAAACGAAAAACGGATTTCACCAATTTGTCGTTTAGATTTGCCATGAGTTGCCCTGATTTGCCCCGAGTTGCCGTGAGTTACCGTGGGTTGCACTCCGATGCAACGACGTGCCACAACGGGCGGCAACGGACGGCAACGAACGACTGTAGAATATTTACGGGTCGGTTCGGGTTAATAATGTGCCGTGCGTTACATTGGTATTATTCGTCTCGCGCGTCGAAAAACGGGTTGCGGTAAAAGTTCGTACTGTTCAGTGGGAAATGAATAAAATTGGATTTCTACAACAAAGTTCGTACTGTTCAGTGGGAGATGAATAAAATTGAATTTCTACGAGAAAGTTCGTACTGTTCAGTGGGAAATGAAAAAAATGAATTGTTAAAATTCTTTCATATCTCGACGATTCGAGTTTAAACACAAACGAAAAACGGATTTCACCAATTTGTCGTTTAGATTTGCCATGAGTTGCCCTGATTTGCCCCGAGTTGCCGTGAGTTACCGTGGGTTGCACTCCGATGCAACGACGTGCCACAACGGGCGGCAACGGACGGCAACGAACGACTGTAGAATATTTACGGGTCGGTTCGGGTTAATAATGTGCCGTGCGTTACATTGGTATTATTCGTCTCGCGCGTCGAAAAACGGGTTGCGGTAAAAGTTCGTACTGATCAGTGGGAAATGAATAAAATTGGATTTCTACGACAAAGTTCGTACTGTTCAGTGGGAGATGAATAAAATTGAATTTCTTCGAGAAAGTTCGTACTGTTCAGTGGGAAATGAAAAAAATGAATTGTTAAAATTCTTTCATATCTCGACGATTCGAGTTTAAACACAAACGAAAAACGGATTTCACCAATTTGTCGTTTAGATTTGCCATGAGTTGCCCTGATTTGCCCCGAGTTGCCGTGAGTTACCTAGGGTTGCACTCCGATGCAACGACGTGCCACAACGGGCGGCAACGGACGGCAACGCACGACTGTAGAATATTTACGGGTCGGTTCGGGTTACTAATGTGCCGTGCGTTACATTGGTATTATTCGTCTCGCGCGTCGAAAAACGGGTTGCGGTAAAAGTTCGTACTGTTCAGTGGGAAATGAGTAAAATTGGATTTCTACGACAAAGTTCGTACTGTTCAGTGGGAGATGATTAAAATTGAATTTCTACGAGAAAGTTCGTACTGTTCAGTGGGAAATGAAAAAAATGAATTGTTAAAATTCTTTCATATCTCGACGATTCGAGTTTAAACACAAACGAAAAACGGATTTCACCAATTTGTCGTTTAGATTTGCCATGAGTTGCCCTGATTTGCCCCGAGTTGCCGTGAGTTACCGTGGGTTGCACTCCGATGCAACGACGTGCCACAACGGGCGGCAACGGACGGCAACGAACGACTGTAGAATATTTACGGGTCGGTTCGGGTTAATAATGTGCCGTGCGTTACATTGGTATTATTCGTCTCGCGCGTCGAAAAACGGGTTGCGGTAAAAGTTCGTACTGTTCAGTGGGAGATGAATAAAATTGAATTTCTACGAGAAAGTTCGTACTGTTCAGTGGGAAATGAAAAAAATGAATTGTTAAAATTCTTTCATATCTCGACGATTCGAGTTTAAACACAAACGAAAAACGGATTTCACCAATTTGTCGTTTAGATTTGCCATGAGTTGCCCTGATTTGCCCCGAGTTGCCGTGAGTTACCGTGGGTTGCACTCCGATGCAACGACGTGCCACAACGGGCGGCAACGGACGGCAACGAACGACTGTAGAATATTTACGGGTCGGTTCGGGTTAATAATGTGCCGTGCGTTACATTGGTATTATTCGTCTCGTGCGTCGAAAAACGGTTTGCGGTAAAAGTTCGTACTGTTCAGTGGGAAATGAATAAAATTGGATTTCTACGACAAAGTTCGTACTGTTCAGTGGGAGATGAATAAAATTGAATTTCTACGAGAAAGTTCGTACTGTTCAGTGGGAAATGAAAAAAATGAATTGTTAAAATTCTTTCATATCTCGACGATTCGAGTTTAAACACAAACGAAAAACGGATTTCACCAATTTGTCGTTTAGATTTGCCATGAGTTGCCCTGATTTGCCCCGAGTTGCCGTGAGTTACCGTGGGTTGCACTCCGATGCAACGACGTGCCACAACGGGCGGCAACGGACGGCAACGAACGACTGTAGAATATTTACGGGTCGGTTCGGGTTAATAATGTGCCGTGCGCTACATTGGTATTATTCGTCTCGCGCGTCGAAAAACGGGTTGCGGTAAAAGTTCGTACTGTTCAGTGGGAAATGAATAAAATTGGATTTCTACGACAAAGTTCGTACTGTTCAGTGGGAGATGAATAAAATTGAATTTCTACGAGAAAGTTCGTACTGTTCAGTGGGAAATGAAAAAAATGAATTGTTAAAATTCTTTCATATCTCGACGATTCGAGTTTAAACACAAACGAAAAACGGATTTCACCAATTTGTCGTTTAGATTTGCCTTGAGTTGCCCTGATTTGCCCCGAGTTGCCGTGAGTTACCGTGGGTTGCACTCCGATGCAACGACGTGCCACAACGGGCGGCAACGGACGGCAACGAACGACTGTAGAATATTTACGGGCCGGTTCGGGTTAATAATGTGCCGTGCGTTACATTGGTATTATTCGTCTCGCGCGTCGAAAAACGGGTTGCGGTAAAAGTTCGTACTGTTCAGTGGGAAATGAGTAAAATTGGATTTCTACGACAAAGTTCGTACTGTTCAGTGGGAGATGATTAAAATTGAATTTCTACGAGAAAGTTCGTACTGTTCAGTGGGAAATGAAAAAAATGAATTGTTAAAATTCTTTCATATCTCGACGATTCGAGTTTAAACACAAACGAAAAACGGATTTCACCAATTTGTCGTTTAGATTTGCCATGAGTTGCCCTGATTTGCCCCGAGTTGCCGTGAGTTACCGTGGGTTGCACTCCGATGCAACGACGTGCCACAACGGGCGGCAACGGACGGCAACGAACGACTGTAGAATATTTACGGGTCGGTTCGGGTTAATAATGTGCCGTGCGTTACATTGGTATTATTCGTCTCGCGCGTCGAAAAACGGGTTGCGGTAAAAGTTCGTACTGTTCAGTGGGAAATGAATAAAATTGGATTTCTACGACAAAGTTCGTACTGTTCAGTGGGAGATGAATAAAATTGAATTTCTACGAGAAAGTTCGTACTGTTCAGTGGGAAATGAAAAAAATGAATTGTTAAAATTCTTTCATATCTCGACGATTCGTGTTTAAACACAAACGAAAAACGGATTTCACCAATTTGCCGTTTAGATTTGCCATGAGTTGCCCTGATTTGCCCCGAGTTGCCGTGAGTTACCGTGGGTTGCACTCCGATGCAACGACGTGCCACAACGGGCGGCAACGGACGGCAACGAACGACTAGAATATTTACGGGTCGGTTCGGGTTAATAATGTGCCGTGCGTTACATTGGTATTATTCGTCTCGCGCGTCGAAAAACGGGTTGCGGTAAAAGTTCGTACTGTTCAGTGGGAAATGAATAAAATTGGATTTCTACGACAAAGTTCGTACTGTTCAGTGGGAGATGAATAAAATTGAATTTCTACGAGAAAGTTCGTACTGTTCAGTGGGAAATGAAAAAAATGAATTGTTAAAATTCTTTCATATCTCGACGATTCGAGTTTAAACACAAACGAAAAACGGATTTCACCAATTTGTCGTTTAGATTTGCCATGAGTTGCCCTGATTTGCCCCGAGTTGCCGTGAGTTACCTAGGGTTGCACTCCGATGCAACGACGTGCCACAACGGGCGGCAACGGACTGCAACGAACGACTGTAGAATATTTACGGGTCGGTTCGGGTTACTAATGTGCCGTGCGTTACATTGGTATTATTCGTCTCGCGCGTCGAAAAACGGGTTGCGGTAAAAGTTCGTACTGTTCAGTGGGAAATGAGTAAAATTGGATTTCTACGACAAAGTTCGTACTGTTCAGTGGGAGATGATTAAAATTGAATTTCTACGAGAAAGTTCGTACTGTTCAGTGGGAAATGAAAAAAATGAATTGTTAAAATTCTTTCATATCTCGACGATTCGAGTTTAAACACAAACGAAAAACGGATTTCACCAATTTGTCGTTTAGATTTGCCATGAGTTGCCCTGATTTGCCCCGAGTTGCCGTGGGTTGCACTCCGATGCAACGACGTGCCACAACGGGCGGCAACGGACGGCAACGAACGACTGTAGAATATTTACGGGTCGGTTCGGGTTAATAATGTGCCGTGCGTTACATTGGTATTATTCGTCTCGCGCGTCGAAAAACGGGTTGCGGTAAAAGTTCGTACTGTTCAGTGGGAAATGAATAAAATTGGATTTCTACGACAAAGTTCGTACTGTTCAGTGGGAGATGAATAAAATTGAATTTCTACGAGAAAGTTCGTACTGTTCAGTGGGAAATGAAAAAAATGAATTGTTAAAATTCTTTCATATCTCGACGATTCGAGTTTAAACACAAACGAAAAACGGATTTCACCAATTTGTCGTTTAGATTTGCCATGAGTTGCCCTGATTTGCCCCGAGTTGCCGTGAGTTACCGTGGGTTGCACTCCGATGCAACGACGTGCCACAGCGGGCGGCAACGGACGGCAACGAACGACTGTAGAATATTTACGGGTCGGTTCGGGTTAATAATGTGCCGTGCGTTACATTGGTATTATTCGTCTCGCGCGTCGAAATAGGGGTTGCGGTAAAAGTTCGTACTGTTCAGTGGGAAATGAATAAAATTGGATTTCTACGACAAAGTTCGTACTGTTCAGTGGGAGATGAATAAAATTGAATTTCTACGAGAAAGTTCGTACTGTTCAGTGGGAAATGAAAAAAATGAATTGTTAAAATTCTTTCATATCTCGACGATTCGAGTTTAAACACAAACGAAAAACGGATTTCACCAATTTGTCGTTTAGATTTGCCATGAGTTGCCCTGATTTGCCCCGAGTTGCCGTGAGTTACCGTGGGTTGCACTCCGATGCAACGACGTGCCACAACGGGCGGCAACGGACGGCAACGAACGACTGTTGAATATTTACGGGTCGGTTCGGGTTAATAATGTGCCGTGCGTTACATTGGTATTATTCGTCTCGCGCGTCGAAAAACGGGTTGCGGTAAAAGTTCGTACTGTTCAGTGGGAAATGAATAAAATTGGATTTCTACGAGAAAGTTCGTACTGTTCAGTGGGAAATGAAAAAAATGAATTGTTAAAATTCTTTCATATCTCGACGATTCGAGTTTATACACAAACGGAAAACGGATTTCACCCATTTGCCCTGATTTGCCTGGAGTTTGCTCTGATTTGCCATGAATTGCCGTGAGTTGCACTGAGTTGCCCCGAGTTGCCGTGAGTTGCCCGGAGTTGTCCATTTTCTCCATTTTCGTATTTTTCTCGCCATTGATACATCCTAGGACAAAAGTACAAGAGGGCAATATTGTTAAAAATAAAATTTGCTACAACTTTTGTTTGAAAACTTTTTTTGTAGCACGTTTAGATTCTCACATTTAGGTATAATAGTTGTGATATATATTAAATTCGTCAAATAAAAATAAAAAATAAAAATAAAAAATTTATTCAAACACTAATTATTGACAACAAATGGTAATTGGCATATTTAAAGTATAACGCAAAAAACCGCACGTCGATAGGACACCCCTGAGCCGAGTTTCGCTATACCCGGGGTCCAGCTCACGTCGGCTATTGGTGGGTATATATCGAAAAACGACTTCGCTATGAACGCCACAAACCAGTTATCCCCGCGGTAACTTTCAACATAAATTAAATAGGAAAATAACAATAATAGAAAAAATTAATAACTTTTAAAAATAATTTAAAAATATCACACTTTGGCTTCACGAACAAACAAACAAACAAACAAACGAACTAGTGACTAATAACCAATAATTACAAATGCGATCGAAATGTCGGCCCTTGACTGTAAGTAAAAAGTAGATAAATAAATAAAATAAAAAATATAACACAATAATAAAATATAAACCGTTAAGATACACAAATGGAACAACAATCGGGCATTATCGGAAGGTACTACCGGCATACGAAACGAACGATCATTGTAATTGTTTTAACAAAACATATACAAAGTTTCTTAAAACTAGGTAGTATTTCATTTTATATATGTACAAATTGGGGAAGTTGTCAGGAGCGGGGAGGCTTTTTAAGTTCGTTTATTTATTAATTCACGGTTTTTCTATAGGGGGGATATTTACAGAGGTGATTGGGGAAAAAAATAATGTATTTACAGTATGTTTCTATAGAAGAGAGCCGCGTACAGATAATTAATCGATTGGTAGGTTGTCAATCTTTCTAGTTCTTATCAGCAAGTTGCCGAACGCCGTTAGCGGACATGACCCTGGTTAGTAAAAATGTTAAGGTGGATTTAGGTTGTTGGGTTGTGGGGGGTGGGAGTGGGTTTTTGTTGTGGTTAGACTATGTTTATGTTGGGCATGAGGTTTAAGTTATTTGTTTCGTGCGGAAATTTGTATTTAGTGTGTTGTGTGGGGTGGTTGGTGATGTTTTTAATTAACGTGTTAGGATGTTGTTTAGTGTTTGTGTACAATTTTTGGTTGAGTTGAATGAGGATTTGTTTGATGGGTTTTGTTTTGGTGATTTGGTGGAGGTGCTGGATGTTGATATAGCGATTGGAGTTGGAAATTATGCGGAGGGTTTTGTTTTGGCATGTTTGGAGTTTTTTGAGGTTGGTTGGTGCAGCGTTTGACCATATGGGAGCGGCGTAGGTTAGTGAAGGGCGAATAATGGTGGTGTATAGTAGGGTTTTGTTTTTTAGGTTAAGGCAACTGTTTCTTGAGATTAGAGGGTAAATTGTTTTTATGGTGGAGGATGCTTTGGCGATGGATTTTGTTATGTGGTTGGCGAAGGAGAGTCTTTGGTCTAGTGTGACACCTAGATACTTGATTTCTGTTTTTAGTGGAATGTTAGAGTTGGAGATTTTTAAGGGAATCGGGATTCTGGCTGGATGGTTATTTTTGGTGAACGCTATCGATTCAGATTTTTGGGGATTAACTGTGATTTTCCAGTGATTGTAATACTTTCAAAGGAATCTGAGGTGAGTTTGTAAGGAAAGGATGGCGATTTTGGGGTCTTTTGAGTGGGCGTAAATTGCCGTGTCATCGGCGTAGGTGGCTAATGGAGTTTGTGGCATCTGGGGAAGGTCAGCGATAAATAGGTTAAATAGGTGGGGTGAGGTGACAGCGCCTTGGGGGACACCTGATTCGATGTTCTGGGGGGGGGGGAGTGTGGAGTTGAGTTTGACTTGTATTTTCCTGTTAAGTGGCTGTGTATAAGTTTAATGAGGTAGGGAGGGTAATTGAATAGGATAAGTTTGTGTATTAGTCCTTCAATCCAAACTGTGTCGAAAGCCTTTTCAAGATCGAGAGAGAATAGGGCGGTGTGAGTGCGTGAGTTGAGTTTGTGTCAACGACACAATCGTTGAGTATGCGTGAGATTTGATGTGTGGTTGAGTGTTGATGTTGGAATCCGAATTGATATTTGGGGATGGTGTTGTGTTCGTATGTGTGATCAATGATACGTTCCATGATGATTTTCTCTATTGCTTTGGAGATAGAGGTTAAGAGGGAGATGGGTCTGTAGCTTGAGGGGATGGTGATGTCTTTGTTGGGCTTTGGTATGGGGATTATTATGGCTGTTTTCCAGGCGTTTGGGTAGTGTTGGAATTTGAGGATATGGCGAGCGATATAGGTTAGTTGTACATATGCTTTTTTGGGGAGATTTTGGAGAAGGATGTTGGGAATGCCGTCGTTTCCTGAGGCTTTGAATGGTTTCAGTTTTTTGATTATGGTTTTAAGTGTGGAGGGAGTGATCAGGTGAAGGTCTGATGGAGGTGAATGATTTTGGCGGAGAAATTGTTGTGTGTTTTGTGAGATTTCATGTTGTTGTGGTGTTGTGTTGGGTTTAGTTTGGTGAATATTGCGGAAATATGTGGCTAGAAGATTTGCTTTGGCGGGGTCGCTTATTTTGTAGGAATCTTGTGAGGAAAGTGCGGGTATGGGTTTGAATTTGGATTTTAATTTGCGGATTTCTTGCCAGATTATGTTGTCGTTGGGAGAGAGGGATTTAAGTTTTTGGGACCATGTGGTGTTTGTATGGCGTTTTAATTCGGTGCGAATTTGTGTGTTTAGGGAGTGATATTGTGTTTTGGTGTCCTTGTTATGTGTGCGCTGGTGGAGGCGCCGGAGGCGGTTTCTTTCTTTAATTAGGGCGGCGATGTGGGGGGGGAGTTGGAGTGCGGTGTATGGTATTTTTGGTAATAAGGGGGATGGCGGCGTTTTTAGCGGTTTGTATTGCGGTGGACAGGGTGATGATTTCTTGTTCGAGGTGTTCTATGGAGTTAATTGTTGGGGTGGTTTGGATTGATTGGTTACTGATGTTTTTATACAGGGACCAGTTTGCGGATCTGAAGTTGAAGATTTTGATGGGTTGTTGAGAGGGGATGGGCGGGTGTCCTATTTTGAGGAGAATGGGGTAATGATCTGAGGAGAGGTCGTTAAGAACCGTCGGCTCGGGAAGGTCAGGGATATTTTTTGCTATTGCGATATCTATTGTTGTGGGGGTAGAACCATTATCTGGGTGATGGGTCGGTTTACGAGGAGCAAGGACAAAAGCATTTCTGGATTGGGTGAAGTTGAAAAGGGTACGGCCTTTTGTGTTAGAGATGTGGAAGCCCCAGGAATAATGTCGTGCATTGAGGTCTCCGAGAATGATTATTTTGTTATATGGGGTGGTAAGTTTGTGGAGGTCTTGGTGGGTCAGGGTGGAGTTGGGGCTGCTGTAGAGGGTGGATATGTGTAAGTTGTTGGGGAGTTTGAGTGTGATGAGATCGAGGTGATTGAGGTCTGGTTGTGGGATTTTGAGGTGTGGGATTGAATTTTTAATGAGGATTGCTACCCTTCTGGAACGTCGGGAGAAATCTTTTCTGTAAAGGGTGTAGCCAGGGAATTTTATTTGGTCTGTAGGGATGAGTTTTGTTTCGTTAAGAAGAAGGATATCAATGTCAAATCGGGATAGGAAGTTAGTTATTTCGTGAATTTTGGGCATAAGACTGTTGGTGTTGAAGTGTACTATTATTAGTTTATACATTGGAGAGATTTTTGAAAGTGTTTGAGTGGCGTGTAGTAGATTTCCAGGGGATCTATCGTTAATTATTTCATTTTTGAAAGTTTTTAGGGCGTTTATTAAGGCGGGGATGTTAATGAGTCCGTTCAGCGTATTTGGGGCATACGGTGGAGTTTGCTGTGTGGGGGCCGTTGCAGTTTGTGCACGAGACGGCGAGGCCGTTTTCGCGCGTGATTTCGCATTCGCTAGTTTTGTGAGCTCCTGTGCATTTGACACAGCGAGCTTTGGCATAGCAGTTGGAAGTTGCGTGCCCCCATTGCTGACAATTCTTGCATTGTATCAGAATTTTTGAATTCTTTACATAATCCCAGAAAATTGTGGTACGGAGTACATATCTTACCGATTCTTGAAGGGTTTTGAGGGTTTTTATGTTGGAGAATGTAACCAGATATTTGGGATATCTTGTCCCTCTCATTTTATAACATTTAGTAATTTCAATTCCATGTTCATTGAGAAGATCTTCTTTGATGTCTTCCGGATTAATATGATGGGGAAGACCATCTAGCACGAATGCCTTTTCTCTTTCTTCTTTGGGGGTATGGGTGTGGAATTCGGTTTCTTCTTTTTTGAGATGATTAATTAGAATGCGGCGTTTACCGGGATTTTAAGTATAAACAGTGCACCCCGTTTTTGTGAATCGGAGGGTGTATTCTTGATTTCCGATCCATTTATTTAGATCGGACGTGATTTTTGAATGGTTGGAGTATCCATCGATGTGAATGGAGATCGGGGGTGATGTTTTTTTAATTGATTGGGTGGGTTTTTTAGGGGTTTGGTAGGTTTTGTTGTTATCAGTTTCTGTTATTTCGTTTAATAGCGAATATTTGTTGTTCGTTGGGACAGTTGGGACTATTTTTGATGATGTGGGTGCAGAAACTGATGTTTCTTGGAGTTTTGCACCTTTGATTGAAGATTTTGTTGTAATTTTTGCTTTTTTGGGGGATTGGGGTTCGTCGCTGTAGACTTCTTCCACTTCTTCGTCGTCTGCTGTGTTTCTGGATTGATCGGAGGTGACTGTTGAATCGGATTCTTCTTCTTTAGATATTTTATCGACGTAAATTTTTGTTTTGGTAACTTGTGTTTACCGTGTGATGGCATTTTGTAACGTTTTTATTAAAACTGGCGTTCAATTTAATTTAAACTCACTAAGTTTTGAAACTTAAAACGAAAAATGTTTACTGTTTTTAGGGGCGTAGGTACCTGCGAGACCCGGGCGGACCCGACCCTCGGCCGGGTTTCTTTGTTCTGCGCGTTTGGACACTTTATAATTCTTGAGAGGCTATTGTTCGATTTCACAGAAAACGTTCATTTTGGCACGTACACACTTTTGCGCTTTAAAACGTTCTGGAGCACTCAGAAAGGGAGGGAGAGACTTCCGCTCGCTACGAGAGCTCGAGTGGAACTGGGACGAGAACCGGTACGTTCAATGTGGTATGGCCGTTGCCTACAGTAAAAACCCCTTACCTTCGTCCGCAACGGTTGCGTAGCCGTGCGACGGGTTGCTTCCAGTTGCAATGGGGTGCGACGATACGTTACCGTTCGTATTCTTAGAATAAAAAGAGAAAAGAATTGTAATAAAAATTTTATTAATTTAATTAAATAAAAATAAAATTTTACACGTATGCAAGAAGTTTTGCAACCAAAAAATAAAAAAAAATAAATAAAAAATCAAGTTTTCTTAACACGTAAAAAAAAATTAGAAACGAGCGAAATTGAGAAGAAAGAATTATCATTATTATTTTAAACAGTTACAGTTAGGAGAAAGAAAAAATATGAAAAACAATAATAATAATAATAACGAAATTAAAATGAAAGTGAGAAACTTGAAATTGTAATTACACCGACGGACGACGTTAATGAACGTCGGAACGAACAAGGTTAACGGCGAGATGTGAGGATGACGGAGGAAACGGAAAAGGTTTCAGTCACTATAACGAAAGAAAAGAAAAAAAAATGAATGAAGGAAAATTTTTTCCAAGTTCGTACTGTTCAGTGGGAATTGAAATATAGAGACCGTCGGGTTAAAACCGACGGTGCGTGTGGGATCGTAAGATCTCGGGCGTAAGGCTTACTTTTTACGACGGCCCCGTCGTGTCGTTCTTCAGACGACCAACAACGGTCCGACGGACGGCAACCCAACACGAACAACGATAAACGACGACGAGTCTTATTTTATATACTACTACTACTACTACACGTCTTTAAACAGGAATACTTTTTTTTTTGTAGGTAGTAGAAAGTCTATTTTTAATCGTGGTCGCGGTGACTCTTAGGACTTATATTTAATGTGTTTAGTCGTTCGTTTCTATC
The DNA here is from genome assembly GCA_036711965.1 of Onthophagus sagittarius. Lineage (NCBI taxonomy): Eukaryota > Metazoa > Arthropoda > Insecta > Coleoptera > Scarabaeidae > Onthophagus > Onthophagus sagittarius. The sequence goes on from JASERS010000015.1 coordinate 38,277, forward strand.
TTGTTCGTACGAAAGTACGTTCTTTCGTTTATTGGTTGGTTGGTTGCTCCGTTGTCGCCGTTGCTTTTAATATGAAGAACGCGACGACGTCTAAACCGGCCGAACGGACGGATGGATGGATGGATCGACCTATTCATTTATTTCCTCTCTCGCTATCAGACTTATATTACGGTAATGTGCGGTATATGCGGTAATTTTCGTGCATTTCGGACGAAACTTGAATTCTTTATAAAGAAAAAGGCACCAACGTTACTATATCTCTTTAAGAATATATAGAACGCGGTGCTCTGTTTTATAGACGACTTCTTCACTCTTATATATATATTATATATGTTATAATAAGAGTCGTCGTGCGATGTTGTTTGACCGAAAATGAAAAAATATTCAAAAAAAAGGCACCAACGTTACTATACCTCTTAAAGTATAGAACGTGGTGCCGTCCTTGGTTATTTTAACAACTTTTATTCGTTATTATAAGGCCGTAATAGCGATAGGAGAGAAGGAAAATTGATATATTCACCAAACAATCCGTCCGGCTCCGCCGCCAATTTTCAATTTTGGCGATAAAATAATACGCGATGAGAGGAGGACCTCGTCTAACCGACAAGACGAATCCCCAAGAAATGTCGACCGCCTAATAGAGTAATATTTTGTTGAGCCTTTCGACTCTCGGAACTCCTAAGGGTATCGTTGCCTCCTTTGACTAGAAAGAATACGGCCTTAGAGGCGTTCAGGCATAATCCCACGGATGGTAGCTTCGTGAACCAAATGTCCGAACCTGCGGTTCCTCTCGTACTGAGCAGGATTACTATCGCAACGATCAGTCATCAGTAGGGTAAAACTAACCTGTCTCACGACGGTCTAAACCCAGCTCACGTTCCCTATAAGTGGGTGAACCAGTATGCTAGTTCGGATCTCTGCAGACGGTAGATCGCCGATTCGTACGGCTCGTATCCTGTAAGGATATGCAGAAATGAAAGGTTTCCGCGCGTTACGTAGATGCCCGCGGTGTGTAACGTATATTTTTCAACGGACCCAAACCGGAATTTGATACCCAGCCGCGCTCCGCCATCTACGCTGGAAGTCGTATTTCCAGGCAAAACCCTAAAATGAATCAGTATATTACGCGAATCCGTGTGTAACGTATCTTCTTCAACGGACCCAAACCGGAATTTGAAACCCACCCGCGCTCCGCTATCTACGTTGGAAATTGTATTTCCAGGCAAAATCCTAAAATGAATCAGTATATTACGTGAATCCGTGTGTAACGTATCTTCTTCAACGGACCCAAACCGGAATTTGAAACCCACCCCTGCTCCCCTACCTACGCTGGAAGTCGTATTTCCAGGCAAAACCCTAAAACGAATCAGTATATTACGTGAATCCGTGTGTAACGTATCTTCTTTAACGGACCCAAACCGGAATTTGAAACCCACCCCTGCTCCGCTACCTACGCTGGAAGTCGTATTTCCAGGCAAAACCCTAAAATGAATCAGTATATTACGCGAATCCGTGTGTAACGTATCTTCTTCAACGGACCCAAACCGGAATTTGATACCCACCCGTGCTCCACTATCTAAGTTGGAAATTGTATTTTCAGGCAAAACGCTAAAATGAATCAGTATATTACGTGAATCTGTGTGTAACGCATCTTCTTCAACGGACCCAAACCGGAATTTGAAACCCACACCTTCTCCACTATCTACGCTGGAAATCGTGTTTCCAGGCAAAACCCTAAAATAAATCAGTATATTACGTGAATCCGCGTGTAACGTATCTTCTTCAACGGACCCAAACCGGAATTTGAAACCCACCCCTGTTCCGCTATCCACGTTGGAAATTGTATTTCCAGGCAAAACCCTAAAATGAATCAGTATATTACGTGAATCGGTGTGTAACGATTTTTTTACCGAAAATTTCAAAAAAAATTTCTGTATTTTTTTGGTTGGTATCGGAACACGCGGAAGGTGCCCGAGGTCACCACATACCACATACAGTTTTTCAGTGGTTCGAATGATCTCAGGATCTACCGGGAGGATCGAATAACTGAATACACTTCCATAGTTGACGGATTTTTAGGGTAAATATCGAAACCGCTGTTGCGGGGCACCGGTTGGACATAGAGACACAGGGGTGGCCTTAAAATAAGCTCAGCCTTGCAAAGCGTCGATCAAACCTGCCCGCGCATGCGCAGAACGTTTCTTCGATTTTTAAAGATTTTCCAACTAAAATTTTTTTGAAAAAATTCCAAAAATTTTTTGATTGATACCGGAAATCGGGGAATGTCCCGAAAGTCACTACGTACCGGTCCGATCAAAATTTTATCGAGCCTATCAAGTTTTGCGACTTTGATATATTTCACGTTATCCAGCTCAAGATCGGTCTGCCGGGTGAACCGATCGACCTATCGAGCTGCGAATAGTCTCAAAATACTCGGAACATCGCGAGGCGCCGATTGCTTTTTACCGCGCATGCGTAGCACGTTTCTACGATTTTTAATGATTTTTTAACCGAAAATTTCAAAAAAATTTCTAAAATTTTTTTGTTGGTACTGGCATACGCGAAAGGTCGCCGAGATCACCACGTACCGGTCCGATCAAAATTTTACCGACCCTATCAAAAGTTATTGAATTATATTTATCTACCGGGCTGATCGAAAAACGGAATACACCAAAAAATACCCTGATAACCGACGACGTCCGTAGGCATATTTTGATTTTCGTCCGACTTCCCGTCTCGAATCTCTACACTTCCAAAATCAACCGATTTTTAGGGCTAATTTTGAAAACGCTATCGCAGGGCGACGGTGGGACCTAGAGGCACGGGGCCGGTCTTAAAATGAGCGAAGCCTTGCGAAGAACCGATCGAATCTATCCGCGCATGCGCAGAACGTTTCTCTGATTTTTAAAAATTTTTTAACCGAAAAAATTAAAAAAATTCCTAAAATTTTTTCGTCGGTTCCGGAAGACACGGAAGGTCCCCGAGGTCACCACGTACCGGTCCGATCAAAATTTGAACGGTCCTATCAAAACTTATTCGACATCGAAATTGTGAGGTGCACTTTTTCCGTGGTTTGAATGATCTCAGGATCTACCTGGCCGATTGAAAAACTGAATACACCAAAAGATACCCTAATAACCGACGAGGTCCATAGGCATATTTTGGTTTTCGTCCGATTTTCCGTTTGGAATCTCTACACTTCCAAAGTTGAGGTTTGTAAAAAAATCACGTCATCGGTAGCGTGAAAAAAATTTGGCGCTACCGCAAACCTTTTTTGAAAATACTCCGATACTACCGTATCGATTCAAAAACGCGATGTACCGTAAAGTAGTCCTCTATATGCACTGATTGGACCCCAACGGGCGTATTTGCGACGTATTTCCTTCACCGTTTTTTTTCAACACGAAGTACACCATGTTTTTGCAAAAACACGCGCATGCGTATAAATCGTACGCGCATGTGCGCGAGTCGAACGCGCTTCGCTCTTCGAAACTCTTGCTGAAAACTCTTCAAGCCAAAAGGATCGATAGGCCGTGCTTTCGCAGTCCCTATGCGTACTGAACATCGGGATTATTATCGGGAAAATTATCAAGTTCCTGAGTGGTCCCAGACAATCCGATTTGGATGAGCTGGCGGGTGTTATGGTCCACCTTTTTGCGGAGGGCTAAAAGCGCCTCGAGGAACTTGGCGTTATGGTGGACATTCTCCGTAATAAGCACCGGTTCGATATCGTCTTCGGTAAGGCTTTGACCAAATCTTGGGATTTGGTCATGGTCGTATTGCGGACTGATATCGGCCCGCTGATGTGTCTCTGGTACGGGCGGTTGAGGTCTTATGAGCGACGGAACTCGCTTGGGCGTCGCGGCTACGTCCGGCGATGCCTGAGTGGGGCCCTCTTTTCCTCTTCGGCCTGGGCGGAGCGGGCAAGCCCGCCGGGGAAACATCAGGCGGGGCGGCTGGCGTCATCATGATCGCCGGAGGGATAGGCGTAACTGGACAGCAAATTGGCTCATCCGTTGTGGGAGGAGGTGGCACGATGGTAATGTCCTGTAGTACCACAATGTTCTTCCCTTTAGACGGATGTGCTGAGGATCCCTTCGGTTGGGGTGGACTTAAACAATCTGTACTCGTACAAAGTGTACGAGTACGTCGACCCACCTTGCGGTATGCGACACACCCTACGTCCAGCGAAAGCACTGTCAAGGCAATCCGCCACCTCCGCCTTCCAAAAATCAGCGGAGAAAGAAGACCCCCACAATCTATTTTATTTACACAACTTACAAATAATTCAAAAATAATACATATTTATATAAACTAACATAACCAAAATTCGTATTACTTAATTACTAAATTAACATACAAACCCCGAACTTATAAGCAAAAACAAAAACAAAAGAAATTTTAACAATAAATTTAACAAAATCAAAGCAAAACTAACATTAATTCATTAAATATTCCCACCCTTACTATACTAATCTTTTCTTTGTTGCAGGTCTTCATCACCCGAACGGCAGCCGGCAGAGAGAGTGACCCACGGTAAGTACCTTATCTCCCATCCCCCTCATAATAAAAAACCATCCCAGCAGCCAACTCATTCCAATCATTCATATCTTCCTCACACACTATTTCACTCAACTCACCTCTACCTTCACTTCTCCTTTTTTCAAACACCCTCTCTCTACACTTCACCCTTCTATCATCCCTACATTCCCACAGTACGTGTTGCGGTGTGTCCTCACCCACACCACACACGCACTTTCCATCCGTCTCACACAATTTAAACCTTTTCAGATACACTCTAAACGGCCCATGCCCACTCATCAATTGCACCCCCTTTGCCGACATCGCCCTCTCACCCATCCATCCACACTTCAAGAAATTAAACACACACCTTCCCGTAGTCCCCCTTCTCCATCTCTCCCTCCATTCCTCCGTCATCCTTTTCCTCTGCTCCTTCCTAAACACACTTCTTACCATACACAATTTCTTAACCATACCATCCCCCTCACTTCCCCTCACAAATTCATCTACCTCTTTCATACCCTCATCCTCTCTTGGTTTCCACCCAACCAATACAGTTCTATCTCCCTCACATGCAGCCTTACAACATTTCCTCACCTCGTTCACCTCCACGCTCTTCACCCTCGTCCCACATACCTGTTCCACCGCGATCTTATTGTCGTTGTATATAACGTACCTTCCCCTCTTCCTCCTCCTCACCCATTCAACACCTAAACCTATACCCTGGACCTCGGCTTGAACCACGGACGCATACCCACTAACACGCATTTTTCCCCTGTCGAACACCACTCCATCCTTCCTAACAACAAATCCCACACTCACACCTCTCTCCCCCTTACTCGCATCCGTAAAAATTTCAATTAACTCATCCATTCCCTCAATATTCTCAAACACCCTTCTTGCACCTTCACACCATTCACTACCTCTACACTTTCTCTCCCATTCTCCCTTTACCTGCCTCATCCATTTCTCCCTAATACACTTCGCCGATAGGTGCAGGGGTGGTATCCCTGACACGACACAGAGAGCCTCCGTAGGGGTAGTTTTGTAGGCCCCCGTCGCCCATAACAAGAATGGCCTAATCGCCGCATTCACCCCTTTCTCCACTCTCGAATCTGTAGCTCTCTCACCCCACACTTCCGCACCATACAATATCCCTGGAATAATCACTCTCTCTACCATAATCTTTCTAAGTTCCATATTCACACCCCAATCCTTTCCTGCCATAACCGCCATACGACCTAACATACCAATCACTCTTCCCCTAACATACCTCACGTGCTCGATAAACAACAAACCCGAATCAATCATCACTCCCAAGTATTTTACTACACCTTCCATCCTCACAGCACCATGATCAACCCTAAGAATCGGTGAATCCCTGATCTTCTTCTTAGAGAAGAACATTCCTACCAATTTCTCACTAGCATACCCTACCTTACACTCTTCCGCCCACACCTTGCACACTTTCCACACGCTATCCCACCTCTTCTCAATTTCTTCTCAATTCTTCACAGATACATCCCCTATCAAAATAATCTGATCATCCGCATATGCTTGCACCAAGTCGCTCTCAAGATCCAAACACTCGCTCACCCTAAAAAACCACTCATTCATTGCACAATTCCACAGTATCGGTCCCAAACTGGAACCCTGCGGACATCCCCTCTTCACTTTCACCTCTACCCCTTCACACTTCAATACTCTCTCACTTAAAAAACTGTTTACAGCACACACCAAGTACTCCGGAACACCCATCCTAATCAGACCATTCAAAATACCAGGCACCCACACAGCGTTAAACGCGTTCGCAATATCCAACGTCACCACCACACCATGCCATCCATATTCTTTACATTTCCTTATCCCATACACCAACCCATCCAAAGCCTGCATAGTACCTCTCCCTTTCCTAAACCCATACTGCCTCTCATCCATCCTACCATTCCTTTCCACGAAATCCAATAACCTCTCAGCAAGCACCCTATCCAAAACCTTTCCTATTGCGGAAGCTAAACATATCGGTCGCACACTACCATTTGGTTTTGGTAACCAAACCACCCTAGCTTCCCTCCAGATCGGTGGAAATACCCCCTCCATCAAACACGCCTCAATTAAATCCACCCATTCATTCCCAAATCTATTCCAGGTCTCCTTTACCACTACACTCCTAATCCCATCCACGCCTACGGCTTTTCCCTCGCCCATGTTGTTGATAATTCCCTCCAGTTCACTCTCACTCACTTTCTCTACCAACCAATCACGCCTCATACTTTCATACCTAACCACCTTGTCCTCTACCTCCTTCCTAATCCTACTCTGGCTCTCTGTGTCCTCCCCTCTATAATCCTCCAAGAAATACTTAGTAAATTGCCCCCTAATGACCTCCTCTTTACTCATACTCACTCCATACTCATCCACTCCACTCATTATCGGTCTCACCGATCTTCCCTTCCCTTCCTTCCAAACCTCATACCATCCATTCTTCCTGACCTTCTGACCAATCCTACCAATTGCCTCCCTTTTCGCCTTAATAATCTCCTTCTTGTATTCATTCCTCTTTTCCTTATACCTAGCCTTCTTCTCATTAACACCCACACCTCCTCGCCTGCTTTCCTGAAATTCCCTCCTAGCCGATCTAACCTCCCTTCTCAACACATTCAATCCTTCGCTCCACCATGTCTTCCCTATCCTCCTCCTTTTTTCATTCCTCCCCACACAACCAACCAAATTCTCACACACCCTAATAATACATTCACTCCATCTCCTAGCCCCTTCCTCGCCACCATTCCCCTTCTCCTCTTTTTGCAGTTCTCCTCTGACCCCCTCCTCGAACAAATCCCAATTCATTTTCCTGAAATCTAAAAACCTACTATCCTGCACAATTACATCCACTCCCATGCTCACATTCCACTCAATCATTCTATGATCACTCAAACTCTCGTCCTCCCTAACACCCCTTTCCGATTCATACACCCCCTTGGATAGAGTGAGGTCTATCCAACTACATCCATTCACCGTCTCAAACGTAGGTAACCCATCATCATCATTCATTAACTCCCATTCATTCCTCAAAATAAACTCACACATCTCCTCTCCTCTTTCGTCGTGCCTAGCATTGAAATCCCCTCCTACCACGCATCTATTGGCTCCCCTTGTTGCCATCGTCAGCCTCTCCAGGGTCTCCGATAAATTCCCACCTGGTCTCGCATACACACAACCAAAACTTACTCTATTCTCTCCTCTTCCACATTCAAGCACAACACAATCCTCCTCCTCTAACACTCCTACCACATCTCCTCCTCCTCTTAACCATACAATGACACACTTACCCTTACCAAGCACCATCTCTGCTTTCTCCCAAATATCCTCTCTCAAATAAGGCTCCTGGACCAGGGCGATGTCAGCTCCTATCTCTCTCGCTCTCCCAATCGCGCACAACATGGCTGCCCTACCCCTCCCCACATTCACCTGTACTCCCTTTATCTTCCCAAACCCCCTATTAGTCATAGTTTGTCACCCTCTCCACCAATGCCACCGCTGCCCTGTATTCCGCACACTTTTTATCACGTGAATCATGACCGCACTCCTTTCCCCTATTTTTGCAGTTTATGCATTGTGGCTGCTCCTCCCTTCTCCTGCAATCCTTAAAGTCATGCCCCCTCCCCGCACAATGCCCGCACACTTTCTCCATCTTACAGAACCTTTGCAAATGCCCATACCCTTGGCAATTAAAGCATCGCTTTACGTCCACAAAATCTTCTACCCTACACGCTTGCAACTTTATGTACACCCTCCCGAACCGTAACATTTCCCTTCTCACCCTTCCCGAGACCTCCAACACCACATTTAAAACTTCCCTCTCCCTTCTCCCTGTTTTGAAAACGATCCTACACTCTTTTCTGAAATCCTGCCACCCAATTCCCGTATCCCTATCCACACTTTTCCCCCATAGCTGTTGCAGTATGGTTTCCTCATTGGTTCCCCTATCTACGTCATACACTATAACCTTAGGTCTTATGGTTGTTGGAGGTCTGGCAGTCACTCCCGGTCCCTTTACCTTTTCTTTAATCATTTCAACATCCCTCTCCGTCGCTCCCTCGATTAGCACCCTTTTGTCTTTTAGCTTGGCGACCCTCCTCACCTTTATCTCTCTCCATCCCTCCTCTCTTTCCAACGATTTCACTATCTTCTCCTTCAAAATCCCACTGTCTCCAACATCGCTCCCCCCGGTCACAATCACAATCTTTTCATTATTTCCCGATTTCTTCTTCCCCTCACTCTTCTTCTTCCTTCCCGTAGCTGTAGCGTATGTTTTATCCTTACTCCTCACACACTCCTCTTCTAATCTTCTCCTCCCAAACGCTCCTTTCTTCCAGCCTTCCCCTACATTCCGCCAATTCCACCATCGTCCTCACCGACAGACCCTCTATCCTCCTGAACACGTCCAAGATTTCTGCCCTCTTCTGTGCCGGCAGGCTTTTCGAAGTCATAGCCAGCACCGATTCCAGCTCCTTCCTTAGCTCCTGAACGTATAGCAATTCACTCATTACGTTCTCTGACAGTAGATAGAAAATGCCGATTCTGGAGCGGAAATGGCTCCTTGGCTCCTTCTGACGTCATCAACTCGCTGACGTCATCCGCGTCATCGACGCAATGACGTCACCACCCCCTGACACCACCACCCCCTTCACACCCCACCACCCTAGTGCCCTTTTATATATATATATATATATTTCTTTTTTTTTTTTTTTTTCTTGGCGAGCGTTGGGATCGAACCTAGACTAGGTTTGGTCGAAAGCCGGGCGTCTTACGCTCTCGGCTACCGAAGGAAATTGGTTAAGACGTTTAAATAACGTTCTGGAGAAGAAGTCGCTCACTCTTATCAGCGAGCGGAAATGTGATAAATAATACTCACCAACAAACTTTTTTCTTTTTATAGGAAAAAATCAAAAGGAATAATAAACGCAAAAAAATAAATTTAATACATATATTGAAAATAAAAAAAATAAATTTAATACAAACAAAAAACACTACATTTTACTTAAGGTCTACTTAACTATTAATATATATAAAACATACTTAAACTCTACTCTTAATACTATGATGACCCCAAGCTAATGTGTTTATACCATCGGCATCGACACATCGCTTGGAGTCATTGGGTGAAAGAGCCAATTTATTCTGCAAAACAGTGAATATCACGTGATTAAAACTGCGAAATAATAACTGCTCCCGACACAAAACAGATTTCGAATTTAAACAATTTAAATAATTTTGAAAAGTTAATTTTTCCCTAACTATGGCCTTCTTAACCCCTTTCGACTTTTTGGTAACCCTCCCATCGGCAACCCGATTCGCATAAACTTTAGATCTCAAACCCACAAATTCCGTCATTACCTTTCCGCAATTTTCATCCTTCATCTTACCTAAAACCGCTTTATTTTGTAATGGGATGTCAAACCGATTATCGGGACTGTAGTTGGATGTGTCAAATTTATCTATATGTGATTTAACATCTTTATATACATCTTCAGAATTAATCAAAACGGTAAAACTGTCGGTGTCCATATAACATAAGCGAATTTTCTCACCATACTTTGGTTTCAAAAAATCATAATAAAAATTATACATTAGTAATTTTGAAAGTTCCAAAACCGTAAAACCAACGTATATAGGTTTGTCGTAAACGACATGAAGCCGCTCCATTTGAATAGCCGAAAACGATTCCGTAAATATTTTAATATTTTTAAAATTTAATTTTGCGATTAAACTTCGAGCTCCGAGGCGCGGTCGACCTGCGGTTCCGTCAGCCCGGATATCCTCCCAACTGGTTACTAATCTTACATCGACTCGCTTATCGACATTTTCCGTCGTTTTACCGAAAACTGCGTTGTTCATTAATTTAAAAAAATCCTTTTCAAAATCATTTTTAGCCGATTGTCGTAATTCCGTATTTTTATCGATGTAACATTTTAACCAGGGGGATTGTTTAAACGTTAAAACTCTATTAATTTTGCTAATAATAAGACCGTGAGCAACGGCTTGCTTTAAATTTCTATAATGAATAACGTAGTTTGCCTTGTCGAATAAATTTGGAATTAATCGCTTATCGCTCTCACATTTACAGTTTGGAGGTATTAAATTCTCCGCTAAAAACGGCAGATCATTATGCGCATCATGTAAATGTTCGGGATAAGCGATATCTACATCTAAAATAAAACCAAAGTCAGAATCATCTGGTACATTATTAATATTTAAATTTTGAATTTCGTTTTCAGGTAACCATCTAAAATCAGAAACAGGTAAAAATTGAGACATTGCCCACCCATACAAATTATTAGCGTCCCAATACATTAAGAACGTTGATGGCGAATTGGGGTCATGATTTTCCATGTATTTATTATTGGCTTTAGCGTGTCGTAGGGAGCATTGTGAAATACCTCCACGGATACCTTTCTTAATAAAATGGACCTGATCTATATCCGTTAGTAATTCCAATTTAATTTTTGTGAACTTTAACATGGCATCCCAAGAAAGTCCTGGGGCCGTATAGTAATGAGCCGGGTCTAAACCATAAGTTTGAAAACAAACTCGTCTGAATTTCTCAAATACATCAGCTAGTAACAGAACATCGGTTTTTAGATACAAATCGGAATAGTCTTTTAAATTTTGACAATTAAATTGTTTCCACACACATTGAGCATGGGAATACTCCTCATCGGTTATATCCTGGAATGTTAATTTGTTGAAAAAAGCGCTTTTAGGCGGTAAGGAAGTTACGTTTAATTTATCCAGAGAATCCATATAACCATAGGGAAATATTCCTTTTTTACTCAATAATCTAAACTGATCATTGTGTGGAAAAAATTTACGTATATTAATTAAATCAAATTCTCCAAGGTTTCCGGCTAAAGAATTCAATGATGAAGCCATAAACCTAAATGAATCTACAAATCTTAATTTGAAAAAAACATTTTCGGCTATATTGGCTTTGTCAAATTCTCTATCAACCAACACTCTCTTACTAAAACTGATGTATTTTTCTTTATTGTTCGGTAATACATCAAGTCCATCATTATCTGCATCAGCCATTTCCTTAATAAATAAATGGCAATCATAACCACTAAAATTGTGAAAAAATATCGGAATAAAATTTTGAAGTTTGAAATTTAGATTACAATTTGTATGGGCGGGGCCACGGTATTTACCGCTTATGTGACAATGGTCCCGAACTTTAACCTGTTCTAAATTAAATGGATTTTGGCAAATAAAACAATTTTTAGCCGAATCAAAATTCCGTTGCTCATCGGTCGTTAAAGGCAGCATTGGTTTCACGGTTTTAAAATATTCTTTATAGATAAATTTGACGTCATCGATTAATTTAGATATAAAAACTTGTGGTGCATCCGGTCCCGTATACGTTTCAAATTTGTTGAAACTATTATCAATAGTAGAAACGATATAGTAAGCAAAACTATACGGTTGATGCATTTCAATTTTTTCAGTAAAAGATTTAGAACTACTCTGTTTACAATAATCGATTGGCTTTAATATCGACTCAAAATCAGCGTATATAACAAAAGGAGCCATCTGAGTGAATTTAAAATTGTTAAATTCTAAAATATTCTGGGGGGTGTATAAGCCGAAAAAATTAGGTTTTGATTTTAAATCGGTTTTAGGTAAAACGGTCATTACATGATTGCAATCATGCAGTTGATGTGCGTTTAACCGTTCTTGTGATGAAAATCGCGTTAAACAACCATCGCAAAGGTGTACAGAATGGCCATGGTTAAATACTTGCTTTGAAATTAGCCTTGAAAGATTTTGAATTAAAACGAAATGACCTTTACCGTTTTCATATAAATAAAGCAAATTTATATGAACATCGCGTCGCTGTTTAGTAAAATAAATTGGCCCTTCCACCGTGAATTTATCCTTACTACTACTTAACAACTCATAAACATTTATACTTAAATTATTTAATTTTTCTATCTTAACAATATCTCTTAAATTAACGGGGAACGTAATACCTTCTAAATTAAGGACGTCACTATAATGGGGGTAGCTGGAAGTCCGGTCTTGGCTAATTTCCGCGGGGTGAAGAGCTGCCGTCAAACACCACGCCAGGCATGCATCGTCCTCGTAGTTTTTGATGTTGATGCATGCATGTTTTTCGACAATCACCTTGGGCAGACGTACGTATGACGATCCGGGTATTGGCTCGAATTTATTTATGTTGAGGAGGAGGTGTGATACGGAGAAGAAGGCCCATCCAGAGTCGCGTTCTTGAAATTCTTCTGTTTGGGTTAAAATTTCCCGACACATTTCAACGTACGCCTCATGCAAATCCGTACCTGATGAAATCACTTGAAATTTGCAGTTAAAGTTTTTCTCCGACATCACCACATCCTCATCCCCATTCTCATCAAACGCGGCTTTAACAAAATTCGCCAGAAACTCAATTTGAGCCTTTATTGAGGGACCATAACCATCCAGACTACCCTCAATCAGTCGTTTAACGGGCGCTTCCGATCTTGTTAGGAATGTTGGTATATCATCATCGGGTAATACATCAGCGATTCTATATGTGCAAACCCTGCCTTTAAAACATGACTCCAACCTGTCGACGCACTCTTCACCCTCGACCGGCGATGTATGCTCCAATCTGAGATGCGCTCGTAGGTGGGTGGCGGATATGAAGCCGACACCACAAATCGGACATACATTGGGTGATCGCTTCTTGGGTGAAGGAGGCAATATTACCGATGATGATGCGCCTGTATTTTCCAACGACGTGAGGGGTTGGCGTTTCGGTGGAGGAGGTGATGTTGTTTTTAAAGGTGGCGGCGGCGTCATATAGCGTTTACGTTGAACATTTACCCCATGAACCGTTCTGAGGTGATTGTATAAATTATCAACTCGCGATAATTGTTTTTCGCAGATGTGACAGGTAATGTCCAATTCGCCCACATCGCCGTGTTTCACCCGTAAATGTCGGTTGAGGTTGCGTTTGAGGGTAAACACGCTATCGCACTTTTCGCACGGAAACATTTTGGAGAGAGTTTATGATAAATGTTCGCGATCGATGCTAACACTGAACTAATGCATCGCTGGACTTGTGATTAGAGTTATACTAGACGTTATCAGAAAGTGGTCATGTGATCCGGGGCGCGGTAGGAAGGTTACACGCGGTGATCACGTGATCAAGTAGAAGCTAATTGGGTGCGGCAGGAAGTTACACGATGTGATCACGTGATCCTGGGTGCGGCAGGAAGTGACTCCCCGGCTCGTGCTGATTACGTGATCAAGCGGAAGCCGATGAGGAGTTTATTCTTTCCAAGTATTGCATCACATAGAAATTAATTTCCGACAAATTATTTAAACAGAATTCTTCAAGGACCACCTTATGCGTACTGTCCAACTGTAGAGATTTAATATATCCACTAAAATTTAGCCCATCCAAAAGATTCAATTTATAATTAATTAACGTCTCCATCGCTAAAATGTTATCGGCGTCCGTTGAATGAAGTAATATCGGTATAAATACGTTACTTTCAGAATCCTCAATCTCATATGTTAAATGTAGGTAATCATTATCATCAAATTCGATCTTTAGATTCCCTTCAGCCAATAGCAGGGTCTGTGGGAAAACCTCCACATTGAAACGCATTAGTTTCAGGGTAGAAATTAGTTGCTCCCAATCTTGACGTAAAAATGTAATTTGATGCGGCTGAGATTCCAAACCCTTGCATGTTTTAACTATAAACTTTACGCAAGTTATACCCCCTCTAGCGACACTAATTCCAACTTTAATGTTGAAAGCCTCACTTGAAAATTGCGTTTCACCAATAAATGCAGTCTCATTCTTTATCAATTCACGATACCGATTCCACTGCAGGTCGATGGGATTCCAATAATCGAAGACGGGTTCCTCTTCACAGACAACGCTCACTCCTTCGCCCTCCATTGCTGATATACTACTGAATTTAAATGTGTGAAGGTGGTGAATATATTTTATCATCCCCACCCCCTCCACAAATTTTCCCGCGTTAACTGTTTTGAGTCCATGTTTTCGGTACAATGAATGAATACTTACTGACTAATATGTGTGCTTATTTTAGTGTTGATATAGTGTTGTATTGATGCTGCTTAAACAGATAATTTGTAACAGATCCGTTTTAACCAACTGTCCTATCCGACCAACCGCTTTTATCTGGTCAGTTCGGTTGTCCGATTATCCGCCTGTCTTATCAGACCAACCGCTTTTATTGGTCAGATCGGTTGTCCGATCATCCGCTTTTATCTGGTCAGTTCGGCTTTAACCGACTGTCTTATCCAACTGGGTCGGACGCGTCGAGAGTGGCGGACATCGCGGTGATGGAGGGTCCAGGTGAGTTTGGGCGGGGGTGAGTATATGTGTTATGTTGTCCCACGTTGGTCTTTGTTTGTTTAGGTCGAGATGTTTGGGCAGTGGTTTTGCTGGTATGCGGGGCCCCGCCTCCACGTGGCAGGGATGGTAACTTCTCCCTTGGGGAGAAGGCAAAGTGGGCGAGTATATATGAGAGAGAGTGTTTGGAGCGGTTATGGGCTATGCCCGGGTGCCGCATGTTGTGTCGAGTTTGTTGTGTGTGTCTTATCCGACCAACCGCTTTATTGGTCAGATCGGTTGTCCGATCATCCGCCTGTCTTATCCGATCAACCGCTTTATTGATCAGATCGGTTGTCCGATCATCCGCCTGTCTTATCCGATCAACCGCTTTATTGGTCAGATCGGTTGTCCGATCATCCGCCTGTCTTATCCGATCAACCGCTTTATTGGTCAGATCGGTTGTCCGATCATCCGCTTTTATCTGGTCAGTTCGGTTTTAACAGGCCGATACTGATTCTTCAAACCAAAACCCAACTTTCGTTTTACTTTCATTGCGTTAGTAACAATGCATCTTCTGCTAACACTTTATCTGCTTTATGTCGATTCCGCAAATCCGTGTATTGTGTATATGCTAAATCGTGTCGTTTACTCACTCAATCATGCTCGTGATACGGGCAGGTGGTAAGCTACATTTACCCGACTATCAGTTCTGTGGCCCGGGAACAAATCTCACGAAACGATTAATACGTGGAGATCCTGGTATTAATGAGCTTGATAGAGTGAGTAAACGACACGATTTAGCATATACACAATACACGGATTTGCGGAATCGACATAAAGCAGATAAAGTGTTAGCAGAAGATGCATTGTTACTAACGCAATGAAAGTAAAACGAAAGTTGGGTTTTGGTTTGAAGAATCAGTATCGGCCTGTTAAAACCGAACTGACCAGATAAAAGCGGATGATCGGACAACCGATCTGACCAATAAAGCGGTTGATCGGATAAGACAGGCGGATGATCGGACAACCGATCTGACCAATAAAGCGGTTGATCGGATAAGACAGGCGGATGATCGGACAACCGATCTGATCAATAAAGCGGTTGATCGGATAAGACAGGCGGATGATCGGACAACCGATCTGACCAATAAAGCGGTTGGTCGGATAAGACACACACAACAAACTCGACACAACATGCGGCACCCGGGCATAGCCCATAACCGCTCCAAACACTCTCTCTCATATATACTCGCCCACTTTGCCTTCTCCCCAAGGGAGAAGTTACCATCCCTGCCACGTGGAGGCGGGGCCCCGCATACCAGCAAAACCACTGCCCAAACATCTCGACCTAAACAAACAAAGACCAACGTGGGACAACATAACACATATACTCACCCCCGCCCAAACTCACCTGGACCCTCCATCACCGCGATGTCCGCCACTCTCGACGCGTCCGACCCAGTTGGATAAGACAGTCGGTTAAAGCCGAACTGACCAGATAAAAGCGGATGATCGGACAACCGATCTGACCAATAAAAGCGGTTGGTCTGATAAGACAGGCGGATAATCGGACAACCGAACTGACCAGATAAAAGCGGTTGGTCGGATAGGACAGTTGGTTAAAACGGATCTGTTACAAATTATCTGTTTAAGCAGCATCAATACAACACTATATCAACACTAAAATAAGCACACATATTAGTCAGTAAGTATTCATTCATTGTACCGAAAACATGGACTCAAAACAGTTAACGCGGGAAAATTTGTGGAGGGGGTGGGGATGATAAAATATATTCACCACCTTCACACATTTAAATTCAGTAGTATATCAGCAATGGAGGGCGAAGGAGTGAGCGTTGTCTGTGAAGAGGAACCCGTCTTCGATTATTGGAATCCCATCGACCTGCAGTGGAATCGGTATCGTGAATTGATAAAGAATGAGACTGCATTTATTGGTGAAACGCAATTTTCAAGTGAGGCTTTCAACATTAAAGTTGGAATTAGTGTCGCTAGAGGGGGTATAACTTGCGTAAAGTTTATAGTTAAAACATGCAAGGGTTTGGAATCTCAGCCGCATCAAATTACATTTTTACGTCAAGATTGGGAGCAACTAATTTCTACCCTGAAACTAATGCGTTTCAATGTGGAGGTTTTCCCACAGACCCTGCTATTGGCTGAAGGGAATCTAAAGATCGAATTTGATGATAATGATTACCTACATTTAACATATGAGATTGAGGATTCTGAAAGTAACGTATTTATACCGATATTACTTCATTCAACGGACGCCGATAACATTTTAGCGATGGAGACGTTAATTAATTATAAATTGAATCTTTTGGATGGGCTAAATTTTAGTGGATATATTAAATCTCTACAGTTGGACAGTACGCATAAGGTGGTCCTTGAAGAATTCTGTTTAAATAATTTGTCGGAAATTAATTTCTATGTGATGCAATACTTGGAAAGAATAAACTCCTCATCGGCTTCCGCTTGATCACGTAATCAGCACGAGCCGGGGAGTCACTTCCTGCCGCACCCAGGATCACGTGATCACATCGTGTAACTTCCTGCCGCACCCAATTAGCTTCTACTTGATCACGTGATCACCGCGTGTAACCTTCCTACCGCGCCCCGGATCACATGACCACTTTCTGATAACGTCTAGTATAACTCTAATCACAAGTCCAGCGATGCATTAGTTCAGTGTTAGCATCGATCGCGAACATTTATCATAAACTCTCTCCAAAATGTTTCCGTGCGAAAAGTGCGATAGCGTGTTTACCCTCAAACGCAACCTCAACCGACATTTACGGGTGAAACACGGCGATGTGGGCGAATTGGACATTACCTGTCACATCTGCGAAAAACAATTATCGCGAGTTGATAATTTATACAATCACCTCAGAACGGTTCATGGGGTAAATGTTCAACGTAAACGCTATATGACGCCGCCGCCACCTTTAAAAACAACATCACCTCCTCCACCGAAACGCCAACCCCTCACGTCGTTGGAAAATACAGGCGCATCATCATCGGTAATATTGCCTCCTTCACCCAAGAAGCGATCACCCAATGTATGTCCGATTTGTGGTGTCGGCTTCATATCCGCCACCCACCTACGAGCGCATCTCAGATTGGAGCATACATCGCCGGTCGAGGGTGAAGAGTGCGTCGACAGGTTGGAGTCATGTTTTAAAGGCAGGGTTTGCACATATAGAATCGCTGATGTATTACCCGATGATGATATACCAACATTCCTAACAAGATCGGAAGCGCCCGTTAAACGACTGATTGAGGGTAGTCTGGATGGTTATGGTCCCTCAATAAAGGCTCAAATTGAGTTTCTGGCGAATTTTGTTAAAGCCGCGTTTGATGAGAATGGGGATGAGGATGTGGTGATGTCGGAGAAAAACTTTAACTGCAAATTTCAAGTGATTTCATCAGGTACGGATTTGCATGAGGCGTACGTTGAAATGTGTCGGGAAATTTTAACCCAAACAGAAGAATTTCAAGAACGCGACTCTGGATGGGCCTTCTTCTCCGTATCACACCTCCTCCTCAACATAAATAAATTCGAGCCAATACCCGGATCGTCATACGTACGTCTGCCCAAGGTGATTGTCGAAAAACATGCATGCATCAACATCAAAAACTACGAGGACGATGCATGCCTGGCGTGGTGTTTGACGGCAGCTCTTCACCCCGCGGAAATTAGCCAAGACCGGACTTCCAGCTACCCCCATTATAGTGACGTCCTTAATTTAGAAGGTATTACGTTCCCCGTTAATTTAAGAGATATTGTTAAGATAGAAAAATTAAATAATTTAAGTATAAATGTTTATGAGTTGTTAAGTAGTAGTAAGGATAAATTCACGGTGGAAGGGCCAATTTATTTTACTAAACAGCGACGCGATGTTCATATAAATTTGCTTTATTTATATGAAAACGGTAAAGGTCATTTCGTTTTAATTCAAAATCTTTCAAGGCTAATTTCAAAGCAAGTATTTAACCATGGCCATTCTGTACACCTTTGCGATGGTTGTTTAACGCGATTTTCATCACAAGAACGGTTAAACGCACATCAACTGCATGATTGCAATCATGTAATGACCGTTTTACCTAAAACCGATTTAAAATCAAAACCTAATTTTTTCGGCTTATACACCCCCCAGAATATTTTAGAATTTAACAATTTTAAATTCACTCAGATGGCTCCTTTTGTTATATACGCTGATTTTGAGTCGATATTAAAGCCAATCGATTATTGTAAACAGAGTAGTTCTAAATCTTTTACTGAAAAAATTGAAATGCATCAACCGTATAGTTTTGCTTACTATATCGTTTCTACTATTGATAATAGTTTCAACAAATTTGAAACGTATACGGGACCGGATGCACCACAAGTTTTTATATCTAAATTAATCGATGACGTCAAATTTATCTATAAAGAATATTTTAAAACCGTGAAACCAATGCTGCCTTTAACGACCGATGAGCAACGGAATTTTGATTCGGCTAAAAATTGTTTTATTTGCCAAAATCCATTTAATTTAGAACAGGTTAAAGTTCGGGACCATTGTCACATAAGCGGTAAATACCGTGGCCCCGCCCATACAAATTGTAATCTAAATTTCAAACTTCAAAATTTTATTCCGATATTTTTTCACAATTTTAGTGGTTATGATTGCCATTTATTTATTAAGGAAATGGCTGATGCAGATAATGATGGACTTGATGTATTACCGAACAATAAAGAAAAATACATCAGTTTTAGTAAGAGAGTGTTGGTTGATAGAGAATTTGACAAAGCCAATATAGCCGAAAATGTTTTTTTCAAATTAAGATTTGTAGATTCATTTAGGTTTATGGCTTCATCATTGGATTCTTTAGCCGGAAACCTTGGAGAATTTGATTTAATTAATATACGTAAATTTTTTCCACACAATGATCAGTTTAGATTATTGAGTAAAAAAGGAATATTTCCCTATGGTTATATGGATTCTCTGGATAAATTAAACGTAACTTCCTTACCGCCTAAAAGCGCTTTTTTCAACAAATTAACATTCCAGGATATAACCGATGAGGAGTATTCCCATGCTCAATGTGTGTGGAAACAATTTAATTGTCAAAATTTAAAAGACTATTCCGATTTGTATCTAAAAACCGATGTTCTGTTACTAGCTGATGTATTTGAGAAATTCAGACGAGTTTGTTTTCAAACTTATGGTTTAGACCCGGCTCATTACTATACGGCCCCAGGACTTTCTTGGGATGCCATGTTAAAGTTCACAAAAATTAAATTGGAATTACTAACGGATATAGATCAGGTCCATTTTATTAAGAAAGGTATCCGTGGAGGTATTTCACAATGCTCCCTACGACACGCTAAAGCCAATAATAAATACATGGAAAATCATGACCCCAATTCGCCATCAACGTTCTTAATGTATTGGGACGCTAATAATTTGTATGGGTGGGCAATGTCTCAATTTTTACCTGTTTCTGATTTTAGATGGTTACCTGAAAACGAAATTCAAAATTTAAATATTAATAATGTACCAGATGATTCTGACTTTGGTTTTATTTTAGATGTAGATATCGCTTATCCCGAACATTTACATGATGCGCATAATGATCTGCCGTTTTTAGCGGAGAATTTAATACCTCCAAACTGTAAATGTGAGAGCGATAAGCGATTAATTCCAAATTTATTCGACAAGGCAAACTACGTTATTCATTATAGAAATTTAAAGCAAGCCGTTGCTCACGGTCTTATTATTAGCAAAATTAATAGAGTTTTAACGTTTAAACAATCCCCCTGGTTAAAATGTTACATCGATAAAAATACGGAATTACGACAATCGGCTAAAAATGATTTTGAAAAGGATTTTTTTAAATTAATGAACAACGCAGTTTTCGGTAAAACGACGGAAAATGTCGATAAGCGAGTCGATGTAAGATTAGTAACCAGTTGGGAGGATATCCGGGCTGACGGAACCGCAGGTCGACCGCGCCTCGGAGCTCGAAGTTTAATCGCAAAATTAAATTTTAAAAATATTAAAATATTTACGGAATCGTTTTCGGCTATTCAAATGGAGCGGCTTCATGTCGTTTACGACAAACCTATATACGTTGGTTTTACGGTTTTGGAACTTTCAAAATTACTAATGTATAATTTTTATTATGATTTTTTGAAACCAAAGTATGGTGAGAAAATTCGCTTATGTTATATGGACACCGACAGTTTTACCGTTTTGATTAATTCTGAAGATGTATATAAAGATGTTAAATCACATATAGATAAATTTGACACATCCAACTACAGTCCCGATAATCGGTTTGACATCCCATTACAAAATAAAGCGGTTTTAGGTAAGATGAAGGATGAAAATTGCGGAAAGGTAATGACGGAATTTGTGGGTTTGAGATCTAAAGTTTATGCGAATCGGGTTGCCGATGGGAGGGTTACCAAAAAGTCGAAAGGGGTTAAGAAGGCCATAGTTAGGGAAAAATTAACTTTTCAAAATTATTTAAATTGTTTAAATTCGAAATCTGTTTTGTGTCGGGAGCAGTTATTATTTCGCAGTTTTAACCACACTATTTTTACTGTTTTGCAGAATAAATTGGCTCTTTCACCCAATGACTCCAAGCGATGTGTCGATGCCGATGGTATAAACACATTAGCTTGGGGTCATCATAGTATTAAGAGTAGAGTTTAAGTATGTTTTATATATATTAATAGTTAAGTAGACCTTAAGTAAAATGTAGTGTTTTTTGTTTGTATTAAATTTATTTTTTTTATTTTCAATATATGTATTAAATTTATTTTTTTGCGTTTATTATTCCTTTTGATTTTTTCCTATAAAAAGAAAAAAGTTTGTTGGTGAGTATTATTTATCACATTTCCGCTCGCTGATAAGAGTGAGCGACTTCTTCTCCAGAACGTTATTTAAACGTCTTAACCAATTTCCTTCGGTAGCCGAGAGCGTAAGACGCCCGGCTTTCGACCAAACCTAGTCTAGCTTCGATCCCAACGCTCGCCAAGAAAAAAAAAAAAAAAAAGAAATATATATATATATATATATAAAAGGGCACTAGGGTGGTGGGGTGTGAAGGGGGTGGTGGTGTCAGGGGGTGGTGACGTCATTGCGTCGATGACGCGGATGACGTCAGCGAGTTGATGACGTCAGAAGGAGCCAAGGAGCCATTTCCGCTCCAGAATCGGCATTTTCTATCTACTTCTGACCTACCCTTCTCTTTTTCCAACCATCCTGCGCAGTCGATCTCCCTCCTCGCAGCGCTAGATTTCTCGGTAAAGATCGAGGCTGCACTTGCAGGCCTTTTATACTGGGAGCCATCATCCTCATCATCTTCGTCTTCCCTGTCTCTTTCTCGTATCCTCTGAAGTTGCCACAGACATCCCCTCCACTGTTCCTACCGATTGAATAACCATGCTCCATGCCCCCTCTACTTCCTTCTGAAATTCGACAGCCTTTTTCTTCTCTTTCTCCTCTCTTCTATATTCCCTTCTTCCTTCCTCTTCCTCATCTTCTCTCTTCTTCATTCCCTCTATCGGTCCTTTCTTCCTTACTCCTTCTGATTCTCTCCTAGTACCTTCCATATCCCTTACCACTTCCTTTACCACCCTTCCCTTTTCCCCTACACTTTCTTTCCCTTTTTTACCCTCTTCTATTCTTTTCTCCTCCCTTCCTCCACTTTCTTCACCCCTCAACTCCTCTCTTGCACTTCTTTCCTCTTCTTTCCTTCTCCCATCAGGTCCCCTCGAGCCTGGAGGCGATCGTGTAAGCGATTGCCTCGGCTTGAAAATATCGAACCCTTTTTTATCCGACATAATTTTACTAAACTAATTCCTGTTTCTTTTCTTTTCAGGTTAAACCGAATGCAGACCCGTGAAGCACGCGTAATCAGTCTAGTTTCCGTTCCCGGATCAAGAGTATCTACACAAACAGCCCTTTTAAGGGTTCCCAATCGCAACAAACCAAATTTGCTTAAAGAACACTCGCAAAATATGCCAAAGTTTAATAGCGTCCTTTCTTAAAAATCGTCCAATCAAATTATCGCGAAAAGCGTCAATAATCGCTCACTTCCGGTAAAACCGGAAGTTCGAAACCACTCCCTAAAAACTCGTTATAGTCTCCCTATCACAATAGTTTTTACCCCGTTCCGATACGACCACCCCAACTCACGATACGCTCAAATTCACCCACTTCCGGTTAAACCGGAAGTGCCAAATGGCGTTAATTACAACCCCTAGCACGTCCCCAACACTATGGTCTTTATCCCGTGTACGTCCGACCACCCTGTCCAGAGATATTGTCCACTTCCGGTCCGACCGGAAGTGCACCCACCCCAAATCGGTCCTCACCCCAACTAAAGGATATCTTAGGGGGGTCGAAAATTCGGTCCGTTTTTCGATCCGAGCCCCCGTTTCCGAGTTACGGCCCTTTTTCGTCCCTATCGCGAATCACCGTGTAAATGTCAAAAATCTCTCACCCTGTATCCGATTTCGTCCGTTCGCACAAATAACTTACGTCACAGGGCCCAAAACTTTCCACACTGAACAAACACACTTTATCCCCCTCGCACACAGACTCTTTCCGTCGCACAGTGACTCGAGCCGATCGAGTCGGTCGAGCGATTTTCGACCTTATCACCACCACAACACGAACTTATCACTAATAATTGTTAATAACTTTCACACGACGACACGAATGACACTAATTTTTGTTTTTACTTATACACTAAACTTATCTCCCTAAAATGTTATAGTTTATAATGTCTAAATCGCACTTTTAACTCCGAAATTAATCGAATCTATCTCCGCGCTCGATAACACGTCTAATCGCAACGACGACTGAACGTAGAGTGGTTGGGGTGGACTGCGGATTCTTGTCCTCCTCTTAACCACGGGAAGAGCTGCCTTGGGCGACGATGATGGGCGTCTCTTATCGCCCGGAATGGGCGACGGCAGTGGGATGGACTCACCAGCGATGGGAGGCATATCAGCGGCTGACGAGGTGGATGGCACTGGAGATGGTGGTAACGGTGGTGGTGGTGGTGCGCTCGTCGAAGGTGATTCGGGCGCAGGGAGAGATGACCTAGGTGTTGTGGTCTTTACTGGTACCTTTTGAAACTTTGAGCCTACGGAAGATAAACCAAATAATTTAGAGGCCTTGTCTTTTACATTCTGTTTGGCTCTTGTCAAGTAACGTTGGTATTCGGGTTTCTCCCGCCTATGCCTGACCTGATGTTCGGTCATGCCGGTCGCCTTAATCATTTCCTTGATGCTTACTAGCTTCAAGCTCCTGGCCTCAATTGAGGCTAATTTTTCTAATAATTCGCTCTCTGGATGGTTGATGGAGAGAAGAATTACAAAACGTTAAGCATCCAGACGTTTACTTGGTGGAAAAAGTGCTAAAACGAAAAGGACAACAAGTGCTGGTTAAATGGTTGGGTTTGGGACCGTCTCATAATTCTTGGATCTCAAAAAGTAACGTTATTTAAGAAACAATAAAACAATTACTAGTACACGTTAAATAATTTATTTACTATCTGAGATTACAGTATATGTATTATGTTGTATTGATTATTTATATTATATTTTTTAATTATCTATATTTTGTGTTGCATCATTCAATGACTTATGCCCCAAGCCAATGTACTAGAACCATCCGGTAAAATGTGTCGTTTATCATCACTACATGATAAAGCGATTTTGTTTTTTAATTCTGTCTACATTGTGTGATATTCCGATTTAAATACGTACATTTTCTTACGTATCAATCCACCACGTTCGACCACAGCTTTGTAATCGGTTACGCTCAAATGTTTATCAATAACATACTTTTTCACTCCTTTAGCCTTCTTTACGTTATCGTCCAGCAAAGTTATGCAATAAGCTTTGGCTCCTGTTCCAACAAATGAGGTGATACACCTATTTGGATATTCATCCTTCATTCTTCCCAATACCGGTACACCGCGGGGTATACCGTGTATATTGTCTAACGGATAATTCGACGTGTCAAAGACATCAATATTTTCTTTTATATCCTCATATACGTTTGGTGTAAATATTTCTAGAATCAACGATTCCGTATCGGTGTACAAGAGGTATACGTCGTTTCCATACTTTTTTTTAAATAACCATAGAAGAAATCGTACATTACCGTTTTCGAAAGCGTACTTCTGCGAGATTCAGTTGAATTGCTACCAAATTATCATTGAATACTTTTAAAGATTTGAAATTTGGTTTAGCGATCAGAGCTTCTATGCCCGGTTTCCTGTGGCGACATTCCCAGTGTGTAACTAATCTTATATCTACCCGTCTTTCAACATTTTCCATTGTTTTACCGAACACGTTGTTATTCATCGACTTGTAATGGTTTTTATCAAATTCATTTGTCGCTTTCGCACGCTTTTCAGAATTGAAATCAATATTTTTCCGCATCCACCCTGATTGTTTAAATTCTAGCGCCCTATGAACCTTTATTAACTTCAAACCGAACTGAACACATTGTTTTAAGTTCATGTAATGAATGATGTACCTTGATTTATTATATAAATTTGCTATTAACTTTGCATTTTTTGAGCCTGGAGGTACAATTCGTTCAGGACAAAATGGTAACTCGTTGTGTTCATCATGCAAGTTTTCCGGATACTCTAAACCAACTTTAAACACGTAACCCTTTCCTGAATCTTCATTCATATTGCCAATATCTAGCCTATGGATCTCTTCATCTGATAGCCATCGAAATCCTCCGATTGGTAGTTTTCCTCTCATCGCGTGCCCATACAAATTTGTAGCGTCAAGATATCAAATATAGGATGTTTCTCTATTGGGTAGAAATTCCGGCATGAACTTGTTATTTGCTTCAGCACTGCTCTTGCTGCACATACTCAAACCACCGCGAATAGCCTTTTTAAAGAAATGTAACATATCTATATCGGTTAGCAATTCAAATTTTACCCTAATCATGCGTAGTAAGGCATCAAAACCGAAATCCGGTGATGTGAAATAATGACACGGATCCAAACCATAGTTCTGAATCGATATGGTCCGAAAATTCTCAAATATATCCGCCAAAAGTAAAACATCCGACGTTAGATATATGTCACTATATTCTCCTAAAGTGTGACAATTAAACACTTTCCACGCTTTTTGTGCTCGACAGCAATTTTCTTCAGTTACTTCTTCATCGCATAATGTATTATAAAAACTGTTTTGATCTGGCAAACAGTTGAAGTTTAGCTTTTCGAATGAGTCTACAAAACAGTATGGAAATACTCCCTTTTGACGCACTAATCGAAACTGTTCTTCATTTTTAAAATGCTTTCTGATTTCGACACATTGACTATCTTCCAAAAATGATCCCAATTTTTCTAACGATGAAGCCCTAAATCTATATGAATCGACAAATCTTAATTTCATAGACACTCTCCTTAGCTTTCCCTTGCTATCAACATAATCTCCTACGACAATTTTTTTTGAAAACGATATGTATTTCTCTTTACTTTGTGCCATAACTTCAACACCTTCCTCTTTTAACGCCATATCTTTTACGGAAATGTGACAATCGTAATTTGAAAGATTATGAAAAAATATTGGTATGAAGTTTGGTAATTGGTAATTTATATTACACACACTATGTGCAGGCCCTCGATATAAGCCGGTGAGGTGGTCATGATCGTATACTTTGCTGCCAGTTTTTATCTCTTTCGAACAAATGTGACACGTATCTTCCATATTATGTATTAATTTTTCTAGATTTTCTAATGGTAACATTTCTTTTGGCTTGCTTAAATAGTTGTTGTATATACTTAAAACATCTTCCTCCAACTTGTTCTTAAAAATTTGTGCTGCATTACGCTCTCGATATATTTCAAATTTCGATAACGAATCATCATAAGAACATTTAATATAGTATGCAAATGCATACGTATTATAAAAAAAATAAAAAAGAATTGCGGCTCGTGTTCTCGTTGTTTTTTTTTCTTCTGTTCTTTTCTGTATTCTCGATACAGACGATTGGTTTCTGTAACGATTCAAAGTCTGCATATACTACAAATGGTATTTTTAATTGTTTTTCAAAACTTTCAAATTGTAATACATTCTCCTGTTCTTGCTCTTCATATTTATTTATTTTAATACTTGTTGTTGGTAAAATTGCTCTTACCTTGCCGCAATCCTGCGTTTGATGTCGCTGAAGTTGACACTCTGTTGAAAAGAATATCAAACATCCCTCGCAAATAAATTTTTCATGACCATTTTTAGATGCTTGTGCTGACAGTAATCTGGATAAACTTTTTATCCAACAGTAATGGCTATGTATACCATATGTACATGGTGATTATATCATAATTCATAACTCCGTCTTTAAAATATTCATTTAAACCATAGACATTTATCGAAACTTTGTTCTGCTTCTCAAACTCGGGTATGTCTCGCAATTTAACCGGAAATGTTATATTTGAATAGTCAAAGCCACAATTTTTATAATGAGGATACGAAGTTGTCCGTTGTGGTAAACCGTTCGGTTCACACACTGCTGATGTTAACGCCCAAGCAAAGCATGCATCATCAGCATTTTGGATATTTATTACAGCACGTTTAGCTTTTAAATGGTACGGCAGATCCATGTAGCTCGAAGCTCTTGTGGGGTTATATTTGTTGAGATTAACCTCCATATACAGTATTTGTAATAGTGTCCACCCTGTATACAAATTGTTTTAATTAGTATTCTTCAAACCTTGCACCTTAGAGCGCTTACCTGAATCACGTTCTTGAATTTCCGACATTTTTGATGATATTTTATCGATGAAGTCATTATAAATTTTATACAAATCTGTTGCTAAAGATGCTACTTTATTCTTTGTATTAAACGATTTTATTTCCCAATCTTCTTTGGATTGCAAACAATACATTCCAAAATATTCTAGATTTAATTTAATGCTGCCATGAATATCGATAGCGCTTTGAATTAGATTTAAGATTTTTTCACGAATTCTATCCGAATATTCTTTCAAATCCACAAAAGTTCCCGGTTCGTTTATTCTATAGCTTACTATTTTATCGCCAAATGCCCCAGCGATTCTCTCAACTCCATCGTCAATTATGACAAACGCATTGCGTTTATGCTCATTACTGCGCAAATGTGCAGAATAGCATTGCTTATTTACGTACTTATCGCACGCATCACATTTTGCCATATTTGATTTAGATATTTCTTCAAGTTTGATTCTTTTACCAATGCATGATTGCCGCTGATGTCTCTTCAAGTTATCGGATCGGGTGAAACATTTTGCGCAATTATCACACACCAACATTTTGGACTTTATTCTTTTTTACTTCTCAACGAATAACTACGTCCCTGTGATACTTTACCACCGTTTATAAACCTTTCCACCTCCTCCCAATTCTTGCAGGAGTTTTATGCAGGAGGTTTTTTTGTGTACATAATGAACCCAAATGATGCCAGGTAAATATGACTCATTCCTTTTCTTCGAGCAAAACAGCACTTCTTATCTGCATATATTTTTTTTACGTAAACTTGGTTGGGCAGTATTACTACCTGAATAAATTTATAAAAAACCCTACTCTTATTTAATAATTACGGCGGATTTAAAACCTTTTTGCAAGTTCGATATACACGATTTTCAATTAGTCACTTAAACCCTCCCACATTATATCATCCAAATCGGGTAGGATGGGATAATCATTTTAATTAGTATATATTAATAAATATTACAAGATTATTCTGCACCAAGACCTCTGCCACCTATAAAAATATAGAGTAAATTAATATGACGCTCCTCCACTCTTTTTCTTGTAAAATAAATTGGCCCATCTATCGTGAACATATCTTTAGACCGCTCACATAGCTCGTATACATTAATACTGAGATTATTTGTTTGCTCGATCTTTGTGAGATCAGTTAACTTTACGGGAAAGTCAATTCCATTTAAGTTTAAGACCTCGGAATAATGGGGATAACTCGTGGTGCGATTTTTATTTTGGCGAGCTGGGTGAAGTGCGGCTGTTAAGCACCACGCTAAACATGCGTTATCATCATTTCGGATATTAACGCATGCCTTCTTTCTCATTATCGGTGTCGGTAGTGGGATGTATGAGTTCCCAGCTAACGGAGAGTATTTATTGATGTTCAGTTCCAAGTGAGAGATGGAGAAAAACGCCCACCCGCTATCTCTCTCCTGGAACTCCTCACTTTGTTTAACGATGTCGTTAACCATTAACTCATACACCTTCTCTAACTTAGTGGATAATGTCACGACTCTGAATTTTGTATTAAAATTTTTCATAGAGTACGTGACATTATCAACATCCTCACCATTCCCATCTCGCACCGTCTCCGATTTCACAAAGGTTGCGAATAATTCTAATTGCACCTTAATTGAGTTATGTCTACCTTGGGATTCAACGATCAGCTTGAAGACGTCCGCTCGACACCGCTGGAGGTAGCTTGGAATGTCATCTTCGAAGTGGCTTCCAAACATTCTGTAGCTGGCTACGCGTCCTTGAAAACATGTCGCCAGCTGCTGGATGCCGCCCTACAACGTACCGATTTGCTCACGATGATGACTTCTCCTGTGCCCTGCCAGTCTCGCCGCGCTCTGGAACACCAAGTCACATTGTCCGCAGACATATTGTTGTTGCTGGTGCTGTTGCTCATTATGTCTTTTAGGAGCTCTTCTATTTGACACTTCAAATATTTGTTGGGAGTTGAACGTCAGATTGCACTACTCACATCGCTCGAACGGTACTCCACATCCTTCGCAAAGGTATTCGGTAGAATTCGGTTGAGAATTGACGAATTGCTCGCAGTTATTACACTGCTCAAACGACCGTCCGCATCCCTCACACATAAACTTACTATTCGTGCTGGCCATTGTCTAGCAACTTGAAAATTAATACTGCTCTGTTGTTACAGTGAAACTGACCGTAGAGAGACAAATCTACCCCTTAAGTACTGATACAAACAAAAGACACCATCAAAAACGATAAAGAAAAACGTGTCTAAACGCGTATAAACGTGTCGAGGAAAAAAAAATTGTGGCAATAAAGGAAACGGTATTTTTAGAAAGTTTCTCGTCTTGTTGAAGGGGTAGGAAAAAAAAATGTGATAAATTACATTTTAGAAAGTTTTCTACAGAAGCGAATTTATGAGTTTGTAGGTGTTTGTTGAAGGGGTAGGAAAAAAACTTTTTTTTTATTTTCGACACAAACGAATATTTTAGAAAGTTTTTAGGAATTCATGGGTACTTGTTGGAGGGGTACAATAAAAACAAATATTTACAGCACATCAGTATTTACTATATTTAGAAAATTACAAATTAATTTCACATTTTGAATTGAACATACTGTCGGACGGCTATTATGATAAAAGCAAGCGTTGTTAGTTCTCTGAATTATCGGGCAATCGACATTATTCTCTAAATTCATTATAATTACACTATTTCCTAAAATACCGTTTAGTATTGAAGTTTTTTGACTTCCCTTAACAAATATTTCCACATCATGAATCTGCTTCCAGATTATAGTCGAAAGCTTGTTGTAGTCAGTCCAGCCAAATAACTTGCCTTCTTTCGTATTTATCTAAATTTTTGAACGGCACTTTCGGTTTAAAAATAAAATGGTTCGATGATTTACCGTCCCCAATAGCCAGTTCTTTTACAATAAATCCATTTTTTAACTGAAATCCTTGAAGATCAATTACTTTAACGCGGTTAAATTGGGCCATTATTCTACATCGATGAGTAGGATTCAAAACGGGTAGCAGTATTTCACTTATTCTTTCTATTCGGCGATTGAAATGGTACTGTTCACGAAAGCAATCTGGACAGTTTACCTCAACCACATCAATTTCATGAACATTTAGGTCTTTATAAAATTTCACGTGTTTCATTTTAAACAATTTTCTGTACTAAACCAGTCAGAGGTTTATACTGCACGATTGTATCATGAATAATGAGGCAATAGACAGCAGTTTTATCATTAAAAGATAAATCAGCTTCCATATCCAATTTAATATCGACAGTTGACGACTTTACACTCTCGAGCTGTTTCGAGCAATCGATCACAAAAAGAGGTGTCCTACTGAATTGATCATAGTCTAGTATGGGTTCCCCAGTTTTATTATAATAACTTTTTCTAAATGATGCATACATATTGTAGACATTTCCATATCTTTTTTGTGACATCGATAAATTTAAATTATCATATGGATAATGAGTTGAGTTTAAGTGTAATTTGATGTTGTTTATAGAAGCGTGTATGAATGTGGATGAATCAATGCTAGCATCATCTTTCTCCTTATTTCGAAATGCGACGATCACGTACCTAGGTCTCTCCAAACTGGTTGTTGATTTAACCGGCCAAATATCCTTTCTCGTAGGACGTAGTGAGGGTAACTCAAGCAGCTCCCACTTTCTGAAAGGTATGAGTATGGGTAAATCCTTATTGAGGGTACTCAACAGCTGTAGGCAATATTTATCGTTTACGGTGATGTGACGTATTTTCCATTCCACATTCATAAAATTTATTTTAATTTTCTTGGTTCCATCCTTCAGATTATTTTTATAGCAATCATCATCATTGCGACTTCTTAGTAACACCAGCTCTTGACGAGCATTGATAATAATTTTCTTATAATCTTCAGCGAATCCCAAAATAAAACTTAGCGGGATGAATGCGCTAAATACGGTATTGTTAGTACTAACCGTATGCTGCCGCTCACCAGATTTTGGTATCCAGCCGGCTCCTTGTAAACCTTTACACTCGTTATCATTGTAGGAGAGATAAGCCTTCATTGTTGTTGTAATTCCAGGTTTGATGTTCCTGTCAATCTCAACTCCATTCAATTCATACCGTATTTCATCAAATAGGAACATGAAGGCGTTGTTGATTAAACTAACATCACCAGTTCCAGCTATCTGCTCCATTCGGCCATGGATATATAAGAAACTGTCATGTGGATATGTATAAATATCTTGATGGTTGATTGGTATGCGAATTTCATAGCTACTATTGAACGATTGTATGCGAGGTAGATAAGTATGATAATCATCGTTTGATAAACTATCATCAAAAGCTACTGAATCGTAGACGTTTAATATTTCACTCATTCTTTTTTTTTATTTTAAAACCCAATGATCTTAAAAATGTAATGTTTTCCCGTGATAGGTTGTGGAGCTGCTGTCTACTCGTTGGTAGTTTCTCACCAATTGATGTAGACTTATACTCATCCAATCTTTTATAAGTTGCTTTTAACACTGATGATTTAACGTCGTTATTGAATATGAGTCCGATTATATCCGCTTCAACTCTAATCTAATTACAATTTCCTCACCACGAAAATTTACTGAATCGCCGTTTTGATCGATTAGGGATAGTGTTAGGTTGCTGATACATCGACGGTGGATCAGTGGCAAATAAACTATATTTTTCGGCTCAATATTTATACTATAGCCCGGGGCCACTTGCGGTGCAAATTCAAAGAGGGTATGTGATTGCTTCGAATCGTAAAATGAACTTGTTATGATATTACATTCAATCCGTATACTAGTTACTCTAATTATTTGCACCGGTTGCTCAGATTCTCGCATAACACCTGGCGGTATTGGTTTACTTCCGCGACCAAAGCCCAACATCGGCCCAATCGAATCCGGTTTATCAAGATGTATCCAATACTTATTCGATCTTATTTCACATTTTAAGGTATTATGATTAGGTTTAATGCTAATAATTGGCTCATCACCATCATTAATTGCTGATTTGAGATCTTTTTGCATTGTTTTACGCACATACTCATCTATATTATTGATTTCATATGATCCAGTAGGAATTTCAATAAATTTAGATCCATCTTTATCATAGTAGATTCTATTTTGTCCTGGCTCAATATTCGGGATACTATTGTAAGTATAAAGACCTATTAGGCCCAAGGCGTAGTTTGATGACTCATCTAACTCATAAAATGGGTAATAATCAGCTGAAAGGGTACTACCCCTTCCTCTCAATGTAAACGTAGTTGACATACTAAATCGTAGACTATTGTCAATACTTAATTTATACATAATTTTCTTAAAAATTCGAGGCATAAATGACCGCAATTTACCGTACCGAATTCCTGAAAACGTTCATGATTGTATAAAATGGTAGCGTTGGCGCCAAAGTACTGTACAACTTCTTTGGGGGGTCTCAAACTCCCGAAACTATCGAAATAACGAACTAAATTCCCATCTTTGTGATATGCGACCCAATGTGTTCCAGTCCCCCGGATGGAATCTAAATTGATAACCCCACACTCTTTCCTAAGTGGTTTTTTAGGAAGAGTATCACGCATAAATACTCCACGGAAATTACTTAAATGGCGATTACCATATCTAATAATATTAACATTAGTTAGCGGTTTTTGCGCTGGTTTTTTTTTAAGCTTCGGGTGTAGAAAGAGTCGCAAACCCTTACCGTAAGGTTGTAAATAGAGACCACCCCCCGTTTTATTACTATTTATTTTAACAGCTTCTATTGATTTGTTATGCCGTCGAAGTTCATCAAATTCTCGTTTAGCACTCCTAGCTTTTTTAATTGCGCTAATAACATTGGAGACGCCGGACGCCATAGAACCAGCCGCTGATAGACCCGCGAATATTGGTAATAGAAAAGGTAGTAATCCACCTGTTTTAGTTTCATCCGACAGTCTACTCGGAATCGGTATAATACGGGGTGTTCGCACGTTTTTTCTACCGCCAACGTTTTTAACAGCTAATTTTGCTGCGTTTAAAGCAATTTTTACGTTCTTCGAGAGGTTCGCATCGCTTCGAAGGTTTTTAAGTTTTTTCAATTTGGACTTAACGGGTTTTAAAATATTAGAATTAAAACCACAACTAAGGCGAACCCCCATACCAAGTTTTCTTTTGGCCTTCATTGCAGCGTTTATAAACCACGCGTTAATTTTTTCACTCGATTTAGCGTTTTTATCAATGACTCTCTTCCAAGCTTCTTCCTGTAATACCTTGTCCGCTTCGTGCCTTTTTTGAATATCAGAACTTTTAGCGTAAGCGATATCGTGCTGTTTACAGGCTCTATCTAGTCCATTAATTCCCTCATCACCTCGTTTTAATCGTTTTTCAAGTTTAGTACCCGGTCCACAATACTGATAATTTTTTAAATGAACCTCATACGGAATATTGTTAATTATTGAATTTAACAGACCCCTGCCTCTCACGGCAGTCGTCATATTACTGAATATAGCCGCCCGTGTTTGCATATAAATATTATGCCCCCACCTTTTTATTCTTTAGTTATTGACTGTATATACAATGGAAAAGATACGACTGTGTAAAGTAGAAAATAATATACAAATAGAAAACCTCGACACAAAATTGGGTTGTGGGACAGCGGTAATTAAACACCGTCATGGCGCTGAATTGGCTGATACAATTAGAGCAATAATTGCTGGCTCAAGTAATTTTGGAAAAACTAACGTAATGCTCTCGCTCTTATTTCATCCGAACGGATTAAAATTCGAAAATGTATACGTTTATTCGAAATCGCTATATCAACCGAAATATAAATTCTTGGAAAGCGTGCTCAAAACGATTCCTGGTATTAAATATTTCCCATATAAAGATAATCAGGAAGTTGTTGAGCCAAGTAAAGCGTTACCTAATTCAATTTTTATTTTCTATGATGTGGCGACAAGTAATCAGAAAATAATTCAGCAGTTCTATTCGATGGGGCGACATTGTAACGTAGATAGCTTTTACCTAGCCCAGTCATATTCCAGAGTGCCGAAACAATTAATTAGAGATAATGTAAATTTGATCATTTTATTTAAACAAGACGGTACTAATCTTAAGCATGTATTTCATAATCACGTTGAACCTGACATGACTTTC
Source organism: Onthophagus sagittarius (assembly GCA_036711965.1). NCBI lineage: Eukaryota > Metazoa > Arthropoda > Insecta > Coleoptera > Scarabaeidae > Onthophagus > Onthophagus sagittarius. The sequence goes on from JASERS010000015.1 coordinate 73,108, forward strand.
GAGGAATTTCAAGTAATTTGTCGCATGTGCTGGTCTGATAATTATGGTTTTTTAATTATTGACAAAGATCGATCCATAAAAACAGGACGTTATAAATTCAAGTTTGATAGTTACATATTGATTTAAGTAGCAGGACTTTAAGCTGCGAACAGCCCGTTCTTTTATCGGATTTCTCTATTTTTTACAAACACTTCAAATAAAGGGGTCTGTTTAAAAAAAGAGATCTGTTTAGTGGTATTTTTTATACCATCCCTTTTTACCGATGAACAGCCTGTTTTTTTTCTATCACACCTCATTTTATGCGACCGTTTAAAGCAAGGGTTATTATTAAAGAAGATATCTATTTAATATATAAGTTCATATACGCCATCCGCTAATTTTAGTTATGTATAAGCTAGGAGAAAGAGTGCAGTGCGGCCATCGTCGTCGTCGTAAAGATATAATAAATAATTCGATTCGTTCCGATATTGTCAATATTAGCGAAGCTATTAGAAAGTAGTATTTAGCTATCAAGGCGGTAAACGCGTAGAGGAAGAAACATTAGAACGACTTCATAGTCCCGTAATTAAACCGCTAAATAAGTTATTGAAAACCGTACAGCATTCATCTAATCAACCAGTTAAACATGAATTAGTTAAAGAAGAAAAAGAAGAGCTCATTAATAAATCTGGTCCTAATATAAAATCTGACGATCAGTCTGGTTTCGAGTTTCAGAATACCAGCGAGGTTTCTGAAACTTCCAGCTTGGACGATGTTCCGGGGTATACACCTAAGGAGTTTACTTATCGGCAAGATGAATTAGCACCCGAATCCCTCGATGCATATTTAGAGCAATATCATGAGTTACCGAGAACATATATAAGAGGTCTAATAGAAAATAATTTTGATCATGATACTAAAACCGGTCTTACACATAACAGTGTAACAGACAAATGGAGTATTGGTTGCAGTTCAGTAGATTTTGATAATCACTGTAACATTATTATTGATAATGTTACGTATAAAGGTACACCTGGACTGTACGAATTACTATTTAAAAAGAAGCCTATAAAAACAATTTGCACGCAAAATGACTATAATATTTATCATGATATACTGGTTAGAAGTAGCGCACATAAACGAAATTACAATCCTAATCAGCAGATAAGCGGTACCAGATCGCTGAAATATAAAACAATTATTAAACCACTAATTCATAAGAAAACCCGAAATGTTAAGAAAAGGTTGGAAATATCTCCATCACCTCATCGCACCGGTTCATCTTTAAGTTTAACTGTCCCCAAGGTTGACACACCATATCAGTATGTTTATTTTGATGATATAAATGAAATTGTTGATCGATTACGCCTGTTAGTAAGCTCCAAACAAGCGGGTAATACATCACATAACAACGAAATTGTTTCTATAGTAGAAGAACTTAGAGAAGCAAACGTTATTTTCTAAGAGGGATAAATTTGGTGCTTTTAATTATGGGCGAACAAGTAAGCCGACAAATCGCGCCATATGCAACCACGATGTTAGATTAAAATTTAGTATAACTGACGATGGTATGATCAATGTTGGTGATAAACGTTTATATAATTTACTCGATCTAGTAAAAAATGACGATGCAGCAAGTAAACAATATGTATTAAAATGTATTAAAGATAATGACATATTCTCAAAAAAACATATGGAAACCAGACTTAAGGACAATATTAGAGAGTCGGAAAAATATATTAATACATATATTAAAAATAATGATATCTCAGTGAAAAAGTATGTGGGTACTAGCCTTAAAAATAGTGCCGAAGCCTTAAAAAAATATATTGATCGATGTATTAAAGAAAACAACGAACTTACCGCTAGGTTTATTCAAAAACGAATTACAGAATTGACGGAAGCTATTAATGCAAAATTCGAACAATAATTTAAAACGTAAAATCGATGATATTTCTCATTACTAATAAAGCTATCAATTCAAGCACATCATGTCATTTAATACCTCTACAAAGATTGGTATTATAAACGAAATTCATAAACCGGCAAGGAAGCGATTTAACCGGAGGAAAACAATTATTCGAGGTCTGGACGATTTATGGCAAGCAGATTTAGCCGATATGAGTAATTATGTTAAGTGGAATAAGCAATACAAATATATGTTAGTAACAATTGATTGTCTATCAAAGTATATTTGGCTTAAAGCTTTAAAATCGAAAAGAGGTTGTGAAGTGAAAACGGCTTTTGAATGTGTTTTTATGGAGGGTAGAATACCAGATAACTTACAGACCGATGCTGGAAAAGAATTTTATAATTCCCAAATGAAACAGCTGTTGAATGGATTTAATATCAATCATTATTCCACCTATAGCACCACAAAAGCGTCAATCGCTGAACGAGTTATTAGGACATTAAAGGAAAAAATATACAAGCGGTTCAACTATATGGGAAATCGTAAATGGGTTGAGATAATTGACGACGTAGGTAAAGAATATAACGGTTCAACCCATGGAACCATCGGTATGCGGCCGGTTGATGTTACACGAGAGAACGCTGATCAACTCTTAAAAACTGTCTATAATCGTCTGAAAATAGCCGGGCGTATTAAATATTGTATAGGTAGAATAGTACGTATTAGTAAGTATAAATCAATATTCGAAAAAGGTTACACACCAAATTGGACGACTGAACTGTTCAAAATACGGAAAGTTCAAATTACGAATCCTCCAACCTATCTGTTAGTCGATATGGAGAATAATCCGATACTGGGCGCTTTTTACGAATATGAAATTCAACCTAGTAATTATGAAGACACCTATCTTATAGAAAAAGTGTTACATAGAAAGAAAAATAAAGTATATGTGAAATGGTTGGGGTTTCCTTCCTCAAAAAACAGTTGGATTGATAAATCAAATGTAGAGTAATTTTAAATAAAGATCTTTATAAATGTAAATGCTCTTTTAATTTCCCTTAAAAATTAAGTAATAAAACCAGTTACGCACATTTAATATTTTTTTATTAATTTAATTTACATCTAAGCACATTTTGGACATATCTGTTTACATTCGAGACATTTAGTAACAGATTGTGGTGGACCGTCTATCTGGTCAATATTCGAGTTATTATAATGAATAAAACATGGTAAGTGAAACTTAAATTCTTCATGTTCAACACTCGATAGTGAGTCCCACACTTTCAACAGGTATAGGCAGGATACTGTTGAATGATCAAACTTAACACTCATGCTGAGGATTTCACAACGCTAATTGTTCCAGTTTCTTAACCGCACAATAAATACTAATTTGAGTTTTGAGAGATTCTATTTGTTTTAAGTATCGACGTAACTTTACCTTTAAAAGGACGCTCTTTTTATTCAAAATGGAGATATTATTCCTAGTTCTGGATATCATTTAGTTTCACTTACGTACACATCACCACAACACAGTTTAATTTGATCGGGGTAAAAGTAGATAATTTCTTGTATGCATTCGTCGTATTCGGATGGTTGGTCCTTTAAAGCGTCCCACTGTTGGTCTAAAAATGCTTCTATTGTCTCACCGTCTGGCTTTGTTTTGGTAATAAATTTTATTATGTTAATATAATATTCGCTGAAGCCTGATATTTCGAGTCTTTTAAGTCTCCAAGTAATTGGTCTTTTCAGACGCTGCAATTGCTTAAATGATCGTTCAGTAAGATCGATTTTAGTATTCAATAAATTAACTATGGATAAGGTTGTTCTTGATCGCTGGTTTAAAATAAGATTAATGTCGCAAGTTAACTTAATTACTTCGCTCGACTTCTTCCCACGTTTATATAAAAATGATGTGATGATATTTTCCTCTTCCCAAAAAGGTGACCACTCGCTCCTCTCACCAAACTTATTCCCGTGCTCACCGATAAACGATTATTGAGAAAATAACTTTTTTCGCTTATAAGTTGATTTTCTTGAAGCAATTCTCTTATATAATCGACTAAGAGATTTTCGACGTAGAAGTTTTCGTTGTTTATTACTTCACTACACTCAGACACTTTACACATGTATTGCCAAACAACTCGCACAGTTCTTGTATTTATCCTATATCCACTCCACTTTCAAATTGACCCCTCCCACCTATCAAAAACCGTTCTAAATCGCGTTTGTACACGAAAAAATCTTGTTTGGTCTATACTTCTTGGTTATAAAGCGACGAGTTCATACGTGAAATATTTCACAACGGGTGGCGTAGGGGGAAAGTTGATCGCGTTCGTTCTTGTCTTTACCCACTCGCCAATTGCCCCACCAAAAATCGCTTGGGCCTTCCTCCTCCTCCTCCTACTCGTTGAGAAGAATTTTAGTTCGCTAATACAGCTCGTTTAGTGAAGATCATATTCATCATCAGCATGTTATTGAACAAATTAAACTCTTTGGGTTCATGTGAACTTCCCCCGAAGAAAAGGCTCTGTGATCTCGTAGTGGACAAACCCTATCCCATTACGAACGCGAGAAGAATTAGCAGCAATCAATGGCCAACAGTTCTGATTGAATTAGAAGAAGGGTTTGTCATTTTCCTGCCCCAAAGATTAGCGCAAAACATAACGGATGAAGAAATTACCACTCTATCGAACATAGAACTAATTTACACGGGATTGAAAGCTGTAGGCAAGTCGCAGTCCGCATTTGGTGTTCGCTTTCAAAATAAATTGCAATCACCTTAGCTTTTAATAAAAAACTTTATAATATAAAAAAATGCATTTTCTATCAACCCCTACTATGCCCATCCCTCCTCATCCTCCTCCTCGGCTCACCTCACAACAAAATTATCTAAGTCGGGTGTCGCACAGACACCATCTTACAATCATAGCCGCCATAATGACAAGCGGTACACGCCATCTATTAGCATAATTGGAAGTGATCCAGAACCCGCCAATGCGACACCTACGCCATCTAGCGACCACGGTTGGCGTAATGGGAAGCGATCCAGAACCCGCCAATGCGACACCTACGCCATCTAGTGGCCAACGTGGGCGTAATGGGAAGCGATCCAGAACCCGCCAATGCGACACCTACGCCATCTAGTGGCCAAGGTGGGCGTAATGGGAAGTGATCCAGAACCCGCGTTCTCCTCTACTCCTCCCACATTACAACTTTTAAGGTTAGTAGGTTTGTAAGAATTAGCCGATTCTAGAACCTCCTCCTCCTCCTCCTCCTCCAACAATTAGCCGATTCTACAACCTCCTCCAACAATTAGTAGATACTACAACCTCCTCCTCCTCCTCCTCCTCCTTCTCCTCCAACAATTAGCCGATTCTAGAACCTCCTTCTCGGACGCAGGTTCGAGGAGGAGGTTCTAGAATCGGCTAATCTATACTACTACTTACACCATAAGGGGATATGATGTAAAATAATTGTCGAAAAAAACAATCGTGATTTCTTGGGTCAGGAATATAATTCATAATGTTTAGAACTACAAATTTCACTTATCGGTTGTGCAATTTTAAGAAAGTATTTCCTATTATTGGAATTCAACCAAGGGTTGGGTAAATTAACCTCTTTTTATTGTAACCTTAGCTTTCGAATTTTATTAAATTGTTCATCAGAGGACGCTATAAAATGAGAAAGAAAGCAAGGTGTTTAAAACCGTAAATTCACAACAACATACAAATACTTTAGAACTACTTTCGTTCCCAGTGGTACTCTCTTGGAATCTTTAGTTTCGTTATGATTTTTGCCGCAATACACATCGAACCCTCAGTAATATCCAGATAAACTACTTATCATTCGATTCTTGTACCCAAACCTTACCGATTTACCTCTTATATGTTTGGCTGGATTACGTCCAAAATATTTCACCATAGATTCATCAATTGATATGTGCTTCTGGAAGCAACCCCACGTACAAAAATTTGCAATAATTTTATCCATAAACGATCAAATTTTTGTACATCCTGTCTTGGAAGCTTCCTATCTGGGCGTTGTATGCTAAATGTAATTTTTTTTTGAATTCAAGGTATCTGTCTCTGGACATAGTATTATACACAAAAGAGAGTTCCAAATCCTCATCTGTTGACCAATAAAACCGCTCTTGCGGTAATTTGTGATACCCTACGAACAGCAAACATTGCGATAAAAGTTCGCATTTCTTGCGGGGGTATCGCAAACTTGTGGTCATTCTTTGGCTGGCATATGTCTGTTCACATACATAGGTAATAATTTCGTCCATTAGAAATGTTTCAAAAATCTGTCGAGGCAGTAGATTTTTCAAATCGGTTTCTACTTTCTCGAAGTTTTCAATGATAACGTCTTCGGTGATAATATTGGAATTTTTGTAACTTGGGTGGGACTCTATCCATTTTGGCCTTTGAAATTCAGTATATTTTCTTGCTAAATCACCCTCATGTTCTTCAACTTGGTCATCTACATTGAGTTCATTCGTGATTTCAATGGTACCAGGAATATCTTTTGGGGTAAAATTTGTATCTACCATAATATCATAATTCAATTACTGCAGAATCATCCTGTAGCTCGATAACATCTACGGCTTGCTCCAAACGTTTAAAAGTTTTACCTTAAGTAATCTTAATTGACTGGTTGGGTTGACTGAACCGGGTTAAAATTGATGGCTCAACCCAACGTAACCCTTTTTTTGCATTTAGGAGTAGAAAAATGCTTTATGAATATAAAGTTTTCCCTTCCGCCAGTTGTATGCCCAGCTCTCTCATATTCTCATCACCACCTCTAAATCATCCGCATAAGCCACCATCGAGATTTTTTTTCCCTCTTCTCTTCATTAGTTATGCCATCCTCTCCTGTTGTTTTTTTTGTCTTAAACTGACTCAGACTGTTATTAAATTCTTCTATGGTAAACAAGTCTTTAATAAAGAAAGAGACATTAAATTGCTCTTAACAACTAAAACTAACCAAAGATATGAAATTTTAAATTTTTATATATAAAAACAATTAAAAGTCAAGTAACAAACGGCAGAAGGCCGACGCAAAAGTTAATGTTGTCTCTAGGGAACACAACTATAAGACATTATGATATATAAACAAAATTAAAAAGGCAAGACAAGGGGCCGAAACATGCCTAGTAGAGAATTTTTGAACAAAAACTAGTCAGACTGACAAAGCAGTGTAAGAATATAAACGCTGAAAAGCGTTATATTAATAATTATATATAATTAAATAGTAAGTGCGTAACCCACAAAATTGTAAAAAGACAGGAATTACAGAAGGGAGACGACTGTGAGATGTTAGAACCGAACAAAGCCCCATGAGAGGTCTGACAAAACCGAGTTGTTATTAGGATTGTACGTCAATTCAATGAGGTGATAATAGATCTCACTTAACCCCTGTGAATCTAACCCAAAATATAAGGAACGTAAGATCTTATCTTTCATCGCCCTAAGGGTGTTAATTTTCATTTGGGTGGGATGGCAAGAATAAAAATTAATGAAACGACCTGAATAGGTCGGTTTTCTATACCAATCTAACAGGACACGGTGGTCGGGTTCCCTAATAACTATGATGTCAAGGAAGGGGACACAGTTGTCAGTTTCTGTCTCTATAGTGAGCTGTATATGGTGGTTGACAGTATTAAATTCCCTCTTGACAAGAGTTTGTCATGTGCACATATCTAAAGTCCAATCCATGACAATGGTAGCCAAAATCGGGCTAAGGGGACAACCCATAGGAGTACCAAACTTTTGTTTGTAGTAAACATCTCTAAAAGAGAATGTGGAAGAATCGAACAAGAATTCCACGATATTGACGAAGAGATCATGGGGGATCCCAGTGTGGGGTTGGATCAAATCCCATTGAGAGGACAGCCTTTCAATAACCAATTCAAGAGGAATGTTGGTAAACAATGACACGACATCTAAAGAGACTAGGACATAATCCTGTGGAAAGACGAAACCCTTCATCTTGTCAGCGAAGGAGAAGGAATCAGAGATGTTATAACTGGTTCTGCTTGCTAAGGCAGACGATAGAATAGTTACTTAGCCACGATTCTATTAGCACTACCTTTACCTCGGGGGGGAAACAGTGATAATGGTTAGGGTCGGCACTCTACATTCGTTCGCTTGAAAGTGAACGGCATTAATTTCAATAGTTTGAAAAAAAAAACACAAAAATTCACAAAAAAATAATTTACTTTATTTTCTAAAACAAATAAAAGATTATATTTCTATTATAGAATAGCAAAAACGATCGAACAAAATTAACGAAACGTAACCGAGTTTTAAAATGAAATCTACCAAAAACTTTATCGCCGCTATTTAATTCTTTACTTGGGGCGCAATGGCAGACGTCCCGGGTTCGAATCCCGGTGTAACCACGTTGGGTCATATTTTTTGATAAATATTTTATATTAACAAGAAAGTAAAGTAAAAAAATAAAAACACACAATTATTTTATGGAAAGAATATTTTATTGGTGTTTCCATATAATTTGTTTTTTGTTTTCTTTAAAATTTCTATTAATATATTTTAAACTATAAAATACTTTCATTCTAATGTATAATTTTACAATGTAAGTATACGGAAAGTGCGCACAAGGATATTTATATTGAACATTGCTGTTAAATGAATTAATAAAAGCATTAATTAGATCATTTTGTAGTGCTAAATTTTCAAAATTATTTTTAAATAAAGTTTCTAATGACAATATGTAGTATACAAAATCATCTTGTGGCATTTGCAATCTTCCAAATGTACTTTTATCATCTGTCTCTTAAAAATGTTATTTGATAATCCAAACCTTTGAAAGCCCGATTATATTCTTTTGCATTTGATGTTTGTGAAGAATTGAGTATGTCAAACAATTTATCAATTCTTTCCACAAATTTCGATGTAGCTACAGCACTGGCAGGAATAATTCCAAATCGGATGTACAAGTTTAACCCAGCTGCTACTATCGCACTGAATACTTGAGTGGGAAATTTCGCTTTCATTTTTTCGAAATTGTTAGGAAATATATGAGAAGATGTTAATTGGGGCGCCGCTCTTGTCGGGTAATCTTTATCATGATTGTAAAACATTTTAATATAGTCCCATAATATTTCTTCATTGTCATCAATAAATTTGTATTTTATTAAATTATTTCTTAAGGCTTTTATCAGATGTGGAGTGTCAAACATGTAAATAATTTTTTCATTACCTATTTCAAAGTATGGTTGATTGGGATCAATCCTTAAGAGGCGAGCCGCTTGTAAATTGTTTGACCCCATGTCACTAACCACGACACAAACCTTAAGGCCAATATTTTTTACTTTTTTTATTGTGTCAATAATGACATCCTTCAACAGTTGTCCTGGGCACCCAGATTTAAAAAAATAATATGTTAAAGGCTGACTCCATTTAGTGTATATTCCTCTCAACATTATTGTTAATACACTTAATGCTGGTTGAAAACTTCGAGTATTGCCACTATCCTCAAAACCAATAATTTTATCTTTTCCTATGGAATAAAATAAATTTGATTTTATGCCCATTTCATCTAAATACAGCACACACACTTTGTTTTTTGCTGAAAAGTCCTTTACTTTTTCTTCCAACATTGAGAAAAATTCAACATTATTTAAACCTTGATTTAATTTCAAATGTTGAATAAGTTTTAATAAAGTTCCTGGGCTGGGCAAACAAAATTTTTTTCTTAATACAGTTTTGTATAACTTTGGATTTGAAAAGTACACGGCAAGTGCATCTCTTTTAAATTCAAATGAAAATCGTCGCCCTTTCGGTTTCTTTAGCCCTTCTGTCACCTGAACATTAATAAATTTAGCAAGTTCATTATTACAAAATTTAAAAGATAATTTTTTATAATCTTCTACATTGATGTGATCAATTATGTTTTCTTTAAAATTTTTTAATTGTTGCACTACTTTTTTATTTTCCTTTTGCACTTGAAAAATTTTATTTCTCTGTGTTTTAATTGTTCTTCTTAATTCTTCTTTTCTGGGTGAATGATTAAAGAAGCTCTGAGGTGTTTGGGTAGAATTGCTTGGTGACAGTATTTCTTTTTGGTCTATTAACTCAATATTTTCACTCACATCTGGAATTTCTATTTGTAGTGGCGTACAAACATTGATGTTTAGAGAATTATCTAAAAAAATAAATTAATAAATTAATCTTGCTTGCACAGAAAGGTTTTAATTTACCCAAATTACTGTTAGATGTATCTGTCAATGTTGAAAATCTCTCTGTACAATTATATTTTTTTATCGAATTAAAATATTTTTTTAAAACGAAAACTTTTATTAAATCAAATTTACAATTTAATTTCAACTTAAAATTAATGAATAGTAACTTGATATCCGTGTCGACGATTTGAGTTCGGTTGAGACATGAAATTACAATTGTCGCTTGATTGTCGTTTACGCATATTTATATAAAATTTTTTATATAAATAAATTGCTGACGCTGGATATCCTTCTGTAGTTTCTTTTAAGGCGCGGCTACGCTTGGTAACTCCTCCCGTCTTGGAGTGAGTCAAGGATTTGGAGGATTTTTCTCCGAAACTTGGGTTACTGGTTCCTTGCCGTCCTGGATCTTTTGTCCTTTTCTAAAACAAAGTATGATAAGTATTGTAATGACTATGATCGTGGTTCCAATAAGGGATGTCATGGAGCTCCCTAGACTGAGAATGTGGTTGTTGCTGAACTCTCTTAGTTTTTGTTTGAGTTCCGTAAAATTAGTTCTTGCATCCTCTATTTCCGCTAATTGGAGCTCTTTCATTTGAATATTCTCCAGTTGCCAAGGTGATTTTTCTTCAGGAATAATTGACAGGTTTACGTTGGCTAAGTGGAATTGACGGTCAGGTACTTTGTTGATAGTGGTTCGCAAGATCTCCGTTGCCAGATGGACACTACATTCGGGAGTAATTTGGATTAAGATATTGCCTTCCAGTAGGCGAACTTCCCGACGATCTTCACACACTGTTTCGCCTGTTGAATTGGCTTGAAACAGTATCCACTCTGACTCGGCGGGATGTATGCTTTCCTCCTGTAGTTGCGATATTCTTTTGTGCGTGCACTTTGATATCGGAAGGTGTCGTAGTATTTCGTACGCACATGTTGGTCGTTTGCTTGCATCTAGACTTGTCGCTTGGCATAAATATTCCTCACGTTGGAATTCTTTACATTTCGATGCTGTTGTAAAGTATTTATCTTTATTTTCTGCCAGATAAGGTTGGGGAATGTTGAGAATAAGATATTGGGATTGTTGTTTAATTGGTAACGGAATTAGATGATAGTATTGGTAAGAAATAATTTCAATTAAAGGAATTTCTAATAGGAAAGTGAGAATGTGGTGCTTCATATATGCTTTTACGGTTATTGTCTTTTCTATTTGATATAAATTTTCCTCTGTTGGGGACAATAGTATTCGTTGTTCAACTATTGAAGACTGAATGAAGCGTAAATCTTCTAAAAGTTCTTGAGTCGGAATAATTGTGAGGTGGTATGTTTGTAGTTTGGCAAATGTTTTTGCTATTGCTAAACGATCGACGATTATTAAGGCAGAATTAATAGCTACATGCAATGACGTTTGCGCCCTCATTAACAGGTTAAATCGAGCTTGTTGATTCCCTTGATCTTTAATGTGTTGTATGATAGTATTTATCCGTTGGGCTACTTCATGTTGATTTTCTTGAATCGTTCTGATGTTATCTTTAAATATTTTAAGAGTTCCTTGTGAGAGATGGATTTGAGCCTGTATTGTTGTTGCCAGTTCTTGTTGGTTTGATGTAATTTCTGTAATGACTTTGTCATATTTTGCAGCGTCTTCTGCGTCTAGATTACCAGATACTGCTTTTATAATTGAACCTAAGAAATTCAAGGCTCCTCTACGGTATCTGCTTGTCGGAATTAGTTGTTGTTTCCCAAAATTTAGTTGTTGAAGGAGATCTTTCAGATTCCTCATCAAAGTTTGAAATGACGTTTGTTCGGTGCCGTTTTCTATAGTTTCTACGAACTTTATGAGTTCATTATACTCTTTCGTCAATTTGTCAATTTGTATTATTAGTGGTTCGATATCACATTGTACCACTGTTGTCCATTGGCTGACTTGATTTTTGGCTGTTCCCAGATGTAATGGGAATAAAGGACCGTCTAACGTTGTTAGTCGGACGTCGGGTCTTGCCCAGGAACATCTGAAACAATACCATGTTTAAGATGTCTGGTATGACACGTTTGTACCCCTCTCCTTGTTTGAACGTCTACGGTGCTATTATCATTTATTTTAATAATGGTGTAGGGTCCAAAATAGGGTTTAACCATTTTGTTACTTTTTGTTATGTTTTCTACATATACCTTTTCTCCAATTTTCCATGTAGAAATTTTCACTTGTTCCTTTTGTTTTTCTTGTGTTTTCAATTTTCTGTTCTCGTTCTTTTTTAATCGTTCGTACATAATTGCCATTCGACTTTTGTGGTTATCGATAATGTCTTGATAAGTTATGGCATCATAAAATAAATCGAATGGATTTCTCGTTTTTGTATGACCAAAAAGTGCTTCAAATGGTGTTAATCCTGTAGCGCTATTAATGGTGTTATTGTACGCAATTGTAGCAGATAGAATTTTCTTTTCTTTTGTTATGTTAGGATCGTTGTCAAGACATCTCAGATGTTCTAATAAGGTAGAATGAAACCTCTCTACATTGGCTTGACTTTCGGGGTTCTTCGCTGTTCCGAAGTGTAGTATAACTCTGTGTAACGCTGCTAATTCTTTTATCACCTGGTTATTGAATTCTGAGCCTTTATCGAAACGAATTTCTCTGGGGATTCCGTAGAAATTAAAGTAATCTAAATAAGCTTCGACAATATCTGTCGGATTTTTGCTCTTGACCTTGATGGCGTGTCCCAAACGTGTAAATGAATCCACAATTGTTAGGTATTTATTATTTGCAAAAGAAAAAGTATCGACAAATAAAGTTTCAAATGGAGCATCTGGCGTATTAGTTATTGGCAATAATGATACGTCAGGTCTTATATTTTATTTCGCTCTGTTGCATGTGTCGCAAGATTTAATGATTTTGGTTATTGTTTCTTCCATTTTCGGCCACCAGTATTTTCGTTTAAGATGTTCTAAAGATTCTTGTATCCCACGATGGTTTGTTATTCCTGTGTAATAAGTTGATGTGGCTGAAGTTAGATTCAGATTCGAATCTGAAGCAGATTCAGATTCGTTTTTTTACAGTCGACCAGACAAATACTTATAATGAACACTAAATAATTATTTTTCTTATTATTTAGGGAATGTGGCACCCTGAAACCATGTTAGGAAATTCACTTAGCGATCTTTTAACCCCTCTGCAAAGAGACAGATGCGGACAGGGCGGGGGATTAATAATAATAACTCGGTATTAGGTGTAAAACGTAAATAATTTTTTTCTCAAAATCTGGGAAGTGTAGCACCCTGGAACCATATTAGAAAATTCACTTAACCCTTCTAGAACCCCTCTGCAAAGGGACACACAAAAATTTAGAGGTGGGGGCGGGGGGTGAATAATTTAAATTAACTCGGTTTTAGGTGTAAAAAGTAAATAATTTTTTTCTCCAAATCTAGAAAGTGTAGCACACTGGAACCATATTAGAAAATTCACCTAACCCTTCTAGAACCCCTCTGCAAAGGGACACACAAAAATTTAGAGGTGGGGGCGGGGGATGAATAATTTAAATTAACTCGGTTTTAGGTGTAAAAAGTAAATAATTTTTTTCTCCAAGTCTAGAAAGTGTAGCACCCTGGAACCATATTAGAAAATTCACCTAACCCTTCTAGAACCCCTCTGCAAAGGGACACACAAAAATTTAGAGGTGGGGGCGGGGGATGAATAATTTAAATTAACTCGGTTTTAGGTGTAAAACGTAAATAATTTTTTTCTCCAAATCTAGGAAGTGTAGCACCCTGGAACCATATTAGAAAATTCACCTAACCCTTCTAGAACCCCTCTGCAAAGGGACACACAAAAATTTAGAGGTGGGGGCAGGGGATGAATAATTTAAATTAACTCGGTTTTAGGTGTAAAACGTAAATAATTTCTTTCTCAAAATCTGGGAAGTGTAGCACCCTAGAACCATATTAGAAAGTTCACTTAACTCTTGGAGAATCCCATTGCAAAGGGACACACAAAAATTTAGAGGTGGGGGCGGGGGATGAATAATTTAAGTTAACTCGGTTTTAGGTGTAAAATGTAAATAATTTTTTTAAAAGAATGTTTAGAAAAAAATAATATAGTACCTAACAACAGTATAGCACCTAACAACCACTTAACATAAATTTTTCACCCTTCGCCCCCACTTCTAAATTTTTGTATGTCCATATACAGAAGGGAAGACTAAAAACCAAATTTGTGAAATGAGGAGATGAGCATAATTATAAAGACTGTAAAAGAAAAAGAGCAATCCATCTAAATGTGTAAATTGTGGTGAATCCAACCAATTACAGAGGCTGTCGCGAGCACACAGAACTACAACTTCATCCACGTCAAGTTAGAAGAACAACCACGCACTCAATTCATACATCCACCTTCCGAACTGTACATCCAAATATGTCATTTGCAAACATTGCTTAACAAAATTCACCCTCCCAAAACACCAGCACTCCTAAAACATCGAATAATCCGGAAATGTCTACTATTGACGCTTCAATTACGAATCTCCTAAAACAAATCACACCATTAATTTCGCAACATTATATACTCAATAAATTGCTCCGTTCCTTCCCACATGCCTAGTCTAAACAGAAAAGTTTAATATCAACGGTTTTGGCTTGTTATAAAATTGATTTAGCATGATACCTGAAACTCATCTAGAAGCAGAAGAAGAGTTCCGAATATCTTGTTTTAAGATATCTATAGATTTGATCGCAACTCACAAACAGCTTCAGGCTAAATAGCGTTACTAATTAAACGCACATTAAAACATAAACCTTATGACCTAACGAATATTTCGCTAGAGACGGTCGCTATCCAACTTTATCCAATAAACATGAGACCAGTTACAATAATTTGTGCTTATAGACAACCAAACCATAAATTGATAAAAGAAGAATTTAGTCAACTATTGAATAATTATCCTCTTTTAATAATTGGCGATTTAAACAGTAAATTGAAAATATGGAGATGTTAAATCTATAACCCATCAAGTTCATGTCTCGAAGAAATGTATAGTTAACATCTTTTGCAAATTTAAGAGGTCTATAGTATTGATTCACCAAATACGTATCCCAGTCCTACCTCTATAGATGGATCTGTCTCATTGCTTATCTCAACAATCAAAAATGTAGCTAGAATGTTTACTAAACCTAATAGATCCATTCCATCAAATCATAATTTACCTCCCAAGTATTTCCCGACTTGATCAAGGAGAAAAGAGACGTAGCTGGCAGAGAACTCATGATCGTGTCTTAAAGCAG
This sequence comes from Onthophagus sagittarius, assembly GCA_036711965.1. NCBI lineage: Eukaryota > Metazoa > Arthropoda > Insecta > Coleoptera > Scarabaeidae > Onthophagus > Onthophagus sagittarius. The sequence continues at coordinate 88,476 of JASERS010000015.1, forward strand.
AAGCTAAATAAACTGACACACACTATCCTTAGAATCCTTAGAATTCTATTGAATTACTAGTTATCAGAATCTTCTAAGTACTATCCATACAGTAAAGATACTGGAATGTGAATAACAACTAAAAGAATACTGAACAAATTTGTACAATTACTCATGAAGGAATACAGTTGTCTGCTGATGAAGATAAAACCCAAGCATTTGTCGATTACCTTGAAGTAACCTTTATTTCTCATATACCCCGAGAAAACACGTCATTGGCCAATGCTACTGAAACATATAATGAAACGCATCTTCCACGAATAGCAATGCTGGACGAAGAAGTCACTAATGAGGAAATCGGATATTTAATTTACAATCTACTCAATCGAAAAGTTCCAGGGCATGACCCTATACGAAATTTAATTTTAACATACTTTCCCTTGAACATTACTACCTACCTAACTGATATCTTCAATTTATGCCTACAAATTGGTTACTTACCGGTCACTTCGAAAAAAACTGAGATACTAATGTTCGACAAACCTGGTAAAACGAGCAGTACTATATCTAATTACTGTCCTATTAGCCTCTTACCGACACTATCTAAATTGTTTGAAAACCTAATTTTGCGAAGATTTCAAGAACAGTTGAAAGAAAGAAATATTATTCCAAATATTCAGTCCGGGCTTCAGACGCAACACTCGGCGATTCACAAATTGGTGCATGTTACAGAATTTATTAAGAAAAGTTATGAAAATAAGTTGTTCACCACCATTGCCTTTGACTGTTTGGAGGGCGGGTTTAAAATTCAGGCTATTACAGGAAATACTTATGTCATATCTTCAGGAGCGAACATTTTATGTAAGATAGAATGGGTCATATTCAGATTCACGTTGTATCAGAGGAGTCCAAGGGGGTATATTAGCACCTTATTCAATATATTTGCATGATGTACCATACCGCCAAAGTTTTAATTAAAAAGGCTCTATTTGCTGACGAGTGTTGATTATAACTCAAGGTAGTGATTTAGAAAAAACAATAGAACACCTTCAAGATGCTATTAACAACATGCAGTAATGACTTACTAAATGGTGCCTAAGTGTATTCCTAAGTGAAGACAAGTTTTAATTCAAAATCTTTACATTACGACGTTACCAAAATTCAATAAACGTTGCAATCAATAACTCAGAATATCGGTGGAATCTTAAAGACAAAGCTATTAAATACTTACGTCTGCATCTTGATCAGTGATTAAATTGGGATATGCGTATAAACAACAGATCAAATTTGGGATACGCACGATTGAAACGGTTATTTCTTCTAATAAATAGGAAAAGAGTTACCTAAAATCTAAATGTACAATGATACTATATAAAGTATTAATAAGATTTCTGGTAACCTATGATTGCCTAGTGTGGAGCAACGCTGGTACAACAAATATTATTTATTATAGGAGGCTGTAGATACTCCTTAGTTTGTTCGTAACGATCAGATACATCGAACTAAATATAATGCCTATTAAGGATTTTGTAAGATGTCCAACCAGGCGGTTCGATAAAATCATCAATAAATGTTGTAGTGCAGCTAACATTGGTTTGGGTCTCAAAAAGTAGATAGAACTTTCTTGTTAAATATAGCCGTTTAACAAGAAAGTTGCCACAAGATTTATTGTAAATTAAAATTTAACTATTTGCCTTAGGAAAACCTCTATTTTTCCTTAATGTTATTAATCGTTATGTATATGTAAATGTGATTTGAAACATGATTGAAACACATTAGCGAATATTATTTTGTATGTTGAGTTGATTTTAATATTAAAAAAAAGAAAGAGATTGAGAAAAATTTATTTACGTTTTACACCTAAAACCTAGTTAATTTAAATAATTCATCCCCGCCCCCACCTCTAAATTTTTGTGTGTCCCTTTGCAGAGGGGTTTTAGAAGGGTTAAGTGAATTTTCTAATACGGTTCCAGGGTGCTACACTTCCTAGATTTTGAGAAAGAAATTATTTACCTCTTACACCTAAAACCGAGTTAACTTAAATTATTCATCCCCCGCCCCCACCTCTAAATTTTTGTGTGTCCCTTTGCAGAGGGGTTCTAGAAGGGTTAAGTGAATTTTCTAATATGGTTCTAGGGTGCTACACTTCCCAGATTTTGAGAAAAAAATTATTTACTTTTACACCTAAAACCGAGTCAATTTAAATTATTCATCTCTCGCCCCCACCCCTAAATCTTTGTGTGTCCCTTTGCAGAGGGGTTCTAGAAGGGTTATGTGAATTTTCTAATATGGTTCCAGGGTGCTACACTTCCTAGATTTTGAGAAAGAGATTATTTACGTTTTACACCTAAAACCGAGTTAGCTTGAATTATTCATCCCCCGCCCCCACCTCTAAATATTTGTGTGTCCCTTTGCAGAGGGGTTCTAGAAGGGTTAGGTGAATTTTCTAATATGGTTCCAGGGTGCTACACTTCCTAGATTTTGAGAAAGAAATTATTTACGTTTTACACCTAAAACCGAGTTAATTTAAATTATTCATCCCCCGCCCCCACCTCTAAATATTTGTGTGTCCCTTTGCAGAGGGGTTCTAGAAGGGTTATGTGAATTTTCTAATATGGTTCCAGGGTGCTACACTTCCCAGATTCTGAGAAAAAAATTATTTACTTCTTGCACCTAAAACCGAGTAAATTTAAATTATTCATCCCTCGCCCCCACCTCTAAATTCTTGTGTGTCCCTTTGCAGAGGGGTTCTAGAAGGGTTAAGTGAATTTTCTAATATGGTTCCAGGGTGCTACACTTCCTAGATTTTGAGAAAGAGATTATTTACGTTTTACACCTAAAACCGAGTTAATTTGAATTATTCATCCCCCGCCCCCACCTCTAAATATTTGTGTGTCCCTTTGCAGAGGGATTCTAGAAGGGTTAGGTGAATTTTCTAATATGGTTCCAGGGTGCTACACTTCCTAGATTTTGAGAAAGAAATTATTTACGTTTTACACCTAAAACCGAGTTAATTTAAATTATTCATCCCCCGCCCCCACCTCTAAATATTTGTGTGTCCCTTTGCAGAGGGGTTCTAGAAGGGTTATGTGAATTTTCTAATATGGTTCCAGGGTGCTACACTTCCCAGATTCTGAGAAAAAAATTATTTACTTCTTGCACCTAAAACCGAGTAAATTTAAATTATTCATCCCTCGCCCCCACCTCTAAATTCTTGTGTGTCCCTTTGCAGAGGGGTTCTAGAAGGGTTAAGTGAATTTTCTAATATGGTTCCAGGGTGCTACACTTCCTAGATTTTGAGAAAGAGATTATTTACGTTTTACACCTAAAACCGAGTTAATTTGAATTATTCATCCCCCGCCCCCACCTCTAAATATTTGTGTGTCCCTTTGCAGAGGGATTCTAGAAGGGTTAGGTGAATTTTCTAATATGGTTCCAGGGTGCTACACTTCCTAGATTTTGAGAAAGAAATTATTTACGTTTTACACCTAAAACCGAGTTAATTTAAATTATTCATCCCCCGCCCCCACCTCTAAATTTTTGTGTGTCCCGTTGCAGAGGGGTTCTAGAAGGGTTATGTGAATTTTCTAATATGGTTCCAGGGTGCTACACTTCCCAGATTCTGAGAAAAAAATTATTTACTTCTTGCACCTAAAACCGAGTAAATTTAAATTATTCATCCCTCGCCCCCACCTCTAAATTTTTGTGTGTCCCTTTGCAGAGGGGTTCCAGAAGGGTTAAGTGAATTTTCTAATATGGTTTCAGGGTGCTACACTTCCTAGATTTTGAGAAAGAGGTTATTTACGTTTTACACCTAAAACCGAGTTAATTTAAATTATTCATCCCCCGCCCCCACCTCTAAATTTTTGTGTGTCCCTTTGCAGAGGAATTCTAGAAGGGTTAAGTGAATTTTCTAATATGGTTCCAGGGTGCTACACTTCCTAGATTTTGAGAAAAAAATTATTTACGTTTTACACCTAAAACCGAGTTAATTTAAATTATCCATCCCCCGCCCCCACCTCTAAATTCTTGTGTGTCCCTTTGCAGAGGGGTTCTAGAAGTGTTAAGTGAATTTTCTAATATGGTTCTAGGGTGCTACACTTCCCAGATTTTGAGAAAAAAATTATTTACTATTTGCACCTAAAACCGAGTCAATTTAAATTATTCATCTCTCGCCCCCACCTCTAAATTTTTGTGTGTCCCTTTGCAGAGGGGTTCTAGAAGGGTTAAGTGAATTTTCTAATATGGTTCCAGGGTGCTACACTTCCTAGATTTGGAGAAAAAAATTATTTACGTTTTACACCTAAAACCGAGTTAATTTAAATTATTCATCCCCCGCCCCCACCTCTAAATTTTTGTGTGTCCCTTTGCAGAGGGATTCTAGAAGGGTTAAGTGAATTTTCTAATATGGTTCCAGGGTGCTACACTTCCTAGATTTTGAGAAAGAAATTATTTACGTTTTACACCTAAATCCGAGTTAATTTAAATTATTCATCCCCCGCCCCCACCTCTAAATTTTTGTGTGTCCCTTTGCAGAGGGGTTCTAGAAGGGTTAAGTGAATTTTCTAATATGGTTCTAGGGTGCTACACTTCCCAGATTTTGAGATAAAAATTATTTACGTTTTACACCTAATACCGAGTTATTATTATAAATCCCCCGCCCTGTCCGCATCTGTCCCTTTGCAGAGGGGTTAAAAGATCGCTAAGTCAATTTCCTAACATGGTTTCAGGGTGCCACATTCCCTAAATAATAAGAAATATGATTATTTAATGTTCATTATAAGTATTTGTCTGGTCGACTGTAAAGAAACGAATCTGAATCTGCTTCAGATTCGAATCTGAATCTAACTTCAGCCACATATAAGTTGTTACTATTTCGATTTTCTTTGCCTCGTCTAAGATAACTTCGGCTCTTCGAAGGCATTTAATTATCCGTGGTCCTTTATCTGATATTTCTTTGTAATAAACGTTACACATTTGTTGATAGAGCTCATCATCACTTGTATAGGTATAAAATGTTTTATTTGAAGTCATGTAATTTTTATACAAATTGAGAATATGTTTATCTGAATTTTGTGCCGGGATTCGCACTAAGTATATGGTGTTCTCTTCTCGTGTTTTTATAACAATTTCTAGTTCGTTTCCTAAACTCTTTGTTATAATAAATTGCATCTTTTTGTTATCAATGATAGTGTCCTGAATTTCAATAGATCTTATATATAATAGTTTATATAATAGATTATATAATAGATTCAATAGGATCTACTGTTTGTGTAAACTGAATGGTATCGTTATCAGAGTCTCTTTTGTTTTCTTCCATTCTGCGTGTTGATCTAGGGATAGGTGAAATTTCTGGTGAGTCAATTAAAGCAATTGACATCTCGCTCGCTATTTCTAACAATTCTGTATCATTAAAATTTGGCAAGATGCTGTCTAGATCGCTTTGCGTTATTATGTTCAATTCGTTTAATTTAATTCGCGATAATGCATCTGCGTTTGTGTTGGTTTTTCCCTTTTTATACACAATGTCGAAATTGCATTCTTCCAATTTTATTCTCCAGCGCATTAGTTTGGAGTTGGGTTCTTTTAATGACCAGAGCCACACTAGCGGTCTATGATCCGTGAAGATGGTAAACTTTTTCCCATACACATACGGTCTAAACTGCTTGACTGCATAAACTATCGCCAAAAGTTCTTTCTCCGTTGTTGTGCATCTCTTTTCAGTCTCTGAAAGTGTACGAGATACATAGCAAATAGGTTGATCTTTTCCGATGATGCCCTGTGAAAGAACAGCTCCTAACGCTATATCGGATGCATCTGTTGTTACAATAAATTCTTTGGTAAAATCCGGGTATTTTAATATTGGATCGTTAGTCAGTAATCCCTTACACTGTTGAAAAGCGGCTAGATATGCTGGGTCTTCGATATTAATCTTAGCATTTTTCTTTAGACAAGATGTAAATGGTTTAGTTATCTTAGCGAAATCTTTAATAAATTTTCGGTAGTATCCCAATAATCCGAGAAAACTTTTGATTTCTGTTTTCGTCTTTGGTATGGGGAATTGTGTAATTGCTCTAATTTTTTCTGGGTTCGGTTTAACTCCTTTGTCTGTTATAATGTGGCCTAAATACTTAATTTCCTGCTTGAAAAACTCACATTTTTGGAGATTAATTTTAAAATTTGCTGTGTTTAAACGGTCAAAAACTAAGTATATGTTCTTGTAATGATGAGGAGTAAATAATAATGTCGTCAAGATATACTAAGCAGGTGTCTTCTAGTAAACCGCGTAAAACGTCGTCCATAAGACGTTGAAAAGTGGCAGGGGCATTTTCAATCCGAAAGGCATTCTCTTAAATTCGAAATGACCCTGTTCGGTACTGAATGCAGTTTTCTCTCTATCTTCCGGTTCCATTTCGACCTGGTGGTAGCCTGATGCCAAATCGAGGGAGGTATTTTTTTTTGCCCTACCCAATTTATCCAGTATATCAGCGATATTTGGTATTGGGTATTTGTCTTCTGTCATTTTTTCGTTCAATTGTCGGAAGTCAACCACCATTTGGTTTTTAACTCTTCCGTCTTTTTGAATCGTTACTATGTGAACAGGCGCGTTCCAAGGTGAGACGCTTTCTTTCACGATGTCTTGTCGTAAGAGTTCCATAGTTTGATTTTTTATTTCCTTTTTTGTCTCGAAAGGTTGTCGATAATTTCGGACATAAACGGGTCTATTATCTTTAAGGTTAAGACGATGCTTTATTGTGTGAGTAAAAGTTAATTTTTGTCCTTCTATATGGAATAAATGTTTGTATTTTAATAATAAAACTTGAAGAGCTTTCTTTTCTTCTAAATTTAAATGATCCAATTTCATATTTGTTTCGACATTTTCTACTTGAAGTGCTGCTAAACGGTTTTTATCAATGAAATTATAACCGATGTTTATTTCTTCTTCAATTTCGCTTATTGGTTGTGCTTCTATCGGCGTTGAGTTCAAACGGATCGGATTTCCATAAATGTTTGTAACCAAAAGTTGTGTTTCATAATTTTTTATGTTGACAAGCGCTTCCGGGACGATTACGTTATTCGTATCATCTTTCATTTCAGGAAATAATGCGAAGCCGTTTTCGATGTTACTACTATTATCTGTAATAATGACTTGATTCTTTGTATCAAGTGAAGCTCCTAATTTTGTTAATAGATCGAAACGAATATATTATTACATTATTATCGAATATTATTACACCCCAATATTAGTGTAATAACAAACTAGTTATCATTTTTTAAAGGCTATAATTATATGATCTATGCTCGCTTTGTAAATAATCTTTAAAAAATAAGGAAAACTTATAACTCGATAAGTTAGCTTTACCTGAATTAAGTATCCAATTTTGACACCTGTTTTTGTCCGAAGTTGGAAAACTAAACATTCTTACTCCTTGAATATTGCGATCAGCTTTACCACAAAGGAAATAAGCACACTTTCGTACCATTATGGAAAACGGAAAATGATTTAGGTAAAATCAAACGTAAGGGAAAAAATAATATTTACAGGATTACTAAGTACACTAACTAACTAAACTACAATAACAAACCTAAAAATTAAAAAACAAAAAAGTAAATAAATGGATGAAAAATAAATTCGGATATGATGAATAATAATAATAATTACTAGGATACTTACTTCTAAACTAATAATATGAATATAATAAGGAATGATAAAAAGTAGAGTAATAATGAGAGTTCTGGAGCGGAAGTCATTCCCCATTCCCCCTGACGTCATCAACTAGGCGACGTCATCCGCGTCATCGACGCAATGACGTCACCACCCCTCCCCGACGACACCACCACCCCCTTCACCCTCCACCACCCTAGTGCCCTTTTATATATATATATATATATTTCTTTTTTTTTTTTTTTTTTCTTGGCGAGCGTTGGGATCGAACCTAGACTAGGTTTGGTCGAAAGCCGGGCGTCTTACGCTCTCGGCTACCGAAAGAAATTGGTTAAGACGTTTAAATAACGTTCTAGAGGAGAAGTTGTTCGCTCTTACCAGCGAGCGGAAATGTGATAAATAATACTCACCAACAAACTTTTTTCTTTTTATAGGAAAAAATCAAAAGGAATAATAAACGCAAAAAAAATAAATTTAATACATATATTGAAAATAAAAAAAACATACAGAAAATAAAAAAACAACATGAAAATTAAATTTAATACAAACAAAAAACATTACATTTTACTTAAGATCTACTTAACTATTAACATATATAAAACATACTTAAACTCTACTCTTAATACTATGATGACCCCAAGCTAATGTGTTTATACCATCGGCATCGACACATCGCTTGGAGTCATTGGGTGAAAGAGCCAATTTATTCTGCAAAACAGTAAAAATAGTGTGGTTAAAACTGCGAAATAATAACTGCTCCCGACACAAAACAGATTTCGAATTTAAACAATTTAAATAATTTTGAAAAGTTAATTTTTCCCTAACTATGGCCTTCTTAACCCCTTTCGACTTTTTGGTAACCCTCCCATCGGCAACCCGATTCGCATAAACTTTAGATCTCAAACCCACAAATTCCGTCATTACCTTTCCGCAATTTTCATCCTTCATCTTACCTAAAACCGCTTTATTTTGTAATGGGATGTCAAACCGATTATCGGGACTGTAGTTGGATGTGTCAAATTTATCTATATGTGATTTAACATCTTTATATACATCTTCAGAATTAATCAAAACGGTAAAACTGTCGGTGTCCATATAACATAAGCGAATTTTCTCACCATACTTTGGTTTCAAAAAATCATAATAAAAATTATACATTATATTTAATTTTTCAATCTTAACAATATCTCTTAAATTAACGGGGAACGTAATACGTTATTAATACGTAATAAATTGGGTGATCGCTTCTTGGGTGAAGGAGACAATGTTGTTGACGATGATGCGTCAATATTTTCCAACGACGCGAGGGGTTGACGTTTGGGTGGAGGGGGTGATGTTGTTTTCAAAGGCGGCGGCGGCGTCATATAGCGTTTACGCTGAACATTTACCCGTAAATGTCGGTTGAGGTTGTGTTTGAGGGTAAACACGTTACCACACTTTTCGCACGGAAACATTTTGGAGAGGGTTTATGATAAACGTTCGCGATCGATGCTAACACTGAACTGATACACCGCTAGACTTGTCTTTAGACGTTATCACACAGTGATCATGTGATCCAGGGTGCGGCAGGAAGTTGCATAACGTGATCACGTGATCAAGTAGAAGCTAATTGGGTGCGGCAGGAAGTTATCACACAGTGATCATGTGATCCAGGGTGTGGCAGGAAGCTTGCACGCAACGATCACGTGATCAAGCAGAAGCTAATTGGGTGCGGCAGGAAGCTTGCACGCAGTGATCACGTGATCAAGCGGAAACTGATGTGGAGTTTATTCTTTCCAAGTATTGCATCACATAGAAATTAATTTTCGATAAATTATTAAACATCTGAAGGCACACGCCTGAATGCGCGTGCGCGGCAAATTAAGAATATTTCAGGAATAATAATACAATCGCATGTGTTTAAAAAAATATATGTATTTATATATAAATATTAATTACATTTTAAAATATGAATATGTTACATTAACACTGATTACAATTAAAAAATAAAAATTATAAACTAAATCTACATATATATTAAAAAAATATTTAAAATCTAGTTAGTACACAATATCCGATTTCTTGATCCAACTTCTTTCATCTAATCCAAACCACTTGACGTACATCCTGTTTCCTTTCCGTTTTAGAATTTTTTCAATCAACTGAACGTCATGGTAATGAGTCCGTTGTAATCCAAGTGATATGGTGATTTATATTTGATTTATCATACCAGTTAAAGGAACGTATTTGAAAACACGGTCATGTAAGATTAAACAGTAGAGGGAAGTCGCATCAGGTATATCTTCACTCGTTTCAAATTCAATGCGAATATCAACGGTTCCAACATTTAAATTATCATTTTGCCGTGAACAATCAATTACAATAATCGGTGTATATGTTATAAATGCGTCTCTATTAAATATTGGTTCCGCAAGTTCTCGATCGTAATAGGTCTTTGCGAAGTTACAGTACATTTCATATAAAATTGCAAATTGACCCGTCTTAAAATTTAAATTTAGAGCTTCGTAGGGATATTTCTCACTATTTAAAAACACTTTCATATCTGTTAAATTACAGTGGTCAAATAGTGATGCAGAACGTAATGGATTATCCTTTCTATCGGTTTGAAATCCCAATATTAAGTATCTAGGCTTTTCTAATTGTGTAGATGTTTTAATTGTCCATGAATGCTGTTTACTCCTTGGTAATGATGGATATTCATGTAAATCAAACGATCTAAATCCCATTTCTAATTCAACTCCTTGTTCTATGTATTCTAACAACTTTAAACGTTCAACATCAGCTACAGAAACATGAGGGACTCTCCATACTATTTTGTTAATTTTAATCGCTATATTTGGTATGAGCTTTCAATAACATTCCTGTCTGAATTACTGCGTACTAAAACTAATTCTAGACGGAGGTTTATTAAAATTTTATTGTAGTCTTCTGTGAAGCCAAGAAAATGTTTCAATGGAACACAAAAATCAAAATCGCCTGTCTTTTCATTTACTTTGTTATTTATATATTCGAAACCTGCATTAGAGGCATGATAGTATTCTGATCTTGTTAATGAGCAAAGATTTTTTAATGTACAAGCAATTCCTGGATTTCTCACTCTGTCAATTACAGTTCCTCCACATTCAAATCGTATTTCACTAAACATATGGCCGATTGGATTTACTGCCATTCTCGCATCTTTATCAACGGTTCCATCACTTTTCAGTAGTTTCCCTTGTACGTAAATAAGTGATTGGCTTGGTAACGTGTAAATGTCTTGTTGTTGAATCGCAATACGTATTTCATCACTATTGTTAAAAGAATTTGATGAGTATGGTAAGTGATTGTGGTACTGAATCCGTATCAGTGAATTATCAAATTCTACTTTATCCGAAACGTTTAAGATACTCATGTTGATATTATTTTATTAGTTGAAATCCCAATGATTCAAGAAATTGTTTATTTTGATGTGTTAACTGCTTCACGGTCTGAAGAGAACTAGCCGTGTTGGTTCGATTTTGTGTACTTATATTGCCTTTAATCTTAAGCACCATTATTATTGCAGAGCTTCAAATGTAGTCTTATCTTGATGACTTCTCCTCTAAAATTGACCAATAATCAATTTTGATCAACTATTTTAAGGGTAATGTTATTAATTACTTGCGTATTCAAAGGCATATATATTAAATTGTGAGGAGTTTCCGATATTTTATAACCTTTAGGTACTGTAGGGAAAAATGAGTAGATAGTGTGCGCAGGTATGTCATTGTGATAAGCTCCATGTGTAATGTTACATTGTACTTGTATAGAATTTACTTTAAATATATCTACAATATTTTGAGCGCTGTGCGGGGATTTCGTTGAATCTAGTACATCGGATTTATTAAATCCTAATACTGTGGAGATGGAGTTATTTACATTAAAATCAATAGTTTTGTTACATGCGATCTCAGCTTGTAGTGTATCCTCATTTGCTTGTAGGCTAAACGTCACACCATTAATATTCTTTTCTTTCAGTTGCTTATTAATAGCATTCGAAATATGATTTAATTCATAAGATCCTGTTGGTAATGTTATCAACACATTATCGATTTTTAAGCAATTATTCGTTTCATCAATATTTGGAATTGAGTTATAACCATCAAAGCTTACCAGTGCCAGTTCATATTGATACTTAGGATTCAGTTCTATTGAGGGATGATAATTTGCTGTTAGAACAGATGTTTTTCCTATCAAATCAAACGTCCACATCGTTTGAGTGTTGGAACTATACTGTGTCTGATGATAAGAAATTTAAACATAAATGGCCACAATTACTAGTGTTATAGGTTTGATATTGATGGTGATTATATTTAATGATTACATTATTTTCAGCACTCTTGAAATACTTTACAATTTCTTTACTTGGCTTTAAATTGCCGAAACTATCAAAATAAGTGATTACGTTTCCCTTCTTAATATAGGCTGTCCAATGAGTGCCAGGTCCTTTCGCACTATCTAAGTTAATAATACCTCTTTCATTGTTATTAATACGTACAGGTAATTTATCTCGCATGAATATCCCTCTAAACTCAGGTATCCTTAACACTTGTGCATAACGCATCAAGTCAAGGTTTGTTAGCGCCTTTTGCTCTTGTTTGACTTTTGTTGGCGTGTCTTTAAAAAAACCCCTAATCCTTTTTTATATGGCTTTAAATACAGACCTTTACCTAAAGCTATTGATTCCATCGATTTATTATGTCTTTGGCTTTCTTTGAGCGCCGCTTGTGCTTGCTTTGCTTTGTTGACAGCACTTATAATGGAAGCAGTGCCACCTGCTAATGCTCCTAATGCACATAAACCAGCGAAAATTGGAATGAGCGGAAGTATACCGCCGCTTTTAGGAACCGTAATAATTCTAGAACTAGGGTTCTTTTTGGTAACACCTTTCACGGTATGTACAGCTAACTTCGCATCAGATTTCAAACCATTAGTCCTTGACTTTTTTAATTTTATTTTTGCATTTTTGAGAGGTCTGTTAAAAGAAATCTCTTTTCCACTTACTCGTTTCTTCATGATCGACCGAACACTTCAATGGTCAACAGATAAATGAACAGTATATAATCAAACTCAGGCTTATATAAAAGTCAGTTATGTTATAAACATGAAAGTGATAAAACAACCTTACACATTAAACGTTGATGATGTAAGAAGACAATTTGATAATCCATCACCGGAAAACAGAAAGCATAGTTATTTATTTCCAAATAATCTACGTTGTATAATACGCGGACCTTCCAACTCTGGTAAAACGAATCTGATAATTAGCTTATTACAGGATCCTAATGGATTATCATTTCGAAATGTATATGTATATTCAAAGACTTTGTATCAAAACAAATATCAATATTTAAGAAAGTTACTGCAACCTATAAAAGGTATAGGATATTATGAGTATAACAGCAATGATGATATAATGCATCCTTCTAAAGCAAATGAAGATTCAGTTTTTATATTTGATGATGTAGCTTGCGATAAACAGTCAATTATTCGTGATTATTTTTGTATGGGACGACATAAGGCTATAGATAGTTTTTATTTATGCCAAAGTTACACGCATATTCCAAAGCATTTAATACGTGATAATGCAAACTTTTTAATACTTTTCAAACAAGATGATCTAAATTTAAGGCATATTTATAATGATCATGTAACAACCGACATGAACTTTAATGTATTTAAGAAAATGTGTTCAATGTGTTGGAAAGATAGATTCGGCTTTGTTGTAATCAATAAGGAGGATGATATGAACAATGGTAGATATCGTAATGGGTTTCATTACTATATAAAACTGTAATTGTGTACGTTTTTATATCAATCATGCTCGTGATACGGGCAGGTGGTAAGCTACATTTACCCGACTATCAGTTCTGTGGCCCGGGAACAAATCTCACGAAACGATTAATACGTGGAGATCCTGGTATTAATGAGCTTGATAGAGTGAGTAAACGACACGATTTAGCATATACACAATACACGGATTTGCGGAATCGACATAAAGCAGATAAAGTGTTAGCAGAAGATGCATACAAGAGAGTATTAGCAAAAGATTCATCGATTGGTGAAAAAAGCTAACGCATGGTTTGTTACTAACGCAATGAAAGTAAAACGAAAGTTGGGTTTTGGTTTGAAGAATCAGTATCGGCCTGTTAAAACCGAACTGACCAGATAAAAGCGGTGGGTCGGATATAATAGGCGGATGATCGGACAACCGATCTGACCAATAAAAGCGGTTGGTCGGGTAAGACAGGTGGATGATCGGGCAACCGATTTGACCAATAAAAGCGGTTGGTCGAATGAGACAGGTGGATGATGGGACAACCGAACTGACCAGATAAAAGCGGATGATCGGATAGTATTAGTCAGTAAGCGTTCATTCATTGTACCGAAAACATGGACTCAAAACAGTTAACGCGGAAGCTTATTAAAACTAGAGCTAATGTAAAAAAGAAATTGGATAAGTTAAAAGCGATGAAACACAAATCTGAACATTTGCTTCAAGAGCAATATAAAGCAGTAACAACCCCTTTAGAAAAAATAATTTCTACAATTAAACATCCTATTAAAGTAAAGAGTGAGAAAGAGACAGAGGACTCTAAATCTGATCAAGGACAGCAACCGGTTGAGACATTTGAAACAGTAGCTCCTATAAAGAAAAGGAAAGTGCTAAAAGCAATACAATCATCTTCAGCGCGGATACCAGAACCTCATCACGATCTTCACGAACATGAAGTAGAACAGTCAGTAATACCAGTATTAAGAGATGATGATGATGTTTTTACAATATCCCCATCACCACCACCATCACCGACACCAACTCCAGCAGAAGTCGCAGGAGACGTATCTCCATTACAAGAAACTATGAACATTCCTGAAGAATCATTTTTATTGTACTTGGAACAATTTGCTCCTCTAACAAGATCATACATTGAAGGTTATGTAAGAGATAATAACAATGAATACGATTCTAGCAAGAAGGGAGTTCGTGTTAATATTGTAACTGATAAGTATTACATTGGAGATAGTGAAATATCCTTTAGTAATAAAACCGACGATATAACCATTGCAAATAAAACCTATAAGGGTACAAAAGGGTTGTATGAGCTAATATTCAAAAGAGATCCAGAATCATTTACCAGTGATGATCAAAAGAATTACGTTGAAATACTTAAATCAACTGCAGCATTGAACAAAAATCATGATAAAAGTAAACAAATTATCGGTGACAAGTCGGATAAGTATCGTCAAATAATTGCACCTATTTTAAATGCAACGGAAAAAGTTGTTCGACGGAGTAGAGTATAAAGCGTTCCTATTCGTATGACAACTGGAGAAAGTCTTATGCAACAGTACAATAATCAACGGTCAAATTTTATTTATTGGGATGATCCTAATGAATTAGTAAGTAGATTAAAACTATTAATAGCCTCTCAACTTGCCGGTAATACATCGCATGGTAATGAAATTAATAGTATTATAGAAGAGCTGCGTGAAGCTCGTATAATTGTGTAAACCTTCAACAAATTGTTTCATTTACATTATGACCGTTCATAAGTTCGGACATCACATTTTTTCTTCCTCCTTACCAAAAGAAGAACATTATTATTTCTTCAATATTACTTTGACTGGTTCCAGTAGTCCGCAGAGTATAAGTTATGCGTTGAATAATAAAAAAAAATATTATATTTTTCCTATTGAATCTGGAATAATTTACTCCATTAATATTTCACCATCGAACGCAACACTTAGAGTAAACAATAGGATTTATGATAGCACAAAATGGAAGGGCATCAACTTGAAGAAAGGTGATAGATTACAATTCCCTGCTTCTACGGGTACTGCTTTATTATTTGCTGAAATCATAGTAAAATGTCCGGTGATATTAAACGAAAATTAGCGGAGGAGCTTCATAAACCTGCTCGAATTCATTTCAAAAGAAGACATGTACTTACTAAAGGTATAAAAGATTTATACCAAGCCGATTTAGTAGAGATGATACCTTATGCACGAGAAAATAGAGGTTATCGTTATATACTTGTTGTAATTGATGTCTTTAGTAAATATGCATGGGCTGTTCCGGTAAAAACTAAATCAGGTAAAGATGTTACTGAAGCAATGAAAAGTATTTTAAAGGATGGAAATATACCCAAAAATCTTCAAACCGATCAAGGAAAAGAGTTTTATAACAAAGATTTTATCTCACTTATGAGTAAATTAAAAATTAATCATTACTCTACGTTTAGCGCATTGAAAGCATCGATCGTTGAACGATTAAATAGAACCTTAAAAGGTTTAATGTGGAAAGAATTTAGCGTTCAGGGATCTTTCAAGTGGTTAAATTTACTACCGAAAATTTTACTAACCTATAATACCCGTAAACATTCCACTACGGGTATGAAACCAATAGAAGCGGATGAGAAAAAATTATTGCGTACTGTTTATAATGGAGTAAAAAGATATTATCAAAATCAAACAATACACACAAAATTTCATTTGAATGACTTTGTAAGGATATCTAAACATCGTGGTGTGTTCACAAAAGGGTACACTCCTAACTGGAGTAATGAAGTTTTTAAAATTGTTAAGATTCAATACACTAATCCAGTCACGTATTTATTACAAGATTTGAAAGGTGATGACATTAAAGGAGCTTTCTATACAGAAGAATTACAACGGACTCATTACCATGACATTATTTTTTAATTGTAATCAGTGTTAATGTAACATATTCATATTTTAAAATGTAATTAATATTTATATATAAATACATATTTTTTTTAAACACATACGATTGTATTATTTCCGAAATATTCTTAATTTGCCGCGCACGCGCATTCAGACGTGTGCCTTCGGATGTTTAATAATTTAGGTACGTTCATATGAATGTTGTAATAATGACGGAGCTATTCACGAATATTAGATATTTAAGATAAATACTGAAATTTATTCAGTACATCATCATCCTTCCGACAATAAACATGGCATAGATATGAGTCATTTTGGTCCCATAACTCAAATTGAAACATGCCCGCATTGTAGGCATGGTGGCTTTACATTGACTATACCTGAAACCTCATCTAAAACTCATTTATTTGCTCTAATACTTTGTGTGTTTGGGTAAGAAGGTTAAACATTAATCTTTTCATGTTTACTAATTAAAAATCTTTCTTCTAGATGTCTGCCCTGTGTATGCATTCCATATTGTATGGATTCCTGCAAGAACGTTAACCATTATTGTTTCAACTGTAACTCGTACCTAGGCACTTATCGAAATTAAAAATTATTATTACAACCCATTTAAAAATCGGTTGAGTGATTGCGGAAGCTGCTCCCCGAATTCAAGGTTATCCTGCGGCTACCCCTTTCTATTTTTAATTGATGGATGCGAGCGCATCTTTTTTACAATAAATGTAATAAACACCGGAAATATTTAAATTATAATTTAGTCTGAGGTAATCGTTCTTACTGACAGGATGTCTCGTCTAAATATTTTGGGTTCATGCGTTTTCACACCAAAACGTTCGCTTTCATCGCTGCAGATTGATCGGCCTTATCCGATTGTGATGGCCAAAAGAATTGCGTCGAACAAATGGCCCTCCGTTATTGTCGAATTGGAAGATGGTTTTTCCGTGTATCTACCGTTGAGAATTGCGGAAACTATAACTGATGAAGAGATAAGGGCCCTCGAGGGGATGTCTTTGGTGTATCTGGGCACGCAAGATTTTGGGAAAGAGAATCCTGCAAATTTAATTCGATTTGAGCAAAAAATTAATAGCAATTGCTCCCCGACATATGGACGAATTGAAAATTTGGTGACGGACCATAGTGTTCCGAAAGTGACTACACCCATCGGCAGGCGTTATTATGGAGCGACGCGAGCGCCTCTACATGGACGCGGACAAGGTGGATTCTATTATAAATTAGCGGATGATGCCCCGGACGGACCATATTAATCTCATCCGTTATAGTGAGTGCATATATCATCCTCATTTCGAACCGATCGGCACAGTGTTTGGGTATGCTTCCACAAGACTTGATGAACGCTATAAATGGTTTAAATAACCTGAGCGTATATGCAAATAAACCTAAAATTTCCGTTTCTTCATTGAAAAAGAATAAAGTATATCGGGTGCGACGTTTTGTGACCGTTCCGGAATCTTTTGAAGATCTTTTGGTCGAATTGGACCACGTGAGAGGGTGACGTCATTGCGTCGATGACGCGGATGACGTCGCCTAGTTGATGACGTCAGTGGGAATGGGGAATGACTTCCGCTCCAGAACTCTCATTATTACACTACTTTGGTAAAAGAGGATAAAAACTAAGTGTAACACCAACAACAATCGCAAGAAGAATGATTTCATGGTGTATTGAAATTATCTTTATCTTTTGCCTCTCTTGCGTGGTGTTAAAGAAAAGGGTGGGACTAAATAAATCATGATTAACACGACAGACATAAACAGAAACAAAAAAACTTCGGCCAAGAGCAGGTATAAATAGATAAAATAAGATATAACTATAGCAATATCAGAAACAATAATTTTTATAAATTAATTAAATAATTATAGTACTATGTGTATAAATAATTAAGATATTGTATTTTCATAAATCTTTTAGGCAATTATTGTTAAATATATTGAAAATAAATCTACTAATCTACTAATATTTAAATTAATAAATAAACAAGTATATCATCATTACTAAAATTGGCGACTTCGACAAATAATAATAAACTGTTAATAAACTAACAGGATGGGGTATATTGCTCTTAAAAATAAATGCAATAAGCTTTTCACTGCCATCGCTTTTCAATGCTAATATAATATAAATTCAAATGTATTTAGCTAAAAATTTTATTTTACCAAAAGTTCAGTGGTAGGGCAT
Source organism: Onthophagus sagittarius (assembly GCA_036711965.1). NCBI lineage: Eukaryota > Metazoa > Arthropoda > Insecta > Coleoptera > Scarabaeidae > Onthophagus > Onthophagus sagittarius. The sequence goes on from JASERS010000015.1 coordinate 107,021, forward strand.
CTTTTTACTATCACTAAATTTATAATAATAATGGATTTTGCATTTTAACTATCACTGATAGTGATAATGCAAAAAAACTCAGAACTCCAACATTGCATGCAATTTAAAATGTTTTTATTGTAAATGAATTAAATTATTAAAGAAAATCTCTTAACTAAAATTAAGTTTTCCAGGTAGACAACCTACACCCTGCTATGTCTTATGCAAACACTAACTCAAATATTTCAAACGCTTTTTTATCCTTGTTCGGGAACAGGGTATACTACTAGCAGGTATCGCATAAACAAAAGCGAAGTTCGGTTATAAGTTGTACACACTTATGAAATTTTGTGCAGACAATTATTAATAATTGATTATATTATATACACGCAATTAATCCATATTAATTTTTTACGAATGAAATTATTTTATCACTAATAAAATTTGATCCAAAATACCTACTGATGCGACACATTTTAAAAAACCTGCTTATAAAATATAATAATGAATATAATAAATCTTTGAAATTTTGTAAAGAGATTTAAAGTTATACAATTTCTTGAGATTTAACGAAGTTGGTTTCTTCTCATATAATATAGGCGCCACCTACGTAAAAAAATTTAGCTGTCTACAAATCGATATTTTACCGACGAAAAGTCTCCAACAATTCGAAGGACACATTATTGATTTTTTGTATTCAAGATATATTGAAATATATGCAACTTATTTTACAATTTCGTAGTAAAGCGTAAAAGGCGCGAATAGTAAAATTAAAATTTTGAAGAATGGCGACAAATAAGTCATCCTGCCATCTAGGCATCGCGACCACTAACTAAATTCTTTGGATAACTATTTATATATATAAGGAAGGGTATTAGCGCTTGCGTAATAACCGAATTACCAATAACAGATCTCTACCCTCAAAGAAACTATCGAACATTGAATAATAGATGTCATGACCTAATTCTAACGAAATTAAAGAAAAATAAAATCAAAACAATAACTTTATTATTCTAAGAATTATAAGTGAAACTTATAACAATTTTTCTGCAAATAAGTCACGTGAATCACGTGAATCATGTTTGATACTTACCAGTCAATTTTTACCACAAACAAATTTGAAAAAAATTATTTACCTTCGATGGTGCATGGGTCTCTGGTAAATGAAATGAAAATTAAATCGTGATTGAACGTTTTTTTAAGCGGGAACAATCCGTTGCTATCAAATTAAACGAACGCAAAGGGACTATAACACTAAAATGGTTTTAAATTTCGGAATGAATTACACACCTTTACTCGAATAAGATCAAAATCAAAATAAAGAGGAAAATTACCCTCTTTGTACCTGCTCCTCTACCAAAAAACCGGCCGAACCAACATGGCACGTGAAAATTTATTGTCCATCAAAATGCAAAGAGATTAAAAATAAAATAAATGTTAATAATCTCCAATTCTCTTAAGGAAAAATATAACCGTAACAATGCATTTTATATGTAGCGATGTGGGGTATTTATCATCTTTATAACGCATAACGATTTACGATTTTTAGCTGAAAACTTACCAACACTTAAAATTAATTTCAAATTCATTTAAGGGGGTAGTTTCATGTCTAGGGCAAACATTTTCGTTGTTTTTTTTTGTTATATGTTTGTTTGAATCCATGTTGCAAGTTTATCAAATGTTAAGTATATAAAATATATAATAAAACAACTTCTTTACTTGCTTTTATTTATTTGTTCGGTACCGGTACCGAGCTTTTTTACAAACTCATCGTCAGCCGAATCTACAAATTGAAATTGGAAATCAAATATAAATATCGACATTTTATTTATTCAACTCTATGTATTTTTTTTGCAAAATGTTTCTTTAAAGTTAATAAATTATAAAATTAAAAACTTCCACAATATAAAACAATAAATATAATACAATATAAAACATTTCCACAGAACAACTTACACGAACTACACAAAATACAGAGAAAACTTGAAATGGACAAGTTTATTAAATATTAAAATTGTAGGTATGTCTTATTTGGGCAAAGTAAGAGGGATTGAGTTAGAGAAGAAGAGATGATACAAAGTTAAATTTTTGAATTTTATAATGTTTTGAGAAACTTAAATAAAGGAGTAGTAGTTAAATAAAAGACTTTTTGTGTTTGTCGATTTCGTACATTTCTAACAAAGCCATTTTAAAACCTTTGTTTAAAGCTTTTAAAACTTTTATTTTGTGTCCTGTTTCAACGACATGCCTATATATATTATAATTTTCTTTTGTTTGATGTTCATGTATTCTAGTTTCTAGTTTTCGACCCGTTTGTTCTACATATGTAGAATTACAGTTTGTATTCAACAGAGTAAAGTCCACTCTTTTGAAGATAATTAGTTTTATTATGACAATTAGTTAAAAGTTTCAAACTTGAATTTTGATTTGAAAATGCCAGTGTGATGTTATTGTTAGAAAATATTTTTTTAGATTTGAAACTTGACGTATTAAAAGATATCGGTTTATATAAATTGTTATTTGTGTTCTTTGTATATATTGGGTCTTGTTGTTTTTGAATTTTTTTATATAGTTTATTAATTAATTTGTGTGGGTATTTATTTTGATCTACGACTTTAAATATATATTTTAATTATTTATATTTGTTATTGTTCGATAAAGGATATTTAAGGACTCTATTTATCAGATAGTGAAATCCTGCCATTTTGTGTGAAAACTGTAGGTTTTCGATATATATCATACTCAATGTATTTGTTACGTCTTGTTAAGGTTAGATGTAAAAATTCAAATTATTGTTTTTCTCTGTTTCTAAGGTAAAGTTTAAATTATTATGTATTTTATTTGGATATTCAAGAAAATTATTTAAAGTTTTGACTTCCTCCTCCCAAATACAAAAAAAAACATTATCGATGAAATGGATACGATACTCCATTTTACAATGTATTTTCTATAAGGTTTTGTATTATTGACTATGAATTGTGTTTCTATATGATCTAGATATATGTCTGACATGATACCTGATAAAGACATTCCCATAGGTGGTCTTTGAGCGATTTTATAATATTCATCGTCAAATGTACTGAATGATTGCGGATTCCCCCACCCATTATTATTATTTAAGTAGAAGAAGGAAAAGGTTTCGATGGCCCAGTGGTATTGATGAAATTAAGGAAATATATAATACTTACTTATTTAATGAAATTTACGTGAATTGAACCGATGACGGCAAGGTTAAATATAAATACTTTAAAGACAATAAACCACTGAAAAACCGAAACCTTTTCAGTTTAATATTGAAGATTTAAGTAATAGAGTGATAGCTGGAAAGAGAAATGGAAGCAAACAAAAATTTTGTGTTTAAGAAACTCATTTATTATGATTTAATTTTTAATAATTTTTTTAAAATTTTTTTTTCGTCATTTTAGACGCGAATAAACGCGTCTAGCTCAGCAGGCTGGACTGTCAGTTTTAAAATTTACTTTTTAGTTTCTTTGTTTTTTTAATAAAATTGATTTTGAATTTAGGCAATCTAGATAGTCCTTAAATGCAATTTCTTGTTTAACTACGGCTTTTTTTACACCTTTCGATTTTTTGTAAGTCGCCCATCGGCGACCCTATTAGCATACACCTTTGATCTTAAACCGATAAATTCTATCATTATCTTTCCACAATTCTCATCTTTCATTTTACCTAAAATAGTTTTATTATACAACGGGATGTCAAATTGATTATCGGGACAGTAATTCGATGTATTAAATTTATCTAAATTTATTTTCACATCCTTGTAAACGTCATCCGAATTAATTAGTACGGTGAAGCTATCGGTGTCCATGTAACAACATTCACCATACTTCGGTTTTAAGAAATCATAATAAAATTCATACATTAATAATTTTGAAAGCTCTAAAACCGTAACACCTATATATAGAGGTTTATCATAAACCACGTGGAGACGATCCATTTGAACTGCCGAAAATATTTCAGTAAAAATTTTTATACATTTACAATTTAATTAAGTGATTAAGTTGCGTGATTAGGTAAACGAATATAGGATGATCCAGGCAGTGGTTCAAATTTATTAATGTTCAGGAGCATGTAAGATATTGAGTGAAAAGCCCACCCCGACCCACGCTCCTGAAACTCTTCACTTTAACTCAAAATCCCCTGCATCATCTCACTGTAAACCTCATCGACATTTGTAGCTTGTGTAATAACATTATCGTCAAAGTTTTTAATTTAGATACTGAAGGGGTGGGATGTTCGTCAGAAATTTGGTTATCCATACCACTAAAGATCTTGAAGTAGATGGATGTGTAATGGGAATTTGATGATTTCCAACCTCCAAATTTCGTGCGTTTGTTGATGACGCTTCACATGTAAAAACGGGGGCTAGTGATGCTTCAATCACGTTTACTCCATGTACTTTTCGTTGGTGTCTAACTAGATTGCCTGATCGCTTAATTTGTTTATAGTAAATTAAACACTTATTGGTAGTGTTAGTTTCACCCACGTGTGAATTTTAATATGTCGATTTAAATTACCTTTACATGAAAATGACTTTCCGAAAACCTCACAGAGGAACATTTTTACTCGTTGAAAATGAAGTTGTACCAAAACAGGTGTTGCGTTTGATAAGATCGAATGAAGAATGATAATAGAGAACAATGGGGCGTGTGTTTGTAATGGAATAGTATACAAGATCATCACGGCAACGATATAATTAGCTTTGAAACCATTTTTTTTGATATGAGAATATATAATAAAATAATAGTGTGTTGTTTTAAATTTCTTTATTATTTATAGCTAATTACGTAATTACATACTTTGATAAAATAATAAACATATATAGGTACTTAAATCAAGAAGATTTTGATAGTCTTCGGCGAAACCCATTAAAAATTTTAACGGAATGCTTGCGTTAAATTTAGTCTCTTTGGATGTTGGTTGCCCCTGATGTAAGAGGTTCCATCCGGCGGTGATTAGAGCCTTCGAATCGTTTTCATTGTACAAAAGTAATCCCTTCATAGTTGTCGTTATACTGGGTTTACTACGTCAATCTATTTCAACTCCATTGATTTCGTAGCGAATTTGTTCAAAAAGAAATGCATAGGCATTGTTTGTTAACTGACACTTATCCGTAGAAGTAGCATCTCCTCCAACAGTAGTAAATTTACCCTCGATGTAGATTTCGCTTTTACCGGGCAACGTGTAAATGTACGAATTAAATTTTGTATTTGGTACCAAGCTTTTAGAAGGCACCTACAACCCCTTCGCAATAGATGTTAGCAATTCTTTAGAGGACACCCAAAACCCCCCCGCAATGGATGTTAGCAAGGCGTTAGAGGACACCCACAACCCCTCCGCAATGGATGTTAGCAAGGCTTTAGAGGACACCCACAACCCCCCTGCAATGGACGTTTTCAATTTACCTGAAGAGGCCACCCACTTCAACACCTCCCTCTTTGTTTCTGTCGTTGCAAGCACCAATAAAAACTCCCCAGGCGTTTCGGAGAAGTCAGAGGCGTCCAGAATCGGTTCTGGGTTGTCCAAAAAAGCCAGCACTAAAAATTGTAGGTATAATTCATAATTTCATTTACCTATTCATTTATACTTACTTATTTATTTTTAATTACATTTTCTAATAAAAGATTGCAGACATATTTCTATTTTCTTTAATTAATTCTCGTTGTTTAGCCCGCGCTAAACGTTTTATATTTTTTATTATATTTCGATGTTACACTTGTTTCGTCCCCCCACCTACGCTTATCGCTTTACCTTATCTTCGCGCATCGCCTTCGAGCGAAAGAGGATTTTCTGATATCTCTTCCGCAGTGTGCAACTGTTTATTTCCGCTTTATTACGCATTGTGCGCATCAGTTCGTTTTCTTAATTATTTATTCATTTTGTGGTGAGTAAAATAAACGCTTCTTTTTTTTTGTTGAATTTGATTTTTCGAATCAGCACCTTTTTTTTGTTACCGCTCTGGCGGAAACATTGGTCCTTCGAGCCGGATTTTTTCATACATTTCTTTCTTAGTTTTTACTGGTTTTCGTGCGAGGTTTTTTCGGCCAGCGTGTGCTTGGGCTTTTCGTTGAATTAAGTAGACGTAAAAGTGATCCGGGTGTACGACGCCACCTTCACGATTAAAAAACATAATTATTTTATATATTTATATTTTATAATTATAATTAAAAAACACATCTGGTCGGTGTTATCGAACGATTTCGACTTTTTTTTTTGTTTCCAGATGTTTTAATAGACAATTGAAGTTATTTTATTTTATTTTCTTTAAACAAATTCAATTTATTGTTACTATTTTATTTATTTCTCAGTTTTAGTTTAATTTTGTTTGTTTTTCACGATGGCCAGCAAATTAAACAAGGCGATTTTAAGGCGAAACATTCAAACAAACCGCCTTTTAGAAACTTTGGGTGTTGGTCGTGCAATTCAAGACGATCCTGAAATGGAAGCTGTTTTTTTGTCGCGTGCTGAAAATATAGATGACATTTACAACGAATTTCAGGAGCAACATAATGCAATTATTGCGTTAATTGACGATGAACAATTTGAAGAGCACGAAATTGTTCGTCGTCAAGCCGATACGAGCTACTATTCAATAAAAGCCATCAAAACAAGGCTATGCAAAACTGAATTAAAGCCGCTTCTAAATTCCTCCCGCTTCACCCAAATTAAATAAAATAACAATTCCAACATTCGATGGAAATTTCAAATTTTGGTCAACCTTTTCAGATTTGTTTCGTACGATGATTCACGATAATTTGTCACTTTCGAGTATTGCAAAATATCAATATTTGCTGCCATCTTTGGTTGGTGAATCACTTAATTTAATTAAAGGTATTCCTGTCACTGATGACAATTATCTTATTTCTTATGAAACACTGAAAAAGAGATATCAAAACAAACGTCATTTGGCAACTCTTTATTATAATGATATATAAAGTTTAAAACCAATTAATAATAAATCTCCTAAAAGCATTCGAAATTTGATTGATGCTTTTTCCGAAAATCTTAAGGGTCTGCGTAAACTTGAGTTTCCTGTTGATTCTTGGGACTTTTTGCTCTTTAATATGTTGCCGCAAAAATTGGATGATGTTATAAAAACTAAATTTGAAGTACAACAAAGCGAAGTTGACATTCCGTCATTAAAAAGTTTACTTACCTTTCTTGAAGGACAAGCCAGGGCTATTGACTCTGTTCAATTAACATCGCCAAATTCCCAGACTTCCTCAGAAAAACTTAAAAACTCCTCTCGTCAATTTAAGACTACTACTTTTTCCACCGAAAGTCAGGTTAAATCTGCGAACAATGTAAAATGTACTATATGTGCAGATTCTCATCTGATTTACCGTTGTCCAACATTTGCAAGTAAAACCCCTAATGAGCGATTTAATTGTGCTCGAGATAAAAATTTGTGCAGGAATTGTTTAAGTCCACGTCATTCCACGGGCAGCTGCAAGTCTACGTCTTGTTGTAAAGTTTGTCATCAGCGTCACCATTCACTTTTACATTTCAATACACCTCCTAAGACTACAATGCATATTAACAGTGCTGATCATTCGTTGAGTTTACCGATTGATTCCGTTTCCGAGAAGGTTGTAACCGTTCAGAGCAATAACACTTTCAACATGGTAATTTTGCCAGTTGCTGTCTTAGAAATAAAAGACGTCACCGGATCTTTTCACAAAGTACGAGCCCTTATCGATTCCGGAAGTATGGCCAATTTTATAACGCTAAATTTAGCAAATAAATTAAAGCTTCCCCGCATGAAATCTTGCCATGCGATTTCTGGATTAAACAGCATGTCATCCACCTGCAATAAGGGTTCCGTTTATTGCCAGATCAAACCTTTTGCCATATCTGGTCCTTCTTTTGATTTAAATGCCATTATTAGAAAGACTATTTGTGCTCAGCAACCACAACAACGTTTGTCGATGGATTCGTATGCGCATCTTAAAGATTTGCATTTCGATGAGGGTCAGTACTCTCTGTCCGCGCCTGTCGATTTGCATTTGGGTGCTGAATTAGTGCCTTATGTATTGTATGGTCAGCGAGTGACTGGCAGGCCTGGTGAACCTGTAGCTGTGGGATCGGTGTTTGGCTGGTTATTGATGGGAACGGATACAGGGTCTTCTGCTTCTTCAGCGGTCACTGCCTGTTGCGCTGCCGTTGAATCTTCATTGGATATATGTTTGCAGCGTTTTTGGGAAGTAGAACATGTTCAAACATCACTTTCTTTGTCTCCGGAAGAGGTTATATGTGAATCGCATTTTATTGACACTTATCAACGTGCACAAAACGGACGTTTTGTTCTAGCTTTACCGTTCCGAGATGATCCCTCTAGTTTGGGCAGCTCTTATAATCAAGCACTTAGAAGATATTTTCTTCTTGAAAACCGACTTTCTCGAAATTCCGAATTAAAATCCGCTTATTCTGAATTCATGCTCGATTATCTTGAATCTGAGCATATGACACTCATAACATCTCCTTTCGCCAACAAAACAACCCATTATTATTTGCCCCATCATTGTGTCTTGCGGCCGAATGGCCCGTTGACGAAACTTCGAGTTGTCTTCGATGCATCTGCCAAAACATCTACGGGTGTTTCTTTGAACGACATTATGTCGGTCGTTCCGAAGCTTCAACAGATATCGTTCAAATATTGCTCCGATTTCGCTGCCATGCAATTGCATTCATTTGCGATATAAAACAAATTTACCGCCAAATCCTGATTAGACCTTCAGACAGAGATTATCAAAGAATTTTATGGAGATTTGATAAGAAGGAGTTCAACATTATCGCCTTAACACTGTTACATACGGTATTTCATCGGCCCCATTTTTAGCATTGAGAACTTTAAAAGAATTGGCCGAGCTGGAGTCTAGTGAATTTTCTTCTGCATCTGCCGTTTTGTTGCGCGACGTATACGTTGACGACATTGTCACGGGTGCAGACGATTAATAGATTTATTGGCTAGGGGTGGTTTCGAGTTGCGTTAGTGGGCCATTAATAGTCGTGATATATTGGCATTCGTATCCGAGTTTACTGTTCAACAACCTGTTTCTTTCGACAATGAAGAGCCATCTTTTGTCAAAGTGCTTGGTTTACAGTGGGATCCTAACACAGATGAATTCTGTTATTCTTATGTTGATCATAATACATCCTGTACAAAAAGATCAATTTTGTCTGAAATTGCTAGAATCTATGATCCATTGGGTTTATTAACTCCTTGTTTATTGAAAGCCAAGTTACTCATGCAGCGTTTATGGGTTGATCGTATCGATTGGGATGAAATACCATCTGTTGACGTCAAAAGAGTATGGGAGAAATTAAAATCTCTTTGATTTTTTTTTTTTTTTTTTTAATCTCTCAAAAGAGTTGCCTCTTATATCAATATTACGCATACCTCGCATAATTTCATCTCAGTCTTCGAGAGACATCAGCTGCACATTTTTTGTGATGCATCCCAGGTTGGATATTGCGCTGTAGCATATGTTCATATTGAAGATACATCTGGATCCACTACAACCCATTTCGTATGAGGCAAACAGTTTTTTTGTTTTTTGCAAACAAATTTTTGTGGCAAACAGAGTATCTCATGTTCAAAACATTCTTCCTGCAAAACATTGGCGACATGTACCATCTTCCGATAACCCTACCGACTGTGGATCTCGAGGACTTTATCCTTCTGAATTAATTACTATGAAATTTTGGTGGTCTGAACCCTGTTGGCTTTCAGATCCTTCCAGAGGTTGGCCATCGATTGATTCCATTAAAGATACACCGGATGATCTTATCGAGTCTAAACCAAATGTTGTTGTTACAGTCGAGGTAAAAACTAATTTTCTAAATGTGTTACTTCAAAGGTTTTCATCTTTGCAAAAAATAAAAAGAATTATTGCTTACATATTACGCTTTATTTCCGCATGTCAGCTTCGCAACCAGCATTATTCATTGCAATTATCTACATTTGAGTTACAAAATGCATTGCATAAATTAATTAACCAAGTTTAGAAAGCGGAGTTTGAAACGCTTTTTCAACGTATTCGAGAGAACAAGGTTCTACCACATCCATTCCGTAAATTGGCCTTATTTATCAGCCGAGAGGGACTGCTCAGGGTGGGTGGTCGTTTGAAATATTCCGATCTGGATTTTGATGCTAAGCATCCTTTGTTGCTTCCAAGCAAATGCCGTCTCACTGAATTGCTTATTGAGGATGCCCATCGTCGCTATTTGCACCCTGGTTATCGCACTTTACATGCTCTTTTATCTTAACAATTCTTGATTTTGTCTCCTCGTTCTGCCATCTATGCTGTATTATCAAAATGCATTCGTTGTTTTAGAGCAAAACCTAAGTCATCTAATTCTCTGATGGCAGACTTACCAAAATATCGGGTATCGCAATTGAAACCTTTTTCTGTTGTGGGTGTTGGTTTTGCGGGCCCATTCTCAATTTCTTTAAATAAACACAAAGGCATATATGGCAGTTTTCGTTTGCTCCGCTACAAATGCCTTACACTTAGAGTTAATGTCGGATTTGCCGACCGAAGCGTTCATCGCAGCTCTACGCCGATTTACTTCACGTCGTGGCCGGACTGAAATTATATTCAGCGATCAGGGTACAAACTTCATTGGAGCAAACAACCGTTTGAAAGAGCTGGCACAATTGGCTAATGTCGAACTTGGATTGAAAGACCAATTCAATCGTCGTCGCCTCACTTCAATGGTTTAACAGAGGGTGGTGTTAAATCTGTAATGACCTATGATGAACTTTATACAGTACTTACGCAAATTGTGGCTGTGTTGAACTCAAGGCCACTACAAGCTATGAGTTCAGACCCCAAAGTGCATTTGATTTGCAAAGTTTAACACCTGGACATTTTTTGATACTGGAACCATTGAATTCTGTTGTACCTGATCCAGATCTTGGTGCGATTAAAATTGGACGTTTAACCCGTTGGCAACTACTGCAGAGCATGGTACAGAGTTTCTGGACGAGATGGAGCGGAGAGTACTTACGCACACTTCAACAAAGACGCAAATGGAATAAAAATTTACCTGATATAATGCCGGAAACTTTGGTCGTTATCCACCATGACATCAAACCACCACTGCAATGGGAGTTAGGCCGCGTCGTTGATGTGCATCCGGGAGTAGACGGAGTGGTACGTGTAGCAACGGTACGGACGGCCCAAAGTGAATACAAACGCCCCGTCGTAAAATTATGTCCATTACCGTTGGACGAAAATCTATAAAGTTATAGTTGGTTACCTGTAAAGAAGTAATATTTTTCTTTGTTAATCTTAATTCAATTACCGCCTCTCTCATTCATTTTTCATTTACTTACCTCATTTTAGATGTATTGTTAATTTACTTACCGCATTTTGTAGTTATTATATTTACCGCATTTATCGCACTTACTTTCGCATTTCCAGATATCCACGAATTAATTTTGTAAGAAAACCGCAACTACCTTTTTTTTGGTGGGTGGAATGTTTAGCCCGCGCTAAACGTTTTATATTTTTTATTATACTGCGATGTTACACTTGTTTCGCCCCCCACCTACGCTTATCGCTTTATCTTATCTTCGCGCATCGTCTTCGAGCGAACGAGTATCTTCTAATATCTCTTCCGCATTGTGCAACTGTTTATTTCCGCTTTATTACGCATTGTGCGCATCATTTCGTTTTCTTAATTATTTATTCATTTTGTGGTGAGTAAAATAAACGCTTCTTTTTTTGTTCAATTTGATTTTTCGAATCAGCACCTTTTTTTTGTTACCGCTCTGGCGGAAACACCATTAATAATAATAAGTCAAATAAAATAGAAATAGTTACAGATAATAATGAGATTCACAATAATCAGGGTCAAATAATAGAACTTCATAATAATGATCAAAAATATTTCGTTGTTAAAAGGTTTAACATAGATAATCCAGTCCAGAAAATTAACCTCAATGTCCCTGAAAACTTAAAATTTGCTCTCAGATACACAAACCTAAGCAATGTCGAATTATCAAATGATGACATAGAGATCATTGATTTAGGACCCAAATTCTCCTTACCCCCATACAACAAAACCTATAATAGACTAATATCTTTTGACATAAAGAACCTCTGTACAAACATACCAATTAATGAAACTATAAACATAATAAGGAGACATTTAATACATTCTCATTTGGACCTAAATCTTGATATTTTAGAGATAGCCAGTTTTTTAGATATTTTATCCTTGACATGCAAACAGAACTTTTTATATTCAATGACAAATATTACAGGATGACAGACGAGCTCCCAATGGGTTCTCCAATATCCGGCATATTATCAGACATTTACGTTAACCATTTCGAGAGACAGTTTTTTCAGACTCTTACAAGCTCTTTACCTCTAACATATCATTCTATTGTCGTGATGTGGATGATATCCTTATTGTTTACGACGGGAATGACGCTAAGTTCAGAGCATTAAACAACATTTTCGATAGTATCTCTAAACTTAAATTCACCACAGAATTTGAAAATATCCTTAGTCTAAACTTTCTGGACTTAACAATAAGAAGAAACATTCAAGACAACAAACTAGATTTCGACATTTTTAGAAAACAACTACGACTGACATTATCATCCCCAACAATTCATCATAAAATTGCTAACAACATAAAGAAGCCAGTATGCGATTCTTTTTTGACAGATTGGGACATGTCAGAAAAATCATCACAATTGGATTGAACAACAACTACACCATTCAACAAATGCAAACTATTTACAATAAAACACACTCTTCACATATTAAAAGAATCATATTTCCTAATTACAGTCAGAAACCCAAGTTCACTGCATTACCCTTTGTGCCATCTGCTCAGTTTGAGATAAAACTTAACTTACAAAAATTCAACATCACCCTGGCTTTCACTTCGAACAACAAAATAAGTTTTTACTTAATAAACTGCAAACATATATTCAAAAAGGAGGAACTAGGCGGTGGTTATAAAATAGATTGTGATAATTGCAACAAATTTTATATAGGCCAAACTGGGAGAAACCTTAAAACCCGCCTAAAGAAACACTAAAATAAAAATACCTCGGCAGTCTTCAAACATTTAAATGAATTCAAACACGATACAAACCTAAACAACGTACACCTCTTGAAAAACATGAAGAAATCTAAAGAATTAGACTTTTACGAGGAGTTCTTTATATTCAAACAAAGACCTAATTCTGAACGACATCACAGATATGAACCCACAAAGACATTTTTTGAAATTCATATAAGCGTCATAATCTGCAACCGTGATAATCCTCTATCCTTTTCTCACGTAAACTTTACCTCTCTGGAAGCAGCACCTCGCGCTTGCGCCACCCTAAAACATGGTCTTCACAAGAATCACTAGGTTTTCCTCTTATTCCTCCTTATAACTGACAAAAGATTTTACGTACTCGAGATCTCGCTTCAAAAACTAGGAAAAAAAGAAATAAGGAAATTAACCAGTAATCATTAAAGAAACGCACGCTATCAAAAAGGGTTATAAAACAACCGGTTTTTCCCTCAGCCATCTTTGTAACTGTTTACAACTTCAATCCATATATTCGAGTTCTCCTGAAGTACTTTGTAAGTCTACAACAATAATTACTTCTTTAATTCTTTTTAGTTGTTTTTGTTAGTATTATCACATACATTTTTAGTAAGATAAGAAATCGAACTAATATAACCACGTTTTTCGGCGTGTTCTTGTGACTCCATTTTTAAAATACTCATCAACCCTAAGAAGATAAACATAACACATGTTAAACAATTATATTTTTGAAAGCCAAAGGAATCCATTTCAACGCAACTTGGCCGTATTTATAATTCCAAGGTCCTTCTAATACCTGACGGTGATATTAATGTTAATTTATTTAAGTTTTTTCTCTAACCTCTTATTAACGTTTGTAGTCGTGCCTGAAGAAGACAGCCAAGCTGTCGAAACATTTGTAGCACCGATTGAAAAATAAAGATTTCATCGTTAATCTATTTACCTTCTTAATTTTAATGCTAAGGGATTGCAAGATTTTATGTTAGAATCAACAGGACATTGGTTTGCAAACAATCGTCTAACACTGATTGCTGATGAAACAGAAGTAGTGACTTTACACTAAATTGACCATAAATTGCCTTTCTACTTGGGTATTGCGTTAACCCATCTATGTTAATGTTCACAACCAGTTTCAATAATTCTCTTACATACACCTCGACTTGCAAATCTTTTCGTCCAAACCGTGACGTCAAAGACTCGATCATTTTTCCGTAATACTTTCCGGTAGCGGGAAAGCTTTCTACTAAATTTCTAGCTCTACTATTCAGCACTGTGGCCTGAATCAAGTACTCTACTTTGTTGTCCAAATCTATATTTGGATCGTCATGCACCTTTTGAAATTGAAACCAAAATGGTGACCAGTCTTTTATATCGCCATTAAAGGTCTTGAACTCAATAGTTGGTAATCTAAATCTACGAATACCTGCTGGGTTCTCCTCTGATGTAATGGGTAGTTGATCTGTCGAAGATTCGTTACCTATCATCAATTTCTGTCATCGTCCGTTTGCTTTGGCAAATTTTACCAAGTAAACCTCAACACTTTCCATTTCAGTTAATAATTCCTCCTCCGTTGCATCTTTTTTGAGCATTAGGTTATAAATCTCGGACTCAGCCATCTTTAAGAGCTTATCTTGCAGTAGCCCCACGACACCATGACGTTATCTGTCGCCATGGCTTTCAAATGCTTCTCCAGCTCAGTAATATTTTTCGTAAATATGGTGCGGAGAACGCCACGGGGTCTCTTTTTCTGTTCCATTGTTTTCTTGTTATGCGTACGTTCACCAAATGTAAATTCTGGCGGCCCATCGCAATGTCAATTCACCAGAAAACAATAAAACGAAACGAAACGCTTAACCACGCCGACACAACACCCGCCTGTCAACGCGCGTGTTAATCAAATATGTGGAAAATTATCCAAAATTTCTGGCAAAACATCTTACAAGATGGCCAAATAGCGGTTTTGGATTTTTGTGCTGTTTTTTTTCAAATATTTTATAAACAAACTAGAAATCTATGTTTTTCGAGAAAAAGCACCGCAAAGACGACAAAGTTGCCGGCACTCTCAAAAATCGGTTACTTTTTCACTTAAATCCCGAAGAGTAAAAACCGCGGTCCCGAAAATTTCCAAATTAACATATGATACTTACAATGGAAATTTCACAACTGTGTCTCACCGATTTCGATGTAATTCGGTACAGTTATAGGATGGACTAAAATAAGGTTTACGTATTTTTTATGCGTATGATAAAAGCCCTTGAGCCGAGTTATGGAAGTTGAAAATTTGGGGAAAAACTACACTTTTGCTTACATTTCGAAAACGGAAAGTGCTATGGAAATTTGATATATTGAAACTCGTATTCATTTTTGATAAGCTTTCATTTGATATTTGAACTACCCCTATTTTATTGGAATTATTAAAAAACCACCCTATCGATTTTGGCGGCATTTAGTATACTTGTGCACCCGACAAAAAGTCGGGACGGGTTGCTACGTGGTTCTTAATTTTTGTTTAAAAATGATTGATAAATTATCTTCTCGTTTTGGGAGAAAACGAGAAGAGGGATAGGTATGCAGAAAAACGAAGGAAATACAAAAGGGAAATAATTGTGGCAAAGAGGGAGGTAGTTGGAAAGATTGGAGAGAGTGTTAAGTGGAATGGATGGTATGATGGGAGAGAAAGGTCGACTAAACCAATTATGAGCAGTATGAAACATGGGGTGGTGATTGAGAAAGAAGAGGTGATACAGGGATAGTTTGCAAAGTATTTTATGGATGATTGTGAAGGTGATGATACGGAGACACAGTGTAAGATTAGAAGGGAAATAAGGGATAACAAATTACAAATTTCAAATTATAATCAAAATTTAATTTACAAATCAATGAATTATCCTGGTGTCATAGCCCATAAAATTCAATAAATTTTTCGGAAATATGATATTAATATATCCTTTAAAAACGTTAATACTATTCAGAGAAAACTGTTTAATGCCAAAGATAAAATACAAATACTAGACCAAAATGGTGTTTACATACTAGACGCGGACTTGTGGTGCATCTTACATAGGTAAAACAGGTAGATAGCTCAAAACAAGAATTAATGAACATAAACACAATGATAACTCTAACTTTGGGAGACATATGATAATATATAATCATAATTTTGATATTATAAATAATATTCACTTTTACATAAACAAAACAAAGGTTTCAAATTAAGATTATTAGAAATATATGAAATAGAAAAAATTAAATATAATAATGATCACCTACATTGTCTTAATGACCAGACTCACATAAATAAAACTCTATTATACAAATCTTAAATAATTCCTTCCCCCAAAATGCCGAGGATTAATATTCTAGAGCCGCAGATATTTTTCAAACTTTTTGGGGTCCCGCGGCTCACCTTCCCCTTTCCTTTGTCTGACGAACATGCCTACTTTAAAAACTATTCTTCTCCCATTTAATATTTAAAATAAAAATTTTTCAACAATCCCCATTTTTAATCCCCCATCCACCATTCCTCTAAACTATATTAAATATATTAATTTCATCTTATCATTTCAAAACTTAAAATAAAATTATTTCTGCAATAACCAGTTTTAAATTTCTGCCGGCCTTGCCTAAACGCGCCGGTAATAAAGGAACCAAATCAAATATAGTGACAATGTTATCAACTGGACTAAGCGTTCCGCATAGTTCCGTAATTTTTGCGTAATAATTAAGGTTGCGTATAATTAATAATTAATTACCTTCGTGGTATCGATACTATTCAAAGTATCGAAAATATCGTAGTATTTTCAAAAAGTATCGAAAATATTGAAAGCATCGAATTATTAGAAATAATAGTGCATAATAAGCATATTTCTTATGTATTTTCTTCCTAGATTTTACTTTTGTATACTGTACGTTATCTTAATGACGGCCAACATGTTGGCAGTGTGAGTGTTTATATCTTCAAAGTCCTGCTCATCATTTGGAAGTCTGTTAACCTGCTAGGAACAAGAGCTAGAACTGTTCCAAACACTGCACATTATCTTAACAACCGCTAACCTATTGGCAGCATGAGCTATTATGTCTCCAAAGTCATGCTGATCAATTTGAAATTTGTCAACTTATTGGCAGCATGAACTATTGCTGTTTCAAATACTGTACACTATGAGTGCTTGTGTCTCCATAGTTCTGCTCGTCAGCTTGAAGTCTACCAACTTATTGGCAGCATGAGCTATTACTATTCCACAGACCATGTATTATCTTAGACTGCCAACTTGCTGACAGCATGAGCTATTACTGTTCCACAGACTATATATTATTTTAACAACTGTCAACTTATTGGCAGCATGAGCTTTTATGTCTCTATAGTCCTTCTCATCAGACTTGTTGGCAGCATGAGCTATTACTGTACCACAGACTATGTGTTGGCAACATAATCTTGTTCCACCTATTATACAGGCTGAAATATAGAATATCAGCCTATTAGAAAGCCTATATTAAAAAAATCATCTCAAAATAATGTACTCTACATCGCTGTGTACCTCTGATCCGGAAAATACCGGACACCCTGTATACTATCTTTTTACTGTTCAAAACAGTGTACATTATCTTAAAGACTACTACCTTATTGGCAGCATGACCTATTATGTCTTCAGAATCATTTTTGGCAATTTGAGGTCTGCCAACTTGTTGGCAGCATGAGTTGCTATATTTTCAAAGTCCTGCTCATCACTTTGAAGTCTTCAAACTTGTTAACAGCATAAGCTATTATCATTTCATAGACTATATATTATTTTGATTTTTAAGCTATTATTATTCCAAACACTATACATTATCTTAAAGGCTTATGTCCCCAAAGTCCTGCTTCTCAGTTTGAAGTCTGCCAAATTGATGACACCATGAGTTATTCCTGCTCTAAACACTGTACATTATTTTAAAGACTGCTGAGAGCTGTTATATCTCCAAAGGCCTGCTCAATAGCTTAAAGTCTGCAAATTTGTTAATAGCATGAGTCAATTCTATTTCATAGACTATATATTATTTGAAGGACTGCCAACTTGTTGACAGGGTGAGCTATTATGTCTCCAAAATCTTGCTCATCAGTTTGAAGTCTGCTAACTTATTCATAACATAAGCTATTACTGATCCAAATATTGTACATTATCTTAAAGACTTCATATATCATGAGCTATTATGCCTTAAAGCTCCTACTCATTCATCACTTTGTAGTCTGCTAACTTGTTTACAGTTGGTTTATTCGAACAGAGAATTATGTATCAATCAATTCAAAAAATTTTCAAAAAAATTATGATTTCTCATGGACAATTAATTGCGAACTAGCACCGTATTTTGCCACAGCTCGAACAGTAGAAATAAAAAACAAAATGAAGGATGAGAGATGATCACCTCTGATCACTGTAGGATATTAATTTGTACGAAAATGTCTTTCTGCATCTCCTTTCATTGTCTCAGTATGTCTCTCCTTATTTCGTCTAATAGGTTGCTTTCAAAATAAATTTTTCGTTGAATTACAGGTTGTAGGGAACTTATGCTACTATTAAACCTAGCAGCTGCATCTTGGAAAGAAGCCATCCAATGACTAGTTGATCACAGACATGTTAATATGTGCTGTTTTTCCATTAATTTTCCACTTCTCTTTAATAACTACTAGGGCTGAGCGGTAGCATAAATAAGATATAGAGTATTAATACCTTTGTGGTAGCGATACTATTCAAAGTATCGAAAGTATCGGATTATTGGAAATAATATTTTAATAATAAAATAAAGTATATAATAAGCACTGTACGCACGACAAAAGTCGGGCACTTAATAAAAGGTGCGGGTTCAGAAAAATAAATAATAATTCGAAAAATAATGAAATAGTTCTCAATAACTAATTTGAATGAAAGAAATAAAAGATTGAATTTATATCTTACTCGTCTATTTGATACCCAATATCACCCACAAGCGTATAAAAGTCGCGATGTTCACACTATCGGATCGAGATGATAAGAGAGCGATAAGGCGTTTTATCTTGATTTTATCTTGATAGCAAAAGCGCACACGCGCATTAACAACTGTATGAATTTTAAATTGGTGTAATTAGGGTTGCGGCTCGAACATTCCACCCACCAAAAATTGTAAATTTTCAATTATAACAAAGTAAAAGTGAAAGTTACTAAATTTAACAAACAAAATTACAAATAAAATAAACAAATGAATAGAATTAACATTAATAAACAACAACAAAAAAATTAAAAAATTAAGTTGGCAACGGACAAATTTTGACCGTTGGACGAGTCAACAATCCGTTAAGCGTCTTAACAGTAACGACTCGAATGATGCCGTCGGGACCGGGATGAATCTCTTGAACTCTCCCAATATCCCATTGTAATGGAGGACGTTGCTCGTTTTTGATGAGCACCATATCCCCGACAGATGGATGCGAGGTAGCGATGTTCCATTTCGCTCTCTGTTGGAGCGTGGATAAATATTCCGATTTCCATCTTTTCCAGAAGTCTTGTACGGCTCGTTGCAATAATTTCCATCGGTCAAGTCGGTTTATGGGAGTTTGAGTAACGTCAGGATCTAAAACAGATTGATTAATGGGCTCTAAAAACAAAAAATGAGCCGGCGTCAAAGGGTTTAAATCGTTGGGGTCCTGTGATATAGGAGTTAACGGCCTTGAGTTGAGAATTGCCTTCACCTGAGTAAGTATGGTATAGACTTCCTCGAATGTCAGACGTTGTTCACCAATTACTTTTAGGAGATGAGTTTTAACTGCTTTAACTCCGGCTTCAGCTAAGCCGTTAAAATGGGGAGATCCAGGTGGATGGAATTTCCATAATAAACCCAAACGTTCTCCCGTGGCTTCTGCAAACTCCTTTAATTTATTGGCTGCACCTACAAAATTGGTTCCTTGATCAGACAATATCATGGAGCACCGTCCTCGTCGTGAAATGAACCGTCTCAGGGCTGCTATAAAAGCTTCGGTAGTAAGACCTGAAACTAATTCAAGGTGTATTGCCTTGGTGGAAGTACAAACAAAAACACAGATATATGATTTCACAGACCGGGAACCTCGACAACGGTTTATGGTGGTGTAAATCGGGCCAGCGAAGTCCACCACAGCCGTTGAGAATGCCTTCACTTCGGAAAGTCGACAGGAAGGAAGATCCGCCATGACTGTTGTATAAGCTTTAGGCTTGCATCGGAAACATCTAACGCACCTGGATACGACTCTGTATATTACACTTCTGGACGATATAATCCAATATTGTTGAAGAATCAGAGCTTGAAGGGTTCGTTGTCCAGGATGCAGGTATTTACGATGAACTTCCTCCACGATCATTTCACTTAACCTTGAGGTTTTAGGTAATAACACGGGATGTTGGTGTTCAAACGGCACTGTACTGTTTTTTAACCGACCACCCACCCTGAGGAGCCCGTCTCGATCAATAAACAAGGCAAGTTTTCTAAACTGTTTGGGAGGTGTTTTGTTTTCTTGTATCAAAGTAAACAGAAATTGAAATTCCTGGTGTTGAATATAACTGATAAGAGTATATAAGGCCTTTTGGATTTCAAAAGGAGACAATTGAAGTGAAAAAATTCGTTTTCGTTTTTGACAAATGGTAACAAAACGTTGAATATATGCAATTATACGTTTAATCTTTAAAAGAGAAGAGAACTTAGTTAAAAGATGATCAAATATGTGGATTTTAGTTTCGACAACATTAACTAGAATAGGTTTTTCTTCATTAATTATATCTTCGCTCTCGGCATGACGTAGTTTACTAGAAGGCCAACTATTTGGATGATTACTAAGCCATGAAGGACCTTTCCACCAGATATCGCAGGAGATTAATTGATTGGGAAAGAGACCGCGAGAGCCAGGGTCGGCTGGGTTATCACATGAGGGAACATACCTCCAGTGATTAAAGGGCAAGATTTCTTGGATATGGTTAACACGGTTAGCTACAAAGGTTTTCCATCTTGTAGGCATAGATGAAATCCAAGCCATAGTTACTTGTGAATCACACCAAGCAGTAATAGAATCTAAATTATTTATGGATGATAAAATGGGTTGAAGAGTTTCGACCATATCGGAAAGTAAAACTGCTCCACAGAGCTCAAGACGAGGAATTGATAGAGATTTTAATGGAGCAACTCGTGATTTGGCACATAGAAAGGACACGGTTATTGTTCCATCAGAGTTTTGGCAGCGTAAATACACGACTGTACAATACCCTATCTGAGAAGCATCGCAAAATATGTGAAGTTGAGCATTAGTAGCATCATGAGAAATAATTACATGTGGCAAACGCACTTTGGATAATGACTGAAGGCTATTTTTTAATGTTGCCCAATCTTTAGAGGTGTCAATGGGTGGAGGTTCATCCCATCCACTCTTTAATTGCCACAATTTTTGAATGAAATGCTTTGCCTTTAAGGTACAGGGAGTAAGAAAACCCAACGGGTCGTAGATTCGAGCAATGTCAGACAGGATGGATCGTTTAGTGCAAAGGGAGTCTTTAGGAGTATAGGAATATCGGAAGTCGTCCGTAGTAGGATCCCATTGTAACCCCAAAACCTTGATGTAGCATATCTCTTCATAATCCATGGAAATAGGTACTTGCTTATCACTCTCGGAAACGGCCTGAAGAATTTCAATACAATTACTGGCCCATTTCCGAAGTTCAAAACAACCTTCATTTAATAGATTAATTAATTGTTGTTGTAGCTCAAGAACTTCATGTTTAGTCTGAGCTCCAGTTATAATGTCATCCACATAAACATGGTTTTGTAAAGCTTTTGACGCTTTTGGATACTTGGAAGCATAAATTCTTGAAAGTTCCTGAATTGTCCGTAAGGCCAGAAATGGAGAAGATGATATACCATACGTGACAGTGTTAAGTACATATTCCTGGATTTGATCGTTTGGTGAAAATCGCCATAAGATGCGTTGGAAGTCTTTATCGTCGGGTGAGACGAGAATCTGCCGATACATCTGTTTGACATCACATACAAAGGTATACCGAAAGCATCGGAATGTTATAAGTATTTTTGTCATGTCCTGTTATAGTCTTGGTCCCACCATTAAGGTGTCATTGAGAGATCTTTTATTGGAAGTGACTGCTGACGCATCGAAAACTACTCTGATTTTACTAGATGGTCCAGTAGAACGAGTCACACAATGATGTGGTATATAATAGGCAGAGTTTATAGAATTATTAAGAGGAGCCGCTAAGGTCATGTGACCTGTATTCAAGTAATCGAGCATAAAATCCATATACTCCTTCCGTAATGATACGTTTTTAAGTAAACGATTTTCCAAATAAATGAAACGTTTTAACGTCGAGCTATAAGAATCGCCCAAAATCGGCTCGTTTTTCTTAAATGGTAAAGATACAATAAAACGACCATTGAGGGATCGTGAATAATTTTCTTTAAAGTGAGTTTCGCATTCCTGTTCCGCCAATGTTAACAATGAAGTTTTAGGGATCGATTCTAATTCCCAAAATCGCTGAATGGATTGTTCTAAGGAATCGTGAGTACTAATTAGACATGTAGATGAAGAGCTTACTGAAGAAACAATTGACTTTCCCATCAATATCCATCCGAAGATCGACTCGATGGCTATCGGATCATTTGGACCTCCTTGTATGCGGCCACCAGTGAGAATTTGAGGCACTAATTCAGCTCCCAATAGTAAATCAATTTCCAGGTTAGTAGGATAAAGCTCGTTGGGAAACGGTAAGTGTTTTAAATGATTGTAGGATTTAATGATGGGAATCACAGATGGCTGTTTTGAACAAATGCTGGAAGTTATAGTAGCTCGGAAGTCTAAAGGAGATATGGCTGACTGAACAGATTGGATTGAACATTGGACAGAACCCTTTTTACAAAGAGATGTCATCGAATTAAGTCCTCGTATTTCCAATGTTGAATTATGAGTTACTGGCAAACGTAGTCGTTTAAAAAGTTTATCGCTTATGAAGTTTGACATGCTTCCGGAGTCTACCAAAGCTCGTACGATGTGAAAATTTCCAAATAAATCCTTTATCTTGACAGTGACAATGGGTAATATTACTTGATGATTGGGTACCGGATTTAAGTCATGATCGGCGTTGAAGGATGTTCCAACATGAACTGACTGTTGTTTTGTATTTTCGAAATGAAGTAATGAATGGTGATGCTGTTTACACAGTCGACATCGATATGAAGAAGAACAATTATGTGTGGTATGTCGTTGACTGAGACAATTTCTACACAAATTATAATCTCTCGCAATAGTCAATCTTTCAGCTGGAGATTTTGAGTTGAATAGAGAGCACTTATAAATCGGATGTGCATCAGAACATAGAAAACATTTTTGATTCATAGAACTTGATTCAATTTTTAAGTTGATGGTTCTTTCTCGAGTGTTTGATTTGCCCTTGTTCAGGAGAGGTTTATCATTTGAAGTTAATAACACCGAATTTAAAGCCTTTGATCTCCTTTCTAGGAAATCCATTAATTGGTTGTATTTGGGAATGTCAAAGGCGGTGTGTTCCGATTCAAAAGCAGTTTTAGTAATAAGGTCCAACTTCAGATGCAGCAAATTGAACAGTAGAAAGTCCCACTGGTCGACAGGAAAATTCAGTACACGTAAACCTTCAATATTTTCCTTGAATGTGTCGATTAACAATCTAAAATCCTTAGAAGACTCTTCCTTGATGGGTTTGAAATTTAAGATTTCATGAAAATAAATGGTGGCTAATTGACGTGTATTCTGATAGCGTCCCTTTAAGGTATTGTAAGCAACTTCATAGTTATCGTTTGTTACGGGAAAACCCTTTAATAAGTTATATGCTTCTCCTTTTAGGGATGTAAGTAAATATTGATATTTAGCTACCGGAGATAATGAAGAATTTTCATGCACCATCGTTCGATACAAATCAAAAAAGGTATGCCATTCTTTAGGATTTCCATTGAATGTAGGAAGTTGTAATTTATTTAATTTTGGAGTTGAAGTTGACGCAGGATTGTCTATCGTGGAAGAAGGTGTCGGAACCAACTGATGAAGCAGAGCTTTCACCGTATAGTAATCAGAATCTGCCTTCAAACGAATCGCGTCATGAGCAGGAAAATCAAGGTCTTCTATCAAGCCTATGATCTGATTATGTACTGTCTTGAATTCTTTGTAAATATCATCAGCATCTTGTGCTCTTTCTTTAAAAATATTGGTTTGTAAGGGAGTGGAAAGATTGGAACCAAAAGTCATGGCTTCAGTAAGACGACTAGATAAGGTACTACGACGTAAAGTCAATTTTGCAAGTTTGTCTGCCATAATGACAAACGGGAGAATTTCGCAAGGATAAATAGAAAATCGTGAGCAATTAATCAGAATTCGAACAGTCGAAATCAAATAATCGATGTAAAACAAAATATAATTAATAGAATAAATCAAATCAGAAATAGAACAAAGATGAATTATAATGAATTCAAATTCGAAATTTGTTTCAAATAATTGAAAGTTAGGAGACAAAATAAAAATCGAAATGTCGAGATGAAATGGGTAATTAAATCAATATTCAATTTAAGTGATACTGTTAAAGAATGAAGTATCGAATACTTAAAAATAAGTAATGGATATAAAGAAATTCCGCAAAATAAATGGCTAAAAATAGCGCCGAACAGGTTTTAGGTTCATCAAATGTCCGCCAACAATGGTTTCGAAGATGATGACCGTGAAAAACGAGGAAAATAAAAATTATTACCAAAATGGTGAGAAATAATAAAGAAAATAATGAAGTTAAAGAGATACACGAAAAATAAGCAAAATAAATCTCAATTCCGGCAATATCCGGCTCGAAGGACCAAAATGTACGCACGACAAAAGTCGGGCACTTAATAAAAGGTGCGGGTTCAGAAAAATAAATAATAATTCGAAAAATAATGAAATAGTTCTCAATAACTAATTTGAATGAAAGAAATAAAAGATTGAATTTATATCTTACTCGTCTATTTGATACCCAATATCACCCACAAGCGTATAAAAGTCGCGATGTTCACACTATCGGATCGAAATGATAAGAGAGCGATAAGGCGTTTTATCTTGATTTTATCTTGATAGCAAAAGCGCACACGCGCATTAACAACTGTATGAATTTTAAATTGGTGTAATTAGGGTTGCGGCTCGAACAAGCACATTTTTTATGTATTTTATGTAAAATTTTTTATGTGAAATTTCGAGTTATTAATTGTAACAAGAATTGAAATAATAAGGAATAACCACATATTGACTCTCATCTTCACAGTATATTAGCTCTCTTGAAGTACTTTAGGACAGATCTTGATCTGATGTATATCGATCTTAAATATACTGTAATCTCAATTTCCTGTATACATTAAACAAGTTGCAATACTTCGACACTTTCGATATTTCAATACTTTTCATACTTCGATACTTTTGATACCTACCTCAGTATCGATACCATCGACAAGTATCGACACTTTGCTCAACACCGATTGTAACAAGTATGATGTCAAGATGTACAGAGTGTTAAATAATTATGTACCCAAAATCCACAGGATTGGTATTGGACGCGACGAAAAATTCTGTTATTTAATAGTATTATATTATTATATAAACGATAATTCTGTTTCCTAGAACTATTTCGAAACATAAAGGCACTAAAAAATCACAACAATAACATTCGATTGATCAGGTATCAACATCTGGTTACAGTCTAGTTACTAATTTAGATTGCGATACGCACCTAAATCAGCACTCACGTGGGTCATGATAATTATATAACAGTATATTCGGTTTTTCTTTCGTAATACAGATATTTGTGGTAAAGTGTTATTTTTATAAAGAAAATTTTAATCTTTTGAGCAAGGCTGAGAAAGAAATTGCGTATATGGGTACTTTAAAGTACACCAACATTCAAAAATTAATCATTTTTCACTATGTAATAAATAAATACATAACATTATTCTATTTTTCGCCGACTAATCGGTTTTATTGTTTAATGAACCGATTAATCGCCGACTAATCGCAGACAAAAAAGTGGCCGATTAGTCGGCTTTTCCGATTAGTCGCCGATTAATCGGTACAACCCTAGTAATAATTCAATATTAACGATTAGAATCAGTAGTCCAAGAAATATAAATTGCATGAAAAATAAATTATTTTCAAAATTCTAAATAGAATTCTAAATTCTAACTACGTATGGATGTTGGTTGTATAATTGAAATTTCAAGCAGAAAAAAAATTGAATTACATATATACAGGTGTTTCAGATTTTTGTAGCAGGGTTTTAACTGCCGATAGACCTTTTAAAATGAACACAATAACTTCATATAAACATAGGTCGACAAATGCTTTCTTTCGGATATGCAGGGTGTGCAGATTAAATTTTCGAAATTGATTTTTCTTAATATTACACGTGTATATCAACCGATTTTGTTCAAATTTGGTATATAATAAATAAATTATTTGGCAAATTTGGCCGCTAGAGCTGTATAACGTGTTCTTCGGTCTCTTAGTTGAGAGTATCCAGCGCCAATAGAAACTATTCCTGTTAAAGTGTATCAAAATATATACATATTTATAGTAAATTTTAAGTGCATATTTATTTGAATTATTTGAGTAGTCTCACCAATCACTGCTGAAGTATTAACATCTAATTAATTTTTATTGCCGTTCTATTAACATTGTCATCGCAATTGGCTTGGTCCATTTCTAATTCTTCATCTAATTCGCTACAAAATAATATGTTAAACATAATATTATCGTAAATATTAATTATTTAATATTTTTAGTAATTATACAGCCAGGATATACAGGCATCTTATTAGCAAGATCTATCAAGTAGATATAATCTATAAGGTCATCCAACTCATTGGAAGAAAATACTACGCAAAGTTTAATTTTAATAATCAATAATTTTTAGATATCTATCTAAAAACTTATAGGTATAAAAATAACTTAAAATAAAATTTAAAAAAAAATAATTAAATATTTTTACACAATATATTAACAAAACTAAGTAATAACTGTTCAATAACTATTATTGTGTAAAGCTTTTATTAGATTTGTTCTTAAGTTAAATCTTAAAATAAATCTAATTTAAAATTTTCTACTCTTATGATATTAATTCAACTCTTGAAATAAGTTGGGTTTTTAAATGAATCTTAACTATAATTTAACTTCAAGACTTCAAGATAGAATGATCAATGTCACAAAATTAAGACAAAAACTTTTTTAGAATGTATTTGGTAATTTTTCGTCAGCTATGTATACCATCTCCCATAAACTGAATAAATTCCTTCTCTAACTTTGAAATCAAAATTAAAAGATTTTTACCTAGTTCAGTCAATCTTGCAGTTAGATGAATGCTTTGCCCAAGATGACAAACAATAATTATATTTTTTTTCTGTAAGTATAATCGTCAAAATGCGAATGAGATGATTTTAATTTATAAAAATAGTATTACAAAATATTACAATTATATTACAATATTTATGGTGGTAATAGAAAATTCAAAATCGTAAAAGACTGTTTAGAAACTGAAACATAAAGAATGAAAATAAAAATGAACATAAGTATAATTTTTTTAAATATAATTTCGAATTTAGTAGATAAACAGAAAATATTACAAAAAAAATAAATTTTATTATGGAGTATATTAAATTTACCCCATTTATAATTTTATATATTTATATAATTTATAATATTTATATTACTTTAATATTTATATTATATATATATTTATTATATTTATATTATTTATACCATTTATAATATTTATATTAAAAATTATTTACTATTTTTTTAAATATTTCAATAATTTTTAAAACATTTGGAAATTTATCTCTTTTTCTTTGGTCTATGCAATGATCTCGCAACAATGGAAGAAAACTAATCTATTGTTTTAGAAATTAACGTTAATGCATAAATATTTAGACGTGTAGATTAATTTTGTAGTAAAAACTGTCTAAAGGTTTCTTTTCTTCACAACCGTTAAAATCCAATTGAAAAAACCATACACTTTCTTGCGTTCCTTAAAATCACCAATTTGTAATTAACAAATTATTAAAACATAGAGAAAACAGGTATCTTCACTTTGGTCGCCTTTTGAGTCATGCTTAGTAAAATCGAAACAACCTTTCGTGTTGGCACATCCGCTACATACCAATTTAAATTATACACGGCGTCTGCCACACTGCCAGTCTACTCGAAACAAGATTTATAATTTATTAATAGTGAATAAAATGAGATATACGTACCAATGTGGTAAACCGTTGTTATAAATATTAGTTAGAAATAAGGCCACAAAATTCACTAGGATTAAAAAAAAAGGTTGCCAAATTGTTATTCTAAAAGCAATTGTGTTGATTAATTGGGACAAAATGAATTAGCATTCGAACCAGAACAAATTGAGTAATTGCCACAGATAAGCAAATTGTGATAAAAATTTTTATGGGGATAAGAAAGCTACCAATGAAATCATTTACGATTTGGAACATCCTAAAATAGTGGTCAATAAGATGTTGTAAACGTGCAACCAACAATTCGCCTAAATATGAGCACAATATCTGCATACTGATTAATAAATAAATTGCAAATCGCATGGAATGTATTTGAAACAACATTATCAATGTTATCTTCCAATGTTCAAATTGAAAAGGGGTGTAATATTCAAAAATTAAACAATTTTTAGTGTTCAATTTAACGAAATTCTCCTCAAACAAAATAGTGTAACAGCACACCAACTGACGAATCCTCCGTACTGAAAAATTTTCAACATCTTCATTGCCTTAATATTAAGGGCTTTCATTGACTTCGGAATACCGAATTGATTAAAATCGCTCAATACGTCGATTATTTCGAATAATTGAAGTCGTTTTCGCACCCATTGAATATTAAATCAAAAATGTAATGCTGACATTAAAGCAAACGCCAAGTGAAATAATAATATTTCGAAATTCTTCTTATATTCTAAAATAATTAAAAACAACATAAATATAACAAGTCTATCCAAAATTTTTCTATTAGTCATGGCATAATTTTACAATTACAATAAAAAGTGAGGGTTCGCGTGGAATTCTATGGTCCAAACAATGAACAGAAATAAAAAGTGACAGTTGCAATGTTCTCATTAGAAATCCTTTAAGAACATTTTTTAAGAAAAGTTTTTACAGAAATCATCATTTCTACGTTAGTGTTTGTAATTAAGGTGATGCCACGACTTAGACAAACATCCTGTATATCTACGAGGCGAAATTAGGAAACACCTATAATTTCTGCTATGAGTGGATAAATTGTCCAAATTATATTAACAATAACCAACATTGTCGGTAAAAGTCCCCGCAATCCTCGCGAGGTTGGCCAACACTTATATATTCGGAAATACTTTTCAATGACGAAAAATCCGGGTGTTTTCGACATCTTAACTGCAACTACTGAAACAATAAAATGAAACTGAAAGCAAAGTATTGAACGTAAATGCATGTTGAACATTAAAAATTGAATATAGAGAATTGATTTTTAATTAGCGATAATTTGAACTGGAAAAATAAATCGGAATTGTAATAAAATAACGAGCAAGAAGAGGAAATTTTTATTTCGTTTTCAATAAATACGAAGAAAAGAAAAATTATATCGAAAAAAATCTTGATGTGACATGTATGTTACATTGAAGCTTAAATATTCTACTGTATGTGATATAAAATCATATCGACTGTGTTTTTAAGAATCTTGATATGGTTTATATGTTGTATTGAACTATAAAGATTCTATTATGATATAAAAACAGGGAGGACATCTCATGTTATGTTGAGGCACGTTAGGCATCAACCAGTCGCCCATTGTACAACCTCCATTGGAGTCTCGAGGTGTTTTGAGAAAGATCTCAATTAGGTAACAATACCGTTTGCTCTTGGCTAATGAGGAGTTACCGCTGCCGCCCTCGCTTTCGGCCAAAGCCTAGACGGAGGCGTTTGCACACAGGTGTATTAGCGACAATCAAAGATGTTAGACTATCTGCCGGGACCAATGGTTTAACGTCCCCTCTGAAGAACGCCGGGCGACTCAACTTGTTTTCACCGGGGTTCGAACCCGGGACGTCTGCGTGTTAACTAGTGAGTTGATATTGCGAATCTGGGGCAGACTTATGAATTTATCAACAATCAACATTGCGGATACAATAGACAGAACTAAAATTGACGAAAACATGGTAACTTACGAAAAGCTTGATATTCGGGGGAAATGGGGTTTTATGGTCATTTATGGCTGGTACAGGAAGCCTTTCATCGCACGCTGGGCTGAATCTCGGTTCTAATTGGATAAATGTCAAAAAAACAATGTCTAAATATACGATTTGTAGACGTAAAACGTGCTCATATTAATAGTATATGCTCATTTATATTATCATCAGGAAATTTAATTCCACAAAAATTTATTACGCCTGGTGTCCCATTTAACTTGACAAAACGGAATAACTCAAAAACTAATCCTAGGACTAAAAAAATTTTCAGATGAAATTTGTTTTAATCTAAAGGGGGACATATAATGTCATCTCGTCTCTCACCCCATGACGGCAGAACGGAAAACAACTTTTACTTAATTAATTAACTTAACTTAATAAGAACCCTACTTTTATAACAGACTCAGATTCTCCGGGATAAATTAGGTTGGTTTGACCTATTGTTTTTATGTCTTTCATTGCAAGGTGTCCTATTTAACCTGGTAAAACGGAATATCCGAAACTATGGAACACTATACATCGGACTATAAAAAGTTTCGGTTGAGATTTGTTCGGTTTTAAGGGAGACATTCAATGGTGATAAAGAAGATCTCGTCTCTCACCCCCTGACAGCGAAAATGAAAACTGCTTACAAATTTAAAACATGAACCCACCTTTTTAAGGGCAAAATCAGATGATTCTCCAGAAAAAATTACATTTATTTGATCAACTGCTTTTATGTTTTTCCTCGCCCTTCAAACTGTAACGAAGCTACATATTTTTTCTCGATTTAATCCGAATATCCGAAAATACTTCCATTACCCTATCAGAGCAGTCAACCGATCCGAGGAAGTTCCAACAACCAGCAAGCTACTGTTCGACTACCGTACACCGACTATTTTTTATGATGCGGAATTAGAAGACCTACAACGTTAGAACCGATTCCAAATGATGGCAGAGAATCTGAAATGATTACTGAACGATTTTAATGATGATCCGATCATTATTAACCGAGTTTCAGTAATAAAGTCAATTAGCATCATAATATCATATCCACGGAAAATATCTCTTGTGGAAGTTTGCCCCGAAGACCGCCGGTAGTAAGAAGATATTTTATATGTGATCATGTTGTGATTAAAATCGTTTTAGGAAACATAAAGTAAAACACGTGGTCCAGAAATTGTTTAATTCCGTAGGAGCCGTAAAGCGTAGCCGATTTTGTTATAAATATTTTTGTAAATTTTTATGTAAATAGGAGTATCTTTTGTTATGTATTGTTAATTTTTCCGTTAATATCCAAAGGTAATGTAATAACGGGATTACACGACCAAACGACAAAGGTAATTAAAAGCCTTCCTTTTATCTCTACCAAGCTTTCGGAAATTTTATTCTTCCTTCCTCAAGGTAACCACAAAATTGAACAAACAAATCAAACTTACGTAAATATATCATACCAAACTTACAAAAGTGGAATGCGTATGAAACCAAACCAAAATATTAAAATATAAAAATAATTTTTTTATCCTTTTTTCACCAATTATTAAATTAGGGTCTATATAAAAATATACTTTTGGTGATAATTACAATTTATTTTTCTATACTAGTTTCGAGCCTTGCTCTTCTTCAGTAGGTACCTACAAGTTTACAATATATAAAATGAACATATTAATATAAAAATAAAATAATAAAATCTTACGTTATTACTAACAAATTAGAAAAATTAATTACAATATTTTTCAAAATTTACATCAAAAGTTGTTGTGTGACGTTAGGTTTTTTTGTTTTTGATTTTATATTTGTGTTTTAGGTACGGATCTCGCAGGCAACTATAGATTGGTTTTTGGGTCGGGATAATTTGTTCGTTAAGGCTTATAACATTACTGTTAATTTCAATAAACTTGTTGATTTCGTACATTTCCATTATTTCCATAAGGTTGCTTTTATTAAGTTGGTGTAGTAATTTAATATTTTTATTTTCGTCAAATTCGTGGTTGTTGAAAATTAGATGTTTTCCGAATGCCGATTTTGAACTCTTTTTATGTTCTTTAAGCCTTGTTTGGATACTTCTTCCCGTTTCACCTATGTATGTGGCTGAACAGGTCCCTATGTTGGTCCCTATACCTATGTTGTAGAAAGCAAATGTTCAGATTTGTGTTTCATCGCTTTTAACTTATCCAATTTCTTTTTTACATTAGCTCTAGTTTTAATAAGCTTCCGCGTTAACTGTTTTGAGTCCATGTTTTCGGTACAATGAATGAACGCTTACTGACTAATACGTGTGCTTATTTTAGTGTTTTATTGATGCTGCTATCCGTTTTAACTGACTGTCTTATCCGACCAATCCCTTTTTTTGGTAAGATCGGTTGTCCGATAATCCGCCTGTCTTATCCGACCAACCGCTTTTATCTGGTCAGATCAGTTGTCCGATCATCCGCTTTTATCTGGTCAGTTCGGTATTAACCGACTGTCTTATCCGACCAACCGCTTTTATTGGTTAGATCGGATGTCCGATCATCCGCCTGTTATATCCTACCAACCGCTTTTATCTTGTCTGAGCCGTTTTAACCTATTGTCTTATCCGACGAACCGCTTTTATCTGGTCAGTTCGGTTTTAACAGGCCGATACTGATTCTTCAAACCAAAACCCAACTTTCGTTTTACTTTCATTGCGTTAGTAACAAACCATGCGTTAGCTTTTTCACCAATCGATGAATCTTTTGCTAATACTCTCTTCCATGCATCTTCTGCTAACACTTTATCTGATTTATGTCGATTCCGCAAATCTGTGTATTGCGTATATGCTAAATCGTGTCGTTTACACGCTCTATCAAGCTCATTAATACCAGAATCTCCACGTATTAATCCTTTCGTGAGATTTGTTCCCGGGCCACAGAACTGATAGCCGGGTAGATGTAGCTCACCACCTGTCCGTATCACGAGAATGACTGATATAAAAACATATACAATTACAGTTTTTATATAGTTTTTATATAGTAATGAAACCCATTACTATATTTGCCATTGTTCATATCATCCTCCTTATTGATTACAACAAAGCCGAATCTATCTTTCCAACACATTTTCTTAAATACATTAAAGTTCATGTCGGTTGTTACATGATCATTATAAAGTTTGCATTATCACGTAATTAATGCTTTGGAATATGCGTGTAACTTTGGCATAAATAAAAACTATCTATAGCCTTATGTCGTCCCATACAAAAATAATCACGAATAATTGACTGTTTATCGCATGCCACATCATCAAATATAAAAACTGAATCTTGATTTGCTTTAGTAGGATGCATTATATCATCACTGCTGTTATACTCATAATATCCTATACCTTTTATAGGTTGCAGTAACTTTCTTAAATATTGATATTTGTTTTGATACAAAGTTTTTGAATATACATATACATTTCGAAATGATAATCCATTAGGATCCTGTAATAAGCTAATTATCAGATTCGTTTTACCAGAGTTGGAAGGTCGGCATATTACACAACGTAGATTATTTGGAAATAAATAATTATGCTTTCTGTTTTCCGGTGATGGATTATAAAATTGTCTTCTTACATCATCAACGTTTAATGTGTAAGGTTGTTTTATCACTTTCATGTTTATAACATAACTGACTTTTATATAAGCCTGGGTTTGATTATATATCGTTCATTTATCTGTTGACCATTGAAGTGGTCGGTCGATCATGAAGAAACGAGTACGTGGAAAAGAAATTTCTTTTAACAGACCTCTCAAAAATGCAAAAATAAAATTAAAAAAGTCAAGGACTAATGGTTTGAAATCTGATGCGAAGTTAGCTGTACATACCGTAAAAGGTGTTACCAAAAAGAACCCTAGTTCTAGAATTATTACGATTCCTAAAAGCGGCGGTATACTTCCGCTCATTCCAATTTTCGCTGGTTTAAGTGCAATAGGAGCATTAGCAGGTGGCACTGCTTCTATTATAAGTGCTGTCAACAAAGCAAAGCAAGCACAAGCGGCGCTCAAAGAAAGCCAAAGACATAATAAATCGATGGAATCAATAGCTTTAGGTAAAGGTCTGTATTTAAAGCCATATAAAAAAGGATTAGGGTTTTTTTTTAAAAACACGCCAACAAAAACCAAACAACAGCAAAAGGCGCTAACAAACCTTGACTTGATGCGCTATGCACAAGTGTTAAGGATACCTGAGTTTAGAGGGATATTTATGCTAGATAAATTACCTGTACGTATTAATAACAGTGAAAGAGGCATTATTAACTTAGATAGTGCGAAAGGACCTGGCACTCATTGGACAGCCTATATTAAGAAGGGAAACGTAATCACTTATTTTGATAGTTTCGGCAATTTAAAGCCAAGTAAAGAAATTGTAAAGTATTTCAAGAGTGCTGGAAATAATGTAATCATTAAATATAATCATCATCAATATCAAACCTATAACACTAGTAATTGTGGCCATTTATGTTTAAATTTCTTATCATCAGACACAGTATAGTTCCAACACTCAAACGATGTGGACGTTTGATCTGATCGGAAAAACATCTGTTCTAGCAGCAAATTATCATTCCTCAATAGAACTGAAACCTAATTATCAATATGAACTGGTACTGGTAAGCTTTGATGGTTATAACTCAATTCCAAATATTGATGAAACGAATAATTGCTTAAAAATCGATAATGTGTTGATAACATTACCAACAGGATCTTATGAATTAAATCATATTTCGAATGCTATTAATAAGCAACTGAAAGAAAAGAATATTAATGGTGTGACGTTTAGCCTACAAGCAAATGAGGATACACTACAAACTGAGATCGCATGTAACAAAACTATTGATTTTAATGTAAATAACTCCAGCTCCACAGTATTAGGATTTAATTAATCCGATGTACTAGATTCAACGAAATCCCCGCACAGCGCTCAAAATATTGTAGATATATTTAAAGTAAATTCTATACAAGTACAATGTAACATTACACATGGAGCTTATCACAATGACATACCTGCGCACACTATCTACTCATTTTTCCCTACAGTACCTAAAGGTTATAAAATATCAGAAACTCTTGACAATTTAATATATATGCCTTTAAATACACAAGTAATTAATAAAATTACCCTTAAAATAGTTGATCAAACTATTGGTCAATTTTAGAGGAGAAGTCATCAAGATAAGACTACATTTGAAGCTCTGCAATAATAATGGTGCTTAAGATTAAAGGCTATATAAATACATATAATCGAACCAACACGGCTAGTTCTCTTCAGACCGTGAAGCAGTTAACACATCAAAATAAACAATTTCTTGAATCATTGGAATTTCAACTAGTAAAATAATATCAACATGCGTATTTTAAACGTTTCGGATAAAGTAGAATTTGATAATTCACTGATACGGATTCAGTACCACAATCATTTACCATACTCATCAAATTCTTTTAACAATAGTGATGAAATACGTATTGCGATTCAACAACAAGACATTTATACGTTACCAAGTCAATCACTTATTTACGTACAAGGGAAACTACTGAAAAGTGATGGAACCGTTGATAAAGATGCGAGAATGGCGGTAAATCCAATCGGCCATATGTTTAGTGAAATACGATTTGAATGTGGAGGGACTGTAATTGACAGAGTGAGAAATCCAGGAATTGCTTGTACATTAAAAAATCTTTGCTCATTAACAAGATCAGAATACTATCATGCCTCTAATGCAGGTTTCGAATATATAAATAACAAAGTAAATGAAAAGACAGGCGATTTTGATTTTTGTGTTCCATTGAAACATTTTCTTGGCTTCGCAGAAGATTAAAATAAAATTTTAATAAACCTCCATCTAGAATTAGTTTTAGTACGCAGTAATTCAGACAGGAATGTTATTGAAACCTCATACCAAATATAGCGATTAAAATTAACAAAATAGTATGGAGAGTCCCTCATGTTTCTGTAGCTGATGTTGAACGTTTAAAGCTGTTAGAATACATAGAACAAAGAGTTGAATTAGAAATGGGATTTAGATCGGTTGATTTACATGAATATCCATCATTACCAAGGAGTAAACAGCATTCATGGACAATTAAAACATCTACACAATTAGAGAAGCCTAGATACTTAATATTAGGATTTCAAACCGATAGAAAAGATAATCCATTACGTTCTGCATCACTATTTGACCACTGTAATTTAACAGATATGAAAGTGTTTTTAAATAGTGAGAAATATCCCTACGAGGCTCTAAATTTAAATTTTAAGACGGGTCAATTTGCAATTTTATATGAAATGTACTGTAACATCGCAAAGACCTATTACGATCGAGAACTTGCGGAACCAATATTTAACAGAGACGCATTTATAACATATACACCGATTATTGTAATTGATTGTTCACGGCAAAATGATAATTTAAATGTTGGAACCGTTGATTTTCGCATTGAATTTGAAACGAGTGAAGATATACCTGATGCGACTTCCCTCTACTGTATAATCTTACATGACCGTGTTTTCAAATACGTTCCTTTAACTGGTATGATAAATCAAATATAAATCACCATATCACTTGGATTACAACGGACTCATTACCATGACGTTCAGTTGATTGAAAAAATTCTAAAACGGAAAGGAAACAGGATGTACGTCAAGGGGTTTGGATTAGATGAAAGAAGTTGGATTAAGAAATCAGATATTGTGTACTAACTAGATTTAAATTTTTTTTAATATATATGTAGATTTAGTTTATAATTTTTATTTTATAATTGTAATCAATGTTAATGTAACATACTCATATTTTAAAATGTAATTAATATTTGTATATAAATACATATTTTTTTAATTTTTTTTTAATTTTATACGAATGTTTTTCGTCTTGAATTAAATGTTTATTTAATAATTTTTTGTACTTTTATTAACAAGACGATAATATATAGTATTTTACACAATGTTACTACCGGTTTCGGTTACGTTTAAACCATCTTCAGGAATATATTTTAAAGAAAAATGTTGATGTTATTGACATTTTATTTTGTGATTAATGTCATGTTTAACATAGTGTAAAATACTATATATTATCGTCTTGTTAATAAAAGTACAAAAAATTATTAAATAAACATATTTTTTTTAAACACATACGATTGTATTATTTCCGAAATATTCTTATTTTACCGCGCACGCGCATTCAGACGTGTGCCTTCGGATGTTTAATAATTTAGGTACGTTCATATGAATGTTGTAATAATGAGGGAGCTATTCACGAATGTTAGATATTTATGATAAATACTGAAATTTATTCAGTATATCGCTGTCTCTCTGGCAATATACATGATGTAGATATGAGTCATTTCGGGCCAATAACTCAAATTGAAACATGCTCACATTGTAAGCATCACGACTTTACGTTGACTATACCTGAAACCTCATCTAAAACTCATTTATTTGCTCTGATACTTTGTGTGTTTGGGTAAGAGTGTTAAACATTAATTTTTTCATGTTTACTAATTAAAAATCTTTCTACTAAATGCCTGCCCTGTGTATGCATTCCATATTGTATGGATTCCTGCAAGAACGTTAACCATTATTGTTTCAACTGTAACTCGTACCTAGGCACTTATCGAAATTAAAAATTATTATTGCCGCTTGTTTAATAATCAGTTGAGTAATTGTGAAAGCCGCTCCCCGAATTCAAGGTTATCCTGCGGTCACCCCTTTCTATTTTTAATTGATGGATGCGCGCGCATCTTTTTTTACAATAAATGTAATAAATACCGGAAATATCTAAATTATAATTTAGTCTGAGGTGACCGTTCTTACTGACAAGATGTCCCGTCTAAATATTTTGGGTTCATACGTTTTCACACCAAAACGTTCGCTTTCATCGCTGCAAATTGATCGGCCTTATCCGATTGCGATGGCCAAAAGAATTGCATCGAACAAATGGCCCTCCGTTATTGTCAAATTGGAAGATGGTTTTTCCGTATATCTGCTGTTGAGAATTGCAGAAACTATAACTGATGAAGAGATAAGGGCCCTTGAGGGGATGTCTTAGCAAGGTAAGCGATAACCTATTTTATATTTACATTATATTTAATACCAAAATAACTTTTAATGAATTGTTTTTTGTTAATAATAGTTTCT
Source organism: Onthophagus sagittarius (assembly GCA_036711965.1). Taxonomy (NCBI): domain Eukaryota; kingdom Metazoa; phylum Arthropoda; class Insecta; order Coleoptera; family Scarabaeidae; genus Onthophagus; species Onthophagus sagittarius. The sequence continues at coordinate 145,452 of JASERS010000015.1, forward strand.
GATACAATTTCTGAAATGGGATATAAATGTGTTGTTCCTGGCTGCAATCGTGGCAATAAAGAAGTCACATTTCATACTTTCCCACAAGATTCAGAGGTGAGTTTTTAAATTACTTTAATTTTTGTTATTATTTAAAAACACTAATGTTTACATTTTCTACCTGCGATATACCTATGGTAACTCCAGAGTAGTTGAATGTGTTTATATATTTATGCTTTTAGAAGTATATTTTAAAGCCACATTACCTCTTGCAGTTGTTCAGATTATGGGTGGAAGCCATTGGACGACAAGACATTCCAATCTCTAAGCGAAGAGTTTCAAGGATTTGTGATGTCCACTTTTCAATAGAACATAAGTTCTTCATGAATCGAAACAGGTCAAGTTTAAAGGCAAGGGCAATACCTACTTTATATTTGCCCGGTACTAATCATATACATATAAAAACAAGCTATGAACAAAAAATCTTATTGTTATTATTATTTTAAGGTATGTCCGTTACACTGCTTTCAACAGAACATGAACTTTTAAACCCAAGCAGTAACATTCACAATTCACAAGGTAAACAATAATAACAGATTTTCATGTAATTAGACACGAGTAGTCTTTCTCAGAACACCTCGAGTTTTCTAGGGAGGTTGCACAAGGGGCCCGTTGGAGCCTAAGTGCTGCGTGCATTGCATGCCTTCCCCTTCTCATACCCACATACATACAACTGTTTTTTTTTGTATATCTTGAACAATAAAGTAACATATGTAACATAGTTTTGTGGTTTTTCTTAAACTAAAATTAGATTTCTCTGTTTTCGATTTATCAACTCACAGAGAATCTACTGAGATTATTGTTAAATATCCAAGTACTCCTAGAAAACGAACAGGTAATTACAATTGTTTATACTGTATGATATGACTAATTAATATTATATTAAAAGTTAAAACACGATTTACAAAACCGTTGTCCTTACAGATTTGGACAGAAGAATTAATCTGTTACGTCATGGACATACAACAAGAAGTATTAAGTTAACACCTAAGGCATAGAAGTAGCTGTAGCACGGAACATGATTTCCATTAGTCGAAGGCTGCAGAGGGAAAATGCAACAGTGAAAAAACGATTATTTGAAGTAAAAAAATGTGTTAAATCAAACGACTCTTTAATTGAAAATGTAAACAGAACCACATTTAATTTTATAAATTCACAATTATTGATGCAACAAAGAAAAAGTAGAGGACGGCGTTACACAGTCGAAGATAACATATTTGCTTTGTCTCTATTAAAGCAAAGCCCAAGAGGATATCGATTATTACAAAAGACTTTTGCTTTGCTATCTCACAAAACACTTATGGCATTACTAAATAATGTTCCATTCAATGTTGGAATTAACCAACCAATTTTGAAAACACTTGAGGCATCAGTGGCCAAGATGGATCAGCAGGATAGATTTTGTTGTTTGATTAAATGTCAATAGAGCCATCATTGTCATATAATCAAAAAACAGATCGCATAATCGGGTTTGAGGATTGTGGTGATGGTAGAAGAAAAAAGTTTGCTGATCATGCAATGATGTTTATGGCCCGTGTATTAAGGAAAAAATAGAAACAACCAATTGCCTATTTCTTTTCTGAACATGGCATGAATGCACCAAATATTGTAAGGAATTTAAAAAACATTATCACATCTCTTCACAATATTGGATTAACTGTAGTTGGAACTGTTTGTGACCAATTTAGTGTAAATTGTACGGCAATCAAAATGTTGATGGATGAGACAAACCGAAAATTTGTTTGAAAAGGAGTTGAAAACAGATTGTTTGGTTTTGATATTGAGGGTTTAGAAGTAGTCCCATTGTTTGATGGTCCCCACTTACTTAAAAGTTTGAGAAACAACCTATTAGAATACAACATTAAGTTTGAATGGAGAACGGTACAACAAAGAGCTTCCTGGCAGGACATTGTTCAATTATATAATTTAGATGATGGTGACTACGACAATAGGATACTGTACAAGTTAACAGAGGCACATGTCCTAAAATCCAAGGTTAAAAAGATGAAGGTCAAACTGGCAGCCCAAGTCTTCTCACATAGGGTTTCATCCACAATGAGAGGACTGGTCAAGTTTGGTAGGTTTTAATTAATCATTATATTAATTTAATGCTATTTCAAGTATTGTTTTATATTAATATTAGAAAAAACTTTATATAACTTTTTATACATATTTATATCATATTTAAAAGTTTCGGTACTTGTCTGCCAGACACAGCATTAGATACTACGGATTTTTTGCTATTTGGTGATAAGCTATTCGACAGCATCAATAGGAGTACATTACATTCTGAAGAGGGAAAACCTTTAAAGGGTGCAATCACAAAGTCGTCGCCCCATTTGATGTTTTGGGAGGAAGCTATTTTAAGCTCGACGAAAATTATAAAACCAGGGGGACAAACATCTGTTCCTCCTACAATAAAAAATTGGATAACTACTTTGAAAGGCTTAAAATATATATGGCTACAAATGAAAAAAAAAGGTTTTTTGAATTTCTTCTGCTGAGGAATTTAAACCAAGATCCCACTGAAAATTTTTTTCATGCATACGTAGCCATGGGGTCAGGAACATAAATCCAACAGTGGACACCTTTATGAGTTCCTTCAAAACTTTATTAATTAATAATTTTGTATCATCTCACTCTGAGGGAGCGAATTGTGAATTAGATGAAAGTGAAGGAGTTATTAACACCCTGAGGGAATTTCTTTCGAACCGAGAAATGAGAGGAGATGAAGTTGTATCAGAGGAGGTAGGTGAAGAAGAAACAAAGATGCACGAAGCTACCTATAATTTAAACACTTCACACCTTATCATTCAACACGAGTCTTATATGGCAGGCTATTTTGCGAAAACCATATTAAGAATTGTTAAAGGTTACAATTTTGCAGACAACAACTTATTTCCACATGTAATACAGAAGAACATCAGCTTATAAATGCACGAGAGTATTGTGCAAACAAATTATTGCGCCCAAACACAAAATTTATTAACATTTATAGTATATGTAATGAAATAATGCTTCATAATTTGGCGGAAAATTGTTTACTTAATAATATCAGTTCCAAGTTAATTGCTTTAATTAAGCAAAATTTAACTATTAATTTTAATTGTAGTAAACACAATTTAGATGAAATATTTATTAAGAAATTTGTTCAGTTTTATATTTTTAGTTGGATAAAAAATATAAACAAAATTTTAAAAGGCGTAGAAAATCGCAACGTTAATGATTGTATTAAAAAAATTGCAGTTGACAAATGCAATAAGTGGCGAAGAAAAAAAGAAGCCATTAAGAATTTGAAAAAATAAGAATTTTAAAAAGAAAATAGTGGTTATGTTATTTCACATTAAAATAAACATGAATGATAATTAATTATACTTAGGTAATTGTTTTGATGTATTTAATGTAAATACCATGGTGTTGTGATGTATTTTATATAAGATTTATCCTAGAATTGCTGTGCAATGTAATTAATATAAGCATTTATTATTTTATCTTATATGTCCACAATGCATTAATACAAAAAGGAGTTTTAACAGATGTATTTTAACAGTAAAAATAGGATTGCACAAACTTCATAGGCTACAACTTATATAAAATAATGTCAATACAGTATGATAATTACAGTAAAATAAAAATCAAATGGAATACTTCCCGCTGTACATCACGCCAAACATCAGCGCCAACGGCGACTGGCACCTTAACTAAATACTTAATGCAAGGATTTTATTGAGAGTTGCCTATCTATATATACATTATCTATGATTTCTTCCTCTTCCGTAATTACACCTGTTGATGTATATACGTGTTTGACCCAATCGTATCTTAATTTGGCCATTTTGTGAGTTGAACGAAAATTCCATAGAAATTCAACTTGGGGTTCGTTGTTTTACGGATATATTAAGGTCGATTAATTATTTGATCAGTGATCAAACCGATATTTTCGGATTTGTGGGTTAATTCTACGTTTCGTCCATTACACCTGTTGCTTTTTTTAATACGGAAGAAGAGGGTTGCCTTGAGATGTTGGATTGAGTTTTGGGAAAATTTTTGGTTTCCATTTGGAATGGTCTTCTAATTATTTTCAACGTAATAATTTCTGGTTGACCTTGAGTTACTGCGTCGTACAAGTCAACTGACGTCATCAACCTAACCTAACATAACCATTCGAACTACCCTAAGAGCTGATTGGACTGAGAGTGATTCTAACAGAAAACTTCTATCAACTTATACTTTTGAACTCTTCCTGTGATAAGTTATAATCTTTTTATTGATAATTCCTTTTCCATGATTTGATCTTTTTTTTAATGAATATATTTGAATTTATGAATTAAATATTTAAACATTAGAGAGAGATATTATACTTAAGTTTGTGGCTTTAATTTTTGTTTCATTTGTGATCTTGACTCACAAGATTTTTTTCTGTTCGTTTTGAAGAACAATACCGTTCTTGTTTGAAGTCAACGATAGCTATCTATGTCTTACGTTCATTTTAATTTTAACTATAATTTTTGATTAACAATGTTTTTAAAACAATTTCATAATTTTATTTTGTTTTGCGAGAATAGAAGTAAGACATTACTTTAATAGTGTTCATAACTGATTTAATTTGAAACTAATTTTAATTTTTTTTTCTTTCTCTCTCTACATAAGTATTCTGCTATAAGTGTTTGCACCTAAATTTATTATAATTTTTCTTGAGAAATTATTATATTTTGATCTATTAACCATTAATGTTGTTATTATTGCAATAGTTTGCCTCCTTTCATCTTTACATTATTTGTTTAAACTGTTACCTACCTTATATGTTTCTATGTTCAACATAATAAATTTAGTCATTTTTGAAGTAGAAAAGGCAGAGTTGAAGAGAAACGGTTTCTGCATGTAACATCTTCATCATTTACAATCGCATTCGCAGTGAAAGACCCCAAAGTATTCACTTTATTGTCACCTAGTCCTTATAAACTAATTGAATTATCATCTAAGAGGATATCGTATAACTTTTCTGTATGAACATCTTGTCGAATTCCATTTATATATCACTTCCTGTATCCAATAGAGCACGTTCTTCTACTTCACTAATAATCAGTTTTACACCGTTTTCTTTTAGTTCTATTAAGTTAACTCTTTGATTTGATCTTTGTCTTGATTCTTGTATTTCAGCATTTTCATGTTTTCTTGGACATCTTGATGCTATATGACCGAAGTTATTGCAATTAAAGTACGTGGTACCTCTGTTTTTGGTACCTCCTTTATACAGGTCCATCGTTCTTTGTTCTATTATCTTGTTGACCTTTCTTACAATTCTTGAATTTTCTGGAGTCGGATCGTTTAGTCTTAATTGTTTCATATATCTTAAGTTTTTCCTTAAATTCGGCATAGGTATGCGCTCCATATAACACCATTTTGTCCATGTTATCTTCTTGTATCCCATCAATGATGTATTGTAATATACTTTCGATGTCAATATCCACTCGGCTGACTTTTACTTCAAACAATTCTATCAATTTATTTTTTAAAATCTACCATGATGTGATTCCTTTTTTTGATTGTATAAAAAGTTTAGCGAAACCTTTCAAACATTTCTTATCATACATCAGTCTTTGCAAATTATTCCATCGACTTCTTAACTTGTTCTTTCGCATATAATACTTGCATTTTTGTTAGATTTGATACAGTTATCTTGTTCTTCCTTTTTACAGTTTAACGTTCAATTTTAATTACTTTAATGTGTTTAGTTTTATGTGTAAAAATGTGTAATTGACTTTATTTAATATTTGGAATGTTCATTATTTTAATTTTTAACAAGTAAGTTATTTTTGTAATTTTAAATCTGTTTTTAGATGTTGTTTTTCATGTCATAGTTTTTTACATTTTTACTTTATTGATTTACTTAATATTTTTTATTTTTATTATTCTTCTCTTTTAGAGCTTCTGAAAATGGCCATAATAGGTCAAAACATGTAAAGCTGCCATTCATAATAAATTACCAATACAAGTACAGGTAACAAAGTACTTTTTAATTTTTAATTTAAAATAAAATAAAACTAACTGCAGCTTTCTTTTTACATAATCTTTGATTGGTAACGGTTACACCATTTCATCTAATAACATATTCAATATATTACAGTTTTGCACTTATGAAAACATTCTTTTATAAATAAGGTTGTAGCGCAGATATGCTTAAATTAATTGTAAATGATACAAATAGAAAAAATGTGTAATTGGAAACATTATAGTCAATTAAATTTATTTTATATTTAGGGCGCCGTAAGCGTATAGTTCCAAAATCACTTTTTCTTTTGCATTTGATTGCGTAAAAAATTTTTGTACCGAGCTTTTCGTGGAAAACTTTATAAATATTTAGCAAAATTCTATTCCCCAACAAAGTTGTTTTTGTCACTTTATTAACGTACAAAACCAGAATTCCCTGAAATAAATTGATTGCGATCTCAACATTTTTTAATTAAACAGAATTCGAAAATCTCACGGTTGTTACAGATTCTGTTACGTTTTTTTGCAAGTTCATGAATAGCAAATTTTGTTCGGGTTTTGTTTTGTTTTGTTTCAGAGCCATCTAGGGGGAATTTTCCTCTACTCCTTTTCCTAACAATTATAATAAAGAAAAACTTATGATTTTGAGATGTAGATGGGGTAAAATAATTTATAGTTTAATAGTTCAAAATTTTAATATTTTTTTTTTGTTTAAATTAATATAAAATAATTCATTTAGTCGATTTTGTTAAAAAAAAGAAGCAATTTAATAATAAAAAATCAAGTTGAAATTTATATTTTGAGGAGTATTTTTAAACGTATCACTTTTTTGGGAGTATGAGTTTTTTTGATAGTATAAAACGAAACCAAGATCAAATTTAGCTCTTTTTCGTCAACCAGTGGTGAGGCATATAACGTCGTGAAAACTTTTTAATCGTCGACATTTTGAAAATTGTCTTTTTTTGAGAAGTGTATTTCGTCGAGATTATTAATCCATATTTTATGAGAGTATCACGCAGGTTATAAAAGAAAGAATCATAATCAATAGTTTTGATTCTGGTCACAGAAGTTATTCTGGATTTAGTTTTACCATAAAGAAACAATTTGTTTGATAGCCTCAGAACATCCACGAGGTATGTTAAAAGTTTTCGATTTTTCTTACTCTAATTTCATTCATGCAGTCAGTCATACGTTTTATTTCACTCAAACCATTCATACTACTTAAATTAAATTACAATTAAATAAATAACTAAACAACTAATTTGACAAATATTAAAAAAAAAGAATTAAAACTATGCTTAATACTAAAGATTTTCCATTAATAAATTTTAATTGATAGGCTTTTAGAGGGAGAAATTTAACTAAGGAACATTCTTAAGTTATCCTCTTGGGTTGGGAGAAATAAAGTCATCGAACCTAAAAATTCAACATTAATTATCCTGGAAAAAGACGTTGATAAAAGAAATATCCTACCTTCAGTTCTTCCTGGATGGACATCTGGAAATCTTCGTGGTAGCAATTATACAACGAACAGGTCAGACGTTAAGTTTTGTTACAAAATTATTTTTATCAACGGAAAACCCGTTTTAATTTGATTTATACTAAATTACTTGCATATTTGTTATTATCATTAAGTTCAGTTATTTTTTTTTGTAAGAATTTAATTGGGAATTTTCTTTTGCCACGTGTTAAGGAAATTCGTTCAAAATTAAATTTAATTTTTGTCAAACGAATACGGGAATTCATTTTTTTAAATGATTTTCATAGTTCAGTTAAACAATTACATTTTCCAATTTCATTTTCAATACTTATTTTTTAAAATTTTTACTTGAATTGTGAATTACAATTTTCATTTTTTTTTAATATATCATACTATTTTGTTTGCTATTCATGAATTTCAATTATTTGTTGTTGTGTTTGTCTCATCCTTAATAACAAAATTTTGAAATATTAAACATCTTCTTTTCGCCATTATTGTTTTATCGTGGGTTATTCAATGGCGTGGCGCTGTATAAATGAATCACCCCTTCATCACCCCATTCAATTTTCAAAATTAAAGTTAGGGTTTTGGGTGGGATAAAATTTAAGTATTTTGTGGATTTATTTTTGTGTAATACAGCGGCAATAATTCCATTAATACAAATTTTAACGATTCTTTCGTTATGTCAAACCGAACTGTAAAGTAGAATCCAAATGAAGAAATCGAACAGTTATGAACAAATAGCATCATCATTAGATATCCAAACTTAAAATTAAGTTTTTCAATAATTTCATATAAAGCTGTATATAACAAAATAATATCATTGTTTCCTAATCAATCCTCCTTTAAAATATTTTCTAATGCTTTGTATTTGTGATAAATACTTTCACAAGTGTTAACAATTATTTCTAAAAACTTATGTGATAGATCGTGAAATATAAATACCAGCCAAACCATTAAAAATAAAGTGGACGTTGGAAAAAATTGTTCCTCGACCTACTTATAACTTCCATTTTAGTTAAAAGTTTTAAGAAATCAACCCAATTTTTCGGGTTGCTATTGTTAAACTTGTAAATAAAGTAAATATTAATCAAATATATTTCCATTTTTACTATAAGGACGAAATATTCGTGAAATTCATTATATTAGATCTTACGTTGTATTATATATTTGCTTTATATAATACAACGTAATTAAAAAAATAAATATAATAAAAGTATAATAATCTAATTCGATAATAAAAATTATCGAATTAGATAATTAAGAAAATCAAAGAAATGAATGACACGCCTTTGAAGAAGTTTCTGTATATTATGTCTTGCCTTTTTAATGAGCACATCGGTAAAATTCCGAAAATATTTATTAGAAATTGTAAACGTGTAAACATTGATAACAAAACATAACATAACAAAAACATTACATTATTACATTACATTACTGTTTTTTTTTCTGCAAAATTGTAATTAGAATGTTATTGATTGTGTAAATTAGTAATAAAGCTAACGTTGAATTTACTTCAATAATAATAAATAATAAATTTTATTTGATGCCGTAATTAAAAATATAAAAGATAACCTAGGGTCGTTATTCGCGAAGGAATTCAAAAAAAAAGGTAAGCAAATTATTTTATTTTTTTTTAAGATTACTGCTTGAGAATGAAAAGCCAAAAATAAATCATTACTTGATCGCGTAAATTTCCCTAAAACAATGAGTTCAATGATTTTGGGGTAAATTTAAAATTTAAATAAAAAAAATCGAATCAAAAAAAAAATGAAATCCCCAAACAATCTTCACAAATTTATCAAATGTAATATTAATTTAAAGTTTTTTTTTTCTTAATGAACAATTTTTAAAAGAAAATTAATAATTATAATAAAAATTTTACAAGGGGAAAAAATATTTAGCAAAATTTGAGACAAGTTTCTTTTTCTTTAACAATAAAAAAATCAAAGTTCTGACCTTTAGATGTCCAATAAAAAAAAATTACTTCAGAGAGAAAATCTTCAGTTGATGGTTGAGACGGAAGGAAACGATCCAAACTTCTTCAACGTGATGGTTCAACACTGATTTCTTTTACAGGTTTTTTGAACTTCAAAATGGCTTCTAGAGGTATTTGAAATTAAAATATCGTCGACATCACACGAGACTTCCAACAATAGATAAATGTATGCCGTACACTTGCCGCCTACAAATGGTTTCCCATAATTAGTTTTAAGTTAGAATAAGATTTATTTTTTTCTTTTTTTTTTAATGCATGAACTTTTTTTTCTCCTAATCTAAATTTAAATCAATTTTACATATTTATTATTAATTAATATTCTTTCTGCAAGAATCTTTATTTTTTTCTAATCTAACGTATGACGCAATTTTAATTATTTTTTTTTTAAACTTTTTCTCTATCTTATCACAAAATTGTATGCAATTATAAACTGATTAACAAAATAGAACAATTTCGGTACTCGCTTACCTCACACGTTGTTAAGAGGTGAAATATAATTTATTTAAACAAAATCAGCAGCCTGTTTCTTAAGCCGGGAATCCCGTTAATAATAACAATTATTGATTTAAGAGACGAGTAGATGATCCGCGAATTGCTTCAATTGAAATCAAATCAATTACCGAAATGGAACGCACAATTACTGAATTACCAAAAAAAATTATTTGAAAAAAAATACTAATCAAATGAAATGATAAAATTTAACATGCAGAAAAAGTTTTATAACAATTCGCGTAATTTAAATTATTTTAACCTCCGCCATCTAAAGTTCGAAAACCCAACCACAAATGTGGTACCAAAAAGGTAAAACAAAAACAGAAATCCTTTCAACACATCAACCATCTGGCGTTCTCTCCCTGAAATACAGCAAAACAAAAAAAATCTAAACGGCAAAAAAATCATTAATATCGAGCTTTGTCTTACAACAAATAGACGTACACAATAACAAAACAACATTGGAAGAAACAATTAAGTTGGTGCAAAAACGAACCGTAACAATTTATGAGGCACAATAGTGTCACTACAGAGGAGGTTCAGTTAACGTCTTTTATGGCTAAGGATAAAAATTTAAAAACAAGGAAATGATGGTAAACCCATGTGTTAACCGAATATTAGTCAATTTTTAATTATAATTTCTGAATAGCCCATTTAGTTCCAAAACTTTTATGTCTGTTATAAGATTTTGATTACATAAGTGGTTAAGCCAAAAAAAAAAGAATTTTTGAGTATCTGCGTCATTTCAACTACAAAATCTCAACTTGTTTGGCACTTAAGTAAGGAATTGAATACTAGGGAAATTCTTCTTCGTAATTCCTGTTCATTATAAACAGTATAGACAAGATACTTTTGGTTTCAAAGGCCCCTACAGAAATCAGCACCAACTACGATGAGATTCTGTAATTGCAATGCAGAAGAAAAGCTTGTAGATATTCAAAAACTCCAATTTTCTTGCTCAACTACACAGAGAAAAATAATGTGAAAAAATAGCTATTTCACATTAGTTACCAAAAAAGAAGTTAAAGTATACAAAGTATTAGTCAAATGAATATTTGTCGATAGGTATTTTTATGTCTTTCGATTAGTTAAAGCAATAGTAGTTAAAGTATCTATTTCTTTAGTTAAAAAATATAAAATATTTATATGTTAGATATTTCAACTACAGATTAAATTATATAACTACTACAAAATACGCTATCACCTCTATACAGGATGTCTCACGTAACTGGTTCCTTAGAACTTTTTTAGGTTACACTATTCGTAGTGGCTTGAAATTTTAGTAGCATGGGTTGTTCATTCCGATCTATCAATCTAAAATAGTTTCAAGATGGCCACCACTTCCGGTCTACCCGAAGTAGACCTCAACTTATTTTAAATGGAATGCTATAGTTTTTATTACACCATCCAATTATACGTAAGAAAATATGTTGACTTTGATAACAGTTGTTGGTACTTAGCGTATATCACCATGCTCTTTAAAAGCACATATGTCAGCCACTGTTAATTCAAAAACGTTTTGCATTGGTACAATAACTCGTCAGATGTTGTCAAATAGAATGTCACTTGTTATATCAGTGTACCTTATACAGCGTGGTCAAAAATGGAATTACCGTTTCTCTGTATTCAATTGCGAGAAAGTCGAAAATTTTAAATGGAACGCCCCGTATCTTTTTAGCCTATCAAAGCAGGAATTTAATTCTCTACAACTTATCTATAAACATTGCTATACCTATTTATTATAGTTTTCTTCATATTGAGTATTTCATCAAAATCCTCCACAAAATGCTGAAAGCCGTTCGTGTTTTTATTAGAAGGCTATAACATTTTGACAGTTTATCATTTAATTTATTTAAATTATCATTGGTATTATTTCAAGAATAATCTGCGATTGAATAAACTTTAGTTTGTTAGCTTTTATTTGCCAAAAATAACCAGCAGAGGAACGCATAAATGAAACAATGAAGAACAATAATATGGCGTAATATTCAACGTAATGATAGGCGAAATATTCCTAGAGAGTTCAGTTTATTTATTTACGCTGCTTTCTTGGAAAATATTATTTATCTAAATCGACCGAAGTATCTCTTACCGAAGAATTTGGTAAAGCAATAAAATATGACAAAACATTTATTCTATTATCTTAAGGTGCTGGTGATATAAATTAACGATTTCTTGTTATTTTGATCTTTCCAAAATTAAGAAGCAGATCCTATCCAAAACTTTGTTACATCCGCCATGAATATAAGACGAATTTAAAATGTTGGCGTTGAAATAATTCGCCATGATATTCAAAGACTAAGTAATGACAACAATAACATAAATATGGATGAAAAGTTGTCAAAACTCCATAGCTTTCTCACATAAAAACAAGAAGCTTTCCAGCATTGCATAGGCACAGGAAAGTATCTAAATAGTTTGTAGAGAATTAAATTCCCATATTTTTTTTATAATTTTAAGTTTTTCATTCTTTTATGTTATTGATTTTAATTTTTGTCATTAAATTGTTGTTTTTCATTGTTTCATTTATTCGATTATCTTATTGTTATTTTTGGTAAATAACAGCTAGCAATCTAAAGTTTATTCAATCACAGTTCATTGTAGAAATAATACTAATAATAATTTAAATAAATTAAACAAAAAACTGTCAAAATGTCATGGCCTTTTAACAAAAACACAAACGGTCTCTAGCTTACGTATGATTTTGATAAATTTCGCAATAGCAAGAAAACTATAATAAATAGGTATAGGAATATTTATACATAATTTGTAGAGAATTAAATTGTCTTTCTGATAGGGTATGAAAATATGTGGCACTCCATTTAAAATTTTCGACTTTCACGCAATTGAATACAGAGAAACGGTAACTCAATTTTTGACTAGCTTGTATAAGATATATTGATACAACTAATGACAATCTATTTAACAGCATATGAAGAGTTATCGTACCAATGCAAAACGTTTTTGAATTAACGTTGGCTGAGATATGGGCTTGTAAAGAGCATGGTGATATTTGACAAGAAACACTTAAAATCAAAATAACTCGAAAACAAAAAACGGTAGGTACCAACAACTGTTAACAAAGTCAACATATTTTCTTACGTATAATTGAATAGTGTAATAAAAACTATAGCATTCTATTTAAAATTGCGAAGTTGAGATCTACGTCCGGTAGACCGGAAGTGGTGGCCATCTTGAAAATATTTTAGGTTAATAGATCGGAATGAACAACCCATGTTACCAAAATTTCAAGCCTCTACGAATAGTGGAACCTAAAGAAGTTCTAATGAACCAGTTACTTGAGACACCCTGTATAGTCAATAGTTAAATAATCTAATCGTTATTGTGGTAAATACAGCTGCATTTAATATAAGTAAATTAAAAATAAAATGAATTTCTTTGTGTATTGTTTTTTTTTTTTTAACTTTTAATCGATGTATGTTTATTATTATTTTTCTGTCCCTTACGTGTTTCGACATTTTAGCCGTCATCAGGGGGTTTCTATAAATAAAATTTCTCAATCAAAACAAAATCACATATAATAAAATTCAAAGATCTTAAAATTATTTGTTCGAAATTTTAGATTATGTAACATTTCTCAACATTTGTATTTTGTTTCTTTATCGAAACTTACATAGTCAAATTGTTGGAGGATCTTAATGATATTAGATGTCATAAATTAATGTTTGTTTACTTTTATAAAAGAAATTAAAAAAAAATATTTAATTGAACTTAATAAAATGTATATTGTTGGAAACCTTATATTGCACGTTGTTATCTTTTGTTGCGATGTCGAGGTTGTGAAGCGCGCGAAACTTGAAAATATTAAGATGTTAAAATATTTTGTTTTGATTTTACTGCTTATGTTCCCGGTTAATGCGGTCACGTCGTGGCGGTCTGAAGCGTCAAGACCCTCGTGTAACCGGGAAACTTACTTAAGTTTAAAGGAAAGCTTAGGATCTTATATAATGGTGTTTGCCCAAGTTGTGTCTTATTTAGATTTCCTAGATGTTTATTTTTATCCTTCAGTCTCTCTATCTCATAGTTTTCGTAAATTAGTATCTTATGTCTTTTTTGTATGTTATGTAGTACTTTAACGTTATTTTATTTTAAAATAAAAGGAATGTTATAGTACATTAACTGGTTTTATTATTCAAATTTAAAGTCTAACTAGTTTCGCTAATTATGGCATTTTCAGAGACTACAAGAAAATATTATCTATAGTAAACTAATTAATCTATTGAAAGTAAATTTTTAATTATAATTAACAATGAAAAAGAACGATTTTTATATTTAGATAAACTTACATGTCATAGGAATGTATGAAAATAACATTAATGCCTAGAATTTATTGATACTTCTTATTTATTTCTAGTGCTTGTAACTAGATGACTTAATTTCGAGTTAGATGTATGTTTAAATGTAAATTTTTATAAATGTAAAACGATCAATGGCCGTCAGAGCGCCTGATTTGGCGGCCAAGTGCGTGGGTTCATCGGTATTCAAAAGAGCGATACCTTCATTCTCCAAGAGCGTTTCGATACTACTCCCCTGGACGTCTCGTCGGCCAGAAGCCCCACATGGAACTGTGGGCGTTGAAATCGCCCAGAAGTAAAATGGGATGGGGTAGCTGAGCAACAAGGCATAGTAAGTCGTTTAGTGTCAATTCAGGGATTTGGTAGGTAAATACTACATATTGTAACCTAAATTGGACTGCGTAGGCGGACAGCAACAACTTGTAGGTTGCTGGCGATGGTGACCGGAATGGCCACGTGCGGTTTTCTGATTAACAACTCCTACCCTCCCTTCGCCCGGAGGTTACGGGGACAGTCGACGCGAAATGTTTCGTACTGTTTAAGACCATAGGTACGTTACCGATTCATCAGCGATTTCAGTTCGGAATAATGTCGAACCAATCCGTTGCAGTTCCACTGAATTATTGTGGTAGCGGAGCTATCGAATTTTAACGGATTTGCTATAATTTTGAACCGGATGACAAAACGAAACACATAAATAAATAACAGAGATTGTTACGTTTTATTTTCCTGTGATTGTCCGAATAGAAATAAAAATTATTTTTTTTTTGTTATTCGGTTTATTTTTTTTATTTTAGAAATGTTTTATTTTACATTAGTTGCAGTGGCAGAAATCCGAAAATAGTTTCCTTTTCTTTCCCAATAATTCTTTTTATTTCATTATTGAATGTGAGATGGCGTGAAAGATATTTTCCGAATTTCTATGAAATTTCCTGATTGGCTCGATATTTCGAGTTTTTTTTCTCTTTCTCTTTTCGTGTGTTAACCTGAGTGCGATAACTTCGACGATCAATTTAATTTTGGTTTAGGCATTTTGGAGTACACATTTTGGTGATTATTTAATCCATATTTGAGATTCTTCGTCGAAATTAAGTGTTGGAATTGATTTTAAATCGTTCCTGATTTACGGCTTTACCGAATTAATTAGCATTAATTTCATAAATCTTTTTCATTTTTCACACGAGGCCTACACCATCGACCACGAGGTAGGTTTTTTTTTATAAAGTTTCTTTCTCATTTAATTTCCTATAACTCTCTTTCCTAATATTTAATTAACTAATAATTTAAAATTTAAGTCTTTAAAGAAAAATTATCCTAATTAATATTAATTCATTTTCTTTCTTCTTCTTCATTTCCTCTTTCGTAATTCATCCGATTTTTTAGGCCTCTTTTAACAATTGGAATAAGTCTGTTTGTGACTTTCCTGTTTTCCAATTGAGAATATCGGGACTTGGGATCTTTTTTCTTTTTGGGGATATTTGACGATCTCAAATAAGCTCACATATCATCTTTAGAATTGGAAACACCATCGACGTACTTTTTCCTTATTCCATTTATTTTTGGACGACCTTCACTGGAACAGGAGATTTTATAAGCATAAGAAGAGATTTCTTCAGACCGGAACACCTAAGGTTAGAAAAAAAAGTACATTAAATCAAAATATAGAAAAGCGTTTTTTTAAAAGTTTTTAAAAGGTTTAAGCTTAACTAGAAATTCATTTGTTTATAAATATCTATATATAAAATTAACAGAGGCAAAGGCGGTGGAAGTGCCAAATATATTTATTTACATCTTTATATTGACGGCATTACTCTTATTTTATTTTATTTGCGTTATTGATTTTATTATTTTTAAAATGTTCAAATGTTAATTTTCTTTTTTGTATTCTATATCAGTCGTGCCTGAAGAAGATCATTGATCGAAACATGTAGCATCGAAATAATTATAAATAAATATTTTCATCGTTTTATATACATTATTTTATTACTTAAACACGATGAACACCGAATCCATTCGTACCAAAATTGAATAAATGTTTGCTATTAAATCAAATGTTAAAAGATTATTTATATTTGTTTAAAATAGAGAGAGAATTATTTTTACTGTTAATTAATACTATAATAATTTTAAGAACCTTGTTTTTATTTTTTTAATTTTATTACGCCATAATACCTTTAGTCTATCAATATCACAGAGCACAATTTTGTATCAAAATTAAATGCTGTGTAAGTATATAACAACTGAGGGCGTCGCATATTTTTAGCCCTAGGGCGTTTGCATACCATAAAATGGCTCAGCTTACCCAATTGCATAATTTAGAACCGATTGATAATTTTGAAAGTTATCCAATCGAATTGAAGTTCAGGCTTCAAAACATATGGATTGACGCGAAATAAAATTTAGTTGACTCAAACCTGAAAATGAACCTTGATATTAGGATTTCGAATGTTAGTTTTAAGCTTAATAATAAGGTACTTAAGTTTTTCAATGGTTAAAGTAAGATGCTTAAACTATTACAAGGTTGGCTTTTTGAACTAATTCAATTTGTAAAATTCTTTTTCAGGTTGTGTTGAACAATGCTTCAGAAAATATATAAAATACGGAAAGTGAGTTTGCATTAAAAAAAACTCACAAGAAGTTAAGTACTCACTGAATAGTATTATTTCTTGTATTTGGTCTGTTATTGTTTGGAATAAAAATGCTTGAAATGAACTTCATTACGTAACTCAAACTACCTCAAATGAATGTGGTAATAATGACCTATCCAACCAGTCGTAGATAAAGTGTTCTGGAATATGTCGTTTTACGATATGTTCAACGGATAAAGATTATGCATTATTACGTTAACATCGTTGAATATTTAATGTTAACGATCGATATTGTAAACAAGAAAAAATATTTTTTAATAAAAATCAATTGTTCTGTATAAATTTTTAATACCGTTATTACGGGAATAGTAACAAAACTGTCCCGATGAGCTGTCATCATTTAGTTGTGTAGCGATAAATATGGCGAAAACACACAGTTTTTATCTTTTGGAAAAAATACTTCAATGATAGTTATATTTGGCCGACGTCTCTTGGAATAAGATACTTAAGGCCATCAATGCTGGTTGTTGTGAATATAATTTGCGGAATTTATCCGCTGATAAATAAAATGAAAAGTAAAAGTAAGTATTTGATCGTGAAATTGATGTTTCGATAGCGCCACTTTTATCATTGCAGATTACAAAACGGATAATACAAAATTATTATTTGATTTGGAATTTATTGCGCTTGGGGCATTGATTATTTTCTCCAATATTAAAGTAATACGAAGTCGCTTTCGTCTGTTCGGAATGATTGATTTACTAAGTAATTTGAATCCGATCGGTTTTCATCGGCGAATTAAATTTATTGAAAACAGTATGGAAACCATTTTAAAAATGATTCGTTGCTTTGGATTATTTCTCACATATCTTACAACATATTTTATTATGTTGAAACAAGATTGTGGAAGTATTAAGAATACTAAAATTTGTTTCCTAACAGAATACTACATTCCATTTGATATAAATCACTGGCAAATGACATTAATAATGTTATTTCAAATTTATATTGCATCCATGATATTCAACATAATTTTTTTACGTTAATTTTCTATTGTTATTCATGCGAATTAATCATCGGACGCATGGAATACCTTGAAAGTGTGATTAATAACATACGTTTGACTAGAAATAAAAGAAGAAATTTTAAACTTCTTCGTCCAATTTACCTATATTGTCAAGATACATACAGGTATTGTAATTATGATCTTTTTTACGTTTTTTAAGATATTACAAATAGCATCTGGGTTTAGGATGTATAAATGCGTTTCAAAATTCTTTGGCAGCTTTCTTGAGCTCATGAAACTGTGTCCTTTATTTTGTTTAACTATGTCTTCGACTGAATTTGTTCTGGTTTGAGATAGCATATCATTCTTGCATTTGACTAATACTCTACTAATTTTAGAGTCCGAATTTTGTAAGTTTATGCATGATGATATTGAGTTTTTTAGGAATAATATCACTGCACATAATTGGACAAAGATTTTCTGTTTCGGTATGATCAACCCAACCCTTGATTTTCAAACATTTAAAAAATGATTTAATCTTTTTTTGTAATAGGCGGACGGTGTTACCGACGCAATTTCTAATATGAACTGGTTTGATGCTGACGTTTCAACGCAAAAGGATGTTTTAACTTTCCTTTGCATTAGTCGAAAGCCCTTTATTATAGAAGTCCCTTTGTTTGGCCAATTTTCACATACATCAGCAGCAAAGGTAATTATTGAATTACGCAATTAAATTCTTAAAGATAACTAATAGGATGAATGATGCTATTTAAGAAATTCAAGATGGTTGATATTTTCTGCAATTGGATTTTACAAGTATGGAGAACATGAATTATTTGAAACAAGGATTTAACACAAAAATTATGACTTTATTATGAAACAAACTGGTTAATAGTGTCTGTGCTAGCTTTCGTGTTATCGATTTAATAATGATGAAAATGGTTCGTAACGATATTATTTTAAATAAAGAGAAATATGCAATTTCATTGTATTGTAATGTTATACTTATTGTAAAATGTGTTTGATTCGTATTGTTTAATTTATGTAAGAATCGTAGATGTTAGTTTATGTTTTGGCATTGGTTGTCATTGATAACGAATACAAACAAATAAATAATAATAAATCGTTTTTGAGAGACACAAAAGAACGTCGTTTTATATTTCTCGCAAGTTTACATTAAATAATACTTTCAATCCAAACTGTTCGTTATCCGACAAGAAGTGTTAAATCCAACATGGTCATTCGAGACGGATAAATTTATAATCCTAATTTTTGAAAAATCAACGTTTGTAAAGTTGTTAAGAACAATAGCGAAGATTTTTATACTAGAAATTCTAAGTGACAATTTGAAAGAGCTTCCGTCGAGACAGTTAGGCCAGGCGCGCACATGCGATTTTCATGCGATTATTTGTCGCAGCGACATAAAGGTAGTAGTCGCAAAAAATTTGTATGGTCGCGCATTTGCTACTGATTAATCGTGACTAGAGCCTAGTATCAACATGGACTTCATAGAAACCGCTTGTATAGTGGCTCTGTTATTACGAAAGAAATTAAGAAAGCAACGGAAAAGAAAATTTTGGGTGCATCCAATTTTATCTGACAGAGAACATCGGGGTCAATTTTACATTCTTCATGAAGATTTAAGAAAGCATCCTCGTAAATTCTTTAACTATTACAGAATGAGTGAAAAATCTTTTCTTGAATTATTAAAAATAATAGGACCGAAAATATCGTACCAAAATAGTAAATGGAGAAAATGTATACCACCTGAGGAATGTCTTGCAGTAACAATAAGGTAAGAAGGTACTTACCAGCTTTTGTTTTGTGTCGTCGTTCTGCCAAATTAACTAGATATTTTCTGCAAACTACTATTAGACTAGATATATAGAAGTAGATATTAAAAATAAGGTTAAATAATAAATATATGTTCTATTTGTTTAATTTAATTAATTTATTGATTTGACAAGTCAAAATATGCATTGTCACCATCAGAAAAAATGGTTGCTGATGGTGTGGACTGTGCAGAGTTGACCGTTGATGTCGATGGCGCGGAGTAAATACTTTCATTGCCTCCTTGTTGCTGTTGTTGAAAATTTGATCTTGGAAATTGCACTTGGTCTACCGGACGGTTAGGATAAAGATGAGAATAAGATTGTTGCATTGAACTGTAAAAAACTGGAGGATTTCCGACGTTTTTTGCATTTTTCATGATATTTAAGATTTCAATTTTCGCATAATGTTTTTGGTCATCAGTTAATTTTTTGAACATTGGAACAAGCATAAGTGAAAAATTTTTATCTTCGTCGATTGTTTCACATTGCTTATCCTCCAATATTTTCAGTAACTTTTCTTCATATGGAATTGTTTTAAGCACAGTTTTTCTTGCAGCCCTTCTTTTAGATATGGATGTACTTTCCGAATTTTCTGTATTGGTTGCTAAAGAAGGAGAAGATATCATTTCTTGATTTTTTTGAAATAAATATATCTTCTGTTTTTTTTGCTGCTTGCCCAGACACTGCTTTATGCTGGGCTGCTAATTCCCTAGCGAAACAATCTTTTAAATTTTTCCATTTTTTTTGAATAATTTTTCCTGCAATAAAAAACAGTTATTATTTATTTTTCAGATACCTTGCTACCGGCAATAGTTTCAATTCTTTACACTTTGAATTTTTACTTGGAGCTACCACGATAAGGGAAATTGTTGAAGACACGTGTAACCAATTATGGAACTATTTACAGCCTTTATACATGCCAGCAAAGTCTGAAGAAGATTGGATAAATATTGCCAAAGAGTTTTACGATAGGAGAAATTTTCCTAACTGTATCGGGGCAGTCGACGGCAAGCACATTACATTACAGAAACCAAATAATACTGGTTCTGAATTTTATAATTATAAAAACTTTTATTCGACTATTCTTTTGGGTATAGTAGACGCCGACTACTGTTTTACAGCAATAGATGTAGGAGCATATGGTGCTGGAAGCGATTCCAGTGTTTTTAAGAATTCGAATTTTGGTCAAAGATTACATAGTAACCAATTAAATGTTCCTACTCCACAAAAATTACCAAACAACGAGATGGGAGAACCCATACTTTTCATGATAGTAGGAGACGAAGCATTCGCGTTATCACAAAATGTTTTACGGCCTTATCCTCGAAGAAACTTAACAATTAAACAAAGAGTCTTTAATTATAGACTGACTCGTGCACGGCGTATGGTAGAGTGTACCTTTGGTATTTTAGCGAACAAATGGCGTATTTTGCATCGATCATTAGACGTGCGAGTCGAATTTGCCGACCTTATCATTAAAACATGTTGCATTCTACATAACTTCGTGCGAAAGAAAGACGGTGTGCAAATGGAGGACGAATTTTATGAGTGTTTATTACAGAACTGTCCTCCAGCTGGAATAAGACCTAACAGAGTTGGTCTTAATATAAGAGACTATATGGCAAAATTTAAATACTTATCTGTACAACATTTATTACATAAGATTATTAAAAACTATTAAATAAAAACAATATCACGTACCTCTCTTGTGTTTTTCTTCGGCTGATAACTTGTTCCAAGTGGATATAACTTTGCTATACACTTCTCCCCACAATTTTTCCTTTAAATTTCGGTCACTATACTCTTTCAAATGTTTGTTGTAAAGAGCGGGTCTTTTTTCTACCTCGATAATAATAGTTTCTGTGTCTAAGACACTAGATGTCAAGTCATTGTCACTATTATCAGACACTTCTGAAGATTCAGCCATATTTAATAAATTTGTTGTAATAATTATCCTATACACCAACTTCGACCTGTGCTGCGACTACGACTGAACAGTCGCATGTGCGTGCATGTTCATTCTTGTTCATGTGATACATTTAAAGACGCGACAATCGCGTCGTTACAAAAATGGAGCAGGTTACATCTTTTTAATCGCTGCTATTATTTAGTCGCATATGCGCGCATTTGTATTTAATGCTATGTGTGTTATTTTTGCGACCAAACAGTCGCGCGACAGAAATTCGCATGTGCGCGCCTGGCCTAAGATAACATGCAATTTCACATGCAATGAAAATAAAAATTGTAGCAATTAATTAATCAAAAAGCAATAATAATAATTAAATCTACTTCTTTTTCATGCAAGAAAAACAGGAATAGGCATTATTTACCATTTAGATGTTATAGGTTAGTTCTTCTTTTAAGTGCTTGGCCGGGTTTGGGATTTTTATTTCTGTTTCTACAGTTACCTAAACGTCGTTCCCATGTCCCGCCAACGTGGAGGCGCACTTATACCCACTATCTAGTTTGCTGCCGTTTAATGATGTTATGTTATTCTGTTGTATGTACCTTTAATAATTGCAATAAATGAAGGTCCTACTCAACTAACTTACACTTAACTAAAACTACTTAAAAACTAAACTACATACTAAGCGCTTTGCGCTAGTTTCAATCGGTTGTTTGTCAAATCCGGTTTTTTTATCGTCGTCCAATAGATTCCCTCAACCGGTTCATCGTAAATACGGAATCCAAGTTCGAGGGATTGGAATTGACCAGATGGTTTGGTCACGGTATATATTTATCTCCTTTTCTCTATTGCGTGGAGTATCTACTCTAGCCATTTTCTCTTGTCTTCGTTTCGCAGAATATCCGAAATCGGCACATTTCTTAGTTCTGTTCTTTGATGTTCGACGCTCAAGATGAGGCCGCATTCGAGAAGTAGGTGTTCTGGAGTTCCAGTCTCACCACACTCGCACAAGTTGTTCTCCTTAAGTTTCCTCTCATACAGGTATTGTGGAAATGGGCCATGTCCAGTTAGGAAGTGTATGACCCATTTGCTAAGTTCTAACTGTGCTTGGAGTCTAGCCAACTAGCTTTGGAGTCGAAAACTCTACCTGTTTTTGAGCTATCCCATCATTGTTGCCACTTGTCCAATATGGTTTCCAGGATATCATTGTGATCTTTTGCCTCCTTTCCTAACAATTTTTTGATTTTATTTTGATTTCCTTTCTTTAGCCAGTACATAGCAGCTTTTTTGATGACCTGCAGGTCCATAGGAAGCGTACCCATTATAACCGTGAGCGCATCTGTTGGAGTTGTTGTGTTCGCTCCGGTTATTCTGAGAAGAATGGTTCTCTGGGCTCTGTTTAGCCGCTCCCTAGGTTTTACCTGCAAGGCCTTCTCGCCCCAAACACTTGCTGCATACGTTGTTATTCCAGACATAACTGTGTCCAAGTATCTGTTTATTTGTTGCATTTTCAAGTCATACTTCCTTGTGGCCATGTTGGCCATTTTGTGCCAACCTGACTGCCGTTGCCGTAGTACAAGTGTCCTCTATGTGCGTGGCATACTGGAATTTTTCTGTGATGTTCACTCCCAAATACCTGGTCGTTTTTTGTCTTTTAATGGAGATGCTACCAATCTTTATGATTGGATCACGTTTCAATGTTCCCCTCATTACCGCATATGTGGTCTTTTGTTCTGAGACAGCCAGTTTATTTTGTTTGCACCACTCATCTACCATTGCCAGTACGTTCGTTGCTTTCTTTTCGATGTCATTTCTGCTGTTTGCTTCAATTATAAGCAAGATGTCATCGGCATATGCTATGGTAGCTGTGACTTCCCTCTCGATTTTATTTAGTAGATCTTCAATAACAATGTCTCAGAACAGCGGACCACACACCGAACCCTGCGGACATCCTTTGGTTATTCTCTTTGTTATGGTATTTTCCTTCCCACAGCTCAGTGCCGCATATCTATCTTGATAATAGCTTCTGAAAACTTTGTACAGGTTTTCCAGACAGTTTAATGATCTTAACCTAGCACAGAGCGAGGGCCACCAAAGATTATCAAACGCTCCTGTAATATTAATAAAAATCGAAATCGCGTACTTTGACTCTACCTTATCTATTTCTTCAATGAACTTATTGATGGCGTCCTCCGTCGATTTTCCCTTTCTATACGCAAACTGAGACTCATTTATTAAATTCATATTTGATCTGTGAGGTTGCAATCTTGAGCATAAAATCCGTTCAAATATTTTCCCCATTGTATTTAGCGGGCAAATCGGCCTTTATGACTTGGGCTCGTTCAACGGTTTCCCTTTTCCTTTAAAAAGTATGGTGACATTAGCATTTTCGAAAATTCTTGGGAACCTTCCCTGACGGATACAAGCGTTGTACAAAAGCGTTAATGGCGATGCCAGACGGTGATGCAAAGCCTTTATTATTTCCGAAGGGATGTTGTCTTTCCCTGGAGCCTTTTTGTTTTTGCAGAGCACTATCCACGCTAAAGTCTCTTCCACCGTAACCTCACCCACACTCTCCATCGACGGACACCGTTCTGCAAGCTGCTCCCTCAGCTGCCTCTGTTCCGGTGTTTCTAGCTGTTCATCATCGTCTGGAAGAAGTGTGTGAAGTAAGGTGGTTGCCGTTTCTCTCCAATCCTGTGTGTAATTTCCATCGGCTTTTCTCAAAGTCGAGAAAGTGGTTGGACTTCTTACTTTCTGCATTGCTATTTTATACGACATGCCCCATGGATCAGATTCTAAGTTTTCCCGCACGAAACGGTCAACGCATTTTTGTTTCTCTTCCTGGATCAATTGCTTGTATTCTGCTTTTTCCGCTAGGTATCTGTGAAGGAACATTGCCCTGTCATCGTCCGTGTATGCCCGCTGGTATCGTTTCCTACAGTTTCTGACTACTTGTCTCTTTTGTCGTAGCCTGTCATTCCAAAAGTTACAATTTCTTAGCTTTGTTTGCGTGTATTGAGGGACTGCCGAGTTCATTGCCACCTGTATCGCTCTCGTTATCTCTTTGGCGAGGTCTTCCATATTGACCTGATCGTAGTTTGTGACTGTGGGAATTCTTGGGTCAAAGCACCTTACTAACTTGTCCCAGTCTGTTTTCTTGATGATTCTTGATGATTCTTGATGATATACCTTTTTACTGGTGTAATGGTTTGCTCGTCTGTTCTTTCATTTACCAAATCAAACTCTATTTCATTGTGATCGCTGACTGTGACACATTCTAGCACCTTCCAGTTTGTCACCAGATTAGCCGCTTTCAAGTTAGATATTGTTACATCAATATTTGACGTTGCTCCGACTCTTCCCTGGTACGTTGGAGGATTTCCAGGTAGATTTTCGACCTCTAGTGCTAGTTCCTCAATCACTTCTTCAAATTGTTGTCCTTTTTCATTCGTTTCAAGACTGTGCCACAGTCGCGATCTCGCATTTACATCAGCCGTGAGGATTGTTGGAATGCCCTCACTTTCTATAAAGACCCGTCTCGTTTTATTTATATGTTGGGTTATATCATCCGAGTACTGATAGTACTGGCTGATTATAACCCATTTCCTCACTCCTTTACGTATCTCAGTAACAGCACAGTGGCTGTTGTTGTACTGTATAAGGCTGGTGACCACTAATGCAGTATCGAGCACTATTATTAAGGCTTGCGGCTTATTTCCCAGTCCAACCTGTCTTGCTGTTTGTGCGAGTCCAGGAAATTGACCGTTTGTTGTGTACGGTTCTTGTATACATAAAATGTCGTATTGGTTCTTGTTCGACAGTTGCATTAATTCCGTCATGACCGTCTTGCTGCCTTGTGCATTTATCTGGCATACTCGCAGTGAAGACATTACGGATGCCTTGTGTGAATGTGGCTTTGAGGCCACTTCTGATCGTAGTTAAATGCAAGCCTTCCGTAGCTCATAACGAAATCTTCATACAAAGTTTGCACGTTCAAGATTTCCTTCCTCCGTCTAAAGACTTCCCTCAGGTAATACTTTAGTACATCTGGGTCGGTTGGCAGGTTCGCACATTTAAGGTGAATCCTGTCCACCGTCTCTGGGACCGGGAATGTAATTCACTTGCCTTTAGGATGTTTTGTTCTTATTAGGTGTCTGAGTGCTGTCGTGAGCATCTGCGGTTCTTCCAGCCTACTTACTTTATACGTTTCTTCGAGTTTGATATAAAACGATGTGGGGTTGTCGTTTATATCAAATATGTCATATGTCTTTTCAAGAGATTGGGTTTCGGAGGCTTCGTCATTTTCTTGAGCCATGTCTTTACCATTGTCCAGTTCTGTAATTTCCTCTTGTAGAGGTGATATTTGTCTTTTGCCCATTCTTCGTAGGGCGCTTGTTATATTCTTTATCTTGTCTTTAATTGAGTTTCTAGTCTGCGGAGATCCATTAGTTTTTGTTCCACTAATATCTTGTTCTATATGTTGTTCTATATCATCCAGTGTGCTAGTTGATGCATCCCTTGTGTTTTTTAATTTATTAGTTTTTTCAAATTGTCGTTGTCTGTAATTTTCTGCCCTAGCTCTGTTTCGTAATGCTCTTTTATTTTTTCCATCAAATAACTCTTTCTGCTGTGTGTTACTCATAATCAGTTCTCTGAATGAGTCTTTCCAGCAATAGTTTGCATGTCGGGCAGTCTTTTTTATCACTTGTACACTTTTTGCCTCGATTTTTGCATGGGATACATGTCATTTGTTTTCCAGTCTGATCACACTGAGTTCTGTTATGTGTGGTTTCGCCACATTGGGAACATTTTTCTTCCCCATTACAAAATTTGGCAACGTGTCCTAAATCTCCGCATTTGTTACATCTTGGAACCACGATGTAATCCTTAGCGGTCACCGCGTTATAACCAATGTATATACGTCGTTGCCCTAGAATGAGTTTTCTTAACTTACCACTTGTTTCAGCAACTATATGTACTGTACCTTTGTTTCTTGGTCCTGTTTTAAATTTAATATTAAAGTTAGCCTCGAATTCCTCTTTTGTTGTTGTATTGTAAAAGTTTTGTTCGTATATTATTTCCTTTATATCTTGGATTTCTAATGACGATTTAACATCGTACTACAAAATTTCTGTTTATTTCTGTATGTGATTGAATTGTTTGTTTATCGGCTTCATTTTCTGTTTCTATTATGAACGTTTTTTGTGTCATTCTAATTAACTTTTTTTTTATTCTATCCTTCACCGGATTCATAGATCTGGTGAAAACTGTTTTCATATCTTTAATATCTTTTTCATTTTTTGCCGTTAGGAAAAGTGTCGGCTGTTTCTGGGTTATGTTTAGTTTGTCAATTTTTGTGTTCTTAATTTCCATTTTTTTAGCTGCCATTTGAGCGTAATTCATTATTGCCGGCTTTGTTTTGCTGTTTTTTTTAATTTCTGATTTTAGTTTCTCATTTTCCTTCTTTAAAAGTTTGAATTATCAGTTCCGCTTGTGCTATCGCCCAAGCATTAATCCTCATTCTCAATCCTTCTCTGCCTAACTTATTTAATCTATTTGATGGATCCATGTCATTATTGACATAGTCCGTCAGTAGATCTTCCTCTTGAGGTCTGTACTCCGGACTGTCCGGAAGTCTCTTTCTTTTGTCGGCAGTCTTTTGGACATCCTTTGTGTCCTTTGGCCTTGCGGCGCTGTCTAGCCCCATCTCTACCGTGACTGAGCGTCTTTGCGGTAGCGGAGTTGAGGGAGGGGTTTGCTGCATTATGGGACGCATTCTCTGCCACAAATAACTATTAATCAACGATTACGCCAATATCTCGGCATTTCCCGCTCTCGGAATAACGGGCAAAACTTGACGAAAATCTCCATCGAAAACGCATACTTTTCCTCCCAAAACGCATACTTTTCCTCCCAGACGTTATGCGGCCCGATCTCGGACGATCGGGCCGCATAACGTCTTTCAAATATCTATCGACGGCGTGCAAAGCCAAGATAGGCGACATCGGCGCTTCATCCCAAACAATCAACTGCACGTCATCTCTTATAAAGGCGGAGTCGGGACTATCGACGGCAAAACCCGCTACCGAATCTTCGTGTAATTGTATAGGTAATCTAAATACTCTGTGGACCGTTTTTCCATTTTCTAAAAGTACTGCCGCTATACCCGTCCCCGCTACAGCGATCGCGCTCTTTCTATATCTACGTCGAACGTATTTCAACGATGCGTTGTAAAGGAACGTTTTTCCGGTACCTCCCGGTCCGTCTACAAGTTATCGTGTCGAGTCGGTGTTAATCCCACAATTTCAGATTCGATCGCGAGCGTCACTTTGTCGAATACCCGTAATTGGTCTTGGTTTACTCGCGATCTAACGTCTTCTCCTTCGCCCATTCCTTCAACATTTTCCTCCATCACCCTCGCGTTTCGTAATGCTTCTTCATCTACCGGTGGTAATCCGAACCCTTCCAACGATTTTCCGTTTCGCTGCAATTGTTCTTCAATATCTTGCGACATTAGCGACATTCGATAATTCAACCAAAGTTGATTTAATTCTAACACGGCATTATCGACGGCAACCATACAAATAAGCGCGAACAATCGTCTCAGACGTTTCGGATGAGTGTTGGTAACAGCTTCTATCATGCAACGATCGTATTCGTCGACACGGTCCAATAGACTTCTCACTGCTTCAAACGACGTTGGTCCCGCGACGTGCGCCAACAACATTCGAAGATAAATTCGTCTCTATCCGCGGGACTTACTTCCATCATCACGTCTATTACTTTCCACCGTTTGCTTCTCCTTCTCCAACTGCCGTCGCGACCCTCCCACACGTAATGTTCCGGTATCTCCGGATATTTAATATCTCTTGCATCGGGATCGTGTTCGTTTAATCGAAAATAAGCTATCAATTTTGTGGGTTTTCTTAGGGCCGCTTCCAAATCGGCATCTTCGGCGTCGTCATCGACGATAAATGTTTGTTCGTCGGGAATGTGCATGGGAAGGACTACGACGCTATGCGATTTATCATTTAATTTGTATTCGAAGAGACGCCAGACGGCTTCCAGCGAACTAACGTAGCGACATTCTAGACATCTGTCTATTTCTTTCGTTATGCGATTCAATTGTAATGCAATCCGGCCCTTTGTTTACGTATTTATGCAAATATTTAACCGACGCTAATGAACCGCATATTTCGAAATTTATGTGGCATCTGTATTTCATGGCAGCGTATCTGCTGTACGGCACAACCCTTCTATTATTTATTATCACATCTCCCATTTGAATAGATCGACCGTCGTACGGCCTCTTGTATTGTGGCTGTTGTATATGCCCTACGTGTAATAGCGTTTCTTCGTAAAAATCTTTCGGGTATGTTTTCGTGCAAATTCCGTCTCGCATACATGACGCGGCGGGATTGTTTTGGTCGCATGGTCGATGTATATAGCATTCGGTTTCGGTTACTATTCTATGCAACGTAGGCTATTCGTTTTCGTCCGGCAAACGGGCAGATATTAATATATCGATACTTTCGACGTCTTCAAACTTATCTTCCGGTCTCATTGTTACCAAGATGTGAACATGCGGCAAACCACGTTTTTGAAATTCAAACATATACATATAATTCGATACTACTCCGAATAGCTGCTTGTTAACGATGTCGTTGATGAATTCGTTCAATTTAGCGTGAAATACTCTTGCAACTAAGTCGGGTCAATGTTCATATTTTTGAGCATACTCCAAATTGTTTTGAATTTCTTCCCATTTCGGATTGCATGTCATCGTTATGAATAAATCGGGCTTACCGTGTCTTTCTACCACAGCTAATACTTCGAGGTATTTGCAGTTTTTATATCTTATCGATCCCGTATACGATGTAGGAAACACCCAAATTCTTCTAATTTTAGTGTCTGTGCCTCTAAATTAAGCTTCCAAACGTTGTCGAACTACGTCCGCTGACACGAGCCTAAATCTTTCCTTTTCATTAATTTTTCCTAATTCGTTGGCTTCCGCTCTCACCCGCGAGTCCACGATGTACCATTGAAATAATTTCCCCGA
The DNA here is from genome assembly GCA_036711965.1 of Onthophagus sagittarius. Classification (NCBI taxonomy): domain Eukaryota; kingdom Metazoa; phylum Arthropoda; class Insecta; order Coleoptera; family Scarabaeidae; genus Onthophagus; species Onthophagus sagittarius. The sequence goes on from JASERS010000015.1 coordinate 175,163, forward strand.
ATTATGTAAAATTGAATATTCTTCTCTACACTGCAACCTGTATTTATAAAATTCTCTTATTGTCACGCTCTTCGTCACGTAGACTTGATGCTTCAGCGCTACGTGTTAACCGTACTCTGCGTACGGAAAAAGCAATGGATATACCATCGAATCGGCTAATTTGTTTAAATTCTTTAATTCATGTTGCAGGTTTCGATGTTCGGGTATATTTTTAAGTTGACGTCGAACGGCGGCTCATCTCCGACAAATACGGCAGCAACGTCGCTATGACTCTCTGGTAAATTCGCGCATATTTTTGAGATCTCGTCAAAATCTCTCTCGTGAAATATTTCCCGCTGCAATTTCTGCAAATATCATTGAAAGAGCCGATGTTATATAGTTTTACCGTTGTTTCGACGGAGCCATTCGACGTAAGCGCTTTTCTATACGTCACTTTACGTGGAATGTCAGCGTGACGTCTTCTACCGATTTGCGGATCTCTTGCCGGTTGTATAATAATCGGTGTCATTCTTGGTCTTACATCCCTCGTAGGCGAAATTCGCGTACTTGTGCCGGTTCTTGGTAATTCTTCTTCTTCAGCCTCTTCTTCGTCCAATACTTCTCTTATTGTTCTTAAAGGAGCGGGACGAGCCTGCAATCCGAACGGTCCGGCTACGGCTAAATCAACCGCTTCACGAGTCCTCTGGGAGATCACAACAAATAAAAAAATAACAAATAAATGGGGCATCACCACGACCCTTGACGGCCCGGTCACAGGTTCCGCAACTGCAATAACAGATTCTTCCGCCCGTGCAAGACGTTGTAAATTTTCCGGTAGAAAATATTGACCGTCTTTAGCTACTTGTAATCGGTCCAAAACGACCACGGGTCTTCGTAACATGGCCTTACTTTTCGGCGATAAAACTTCTTTATTATACTATCATTTATAGTATAGTATTTATATTAAATTTCCGGTCGCATTTCGTTTTGCTTTAATTAGTTATAAATTCCTTTAGTTTATTTTATCTTTATTGCATGTGCAATTGCATGTTTATTTTATATTATTTTATTTTTCCGATCGCATTTCGTTTTTGATTTAATCAATCAATAATTCAATTAGTTTTTTAATTACCTTCTCTATTTTAAGAAATTTTGAATTCAATTAAAAAATTAGTTTAATTTTGCATGTAGCATGTAGCATAAATGGGCTCTAGGTTTAAGATAAAAATATTTTTTGCTTGCTTATCATTTAGGTTGAATAAACTTCGAGTAATTTCATTCATTTTGTTTTTTATATTGAATGCATGTTTAATAAAGTTTTGAGAAACCTAAAATTGTATTAAATTAACGATCTAGTTTTTTCTGTTAGTCACTAGATCTTTTGTAATAATAAATAAATGTAAATGTCTAATTAAAACAAAGCATTGCGATGGCCCCTGCGGGTGTTGACGCAATGTCATTTCTGCCCAGTGCTCTGAATGTCATAGTGAAGAAATTCAAGGAAGCACGGGTAAACGGCGGGAGTAACTATGAGCTTTGCGCAGTGGCAGTATCGTAACCGATGAGGTTACATGCTACTGCGATTTAAGTGCGTTATTTACAAAGTGTTCTGCAATTATTGCAAGTATTTTATTAGCCAGAGGGGTATTGGCAATTGGCATTTATCTTTGATAAATCCGACAGACCATCTAATCGCACTGCTAGGCGGGACAACTGACCTCACCAAGGTAACTTCGGTAACGAAGAGAAGCTGGCGAGTCGAACCATCCGGCAGGGGAGACGTTTGAGCTGTAGGTCTCCTCGAACGGTTAACAGTACCTTCTAGCGGCCACCCCGACCATCTGTGTAATTTATTAAGTAATTATAAAGCAAATTAATTAATTAATTTAAAAAAATATTCATAAAAATTAAAAACAAATAAATAAAATTTTTTTGTATACAACATGAAGTTATTTGCAAACTGTCAAATTTAATTTATTTATTTTTAATTTTTATTAATTGTCTTTTTAAATTAATCTAATTAATTAATTTAATAAATCAAAAAAAAAATTTACCATTCTTTTCGAATATTATTCCTTTTTCATTTCCCCTTGACAAAATTTTTCTTTTTAATCTCTTCGGAAATTTTTCGTTTGACATTTTCCTTCCTAATCCTTTTATTTTTCCTATCCAAAATTAATTTGCGCCTCTTATTATCAACAACCTCCTTTATCATATCATTTTCACCAGTTTTCACCAGTTTCATCGTCAACATTCTCCTTCACCAAATCCCCTTTATCAACAAAATTTTCTTCAACAACTTCATTAATTTTTTCATTTTCTGTTAACAATTCAGGTGGAGGAATATTTTCATCATTTACATTTTGATTAATGATTATTAAATTATTATCAATAATTAATTTATTATCCTCAATATTTTCAATCGTTTCTTCAACGTTTCCAATTAATTCGTTTCCTTTTTCGAATGATTCGGCAATAATTTCATCAGAAACTAACTTAGCAGTTTCTTCGAGTCTCTGTTCATCGATTTCTTGCAAATGTTCAATCAAAACTTTGTTATTATAACCAATTATATCAACATTTTCAACAATTTCTTCACAATTATCATCAAATACTATTAATTCTTCTTCAATTTCTTGAAATATATCACCATAATTTTCATTTTCTTCAATCTCTTCTTCGACATTTTGAATTTCTTCAAATTTCCCTCAAAATTTGGTTTTTTCATTTTGAATTTCTTGATTACCATTTACAATTACTTCATTATTATTCCCAATTTCTTGATTATCGCATCTTTATCACCTTCAATTATTGCATTTTCACCCTCAATTTCTGGATTACCATCTTCAATTATAGAATTTTCACCCCCAATTTCTTGATTATCTTCAATAACTCCATTTCCATTCTCAATTTCCCGATTTTCATCAACAATTTTTCTCGGTTTTCTAGGTTGTCCTTCAATTGTGGTTATTATTATTATGATATTTCTGGTCGGGTTTTGGAGTTCGAACTTCCGTTCATATCATTCTGAAGTCACAGGGTCTCCATTAGTTTCAATTGCCATTAAACGACACCTTCTTTCTTCAGCTCCATCAATCTGTCCCGTGGTTTGACAATTTACGTCCACGCAATTAGCTATGCCGACGAACTAGTCATATACTGTAAGTTAGAGAGCAGACCGAACAAATAGGGCAATCGAGTCCTTAAACAAATTCTTAAGTGATCGTAATAATACTTGCGGCATTAACGTTTGTAAAGGAGACATCTATCACAAAGACTCTCATCATCACCGATTCTCGTAGCACATTGGATCAGATAAGAAACTGTAATTTCAGAGCAAAGCTACATCCATACATAATCGAGACCATTAAATTAATGTACGAAATACACCGGATGGGTTTTGAGATCGCCCTGCTCTGGGTCCCAGGACATGTCGGCGTCAGAGGAAACGAGAAGGCGGATGAATTGGCAAATAAGGGACACCACAAAAGAACCCTCAACATAAAGATACATGGAGAAGAGTTGTACCAACAAATTAAGACGGAGTTGAACCTGGAATGGGAACAGGAATGGAACATGTCTACTAGAACCAAGGGAATATTATATGCTAGGTGTTAACCAACAGTGCAGAGGGTTCCTTGGTATAGAAGGATGCCTTTTGTGTCACGATATTTCTCGACGCTCATGGTCAGGCTAAGATTGGGTCATGCACTTACCCCCTCTTATCTATACAAGATTAAAGTAAGAGACAATCCATATTGCGAGTGTGGAGAGGAAGGCGACCTGAATCATATATTCTTTACATGTTACAGATTAGAGACACATCGACAAAAGCTGTTTGAGGAACTACTTAAACAACATGTTATTTTCCCAGTTTACCTGGCCTCCCTATTGGTAACTGGATCATTCGAAATATATATATTGTTGTATAAATACGTTATTTCCTCAGGAGTAGGACTCTGGCAATAATGACAAATGGTAGAAAAAGCAATACTGTAAAAGACTGAATAGGTATAAGAGAGCAATAAATAGATTAGAAAATGACTGTGATACTAAGAACCTAGTCCTTTAGTAATTCGTACATTTGATCTCCCTTTTCCAGATCTGGTCCGATGGTCATCCCAAGGTTCCCTGGAAAAGTCGAGTCATCGGATCCCATTAACCTATTTTAACGTGTTATCCTGTATACACTTAGCAGCAGAAGTCTGCATACAAAAAACTTCTAACACTTTAACTGAAAAAATAAAGGTCATGATCTAATGTGATAAACTTCAATTTTTTTTTATTTTGTGTATTAACTACATATAATTCTATTAACAAAATATGCATCAATAAAACAGAAATATTAGTTAGAAAAAAAATTAAAATTAAAAATTCTCCAAATAATGCGTATGCAAAAATCTGCGTACAAATAAAGACGCCTTCTCCAAAATATACTTATTTACTTAAATACGTAGTTGGCGATGTACGCTTTCCGATTTAAATAAAAGATAATCGGTGTCAATTATATTAGCAGAGGCTTAGAAGCTAAAAGTTAAAATGGACACGAAAGGAAAGGAAATTGAATTGGGAGAGAGAAAAATTATTGTAAAGTTATGGAAAAAGGGAAAATCTTTTCGAAAAATAGGAGAAACTGTCGGCAGGTCACACTCTTCCATTCAAAGAGTAATTAATAATTATAAAGACACTGAAGATTACCTAACACGTCCGCGATCTGGTAGACCACCCCTTTTAACAAACCGAGAGAAGCGAAAAATTGTACAGCAGGTTAGAAAAGAACCTAGGCTGACGGCAAAAAAAATAGTAGAAAATGTACAAGAAGAATTTCATAAAACTATCAGCAAAGATACGGTGAGAAGGACGTTAAAAAAAGCTAACTATCACAGTCGCGTTGCACGAAAAAAGCCATTTGTGTCAGAGGTCAATCGTCAGAAGCGGATCGCCTTTGCAAAAAAACTCTTAGACAAGCCCATTGAATTCTGGGAGAAAGTTCTCTTTACAGATGAGAGCAAATTTTGCATTTTCGGCATTAAGGGTAAACAACTTGTATGGAGAAAACCTAATACTGCCCTTAATCCTGAAAATTTGAAAGCGACTGTAAAACACGGAGGTGGTGGAGTTATGGTTTGGGGGTGTATGTGCACCAAAGGGGTGGGAAGGTTGGTTTTCATAACATCGACAATGGACCATAAAATGTATATAAACATTTTAAAAGAAAATTTGAAGCCTAGCATCGAAAACTTGGGCTTGGGGCCCGAATACTTTTTTCAACAAGATAATGACCCCAAACATTGCGCCCACAACACTAAGCTTTGGCTACTATACTATACCCCAAAGCAACTTAAAACACCTCCACAATCGCCGGACTTGAATCCCATCGAACACCTCTGGGATTTACTGGAACGCAGGATTCGGCAACACAACATAACGTCGAAGGAAACGTTAAAAAATGTTATGATTGAGGAATGGGCCAAAATCAGTTCGGACGAAACGAAGAAATTAGTGCACTCCATGCCTAAACGTTTAAGGGAGGTCATTAAACGTAAAGGTTATCCGACCTCATATTAATATAGAAAGAATGATCTCATTTATGAATTTTTTATAAATACTGTCCTGACTTGTACGCAGATTTTTGCATACCCGTTATTTGTAGAATTTTTAGTTTTGATTTTTTTCTGTAACTACTGTTTCTGTTTTGTTGAAGCATATTTTGTTAATAGAATTATATGTAGTTAATATACAAAATAAAAAAAAATCAAGTTTATCACATTAGATTATGACTCTTATTTTTTCAATTAAAGTATTAAAAGTTTTTTGTACGCAGACTTCTGCTGCTGAGTGTATCTCAAATTTTACGGTTGGCGATAAAATGTTGTATGCACCACGCCAGCAAAGTGTTTTTATCGAGCTCGCCTTTTAGGGCTCGTTCGATAAAAATTCACTTTGCTGACTTGGTACATAAATAACTATTTTAATAAATTATTAATAAATTTTCTTTAAAAAATAAAATTATTTTTTGAGGTTATGTTTACGAAATTAATTTTAAGTTGGCAATACCGAAACTGACTTGTCAATTAAATATATATATACAGGGTGTGGCACTTACCGCCTCAGGCCATAGCTCCTTTACGATAAAAGCTATCGAAAGAAATTTAAGAGCACAGTGGTGCATAATTACCGTCGCTATGTTTCAAAAATATTTCTAATCATCAGTGGCGTGCCGCATTCCAGTGACGTACCAAACTTATGTTTTTTTAAATGGCGCTCGAAGAGTTCTTCTTTTCTTGTCTAATATGTTATACCCTTAACTTTAGCGGTTTTGTCGTTTAAACCCTTTTTTTTCAAAACTGAGCCCATTTTTGACATTTTTTGTAGAGAAACTAATTGACGCTGGCACCTAAATTTTGAATTGAGGGACAGGTTAAGACCTCGTATACCTTAAAATAATTCTTTTTCGGGTAATTTATGGAAAAAAAATAGTTTTTGATTGATGTTGTCATTTTTTTCGAACATTTCAAATGGCATCCCCTTAAAAAATTACGGCGTGGTACAGCCAAAATTCTAAATTTTTCATTGGTATAAAAAAAATCACACATTGCATCACAAAATTTCGGAGAGAAAAGGAATTTCATCGCAAATGTTGGGAAACGCTTTCCATTCCCAAGTATGCCATGAGAAAACAAAAACACAAATACGGTCAACATAATATTTATTTATTCAACATGACATAAAAATGCAGATAAACAAAATTTAACAACTTAAACTAAATGTTCGAAATGACGACCTTCCTGCAGAGGCATAACCGCAACCTCGACACCGCTGAAAACCGCGCGGATTCTTTCCCTCATAACCTCGACTGTAGTTGGTACCGGGCTGTAAACCTCGTCTTTGATAGCGAACCGATGGACTCGTTCGATAAAAATTCACTTTGCTGACTTGGTACATAAATAACTGTTATACATAAAGGAATGAGATAAAGATTCGTAACATAACCTAATTATTTAATATTTTTCAGGAACGTTTTTATCGAATAAGTGGTCCCAAAAAATTAATTTGTAAAAATTTAAACCTTATTCATAAAATTTATATAGAATAAACTTAATAACTAATAACAAAAAAATATATCATCAATCACAATTAAAAAAATTAGTTCAGTATTAAAAAAGATAAAATTTAAAAGGAGTGTAATCTTAATTACCCAATTAAATATTAGATTTAATCTTAATATTCATGAAAAATGCTTTAAAAGAAGCCCAAACTCGACGGGGTTATCTCAAGAAATGACAAATATGCGCGCACTAACTGGAAGTGCGCGCACATTTGGAAGTGTGATACCATCTCGATTAAATTGTTAATATTCATAAAAAATGCAAAATTAAATAAATTATCAAAATCGTTAAAAGAATCAGGAATGTTTTTAAATGAGTCCAAACTCGATGGGGTTATTTCTAAAATTACGCGAGATACAAAAAAAATAACCAAAAAAATAAAATCAAAATGGCGGATTTTTTACGTTTCTAACCTAACTTTTTTAATTAAATGTAAGATTGTTTAGTATCAAAATAAAGATTTTTTCATCCCCTTTAACAATTTCACTTCCGTCTTGGGATTAAAACAAAAAAGTGACAATTTATTTTTTGTCGAAAATTGTTTTTAACCCAAAATATGGGTTGTTGAGTATCAAATTAAAGCATTTTTTACGTAGATTAAGAATGCAGCGAAAAAAATTTTAATTTTTATCTTTAAAATTAACCGATATGCGCAAACTTCCGGTTTGTGTCGAGATCTCGATTTAATTCGTAATATTTATAAAAAATGCTTTAAAATGAATCCAAACTCGATGGAGTTATCTTAAAAAACGAAGAAGATACAATAAAAATTAAAAACATCAAAGATGGCCGATGTCAACGTCATTTTTTATGTTTAATCAAATCGTTTAAAATAAAATATGGGTTGTTGAGTATCGAATTAAAGCATTTTTTATGTAGATTAAGAAGACAAAAAAAATAACCAAAAAAAAATCAAAATGGCGAATTTTTGACGTTTCTAACTTAACTTTTATTTTAAATTTTAAGGGAATGTGGGGTCAAATTAAATCTTTCTTCATGTGTCTTATTTTTTGTCCAAAATTGTTCTTAACCCAAATGACAATGTTAATTGGAATTTCTCAAAATCGTTTTTAATATTAATATTAATCGAGCTGATAATTAGAAATGAAGTGATTTTGAACCAACCTGTATATGGATTTAAAAAGTTGATTGAATCGGAAAATGTTTTAAATAAAAATTGTTCCAAATTCCATTTAAAATCGATTTTTTTAATAAAAATTTTTTATATCTACGTTGAGTGGGATTTTAATTAAATAGTTCGAGGTTAAGCTGGTTATTATTGAATATTATTTAGACCAAAATTAATTAATTAAAATTTGAATAAATTTTAAGTTAATAAAGTAAATAATAAAAACTTTTAAAAAGATAAATTAAATTATTTTAATTAAAAAAAAATTAATTATTTAATTTTAAAGGAGCGCCAAATTAGGCGACATCTTTTATTCAATAACCCAACTAAACATTAGAACACATATTACATAAGTAATACATATTTTCTATGTTAGAACATTCCCTAAAAGTCTGACGTTTTTAGAGGTTAGAAAATATTAAAAAAAAAATTTGATAAAAAGATAATTTTAATAAATCTGGAGTGCTTTTTTTAGTTTGAATCAACTTTTTGATGTTAAATTATCCTTATGGAATGATTTTATTGAGTTAACCCTCCAGTACACGCGCATTTTTTTTTTTGACGTGAGTGCTCGCACCGGACTGAGAGTCCGGGTTTCTTTGCCAAATAAGAGATGGCGCTGATGTGTAATTTGTATTAAACTCCCTAGATTACTAAAGTACCGCGGTTCATGATATCTATGTATTCAAACGATTCGAGCCAAAATGGTGATTTGACAGCATGTCAGTGACCAGGTGTACGAATAGGGAGTTTATGTGTGAGAAAAACGTTTTGCTCCGCCCCCGATTCGAGACCATTATTAAACTTCACCTTTCGTTTCTTCGGTGGCTGATACTGCTTAAAACAAACTTGATAAGCTACCAGGAGCCTTGAACTGCTTTCAAAAATGTTGATACTACCTCTGGAAGACTTGATAATGCTTCTAGAAGCCTTAACATAGCTTTCAGAAGGCTTGAACTGCTTCCACAAGATTTTATGCTGCAGCTGAAAGACTTGATACTATTTCTAGAAGATTTTAAATGATTCCAAAAGATTTGTTACCGTTTGTAAAACTACTGGCAAAAAAATTTTTGAAAATGCAAAGTCTTAAAGAAGACATTTTTATTGTAAAAGGCACGAAATTGTGAATACAATTTGATTTTGCTTCCAAAATACCAAATACTGCTAGGATACAAAATGTTCATTTCAAAAGTTCAACAAATTTCAATTATAGACCAAATATTGCTTGTGAAGGTGTAAGCACTGTTGGTATAAGGCATTTCTATTGCAAATTAACCATAGGCGCCAGATACATGGACGTTTTTCATATCACTTTTGTTTTGAGAACAGTCATTCGTCGTTTGAATCTTTTCCCAATTCAGTTTTTTCACTATCCAGCACCCATACTTATTTTCAAAAACCGGCGCTTATGAAGCTACGAAGATTGTGTTAGATGTACCACTGACGATCTAAAGATAAATCAGTTAGCTGCAGAATTCTTCGAATCCTCTATTTGGGCATCGTAAATCTTACACAAATTGCTGGTTCTTGTCCTAAAAACGCTTTAGCACTAGCTCATCTGCCGTTTCATTAGCAGCACTTCCAGAGTGACCTCAGTGTAGTTAAAACGACGAACCGTTTGAGCCATCTGTATTTCCACAAAAATTTTGATAATCCTCTACTTGATTTCGAGATTTGTGGAGATGAGTTACTCAGCTTGTGTTCTCATTTAATCCCAAGATTATTCCTCACTTGCGCAATCAGTAATAAAATGTCCAATATAATTATATTTACAAACTCACTTCTACAGTATTATATATTTAGAAATCTGAAACTAGCAACTAACGCCATTAACAACGACAACATTCTGATCTGAAATAATACTTTGACGTCCTTCAACATCGGCAAATACAGAAAAAAGGGATTAACTAACTAGAAACTGACGAAATGACCTATTTACCTTTATTAGCTGTTTCCACCAAAACTTATTTTCGAAAGTAAGTCCTTTTTTCGTAGACAAGAACGGATATATTAAAAAAAATGTTAACTTGAATGGTTGCGGTCCGCCGAACCAGCGGTTGCAAATTGCTAAAAGACTCTGTAAGTCGATAGTTAAACTTGCAGAAAAAGATTTTATTAATCATAAAATCGTGGCTAAGAGAAAATACTGGAAATTATTTGACAGCAGACTTGCAGGAAAAAACTTTATGACTAAAGTGGCTAAGAGAAAATACAGGAAATTATTTTCAGGATTCTGAGATGACCGCTAGGAGGAGCAAATACCATCTTTAATGCCTTGAAATCTTAACAATTAAACAATTAGTCATCTTAGGAATGGTATCTCAATTTTAAGATACTTGTACATTTCAGTTTCAGTCCAGTCCCAGTATATTCCGGGTTCATGCCGGGATTTCATGAAAGAAGATTTATGGTTTAGAAGTTTGGGAGCATTAAGAAAGATTTGCAATGAAAATACGATTGGCACCAAATAAATTAATTTTCTGGAAGCATTTCAAGCCTTATAGACGCAATGTTAAGTATTCTGACAGCAATATCAAATCTTTTGTTAGCATTCCAAATGTTTTGGAAGCAATTTAGATCTTCTAGAAGCAATATTAAACCTACCTGAGCCAATATCGAGACTTTTGTAACCATTTTAAATCTTCTAGAAGTAGTATCAAGTCTTCTGGAATCTTCTCGAGTCTTCTGAAAGCATTTCAAATCTTCCAGAAACAGTATAAAGTCTTACAGGGGCTATATCTAATCTTTATGAAGCATTTTAAAATATCTAGAAGCAGTATCATGTCTTAATTATTAAAATCTTCTAGAAGCAGTATCAAGTCTTTTGGAAACTTCTCAAGTCTTCTGAAAGCATTTGAAATCTTCTGGAAGCAGTATAAAGTTTTATAGGGACAGTATCAAGCCTTTAGGAAGCATTTTAAAACATCTAGAAGCAGTATCAAGTCTTCTGGAATCTTCTCGAGTCTTCTGAAAGCATTTCAAATCTTCCAAAAATAGTATAAAGTCTTACAGGAGCTATATCTAATCTTTTGAAAGCATTTTAAAATATCTAGAAGCAGTATCGATTCTTAATTATTAAAATTTTCTAGAAGCAGTATCAAGTCTTTTGGAAACTTCTCAAGTCTTCTGAAAGCATTTGAAATCGTCTAGAAGCAGTATAAAGTCTTATAGGGGCAGTATCAAAGCTTTAGGAGGAATTTTAAAACATCTAGAAGCAGTATCAAGTCTTCTGGAAGTAGTATCCAGTCTTTTGGAAGCACTTCAAGTAATTTTGAAGTATTTCAAGTCTTCTAAAAGTAAGTATAAGGTCTTCTGGAAACATTGTAAGTCGTCTGGAAGTATTGTAAGTCATCTGGATGTAGTATTCTGGAAACCATATCAAGTTTCTTAGATACAATATCAAGTCTTCTGGAAGCATCTTCAGTCTTCTAACAGCGACATAAAGTACTTTGGAAGCATTGTAGGTCGTCTGGACACACTTCAAGTCCTCTAGATGCAATATCAAGGCTTCTAAAAGCGTTGTAAGTCATCTGTAAGCATTGTAAGTCGTCTGGATGCATTGTAAGACATCTGTAAATTCATCATTTTAAGTCTTCTAGAAATATCAGTCTAGAAATTCAAGTCTTCTGAAAGCAATATAAAGTTTTCTTAAGACAGTATCAAATCATCTAGAGGTAACAACATCAAGTCTTCTGGAAACATTTTAAGTTTTCTAGATGCTATATCAAGTTATCTGAAAGCATTGTAAGTCGTCTGGAAGTATTTTGAATCCTCTAGAAGCAGTAACAGTCTTCTGGAAGCCGCGGTACTTTATAAATCTAGGGACTTTAATTTGTATTCTTTTTAAGACAATAATTAAAAAAAATTTTTTATTATCATAAAATTTGCGATAGGCAAATAAATGCCCGCGTTGAATACGCTGCACATTTTTCGGGGCATTTATGTTCTACAGCTTTCATTATCTTCTTCGTTTCTTCTAATCAGATAAGAAGCCATTTTGAACGGAAAAAAAACATCTTACCGTCTGCAAAATTTTTTGAAAAGCTTCAGTCTTCACCTTCAAACAGTATTTTTCTTCGCTATCGTATTCATATTCGTATTTTACTGTGTTGTACACTAAGAAATTTTTGACACTAAAATGACATAATTATGTCGGTAAAAAAGTTGCCTTTTCTGTTAAACAATAGAGGGTGCAGAACCCGGAGTGAGAGTCCGGCGCGTGTATCGAAAGGTTAAAAGAAGAAAAGGAATATATTAACGAAGATAACCTTAAATTTTGTTGCTTTCAACAAATAATTGGATTTAAAAATTACATTTTTAGTTATAATTCAATTCTAGATTATAATTTATTGAATTAAATCGAATCTAGAAGTAAATCGTTTGGATTGAGTTGTCTTTTAAGATAATCGGCTAAACTCAAATTTAAATCATTCAAGTTACAGTTAAAGTTAAAACGACTCAAGTTAATCATTAATTGTTTTTTCTTCAATAATAATCATCCTTTTTCATAAGAATAAAACCAAAACTAACACCAGACCTAGAAATTGAATGATTAAGGTTTAGTCGGGCGTCAAAGACCCTAATTATTCAATTTCTAGGTCTAGTGTTAGTTCTAGTTTTAATTAACATTAAGAACTTTATTATTATTGAATTAAAATACACAAACAATCAAAAAATTAAAAAGAAAGTGAAGAAAAGGGCTAAAATTAAGCAACTCAATGAGACATAACTTCATTTTTTTTTGTTTTAAGCTAATTATTAGCTCTAAAAGTAATTATTTGGTTAATATTTTGCACTAAATCGTTAGAAATTGAATCTAGAATTAAAATCGTTTGGATTGAGCCATCTTTTGAGACAATCGGATTAACTCAAACTAAAATCGTTCAAGTTACGACTCGAGTTAATCAAAAATTTTGAGACAATTCTGGCTTTTTATTCAATAAGAATCATCCTTCTTCATTAAAACAAAACTAAAACGAACAAGAGACCTAGAAATTGAATGATTTTAACTGAATTTATTTTTTAAATTTTGATTTTAATCTTTCAATTTCTAGATCTAGTATTAATTCTAGTTTAATTAAAAGTACGAACTTTATTTTTATTGTATTAAAACAGTCAACAAATTAAAAAGAAAGCGAAGAAAAAACTAAAATTAATCATCTCGATGAGACACAACCTCAAAATTTTTTGTTTTAAGCTAATTATTAGCTTAAAAGTAATTATTTAATTAATATTTGGCATTAAATCGTTATAAATTGAGTCTAGAGTTAAAATCATTTCATTTTAATCATTAATTTTGAGACAATTCTTGGTTAATCTTCAATAATAATCATCCTTTTTCATTAAAATAACACTAAAACAAACACAAGACCTAGAAATTACAAGATAAACTTTAGGCGAATGTTAAAGACCATCGATTGAGACGATTGGATCAACTCAAACGATTTTAATCATTTTAATCATTAGGCGGGCGTCCGGCTAAACCCAATCTTTCAATTTCTAGCTCTAGTCTTAGTTCTAGTTCTAGTCTTAGTAAAAAATTTAAAAAATTAACGGATTTTTAATCCACTTTTTTAACAGATTAAACGTCGTTAATTTCATTTGAGTCAAATGAGCTAATTTACAAAATCACTAAAATCAAATTAATTTGAATTGAATAAAATTAATTAATTAAGATTAACCCCTCCTTTTATATTTTATCTCCCCATTTTAATTTAAAAAAATTAATAAAATAAAATCGAATACGAGATCTATCGATAAATTAAAAAAAAACTTAGGTTATGCAACCCAAAAAGTTTCGGTGAAATTTCGGTTGCCTACTTTTCGGTTACTTATCGTCGTACTTACAACGTTTCTCGGTGAACATCAACGGGGACGAAAAATTTTGATCCTCCTCCTCCAGGTCGTTCAAATTCCGAAATCGTTTTCGTTTCCTCGATTTAACCATCTTCTTCGAATTAAAATCGGACTCGTAACTAATTTTTTCTTCAATTTTGTTATTTTTAATAATATTTTCCGTGGATTTATTATTAACGTTGTCGTCAAAAGCTTTTGAAATTTAATCAAAGTTACCTTTGGTGATTTGATTAATTAATTATTTAATTTTTTCTAAGCTATCTTGATTCTTCTACGAATTAGAATTTGATATTTTTTTATAAATTTGGATCAAAGCTTTCAATTTGGATAAATTTAAAACGTTCTTTTTCTTTGAATCAGCTTCTTGAGTCATTTTTGGTTTCATTTCGTCGAAATTGAAGTCATTTTTTGGGATTAACTTGGAATCTACTTCATTTTGAACATAATCGGAACAAGTTTTTTCAATATTCGGTGAATTATCATTAATTTTTTTTTTATTTCACCCTTTCCATTAACTATTTTAAATAAATGAGAGATATCCCCTCCTCCTTTTTCATCATTTTCTTCATATCCACCTTTATTTTTCACCCCCAATCCAGAAATATCAATAACCTGATTCATTTTAACGCCCTCATTCAAAAAAAAGGATCACTTTTTTCAACTTTTAAACTCATTTTCATCACTTTCTCATCATCCTCATCATATAAACTAGGTCTTTTAGAGTTCCTAAACAAACTTTCTTCATTCAATGCCTTTCCTTCATCATTTTCTTCCATTTTTCATAATTATCATTATCTCCCATTCTTTCATCATTTTCCTTCATTTCTTTGTAATTTTCTCCGATTCTTTTATCATTTTTTTTGATTTCATCATTTTCTTTCATCACTTTTTTCAATTTCTTCATCATTTTCTTTAATTCCTTCATCACCTCATACCGTTTCATTAAATTATGAGTTAATTTCAGCTGTAAAAGTCAGACAATTAGAAAATAAATCATCGATTTTTTGTGAGATCTCTTCACTCGTTGTAACCCTCGAACTCTTTATTTTAGGCAAAAACTCCTCCAGAGAATTAATTTTTTCCTCAACAATCGATTTATCAATGAAATTAATCATATTCTTTATTTTAACCTCACTTTTTTCAATTTCTTCATCCTCCGAATCAAAATTATTCCCATTAATCATCTTGGCTTGACTTAAATTTAAATCGTTTTTATTATTTTTTTCATTTTCTTTATATATTTCTCCTACTTAATCATTATTAAGATCATTGTTTAAAAAATCATCGTTTTTGTGATGTTGACTCGGTGATGATAAATTTTTTATAATCGCCTTTTCAATTTCCTCCTGCATCTTGGCACTTTCAAAGTCTAAATCGATCGTTTTTATCAAATAAAATTCGTTTTAAAAAGTTAAAAGGCGCTTTTTCACCCCATCCGATCCTTTTAGACATGATTTAATCGATTTAGCTTTAAGGTTCAGTGCCAAATTATTTTTGAGGTTATCTTTGATTAAATTTACTTTTTCTATTGATAAATTAAATTACACTTTCTTTTTCAACACGTTTAAAGGAGGATTTACTTTATTAACTTCATTTTCGATTTTATCCTCATTGATTTGTTTGATTCGTTTAAATTTTTTACGCTTAACTTCCTTTGAAATTTTAATTCCACATTTACTTTCTTTGGGGTCTTATATTTCTTCATTTTTTGCTTCAAATCTTCTTTTTTTGTTGCTTTTAGAGCTGAATTTGATTAAAAATCGCAAACAAATTAAAAAAGAATTAGAACACAACATAACCTCAAAACAAATTCTTTTTTGTTGACACATGAAGTTAGTTGCAAATTGTCAAATTGTTTTAATTAATCTAATAAATAATAATAAAGTAAATAAATTGATTAATTTAAAGAGATTGAAAGAGAATTAAAACGCAATTTCAAAGAAAAAAAGTAAATAAAATTGTTTTTTATACATGAAGTTAATTTTAAATTATCAAATCATTTAAATTTAATTAAATTATTTTAATTTTTTTAAGAAGACTTTAAACTCAATTTAACATGAAAAAATAAATTTTTTTTTCTATATGAAGTTAGTTTTAAAATGTTACATCACTTATTTAAATTATCTTTAATTATTTTAATTAATCTAATAAATAATAATAAAGAAAATAAATAATAAAGAATTATAAATAAAATTTTTTTGTATACAACATGAAGTTATTTACAAACTGTCAAATTTAATTTATTTATTTTTAATTTTTATTAATTATCTCCTTAAATAAATCTAATTAATTAATTTAATAAATCAAAAAAAAAATACCATTCATTTCAAATATTATTCCTTTTTCCCCTTGACAACATTTTTCTTTTTAATCTCTTCGGAAATTTTTCGTTTGACATTTTCCTTCGTAATCCTTTTATTTTTCCTATCCAAAATTAATTTGGACCTCTTTTTATTATCAACAACCTCCTTTATCAAATCATTTTCACCAGTTTTGCTCACATTTATCATTGGCTTCAAAATCGGTATCTTTTCTTCTTCATCGTCAACATTCCCCTTCACCAAATCCCCTTTATCAACAAAATTTTCTTCAACAACTTCATTAATTTTCACATTTTCTGATAACAATTCAGGTGGATGAATATTTTCATCATTTTCATTTACATTTTGATTAATGGTTATTAAATTATTATCAATAATTAATTTATTATCCTCAATATTTGCATTTCCAATCGTTTCTTCAACGTTGTCAATTAACTTGTTTCCTATTTCGAATGATTTGACAATAATTTCATCAGAAACTAACCCAGAAGTTTCTTCGAGTCTCTGTTCATTGATTTCTCGAAAATGCTCAATCAAAACTTTGTCATTATAATCAATTATATCAACATTTTCAACAATTTCTTCACAATTATCATTAAACATTATCAATTCTTCTTCAATTTCTTGATTACCATTTACAATTCCTTCATTATAATTCCCAATTTCTTTCGTCATTAATTATCACCTTCAATAATTGCATTTTCACCCCCTTTTAATTCATTAATTGAAGGTGATTTTTGTTTCAAATCATTAATTAAAGAAGATCTTAATTCCGATTCATCAACCAAAAAAGATTTTTCTTCCAATTTATTAATTTTTTCTAATTCATCACCTTCTTCAACCACTTTTTCTTCAATTTCATAATTTTCATCACCTTTAAATTCATCATCTTCCTCGACTTTATCATTTTTTGTTCAATTACATTATTATCGTCAACATCTTTGTTAATTACATCATTTTTGATTTCATTTTGATCAATTAATTCGTTTTTCTCCGAATAATTATTTTGATTATTGTTATTGATTTCCAGAAAATTTTGAAAATAGATATCTTGGTTTGAACGGGAACAATTTTTATGGAAATCATTCAATTTATTTAATTGAATCTCCTTGATGTTTTTAATAATTACCTTTGGAACATCATTTTTTTAACAACTCTCATTGGAAACGTCACTTTCTCTCCTTAATCTCATCATTTTTTGTATTACAATTTCATTTTCTGTTGAATGTAACCTTGATTCGTATAAATCGGAGTTTTCTGGGTAAAAATGTTTCCTTTTTTTATTAATTTTCTTACTAATGTCCCTTAATTTTCGTTTTTCTGACAATTTAGAACCAATTTCTGCATCATTTTCAATTGACAATAAACTTTCCTCACCCAAATTATCATTTTTATCATCAAAATCTTCATTTCTCTCATCCAAATCATTATCTTTACAAACCAAATCATCATTTTTATCATCCTCATTACAATTAACATGATTTTTATGAACATTTTCATCACTCGATGAAGAATCATCATCATTCAATTCATTTGATGAAGAAAACACTTTCTTTTCTTGATCTTTTAAATTAATTTCAGCATCCTTTAAAATTTCATTTTGATCCTTATTCATTTTAATCGATTCTGAAGCTTCATCATTGATTAAAGATGAATCTCGAAGGTTATGTTTCCTAATTGGATCAGTTATTCCGATATGTCCCCTTTGAATACACAATTTTCATTCATTTCATCCTTTTTTTGATCAATTTCATCATTTACTTTCTTAATTATTTCACTTTCGTTATCAATTTTTTCTTTCTCAACATCATCAGATAACTCCAATTCAGATTTTGGGGATTCCTCATCAACATTATCATCTAATTTAACATCAAAATTTGATTTTTTGATTAAATTCCTTTCAATTTCGGACTCAAAATCTTTATTTTTTTAGGTTATCTTCATCATCATCATTTTTCTCTTCTGATTCATCACCTAAACAAATAAATTTATCTAAAAAATGATCAAAAAAGTTAACAATTAGTTAATTAAAATCAATTTTGAAATAAAAACATCTTTATCTTTACCCCCTTCAATCTCCTCCAAATATCTAAACCATTATTTTCCTGTTCATCCAAAAAGCTCTTCATTCCAATTTTCTAAATACACTCTTGAGCTTTTCCCCGAATTCGAATCTTTACGCGAGCTCTCTTCATCAGCATCATCGATTTCATGGACTTTAGGATTGTTTCGGGGATTTCCGGGTTAGTTTCTAAATAATTTTTATGGGGGAAGTGGATTTTCGATTGATTGAACTTTTGATAATCGCAACTAGGAAATCCCGGGGGAAATGAGGGCCCCCCGTTGAATTTGCTCGAATCCAGAGCGAAATCTCAAGTTTTGAACGTGATGATTTTGATATAATCGATAATTATCTTGGAAATTCCATTGATACTGCAAATTATTTCGATTGGCCCCATTGGCAATTTTGATACAATCTATTGTGAAAATGATTCTCCCCGGCTAAATAAACCGGAAAACGTTGGGTTGTTTACGATATCTTGCGCAATATCCGGAGCGATTTTATTGAAATTTGAGAGGAATTCCTTCCCTTGATAACCACCATGTGGGTATTGAGCCATTTTATTTGTGTAATTTTGATATTGTTGATGATGTTGCACCTAAAAAAAAAAGAAACACAAAAAATTAAATAAAAAATTCAATAAACTTAATTTTAATTAAAACCTGAGGGGGCATTTGTAAAGAATCATGGTTCAGGGCTGTATGATGATGTGGGTGATGATACAGGGGGCAAATTGTTGCTTATAAAACCCGCTATTTTTCATGGGGCGCATTCCAAAATTATAATTATAACTCGATTTCGCACACGACATCATCCCGACTCAGTTTGTCGCCCCTCAGATGTTAGGAACGTTTCCGATAACTCCAAGAGGTGGTTTTTCTTTCGATGATTTCATCATGTGTGAGGAAAGGTGGTGGTGATTTAAATCTAATCCTTGAACCATCGGGGGCTCGATTATTTCGGAATATTTAACCGGGGATGGCGCAATTTGTTGAGTTTGCATCCTAAAAAAGAAATCAAAATAATTTTAATTAAAAAAATTGAGGACATGTTTTCGTTTCCAACTCTTTCCCCAAACAAAACAATTTTTAACCCAAGAATTAATCAATTTCACCTTTTTTAACTCAATTTCAACCTCATTCGTATAATTTCAATCAAAATAAATAATTTTTTAATAAATTATTAATAAATTTTCTTTAAAAAATAAATTTTTTTTGAGGTTATGTTTATGTTTACGAAATTAATTTTAAGTTGGCAATACCGAAACTGACTTGTCAAATATATATAATAAATACAGAATGTTCCGTAATGATATGCGAATATTGAAGGGGGCGATTCTACATCGAAAATTAATAACAATAAAATTTCTTATATAAATGGTCTCAAAATGTTCCGTTATTAAAATACAGGGTGTTAAAGTTTTTTTTTTAAAGGATATTAATTAATATTTTCGGAATCGCTTTAGTTATTTTTTTTAAATTTGGCATATAATGATTATTAATAAAGACGCATATCTTTCAATACAAATCTAATCTCTATCTTTAACAATGGCGTGCGTACGAGCACTGACTTTAATATTTTTAAAGAAAAAATGGTACGCCAATGGTTTTTCCCCAAATAAAAAATATTTTTCAACTCCCCCTTCAATTTGACAAATAAAAGCCCTCTTGAGTTTTTGGACTGCAATGCGCCGTTTTTAAAAGAAAAATTAAAAACCGTCGGTTGCTCAACAGAAAGGAAGAGTACGTATTGTAATTATTGAGGATACAATTTTGCAATAAATCTACGTTTGACATTTCAAACAACTCTTTGTAGTTAAAATCTGTTTACTGTTAATACCTTATTTGTAAATACCTTTTTTTTAACTTTAACACCCTTTATTTTAATAACTGACATTTTGGGACCATAGTTTATACACTCAGCAGCAGAAGTCTGCGTACAAAAAACTTGTAATACTTTAATTGAAAAAATAAGAGTCATAATCTAATGTGATAAACTTGTTTTATTTTTATTTTGTATATTAACTACATATAATTCTATTAACAAAATATGCTTCAACAAAACAGAAACAGTAGTTACAGAAAAAAATCAAAACTAAAAATTCTACAAATAACGGGTATGCAAACATCTGCGTACAACTCAGGACAGTATTTATAAAAAATTCATAAATGAGATCATTGTTTCTATATTAATATGAGGTCGGATAACCTTTACGTTTAATGACCTCCCTTAAACGTTTAGGCATGGAGTGCACTAATTTCTTCGTTTCGTCCGAACTGATTTTGGCCCATTCCTCAATCATAACATTTTTTAACGTTTCCTTCGACGTTATGTTGTGTTGCCGAATCCTGCGTTCCAGTAAATCCCAGAGGTGTTCGATGGAATTCAAGTCCGGCGATTGTGGAGGTGTTTTAAGTTGCTTTGGGGTATTGTATAGTAGCCAAAGCTTAGTGTTGTGGGCGCAATGTTTGGGGTCATTATCTTGTTGAAAAAAGTATTCGGGTCCCAAGCCCAAGTTTTCGATGCTAGGCTTCAAATTTTCTTTTAAAATGTCTATATACATTTTATGGTCCATTGTCGATGTTATGAAAACCAACCTTCCCACCACTTTGGTGCACATACACCCCCAAACCATAACTCCACCACCTCCGTGTTTTACAGTCGCTTTCAAATTTTCGGAATTAAGGGCAGTATTAGGTTTTCTCCATACAAGTTCATCTGTAAAGAGAACTTTCTCCCAGAATTCAATGGGCTTGTCTAAGAGTTTTTTTGCAAAGGCGATCCGTTTCTGACGATTGATCTCTGACACAAATGGCTTTTTTCGTGCAACGCGACTGTGATAGTTAGCTTTTTTTAACGTCCTTCTCACCGTATCTTTGCTGATAGTTTTATGAAATTCTTCTTGTACATTTTCTACTATTTTTTTTGCCGTCAGCCTAGGTTCTTTTCTAACCTGCTGTACAATTTTTCGCTTCTCTCGGTTTGTTAAAAGGGGTGGTCTACCAGATCGCGGACGTGAGAGGTAATCTTCAGTGTCTTTATAATTATTAATTACTCTTTGAATGGAAGAGTGTGACCTGGCGACAGTTTCTCCTATTTTTCGAAAAGATTTTCCCTCTTTCCATAACTTTACAACAATTTTTCTCTCTCCCAATTCAATTTCCTTTCCTTTCGTGTCCATTCTAACTTTTAGCTTCTAAGCCTCTGCTAATATTAATAATTGACACCGATTATCTTTTATTTAAATCGGAAAGCGTACATCGCCAACTACATATTTAAGTAAATAAGTATATTTTGGAGAAGGCGTCTTTATTTGTACGCAGATTTTTGCATACGCATTATTTGGAGAATTTTTAATTTTAATTTTTTTTGTAACTAATATTTCTGTTTTATTGATGCATATTTTGTTAATAGGATTATATGTAGTTAATACACAAAATAAAAAAAAATTGAAGTTTATCACATTAGATCATGACACTTATTTTTTCAGTTAAAGTGTTAGAAGTTTTTTGTACGCTGCTAAGTGTATAATGATTATTAATAAAGACGCATATCTTTCAATACAAATCTAATCTCTATCTTTAACAGTGGCGTGCGTACGAGGCACTGACTTTAATATTTTTAATGAAAAAACGGTACGCCAATGGTTTTTCCCCAAATAAAAAATATTTTTCAACTCCCCCTTCAATTTGACAAATAAAAGCCCTCTTGAGTTTTTGGACTGCAATGCGCCGTTTTTAAAAGAAAAATTAAAAACCGTCGGTTGCTCAACAGAAAGGAAGAGTACGTATTGTAATTATTGAGGATACAATTTTGCAATAAATCTACGTTTGACATTTCAAACAACTCTTTGTAGTTAAAATCTGTTTACTGTTAATACCTTATTTGTAAATATCTTTTTTTAAACTTTAACACCCTTTATTTTAATAACTGACATTTTGGGACCATAGTTTATATATTATTAATTTTCGATGTAGAATCACCCCCTTCAATATTCGCAAACCATTACAGAACATCCTGTATAATAAAATAATTTTTTTTGGGTTAAATTTAAATTAATTTACCCAAATTTCGGAAAATGTTGATATCTAAATCCATCACCATTCTGTTTCAGATAATAAGTATGTGGAGCGACCCGCATACTATAATAAAGTGATTCTAACCCTTTACGTAATAACTTTTATTAAACCTTTGTTGGAATGTCATCGTTCGTTTCATCAATTTTATATTTTTAAAATCTTTTACTCGTATCTGAAGACGTTTATTTATAAACTAAACATATGTAGTACCGAAATTAATGATTTTTCAATAAACATTATTTTGGATCAGAATCTTTTTATTTTATAAAACAATGGTGGATTTGAGAGTCCTGATTTATAGAAATTTGTACCACCGATGAAATGAATAAATAAATAAAAGAACAAATTAACGATGATATTGTTTTATTATTTAAAATCGGTGCGACAATGTTTCCATTGCCTAGCAATCGTTCTCTTCTTAACAATCTTTTTTGAAAACCTATCCAGTTTGTTGAAATCTGTAGGTGGTGTGAGTCTCTCACTCGTTTAAGCTTCCCGATTCGTTGTTGCCATTTCTATATTTTATTTTGATGTTTTATAGTATTTTTCATCACTTTGACAGTATTTATATACATAATTACAGTGTAAGTCGATTTTAACGAATCCGGTTATAACGAACTTCTGGTTATAACGAACTGATTATTATTGATGTGGTTCCGGTTATAACGAACTTTTTTCCTGATTTCAAGTGAATTCCCTAGCAAAATAGTTACAATCAACTTATATACGATTTGGTATTGCTATTTTTAAAAGATGGCTCCATTATGTTTTTCTTATCTACCTCCCCGGTAGATAACAGAGACAACTAGCGTAAATGTTAAAAAAATCTGAAAATGTGATCACGATCATTTAGATAAAGCTTTATTAAAACGGTTCACGCAGAAACGCCTACAAAATGTATCAATCAGTTCAAAAATTTTAAGGTTGAAAGCAACGGAATTTGGTCTAAAGTTGAATGATGACTTCGAACGTACTGAAAGTTGGATAGAGCGATGGAAAGGTCGTCATAACATTTGTAGCGGTACAATAGTCGGAGAATCAGCAGCGGTAGATCCCAAAATCGTTGACAACTGGATATCGGATGAAACGGGTTTATTTTATAAACTTACTCCTAATAAAACTTTAATGTTTAAAGGGGAAAATTGCAAAGGGGGTAAGTTGTCAAAAGACAGAATAACGTTGTAGGTTTATGCCAATATGTCTGCCACTGAGAAGCATAAATTAGTGGTCGTAGACAAAGCGAACAATGTAAGGTGCCTTAAAAGCGTTCGCACACTACCTGTAATAGTATATTACAGTACAAATGAGAAAACTAAGATTTTTCACTCACGTGTATGTCAGTTTTCCACACGAGCCGTAGGCGAGCTGATAATGGATGAAGACAATTTCAAAGGTAGGATTGAACGAAATATTATGCCAATTGTAAAGCTTGAATGACGGGAGATATTTTTACTGACATTGCGCGCGAATGGGATACAGAACCAAGAAAAAACGTAAAATAGCTTTGTTTGTTGATAATTGCTGTAAGGAGCGGCTCTTACGTTGCGGGTGGGCGTGCAAATGCGTATGCAACAAATTGAAATTTGTCACGCAGATGTTTATTTGGTCAAAAAGGAAAAAAAATAAGAATAAAATTTAATATAATAAACTTTAATGAATAGAATTATCAAACAAATTATAAAAGATATAAAAGAAAAATGTTATGAATTAAAACTTTTAATTAAACAAAATTGAGAATAAACTAATATTTTCGATCAAAAATTATTAATTATTAAATGACTAAACATTTCTGAACAAAAAGTTATCAATTGAATTTATAGAACATAATTTCCCTTACGAAAGTTACCAAATAATTTCACTTTAATAGACATACCAAATTAATAGAACGGAAGCTGTTAGTAAATTTAGAGAAAACATAACTTACAGAGGGTTAAAAATCGCATCGTGGTTACGGTTAATGATCGACTCTCGCTCTTGGTCCCAACGCCATCCTTGGTATTTAGTTTACCCCCGAAGATGAATCTCTGCTGCCGGATTTGGAACTCTTCTCAAAGCTCCCCGGATTGGTGAGGGATTCTTGTTCTTTTTTGGCACTGGACCTTGAGACTGACCACGGCTTGAGATTCCTTGGGGACTCACTGAAGACTCACTAAAGACTGCTTTTTCTTTAACCTATCTGAGATTTTTATAACCCTTCTTCTCCGAGTGCTCTTAATCTAAACAATCAATTTCATTGGTCCTACAACTCGGACGAAACCCATTCGCTCTTAAACTAAATGTAAAGGAAGAAATCATATAGTGAACCTTTTGTTTAAATTAAGGAATAAAAATTGAAAACCAATTCTAAAATCAATCAATAAATTTAATAGAACCCGCAGTTTATTACATTGCCTTTCTCAGCCGAACATCCCCAATTTAAATTCAATCCAGTTAATCTTTATGCCACCGAATACAAGCAGTAAACTTTAGACAATGGATCAGGGAATAATTCATTCTCTCAAATGTCATTAGAGACATTATTTTTTATTAAAAATTGTACAAGGAATAGACTCTAATTTGTCTATTAAAGGGACATTACTTGACGGTATTAATTTTATTCACAAAGCATGGGGAACTGTCACTGAGTCCATGATTAAAAATTGCTTCAGAAAAGCCGGATTCTATCGGCCGGTTAACAACGATGAAGAAATGTTTGATGGAGAAGAAGACATGCCACTTACACAGTATATTTCAAAAAGTTGTACTGAAATTAATCTTACAGAAGAATATATAAAATGTGATGAAAATGTGGCAACATCTGAATTTTTAACGGATGACGAAATTACTGCTACAGTCCTGCATAAAGAGATTTGCATAAAGTGGTGACGAGCAAATTCAACCATACTCAAATCGTTCTGCAATACAAAGATTGTATTAAATTCGACGGTATTTACAATCGCTAGCATTACCGGAAAATATTTTAAATAATTTTGCTAGTGTAGAATGATGTTTGTCAATCATTGAAAAGTTGTTTGCAAAAAATTCGCAAACTCAAACTAAAATTACAGAGTTTTTTAGATAAATTATTTTTATATTTAAAAATTTTGTTTGTACTGTTGAAATAAATATATGTTCTCAATGATTTTGTTTAATTTCTTTCCAAGTTCTTTAGTACCATTCAATTTAATGATTAAATTGTCAGTTAAATTTAAATAAAGTTATTTCATCATTTTTTCTGTAATAATTGGTTATAACGAACTCCAGTTATAACACACCGATTTTCAAGTCCCTTGAAGGTTCGTTATATCCGCAGTACACTGTACTTTTGGTTTTTGATACTTAAAAATGAAACACTGAATCCACTCACAATCCTTCGAAAGGTAATTTAATCCACGTTTTCTAACAATTTTCTTATATACATGGTTACATTTTATAATTTCAATATTAGTCTTTCAATTCTTCCAAATATTTTTAAAAAAGAACATCACGTGCTCCCATACAGTATGTAATGTACAAAAGAGAGATATTGAGAACAATGACAGAGAAACACTGATATCGATCGGTTTTGTATAAAGGAATAGTGGTATCAGTGCTACCAGATCTACCGTTTTGACGGTATATCTACTTCTTTTCGTCTTAAGCTACCGTTCTACCGTTGTATGGTTGTGACCTACCGTTTTATTATTAAAGTTATAACAATCGCTATATTTAATCACATTTATCCCCTATCTGCTTTGAAATAAACTTACATTTATATTCGTAATTTATTTACTGCATTTGGCGAAATCTGTGGGACGTACCGATTTTAGTTCTCTGTATATTGTTTTAGCGACTAAAAATATGTTGGTAACGTACCCTAAATCTAGAGAATTTCCTAAATTTCATTATACCCGAACTAATTGTAAGCCCAACCAGAGTTGCATTAGTTTTAGTGGTTTGGTTTTGTCTTAATATTCGTTTTAATGAATAAAAGTTTATCATGAGGTAAGTAAATTTTTAGTTTGTGCATCAGCATTTCGTTTTACTTCCTTTTATTTAAATATTTTAATGCTAGTTCTAGCGAATATGAATCAAGCCCAAAAGAAAAGAAGCGCAAAATTAAATACAATCAAAAGTACTTAAAGGAATGGGAGGTGCAATTTAACTGGGTGACTCCTGGTCGCGTAACAAGCGAAGCACATTGCAAATTTTGCAACAAAACAATTATTATTTCATCAGGAAAAACACAATTAATAAGACATGAGAATAGTCAGGGTCATATTGGTTCGGCTAAAGCCGTTGTTAAGCAAACAAAAATAAACACATTATTTTCAAATACTAAAAAATCAGATGCGGCAGCAAGAAAAGCGTCCTCCTTCCCAATTTAATTAAAGCTGTGTGTACAGATTCTGACATTGCAGAAGACATTAAATGTGGCAAAGCGAAAGCGACTGTAATAGTAAGAAATGTTATTGTGTTACAACAACACGAAATATTATGTGATAATTTACGGTTTAACAAATTTTTGCTTATCGTCGACGAATCTACAGATTTGGGATGCACTAAACACTTATGCTTGGTTGCCAGCTATTTTTGCCAGATACTTTAATAATATAAATTTCTTGTTGTAGCGTACAAGATGAATTTCTAACGCTGATCCTGCTAAAGGAGGCAAATGCAGAAAAAATTTACAACCATATTGTCGATTTCTTCAAATGTGCCAAAATACCATACCAGCAAAATATGATAGGTTTAGCATGTGACGGCGCAAATGTAATGACAGACTTAAGGAATTCTATAGTAGCTAAATTTAAAAACGATGTGCCTAATTTATATTTTTTTAAATGTATATGTCACAGTTTCAATTTATACGCTTCTTATGCCTGCGCAAAGTTGCCTAGCGAAATCGAACAATTTTGTCGAAATGTATATAATTATTTTGCAAATAGTCCAAACCGAGTAGTGCTTTTTCAAGAATTTCAAAACTTTTGCCGTACTAAGCCTCACAAAATTTTGCATCCAGCACAAACGCGTTGGTTGCCTTTAGAGAGCGTTGTATGTAGATTAATTGAGCAATTTAATGCATTAAAATTATATGTTATAGATGCTTCGACCTCGGATAATTTTATCAAAGCGTCAAACATATTAGAAAGAATAAATGACCCAATCACGTATCTTTATCTTTTGTTTTTGGAGCATACTTTATCAATATTTACAAATTTAAATAGAGAGATGCAATCAAGAGAGCCACAAATTCACTAATTATTTAACAGAGTTAAATCGTTATATAAAACTTTATTAGATTTCTTCATAAAAAAATCAGTCATGCAAACTAAACCATTATCAGAAATTGATATAAAAAGCTGCGAAAATTATAAAGATCTTAATAATATATACTTGGGTACCAAAGTAACTGCATATTTATTTCAAATTAATATAAATAGTGAAGATTTACATAAATTTAAACATAATTGTTTGCTGTTTTACATTGAAGGCGCAGAACAGATACAGCAATTTAATTTTAACTGTAAGATCCTGCAACATATGAGTTTAATAGATCCGGAGGTAGTACTAAATACTGATGATTAATCTATTGTGTCATTTTCATTTTATTTATAATAAAGAAGGTATTGAAATGTTTTGGAAATGTTTTTCATACAAAAAACTACATCAAACAAGAATGTTTTAATATAAAAATTGATCGTTCTATATTATCAAAACATAATAATAATATATATTCTAATTCAGAATATTTTTCTGATTCCGACTAATGCGCCATAATTATTATTAGTAATGTAAATAATATTAATAAATACCACATTATTAAATAAAAAACAGTGGTATAACATAATAAATGTTGATATTATCATTTCTAGCGTTTTTATGTTCAAATCTACCGTTTTTCCGAACCAAATCTACCGCGTAACCAGATGTCAGGTGGCGACCTGACATTACAGAGTGGTATACTGTAAACTGAGCTCTTTTTGAGAACTTCTTTTATCTTATTATTAATTATTTACGTTGTAATGAGTTTATTTAATAAAGTGATTCTAACCCTTCACGTAATAACCTTTGTTGGAATGACCGTTCGTTTCATCAATTTTATATTTTTAAAATCTTTTAGGTCCATTACTACCACCAACCGTGGTAATAATCCCTTAGATAGTTTAACCAGAAGTAGTTAGTTAGATAGTAACGAGCCTACTTTCCAGAGTATCTGAAGACGTTTATTTATAAACAAAACATATGTAGTACCGAAATTAATGATTTTTCAATAAACATTATTTTAAATCAGAATCTTTCTATTTTTTAAAACAAAGGTGGATTTGAAAAGCCCTGAATTTATAGAAATTTGTACCACCGATGAAATTAATAAATAAATAAAAGAAAAAAATTAACGATAATATTGTTTTATTATTGAAAATTGGTGCGACACTGTTCCGATTGCTTAGCAATCTGTAGGTGGTCTTTCACTCGTTTAAGCTTCTCGATTCGTTGTCGCCATTTCTATATTTTATTTTGATGTTCTACTGTATTTTTCATTACTTTGAAAGCATTTATCTGTTTGTACTTTTAATTGTGCCCGTCGAAGATTGCTAGGCAATCGAAACAGTGCCGCACCGATTTTAAATAATAAAACAATATCATCCTTAATTTTTTCTTTTATTTATTTATTAATTATATGACGTTGAGCATTGAAAAACTATTGCAAAACCTATGAAATTGTCGTACTATGTACCCTTAAAGAAAAACTCTTGGCGCCACTAGATAAATATTAAGCCTTAGTAGTAGTAGGACTTTTTTAAAAATATGTAAAAAATAAAAAATGGTGGGTTTAAGATCTAAATTTGTGCCACTTTTACAAAATTTGTATTACGAAAGACTTCTCTTGTTATAATCAAAACACTGTACGTACATATAAAATCCTATCCGTTGATCTAGAATTCGCTATGACCGGAAGAGCGCTCAGAACCCCATTTTGTATGTAAAATTAATTCACGGTCTTTTAGTTTGCTCCGTTCTTCTTCGTGTTTTGTATCCACAATTCTTTTTGCCCTATGATCAACTAAACTTTGTAAAGGCACTTTCGCAGGTGTAGTAATTACCACCAAAGAAAATGTTTATGTCTATGGCCATTGCTTTTGTCGAAGAGGTGGTCGGAAGAAAACATTCTACTTTTTTTTCATCCCAATCTTTCAAGTGTCATAAATTTTACTTTCTCAAACAAAAAGTCCCAACCAAGAAGGGATGTAAATAAAGGTTTAAAACTGTTCAGGTTTACCAATACAACAATATTACCAAATTTTTTTCAGTGAATTTGAAAAGGTAATAAAACCAATACGAGTTTTAATATTATTAATAATAATATATTATTAAAATTATAATTAATAACTTTAAAAATCCAAAACAAAATCCACTTTGTGTTTTAAGAATGTTAATATATAGTTATTACAAACTAACAAAAACGTACAGAAAACTAGTCCATTATTACAGTGCGATATATTTACAAATTTCTTTCAATCGTCTTAAGTTTAGCGTTTATTGAAACACAAATTATTTATAGATTTATTCGTTTCGTTCGACGATTGTTCGATTCATCAAAGGAGCGTCACATAGGTGATGCCATCTTCTACTTCTTTCATCTTCATTGGTTGTTTGCAAAGTTATAAAAACCTTGTGCCAAATGATTGCGAGTTCCTCTTGGATGGATTCAGCTTATTCGGTTTCAACATCATCGACCTTAAATGGTAAGTAATCGTGTCATGTTCCTACGATGAATACCCTGTAATCGTAAGAATACGTTTAGTGTTAAGTTTTTGATTGTAATGGTACCAAAATATACAATAAATGGTAGAAAAATACATTTGAGATCGTGAGATACCCCAGAAGGCTAACCTGTACACTAACAAAACCAATGCAAATTACGCACATTCACTTATTCAAATAGACAACTCAACTTCCAATTATTGTAAATAATTACACAAATACGTTAGGAAATTAACGTTTTAAATGAAAGTTATTATCTAAAGGCAAAACAAGAAATAATTCATGCTCAAATATCATACATATAAAAATTTTCTGTCGACCTCAGTAATTCGATTCAAATTATAAATTTATCAAAAAGAAATATTTTACATTTTCTATTAATATCAACAGAAAAGTTAATTGAAGAATTAATAAAATAAACCTTGATAAGGATCACAAATTTCCTTTTAAAACATTGATTGGAAAATTGGTGTTCAGGTTTTAATTCAATCAAGCATTCATTTTCAAGTTGTTTTTACAGTTTAATAACAAAAGCAGATGAGAAGTGGAACGTTCATTATATTCATGTACCCATTATTGATAATCATGAGTATAATCAATTGTGTCATTTACTTACAAAAATTAATAATACATACGCTCAGATCGAGCCTGAAGCATGTTTCATTGCCGCAATTGACGAAATGTGTGTATTAATGAACAACATATGTAAAAATTTAAAACAAAATAAATGTCAGTGTTTTGATCGCATGGATGGATATATCTACGAAATTTGTGAACTGAATATAGTAACGCATGGTGTTGTAAAACATTGTAAACTATATGAAATAAATATCAAACCATTTAATACTTATACTTCAGTTTACTTGAGATTACTTGAGCTATAAGTGTATGAACATAACATTATATTAACATTTAACAAGTATAACCGAGATTTCTGATTTTCTATTCTAAACTTAACGTCAGGATGAGCACAAAGAGAACAAGTCAATCAATCAATTTTATATATCTTGAAGTACTTACAAATAGGCTTAAATCCCAGTTTTCCTCTCTTGAAAAAACTCCCAAAACTAACATCAAACTTCTTGGTTATTTCTTTCGTCTGAGATTCTAACCCATTCATTTGAGCGCTATTAGCCTAAACGATCTCTTCCATTGACCGCAATAAATTTGTTGATCTTCATCGACGATTGCCAAATGGTTGATGCCATCTTTTACTGTTTTCGTCGGTATTCGTTATTTTTGATGTTACAAAAACCTCGTGCCAATTGGTTGTGCGTTCGTTTTTGGATGGTTTCAACTATTCGGTTTTAATATCATCGACCTTAGTGCCCGACCCTGTAATCGTAAGAACATGTTTAGTGAAAAGTTTTTGATTGTAACCGAAGTTTTATACTTACAGAGCATCCTCTGACCAAGAACCAAGAAGCTAAACTGAACAGGAGACAGATAACGAACGATACATTTTTAATGAAATATCATTAAGAAAGGGGTTGGGTTGCATTTAAACCCAATCTGTTGGACCAAACGGAAAGATCAGAAAATAATTGTTTTCTCAGATATTTATTTAAGAAGACCCTCACGTTGCGTGCCGTTCCTGTTTATACTCTGTTAGCTTGGAAGACCGAATACATTGAGTAGTTTGCGAGGCTTAAAACACAACGAAATTATTGCAAACGTTTGAGAAGAAGAGAGAAGCTTTAAATAAATGGACATGAAATGCGAGAATATTACCAATAGGCCATGAAATGCAAAGAACCATAGTTGGTATAGTAATATTTGCTAATAACGATAACTTCAAAGTCTACGTCCGTCACCGCATCGATCCTGGACTAGACCCTATAATCTGCGACAATGGACAACAGGAATTTTAAATTATTATGTGATGTTACAACGAGAAAGCGAATTGCCCTAAACAACAAACCGGAAGCATTATGTCCTTTCGGTCTCCACAAAATCGGGCAGATATTCTGGCCTGACAAGTTCCATCATCGGCCAGTAATCTGCCCGATTTCTCTCCTCCGGTTTATCGCTTAAGACAATTCGCCTTCTTGTGCGGACATCAGCCAATAACTTGAAAATCCCCGAGTCTCGATTGGACAATCGATGTCCATTATCGCAGACAATAACATCTGGCCCTGGTTCGATCAAGCAGTGATGGGCGTAGGCCTTAAAATCATCGTCATCAGCACATGTAACTATGGTTCTGAACATTTCATAGCTAATTAGCAAGACGCCGCCTCCACGCTTCCATTTGTTTAAAACCATTCTCCTCTTGTCAAATGTGCGATATAATTTCGCTGCGGTCAAGACATTGATTCTCGCAGCGCCACCAATACCGTTGCCGGTTATGGTGTTGCACCACTCAACATATTCAGCCTTCCAACCTAATATCGTTCTTGAGGGAACGACACACAGAATACTGTGCCGCAAAGATCTTCTTAAATACAAATCCGAAAAAGCAACAATTTGACGCTTCTTTCCATTTGGTCCAACAGAATGGGCCAAGACACACCCCGTTCCCTTTCTAATGATGTTGTCATATAAAAAGTTTACATCCGTTTCCTGTCTCCTGTTCAGTTTTTCGGCTATGTTGGGCGGAATGCTAAGTTCGCCGCGTACATCGTTCACATTTCGCTGAAAAAAATATATAAGTTGCAAAAAATATTATATATACATTCATAAATTCCGGTCTACTAATTATTCTTAATAGTGTTAGATGTAATGTAATTTGTAACTTAATTTTTCCGGCATATACAGGTGTTTTAGTTTTTTGTAACATGTCGATAGATCTTGTAAAATTAAAGCAACAAATTTATATAAACATAGGTAGAGACAGACAAACGCTGTGTTTCGAAGATACACATAGGGTTGTTACGGTTGTATTTTTTCTTTAATTTTTATTAACTCCTATTTGCCAAAAGGTTGTTTATTTCTTTTCCTTTGTTATTTGCTGGACAACACGGCCTCGTTTTAATTATTATTTTTTTTCTAATCAGGTTATTACAGTTAATATTTTGATTTGGTTATGGTTGGTAATGCAATTTTATATTTTTCTTTCTCTACACCTTTCCACTCACAGAGGTCATATATAAATTATTAGCGTAATTAGTTCATTCAGATTTATTTTGTTTTTTTTTTTGGTAATTTGATTTAACGTTTATTTAATTGTAATCTATAATAGCAGTTTACTTTGGTTATTGAAGGTATTTTGAGGCGGTTTCCGCGTGCGATGTCAGCCGGTTTCGAGTTTTTTTCGAAAACCGTGTAGTTATAAAGGGAGAGTTTTAAAGCAAAATTGTTCTCTTTTTCGATTTTGATTGCATCGTGGAGTGTGTAACGTTCCGAAAAGTAAACCATTTTAGAATTTGGCCGACGTCCATTTAAGTGGAATTATATTTTTTTGAAACGAGCTATAATCAGTAAGGGGATTTTTCCGATTAATCCACACTAAGATCACGATCGATTGTCTTTCAATTTCTTTAAGCCGCCCAACATCAACGGTAAATTTTCTTTTCTTGATTTGGATTCTTGCACGTGTCGGTACGCGTTTCTTTATAATTGTTTCAGGCTTTTAATTACAATTTTGAGAAGGAAAAGGAGAATTCCATATTTCGGGTTCAACAAAACGCAAATTTCGAATACCATAAATTCTACGTTCAACTTCATTGTGAAGCAACGTCGGGTTGTCCATGATATTTTCATCTTCAATTGTCAGCAATTGAAGGTCAAGCAAGTATTTATTTCCTCGTCCTCAAAATCCTTTTGCACTCAAGCTTAATAAATAATAACTTCAACAAATTTAATAATTGCAACTTAATTCATTTTTTGTGGTTACTTTAATTTTAAACTAGTAAACCAACCAACCATATATTTTTTTTTCTTTTTATTGACTGGTGTAATTGTGTTCCGATTGCTTACGGGATCAGTTGATTTATGTAAGCCTAAAGTAAATTCAAGTAGTCAGGTCATATTCATTAATACATTTTTTTAACAAATATTTATTTTCTTTTATATATATTCTTTTGCCTTTACTTTATTAAAAAAACGCATTATTCAGCCAACGTTAAACAATTTTTTTCATTATCCTGCTATTGAGTTATTATTATCCACAATGATAATAAGTAATGAAGTAATAAAAATAATAATTTCACCACTTTGAATTGAAACATGAAAACTTTGTCATAGAATTAAAATAAGCCTAAAATTCTTTTGATTTAACATGGTAATAAGAATGAGACTGAAGAAACAAAAATAATAATAATAATGATTTTGATAATATCTAAACACTCCCCTATATAGATATTTACAATCAACATTAATTTGATTTGCAATTCGGTATCAAATTAATCAGAATTGAAAAATCTTGTTAATTTATATCCTCAATGGTAAAAAGTGATGGAGTAAAATTATAATGAAAATAATAATTTTGGTAGTAATGATTAAAATTAATACAAAATCACATATTAAATCGATTTATTCGGTATATATTTTTTCAATATTTTTGAAATATACTTTGAAAAGATCAAAATTCGACGGTTTTATCTCGCTTATTTCCCCAGATAATAATTATTTGAATAGAGTTATTATCAAAGATGGCGGATTATTAGCGCAATTAATTATTTTTTTATTAAAACATGATGATTTTTGATAGTTTGGTATCCACTTAGTTTGCTATCAAATTAATCACGGTATACTTTCTTTTATTTAAGTATATCACAATGATAATAAGTAATGAAATAAAAAAGTAAGACAGACATACATGAAGGATTAAGATTAATACTTTTAATATAAATTTATTCGCAAAAAGTAGTATAGTATTTGTAGAACAAAAAAAAAATTTCGAGAAGAAAACGCTTTGTTCTAAATTGACATGACTGTTGTCATGTTATAAATTAATTAAAGAAATTAGAACAGAAAAGATAGTAGACGGCGCAATACGTAGTTTGATTTACCACAAACAATACAAGGACATTATAAAACGACATTTTTGTTTATTGATATCAGCAATCAAAATGGACAACCTGCACTTCGAGTTTGCCGGGAAGTGATGGGAAATCTAATGTACTGGCGATAACCTCAATTACCACCAGCGATGACAAGGTTTATGCTATACCAGAAACACTACAAGCGGTTGATAATCACAAGGAAATCATTAAAACGGCAGCCTATACTAAAATAAAAAACAGCTTAACAAAAAGGTATCAAGTTCGAAAAATGTTGATTACATTGACAGAAGAACAGAAAAAATCTACATTGACCACATTGGTAATATACAATTTGGGGATCAGTATCTAGAAGAAGTGAACCCAAAACAAACTTGTACTACAAAAGAAACGGATTCATTTGAGAAAATATTGGGAGATTCTCAAGAAACAAAACAACAGAACTTGAAGAATATTGCATAGAAGTTTGTTATTGAAAAGTTTACAAGTAAGAACTCAAACGCAAAATAATTGATTGACAATTTTGAAAAAGAGTGTATACGTATTGACATCGCAACAGATGACAAAAAAATTAAAATACGGTTGTTTATGGACAAAACTTGTACGGACTGGTACGGTTCTATGATTATAAAACTGACTATAATTTACAATTTAAATGAAGCTATCCTACTAACAATTAATGGTGTTAAAAAAGTAAGCGGTTTGACAAATTTAAAGATAAATATTCTAGATTTGGAGAAAAATATGGATGTGTATTATTGATGAACACAAGTTCAAATATGATTTTCTAATAGGACTTGACATAATACAAACTTTCGGATTGAGACAAAATGAGGACTTGAAAATAACCCAGAAATCACAAGTGAAGTATGGAAATATGAAAAGAGTGAAAGGGAATACTATCGAGGATAAGATGAATTCTCTAATAGAAAATAGGGAAAAATCAGATAACTACTTAATTAACTTCAATGAACATATTAGAGACAGCGACTTCAAAATAAAAATAAACCATTTAGATGAAAGTCAAGACTAAAATAAACAATTTAATAACAATATATCAATCAGTTTTTGCTAAAAATAAATATGATGTAGGTACTGTCAACGGATATGAAGCAAGAATAGACCTACTAATAGACCTATATTGCAGTAGAGACTCTACTGATGCACTTTGACAAGAAAGAGATAGAACAACAAATTGCAAAGTTATTGGATAATGGACTAATAGAAGAATCATATAGTCCATTTGCTACACCGGTCACTTTAGCATTTAAAAAAGAAGACAATATAAAATCTAGATTATGTATAGACTTCAGGGATTTAAATAAAATAATAACACCTCAAGCACAACGGTTTCCACTAATTGAAGAGTTGATGACGAAGACAAGATATTGTAACTTCTTTTCAACCCTGGATATCAACTCAGCGTTTTGGTTTATACCTTTGCGAATTGAGGACAGAAAGAAGACAGGATTTGTAACACAGGAGGGACATTTCCAGTGGACTTGCCTACCTTTTGGACTCAGAAAATACAAGCTTAAAGATTTCGCCGTCAACCATATTGATGATATCCTTATATTTTCAAAAACATTTGCCGAGCATATGACTCATCTCACACAACTAATGAAAGCCATAAAGAATGAAGGGTTTAGGTAAAAATTTACGAAGTGTACCTTTGCCTCAGACTTAGTAAAATACCTAGGTCATATCATACAGAACAATGCAGTTGAACCAGTAAAAGACAACCTGATTTCGATAAAGAATATCCCTGTACCGAGAACACAAAAAAATATAAGACAATTCTTGGGGAAAATAAACTTTTACCACGAGTGCATCCCCAATACTGCAATAATGCTAGATCTACTACATAATTTATTGCGAAAAAATCAAAAATTCGTTTGGTCACAAAAGTGTCAAAAAGAATTCGACGTAATAAAGGGTTTGTTATGTTCTCAACCAATACTGGAGATTTTCGACCAAGAATTACCTATCAATATTTATACTGATGCTTCTTTGGAGGGTGTTGGAGCAATTTTAAAACAAGTGCAACATGATGGAAAAGAAAAACCAGTTCTCAAAAAAACTAAATGTGGCACAAAAAAAAAACAATATATTTGGAATGTTTAGCTATTAAAGAAGCGGTTAAGTACTGGCAATACTGGCTGATTAGAAAATCATTCACGGTTTATTCAGATCATAAGTCACTAGAAAACGTGAATTTGAAATCGAAAACTGACGAAGAATTTGGCGATCTAACATATTATCTGTCACAATATGACTTTCGAATAAAATATGCACTCGGAAAACAAAATTTAGAAGCAGACTGTCTTAGTAGAAATCCTGTATTAGAAGCAACAGAAAATACAGATGAACAACTCAGAATTGTAAATTTTATGATAGAAGATATTATAACAGATCAGTATAAAAAACGAAGAAATACAAAATAATAAGTCAGAAGTCGAAATAAGAAATAGAGTCAGAAGTCCTTTTTATTACCAAAATTATTAAAAAAAAAATGTAAGACAAGTTTGTAGGAGTTGTGATATATGTATAAAAAATAAATAAAGAGGACAGGACAAATTCGGATATATGTCACACGTATGTCCTGCAACAAAGCCGTTTGAAATAATGTCTATAGATACTATTGGAGGTTTCGGAGGTTCAAGGTCTACGAAAAAGTATCTCCATCTCTTAGTCGATATGCATTCATTTCAACATCAAAAACTCAAAATGCAAATGATTTTATCAAACTTGTCAAAATTATAACGGATGTTGAAGACATTGGTTTGCTACTAACTGACCAGTATCCAAGAATAAATTCGTTTCGAACGGTTTAAATGAACGTTCAAATCAGACATTGGTGAATAAAATGAGATGTAAAATGAATGAAGAAAAAAATAGAAAGTCTTGGACAACAATAGCTCATGATTGTGTTAAGAAATATAATGAAACGTGTCATTCGGTTACCGACTTTTCACCTACCTACCTCTTGTATGGAACAGATGTATCAATTTTACCAACAGCATAAAAAGCATAAAAAGACCTATTGTGACTGAATCAGAGACAAGAAAATTTCCCTACAAAATACAATAAAATCGCATCATTACAACAAAATAGTTCGACAAAAACCGGAAGTGTAACGAATTTAATGTAGGAGACATGGTATTTGTGGAAAACGGCAATAAATTAAACAGGAAGAAATTAGACGAATTAAAAATAGGACCATATAGAATTATCGAGAAAATTTCAAATTCGATATACAGTATAGATACAGGTCATAAAAAGATGGAATCAAACTTTTTTCACGTCACGAAATAGATACCAGTCTCTACAATAGAGTATAAAGAAGATGAAGAATGTTAATTAACAATATTGAAATTTTAATTTCCTTCTTATTACTGACTTTGTGATTTCATTTACAAATTTTTTTGACGCTAAGTCTTATCAGTGGCAAAAATCAATGGGAATGGTACCCAGAACAATACGTTCATCTAAGATTAATATTTTTCCCCAGAGTATTTTGTTACATCTACATTGTTAAAACGTAGTGCAGTACCTACACTATTACCTGCAACTTAACACCAGAGCAATCGAATACAGGAAATTGATGATTTATTATCGTCAAAATTGATGAAATATTTAATACATAAAGAGAGAAGCAACAAATTAAATCTTCTGTTATAGACTTCAAAGACCAGATCAACAGATTGAGGTCGAGGAGGTTCTAGTGGATGTCCCTTCTACAAATACTGTTACAACAAGAGAAAGCCCAGTTAGAAATGAGAAAAAGTCTGATGCATTAATTATGCAAATATATACTAATTCATTGAAAATTTCATTGCAGCTCTTCTTTTAAAAAAATAGAATTGAGTACTTAGAAAGTATATTAAAGGCCAAACTTAAACAACTTAAAGCTGTTCAAAGGAAATGTATTCAAAGGGGTAGAAGTTTACATGATCTACACAATGCACCTATTGAGTGAGAGTAGTTGAAAAGATTTTGAAGAATGTATCATTTGCAACAGCAACATTTCTTGTGGGCCAAATGCGTTGTGCTTCAAAAAAAACCAAAGGGAAGGCGATATATGAAAAAGTCATAGCCTTATCTCTGTATAAACGTAAGCAACGGAAGGCGACTGCATTACCTTCCAAAAATACTCTTATAAAATTGCTTAATAATATTTCATTTGATGCCGGAATAAATATGCATATTATCGGTCTTATTAGCGATTGTGTTATTTAAATGGCAATACGTGAACATCTCTAATACAATAAACACAAAGAGAGAATGGAAGGTGTTGAAGATTTTGGGAATTACAATAAAACACAATATTTAGCACGATATGCCCTTGTTTTTATGTTGCAAGGTATTACAACTTTCTGGGAACAACCACTAGCTTTCTATTTTGCTCGAAATGGTATATTGACAAACATTAGAAGTGTTCTTACTGATAAAGGCATTCCAGTAATTGCTAGTGTTTGCGATATGGGAACAGCAAATGTGAAGGCGTTAAGAAATCTGGGTTTCATGCAGACAGATCCTTTGGGTCATAATTAGAACCCAAAAGGTTTATACTATCTTTGATGTCCCCTACCTCTTAAAAGCTACACGGAATATGTTTCAAAAGCATAATGTTATATTACCAACTGTAACGCTAGAGAACATTGTAGGTAGTTCTAGCACTACGATGGAAGCTAGATGGACCGACATCATAAGTGCTTTTCAAGAGGACGAAAAGAATCACTATAAATTTAGGTCTTTTAGAAAAATAAAAAGAAATTATTTAAAACCCTTACGACAGACGGCAATCAAGGTCTGTTTATACATATAATTTAATAAAACTCTAATTCTCTTCTATTCTTAATCAAAGGAAAGTTATGTACTATTTTTTTAGAATTTAATTCTCTACAAGTTATCTATAAATATTTCTATATCTATTTATTATAGTTTTCTTCGTATTGAGTAATTTATCAAAATCCTGGTAGCCGTTCGTATTTTTATTAGAAGGCTATGTCACTTTGACAGATTATCGTTTAATTTATTTAGGTTACTATTAGTATTATTTTTACAATGCACTGCGATCAAATAAACTTTAGATTGCTAGCTGTTATTTACCAAAAATAACCAAAAGAAAACCGAATAAATGAAACAATGAAAAACAACAATTTAATGACAAAAATTAAAATCAATAACATATAAAAGAAACAAAAATTAAAATTACAAAAATAAATTAAGGGAATTTAATTCTCCACAAACTATTTATAAACTTTCCTGTGCCTATTTGTTGTAGTTTCGTTCATTTTGAATTTTGTGAGTTTTTCATCCATATTTATGCAATTGTGTCATTGCTTAGTTGTGTTTTCAGTTACTTTTGTTAATATCTTTGAATATCATGGCGAATTATCCAACGGCAACATTTTAAATTCGTTTTCTATTCATGGCGGATCTAACAAAGTTTTGGATAGGACCTGTTTCTTAGTTTTGGAAAGATCAGAACAATAAGAAGAAATGGAATAAATGTTTTATCATAGTTTATTGCTTAACCAAATAGGTTAAACCTCGGTAAAATGTGCCTTTGTCGATTTAAATGAATATTTTCCAAGAAAGCTGCCTTAAGAAATAAAGTGAACTCTCTAGGTATATTTCGTCCATCATTACGTCGAATATTACGCCATATTGTTGTTTTTCATTGTTTCATTTATGCATTTTTGTTTTGGTTATTCTTGGTAAATAAAAGCTAGCAAACTAAGGTTTATTCAATCGCAGATCATTGTAGAAGCCCATGTTACCAAAATTTCAAGCTTCTACGAAAAATGGAACCCAAAAATGTTCTAATGAACCAGTTACGCGAGACACCTGTATATGTATAAACTATAAAAACGTTCAATACAATAAATTGGCAAAATATCTTGAAAAAAAAGTTCAGATCCAGAGATCTAACCTAGAAATTCAGAACGAAAGCTCGGTGATGATTCAGCAAACTATATACGGTTCTTAAAAATAAATTTTTCTTTGTGTTATATGAAATTAATTTTAACACCTTTAAACTCTAAAAAATAAATTACAGCTCTTAGAAAGGCCATTGGATCAAAAGCTCTGGTAAAACTGATACATATTCAATACAGATTCATTACAAGAAGTTTATTCTAAATTGGTGAAGAGTCAACAGCGATGTCGCCATGTAAGACATTTATTGGATTAAAAAAATAAAAAAACTACTCCATAGAAAATGTTGAGACTACCTCTATTTGAGATGTAACTTAATTGTTTATAATGTAGGATAATTGCAAATTTTTTCACCTACTGCTGTAGTAATTATCACAGGTATAATGAAAAAATGTACGCGATTTCGGGCGATCTGCAACTTTCAAGCTTCGCAAAGTTGAGGTTGAAAAGGTTAAAAAGACACAAAGACACAAAAAGAAAAGGAAAAATTGGTTTAATTTCATTATGTAATAAGTACAATTACAAATTAAATTTTAAGTTTCATCCCTTCCGCCATTTTCTTAAATTAACAAACGTGTTGATTTAACTGATTTTTATTATAACGTTATGTTGCATCTCAAGTTACTAGAGATTAATTAATAATGAGGTGACATTGTTATTATTGATGAAAAATGTGTATTAATCTGGCGCCTCCACCATATCTATGACGTTTAGATATATTTCAGCCAAACATTCATTGATATGTCTACACTTGTCCAATGCACAGTAGAAATTTGTTCTGCGATTGCTGTAGTATTCGTTTAAAATTGGGTTATTTAAGTGAAAAATCGAAATCAAAGATGCCAGGTTTCGGTAGGAGGGAACGAAGGTTGTTTTACGCAAAATTAGTATGTATAAACTACATCTTTTTCAACTACATCAGATTTATGTCATATACACGTGTCTTCCGAATATCTTACGAATACGAGATATATACGAATGGAGAAAATCTTGATTTTTTTTGTGATATATAAAGGACAGTATGTACTTTTGTTAAAACAAAACCTTGCATGATTATACCAATTTCTTTTTGAAATATTCAGCTTTGAACTCAACCTAAATTTCTAGCGTTTCATAAAATTAACAATTTCCTTAATCAGTTTTGAAAAATGGTAAAAAATCGACTTCTTATGATATTTCAATGAAATGTTTGTGATCTATAACTAAATATAGTAAATATAGTAGCTAAATATAGTAATTTATAAATGAAAGTATGTGTTTAAATTGTTATAAGTTTCACTTATAATTCAGTATAAATCTCTTATTTTTTTTTATTTTCTTTAATTTCGTTAGAGTTACTCATGACATCTGTTGTTCAGTATTGAATATGTTTATTGAGGGTAGAATTCCGTTGTTAGTGGTAACGTTGCTCGTACGTATGCGCCAATAGATTAAAATCGGATGTGAATTTAATTTCTTCCTCTTCCGTAATTACACCTGTAGATGTATATACGTGTTTGACCCAATCGTAACTTAATTTGGCCATTTTGTGAGTTGAACGAAAATTCTATAGAAATTCAACTTGGGGTTCGTTGTTTTACGGATATATTAAGATCGATTAATTATTTGATCAGTGATCAAACCGATATTTTCGGATTTGTGAGTTAATTCTACGTTTCGTCCATCACACCTGTTGTTTTTTTGAATACGGAAGAAGAGGGTTGCTTTGAGATGTTGGATTGAGTTTTGGGAAGATTTTTGGTTTCCATTTGGAATGGTCTTCCAATTATTTTCAACGTAATAATTTCTGGTTGACCTTGAGTTACTGCATCGTAACCATTCGAACCACCCTAACAGCTGATTGGACTGAGAGTGATTCTAACAGAGAGCTTCTATCAACTTATACATTTGAACTCTTCCTGAGATAAGTTATAATTTTTTTTTTATTGATAATTCTTTTTCCATGATTTGATCTTTTTTTTAATTAATATATTTGAATTTATGAATTAAAAATTTAGACATTAGAGAGATTTTATACGTAAGTTTGTTGATTTAATTTTTATTTCATTTGTGATCTTGACTTTCAAGATTTTTTTTTTGTTTGTTTTGAAGAACAATACCGTTCTTGTTTGAAGTCAAAGGTAGCTATCTATGTCATTTATATTTATATATGTTCATTTTAATTTTAACTATAATTTTTGATTAATAATATTTTTATAACAATTTCATTATTTTATTTTATTTTATTTTGCGAGAATAGAAGTAAGACATTACTTTAATGGTGTTCATAACTGATTTAATTTGAAACTAATTTTATACTCTACTTAGACTGAGTTATCGAGCCTTAGCTTCTAATTTCGTCATGTAAACGGTTTCTGCATGTAACAAAATAAATAAAACGATACATGAATATATCAATTTGGTTCTGAAGTATCAAGTTTTGAAGTCATCCTAAATTTATGGCATTTTATAAAAATAACAATTTTCTTAACCAGCTTTGAAAAATCGTAAAAATGAAAGTGTGTACTTTTTTCACATCAAAACGATATTTGAATATTTCAATTAATTTGTTTGATTGCATAAAAATAACGATTTTCTTCATTATTTTTGAAAAATCGTAATAAATTGAATTCTGAAGATTAATAAATTTTATTGCTAGTTATAAAGGAAAGTAGGTACTTTCCTCGGAATGAAACTAAACTTGCCCATATTAATTAGTTTTTGTGATGTCAAATTGTCAACTCAAACTCAAATTTTTTGTATCAATATTTCAAAGAGTTTCTCGGAAAATTCCGATTAATTACATTGCGCTTTAATTAATCGGAAACGGCTGGACGGATTTCAATGCGGTTTTCCCCCAAATACGTCAAATACTTTCGGTTTATTCTTATTATATTATTCGGTTATACTCTTTGCTTTCAGATTTTCCGAGTTATGTCTCCCTAATTTTTGTAAAACGATTTAATCGAATTATAAACTAAAGAGAAACTGAAATAAACCATACGGGGAAAGGAGGGTTCCGACCATTCCGAACAGAATCAAAAAGATGGTGCTGATGTTTGTTCAGACGGGACATAGCGCCTTTATATCTATGTAGATAAAAGAAGATATAAATTTTAAGCAAAATTATTAATAAAATAATTTTAATTAAAGTGAAAACAAATTTAATGAGGTATTTATTATTTGTACATAGTATAATCCATTAATTAGAGAGACATAATGCTGAATATCTAATAACGGAACGGTTGGTCGCGTATTTTTCCGCGAAATTATACGAAATATTGATAAAATAAAATGACCCCCTCAGTTTTTGAGAAAAAATGCTAAATCGAGATTCTTAGCAGACCGAGTGAAATCGGGATTGATAAAAAATGAAATATTTGAATTTTTGAAACATGATTGAAATCACACATTACAAACAATTAAATTACGCGTCAAACAAAGCTAGTCTCAATTTTTTCTATGGAGTAGTTTTATGTTGCAATGACGTGAAACATTTTTTCAAAAGATGCACGGCAAAACTCTTAAGATTCTAGTTCTAGTGCCAATTCTATTATTAATGTAACTATATAGGTGATATTCTAGTGTTGGAATTACTGATAGTTTTCTAAATAACATTTATTAACTTATTTTTAAGAAAATACGATAAAGAAATTCACTTACCTGTTGTCTCGCCATTTTCTTGATAAACTTAAAGTGTCACTATTCAAATAC
Source organism: Onthophagus sagittarius (assembly GCA_036711965.1). NCBI lineage: Eukaryota > Metazoa > Arthropoda > Insecta > Coleoptera > Scarabaeidae > Onthophagus > Onthophagus sagittarius. The sequence goes on from JASERS010000015.1 coordinate 220,002, forward strand.
AACGGCTACAATCGTTACAACCGTTTTACAGAGGTGATCTTGCTTTTATAGTAAAACGCTGGCTCCCCTCCACATTTGTATTCTCTGGACGAATAAGAGAATTCCGAAAAGCAAGATGGTGGAGTTATTACTTGAATCCCAATCAAATTGAGTCTCAAGACACTCGCCCGTGAACGGCGTAATTACGATGCCGACAATAGGACGCCCTTAAATGGCGTCGTATTTGCTTAAGAAAACTGTAACCGCACGTGACTGTAGCCTTAATTACAGTTCCAAGACTATTCTAAAACGTAAAATAGTCTTCATTGTAAACAATCTTATTTTTCTTTATATTAAATTACGTATTTTTTCTTTCAAAAACTTTTCGATAGAGATAAGAAAATAGTATAAATATATATAATAATATATTATAGATATATGTATATAGACTTCCGAATGACAAAAAAAATTATCTTAATAATATGTGACAAAAAAATTGTTTTACTTTTATAACTATATTGTTTATTAATTATTTTCAACGACAAAATATTTCAATCTTTATTATACTTTTGATGATATATCCTCTTCTTTAAATACAGACCTTTAAAACTAAAACGTAATTTGGCCGTTTTACAGACGCTTTCTCAGGCGCCGTTAAGTTACCTACGCAGATGCCACTATTCCTTTACACAAAACCGATCGATATTACTCTTTCTCTCATTGTTCTCAATGTCTCTCTTTTCTACATTACACTACTACTGTATGGCAGCACGTGTATGTACATTTTTAAAAAATATTTGGAAGACTAAAATTGATATTACAAAATATAACCATATGTATATAAGAAAATTGTTAGAAAACGTGGATTAAATTATCTTTCGAAGGAGTTCGATATTACTAATTTTATCATTTTTATGTAAAAATTGGAGTTGTTTCTAAACTAAGAATTTTACAATTTCAATTAAGTGAGATTAAGGTCCGTATTCAAAGACGCGGTCGGGATTGGGGCGACCACCGCCGTCTCGAGTTTCGCCGGGCGCCTGGCTTTCAATTTATCTCACTTCAAGTTATTCGTAATGCGATTATTCTTCGTAATGACAAAAAATATTTTAAAAATGTGTAACAAAAAAATTGTTTTACTTTTAAAACTGTATTGTTTATTAATCATTGTCAACGAAAAAATGTTTTAATTTTTATTTTTTATTAGATTTTTTCGTTATACACTGGGTCAAAAAAATCTCCGTAGGCGTCAGATCTTTTTCAATTTTCGGCCCTAGTTCACTTATTACCATATATTTATAATAAATATGTCATTGTATTCGGTATTGTAAGATTCAAATAAATATTTGTCATCTTAAATATAATATTTTATTTCATGAGAATAAATTTATAACTATAACTCTCCATACGAGCAGAAAGCGTAGCAAAATATGTCTGTACAGCACAGACAGGGACCGGGGAATTACCTATTTGGCGAAAAATAGCTAGCTAGATACAAATACATGTATCGGTGGCTTACTTACACGGTCATTGTAACTTCGTGCAAAGACAAATGCATATTTATTCCATACTTTTGCTTTAAAAATGAAAGTTTCAGTAACATACTATATAAAAATACGTAAAATAGTTAACAAATCCTATTCAATCGTGCAGCATATAGTAACGAAATATCAAAAACAACAAACTTGTAAAAATAAACCACGTACTGGCAGACCTAATAAATTAAGAATATATGTTAAATGTTAGTAAATAAAACTTCTTACTTGCTAGTTATGTTTTTATATTAACGGTACTAGTTTTGGGAAAACTACTAGTTTCATTTATATTTTTACATTTATTTTTTAATTTTTCATTTTATAAGTCCAATTTAAAACCTTTTCCACATCTGTGAACAAGATGCACATTTTCGTAATCTATTTTGTGATTTGTTTCTATTACATGTTTGTAAACATTTGAATTTTCTGTTGTTTTGTGTTCATATTGTTTTGTGGATACGTGTTTCAAGTTTTCTTCCTGTTTGTCCAATATATATGGAGTCACATTCTAAACAAGTAAGAGAATAAACTCCACTTTCTTTCATTTTGTCATAATTGTTGTTGTGGTTATTAGAAAAAATTTTAAGTAAATTGTTATTGTTAGCAAAAGCCAAAGTGATATTGTATTTTGAAAAAACCTTATTTGATTTGAAAGTAATATTATTGAAAGTGATGGGTTTATATACATGTTCCATCTTTTCTGGTTTTACGTATAGTGGATCCGTTTTAATTTGTATTTGTCTAAAAATATTATTTATAACTTTAATAGGGAAATCATTTGTTGCTGCTGGATTGTATATATAGTTTGATTCTTTAATTTTATTATCTTGTGATACAGGATATTTTAAAAGTTGGTTTATTAGAAAGCGGAAACAGGCCAGTTGTTGGTTTTGAGGATGAGCAGAGTCATATCGATTCAGATCATATTCTATTTTTCCATTTTCAAGACGTTTTAAAGTTAAATTTAGAAAATTCAATGTATTATTTTTCTCAATTTCTTTTATAAATTTAAGTTTTTGATGTAATTTATTTATCAAAAAAATCATTCAACATTTCCATATCTCCCTCCCAAACACTAAAAACATCATCGACATATCTTACCCAACAATTAATATAAGACAATTAAGCATATGAATTGTTGATTATTTTATTATTCTCAATATGATCAAGAAACAGGTCAGCAAGAATTCCTGAAAGTGGCATTCCCATTGGTATATTATAAAAATTTCCGTTGAATGAGCAAAAGTTTTGTGTAATGAACTGTTTAAGAATTATGTTCAACTGTTTAATTTTTTTTATATTATTATTGTAATATGATATGAAAAGGTCATTAACCAATTTCGATGTAATGTCTATTGGAATATTAGAATATAATTAAGCGCTATTCATAAGCGCGCTATTCGCAAGCTAATTAATCAAAATAGTTACAAAGTAGTAGGTAACAAAAAAATTGGCACATGGAAGTTTTACTCGCTAAATGGTGCATGTACAAGCTATTAAAGGAATAAAAATAGCAACATATTGATGTTTTATTTTGTTATAAATCTTCTGTACGGAGACTTTTTGACGTCGTCTTTATACATCGACCCTTATAACCACGTTTATTTATGTTTTGTAAAATAAAGATTTCGTTTTTATAATACTGATATGTTTTCTTACTTATTACAACACATCCTGGAATAATATTTCTGTTTTAAACATTATATTAAATAAATTAGAGGGGGTAACTTGAAAATGTTATAAAATCTATCAAAAAGGTAACAAAAACAATTCCGTCTTACTTCAAATAAAAAAGTTGTTGCTATGGTAAGCAAATCATAAATAATACAAACAACGTTATAATAAACCTAAAAACTTGTGTAAGAACGATTTTTTGTTAAAAGCAAAAATAGCGAAGTTATTTGATATATTCCAGACATTTGTGCCACCCTGTATATGAATACCAGCATCAGGGTACTAAGCTAAGCTAAATAATTGTAATGCCTATCAGTTTAATCACGTCAATGCCAGAATGAAATAAATACATAATCTTATACTGTTAGGATCATATTAAGGTATCATGAAAATCCCAATGAAGGTTTTTTGACGACCGATTATACCTTATATATAGGTTTTCAAGATACGAAATAGAAACCTTAATTATGCCGCTAATTTATGGACAAATTGAGGCCTAATCAAGACGGGTTTATCGATTCTTCCCATAATGAAAGTTTATGTAGCTTTACGTTTTAGGCTTGAGCTTCAAGAGTTATTTTTTTACATTATTTTATGATGTCTTATGTTTGAGAACTAATTTGTAATTTTGAGGAGCATTTTTATATCAATAATATTGATACCCGTTATACAGAATTCAATCAAATGTATAAATAAATTAGTCCTGAAGAATAGAATCTTCGGTTTCTTATCTCTTTTATTAATTATCTGTTCTTATAAATTATTCTAATAATAATGAAATGTTAAATTTTAAACAAAAAGTATAAAAAAATTAAAATATTTTGTCGTTGCTAATAATTAGTAAACAATATAGTTTTAAAAATAAAACAATTTTTTTGTCACGCATTTTTAAGATAATATTTTTTTGTTATTACGAAGAATGACCGCATTACGAATAACTTAAAGTAAGATAAATCGAAAGTTACAATTGTACGGGCTTTAATGTCTAGATTAATCCACTGGAAGGATTGAAGTACGCGGTAAATTGGCATTAATTACTGAATTATCCATCAAAACGCCGCTTCTGTTCCAATAATCATGGCGAATTAGATTAAAAAAAGGACAATATTAACTAATATGTTAACAAAAAATATCAAAAAACTTTTCAAAAAAAAAATAAACAAAACTAAAACTACAAATGTTCAAATTGGTCACAAAATTTATTTACTTCTAAACAAAAGTAAAGACGTTTTCTAAAATTATGTATTCATAGTTTTTGACGTTTAGTTCAATTGTTTACGCCATGTCAACGCTTACTTCGTTTATTTTAATGATTTTAAGAAAATTAATTATTCAGATTTTTTCATTATGTAACCTTATGATATAATATGCTCAACACAAAGAGAAAAATAAGCTGTATCAAAAAGATAAGAAAATAACTTCGTTCCACTTCAAATTAAAAAAAATTGTTACCATGGTAACCAACCTATAAACAATACAAACGATCAAACTTATCCGAATTATGTATTATAATAAACCTATAAACATTTATATGAAAGATTTTTTGTTAAAAGTATGTGTTCAATAAACTCGTTAAAACCGTCGTCCATTGTACTAAAAATTAAATAATAATAAAAGTAATAGTACACCTAAAAATAAATAAATAAACCCATTATGAAAAGTATCTAGACTACAAAATAGTAAAATTTAATAAAAGGTGGCACTACAAAACGTAGCATAGCAAAACGATAAAAAATAATTAAAGTTAATGGTAATAAGAAATTTAAAAGCAAACCACCTGCTCTATAAATATAAAGATAACGAAAATTAAACACTTATTACAACAAAACCACAAACACTATCGCAAATCGACAAGGAATAAACACCACAGACCACAGCCAATGTTTACACACATAACGAAGATTCGATGTAATTTTAGGAACAAGGATGTTTATTTTTTCCCTTTGATATATTTGTTTCCAACTTTTTTTACCCTCAGGTAGACCCGTCTTTATATGTAAATGCAGTAATGTTAAGAAATGGGACTGTCAGTCCCATAGACTTGACCTTCAAGGGTTAATTTTTCACATTATTTTTGTGGTACTTATAGTACTTTTTTGCAATTTTGACAAGTATTTCTATATCAATAATATTGATACCTATTATACAGAATTCAATTAAATGTATAAATAAGTTAGTTGTGAAGAATGGAATCTTCGGTTTCTTATCTATTCTTACAAATTATTCTAATAACAATGAAATGTCAAATTTTAAACAAAAAGTATAATAGAAATTAAAATATTTTGTTGTTGATAATAATTAATAAACAATATAGTTTTAAAAGTAAAATAATTTTTTTGATCGAAAGTTGGGCGCCCGGCGAGAGTCCGATCCCGACCGCGCCTGAACAAATCGAAGGTTACAATTGAATTGTATCCCAGTTTCTGAATACGAGCTTAAAGGATTTTAAAATATAAAATTATCAATAAAATAATATAAAAACATTAAAGGGGAAATGACGAGACGAACGGTAACATTCCAACAAAGGTTAAATAAAAGTTAGTACGTTAAGTGTTAGAATTACTTTATTATATAAACCAATTATAACATAAATAATTTATAATAACATCAAAGAGGTTCTACTGGGCTCAGGCGCCCTTAAGTCGCGTACGCAGATGCCATTATTCCGTTTTACAAAACCGATCAATATTACTTTTTCTCTGTCGTGGTTTTCAATGTCTCTCTTTTATACTGTTATAAAGTTCTTTAAAAAGAATCATTCGGGACAAAAACTTGGGAGCACTTGTATGTACATTTTTAAAAAACATTTAAACCACTTGAAAGACTGAAATTGAAATTACAAAATATAAGCATATATAAGAAAATTGTTAGAAAGCTTTTATTAAATTAAAAAAAAGAGTGCCCCACACTGCTTCGAAATTATCCTAGGTTCAGTATTTTGTTTTTAAATATCAAAAACAAAAAGTATATATACACAGTATATCTCCAAATCGACTTACAAAGAGGAAAACAATTTTTATTGCTGCTTTTTATTTCTTAATTAACTTATAAACGTTAATTAATTATTCCCATTTTTTATATAAAAATTGGAGTTTTTTCTAAACTAAAAATTTTACAATTTTAATTTGTGATATTTAATCATAGAAACCATAAAAGTTTCAACTTATGTCAGTGAGATTAAGTTTTTGCAAAAGATGTTAACCGCAAAAGAAAGAATTTATTTAGTACAGTTTTAGCAACAAATTTAAATAGTGTTATTACATAAATTAACGTATGCAATATTTTATTATATTATTTAGTCATATTTAAATTAAATTTTTCCGTATACAGGTGTCTCACGTAACTGGTTCATTAGAACTTTTTTAGGTTCCACTATTCGTAGAGACTTGAAATTTTGGTATCATGGGTTGTTCATTCTGATCTTTTAATATAAAATATTTTCAAGATGGCCACCACTTCCGGTCTACCGAAAATAGACCTCAACTTTGTTATTTTAAATGGAATGCTATAGTTTTTATTATACCGTTCAATTATACGTAAGAAAATATGTTGACTTTGATAATAGTTATTGGTACCTAGCGTTTATTGCTTTCGAGTTATTTTGATTTTAAGTGTTTTTTAGCAACTATCACCATGCTCTTTAAAAGCACATATCTTAGACAACGTTAATTCAAAAACGTTTTGCGTTGGTACAATAACTCTTCATATACTGTTAAATAGATTGTCACTTGCTGTATCAGTTTATCTTATACAGGCTGGTCAAAAATTGGGTTACCGTTTCTCTGTATTCAATTGCGTGAAAGTCGAAAATTTTAAATGGAACGCCCCATATTGTCATACCCCATCAGAAAGGGAATTTAATTATCTACAAATTATCTATAAACACTCCTATACCTATTTATTATAGTTTTCTTGCTATTGAGGAATTTATCAAAACCATACGTAAAATGCTAAAAACCGTTTGTGTTTTTGTTAGAGGGCCATGACATTTTGACAATTTTTTGTTTAATTTATTTAAATTATTATTAGTATTATTTCTACAATGAACTGCGATTGAATACACTTTAGATTGCTAGCTGTTATTTAACAAAAATAACCGAAAGAAAACCGAATATATGAAACAATGAAAAATAACAATTTAATGACAAAAATTAAAATTAATAACATAAAAGAATCAAAAACTTTAAATTATAAAAATAAATTAAGAGAATTTAATTCTCTGCAAACTATCTAGAAACTTTCCTGCGCCTATTTGTTGTAGTGCCCTCATATCTGGAAATCTGGAAGCTTCTGGTTTTATATTAGAAAGCCATTTGTCAGCTTTTCATCCATATTTATATTATTGATGTCATTACTTAGTTGTGTCATCACTTACTTCTGTTAATGTCTTTGAATATCATGGCAAATTATTCGAACGACAACATTTTAAATTCGTTTTATATTCATGGCGGATGTAATAAAGTTTTGGATATAATCTGTTTCTTAGTTTTGGAAAGATCAAAATAACAAGATACCGTAAATCTCTAGCACCAGCAGATTAAGATAAGGGAATAAATGTTTTGTCATATTTTGTTGCTTTACCAAATTCTTCGGTAAGATGTGCTTCGATCGATTTGGATGAATAATATTTTCAAAGAAAGCACCATTAATAGATAAAGTGAACTCTCTAGGAATATTTCGCCCATTATTATGGCGAATATTACGTCATATTATTGTTTTTCATTGTTTCATTTATACGTTCTTCTGCTGGTTATTTTATACCAATGATAATTTAAATAAATCAAGCGATAAACTGTCAAATTGTCGTAGCCTTCTAATAAAAACTGAACGGCTACCAACATTTTGTGTAGGATTTTGATAAAATGCTCAATATGAAGAAAACTATAATAAATAGGTATAGCAATGTTTATAGATAATTTGTAGATAATTAAATTACCGTTTTGATAGACTAACAAGATAAGGGGCGTTCCATTTAAAATTTTCGACTTTCTCGCAATTGAACACAGAGAAATGGTAACTCATTTTTTGACCAACCTGTATAAGATATACTGATACAACAAGTGACAATCTATTTGACAGCATATGAAGAGTTATCTAACCAATGCAAAACGTTTTTGAATTAACGTTGGCTGAGATATGTGCTTTTAAAGAGCATGGTGATATTTGCTAAAAAACATTTAAAATCAAAATAACTCGAAAACAAAAAACGCTAATATTGTTACGTTTTATTTTCCTATGACTGTATTGTATAGTCATATGGTTTCTATTGTTACGTTTTATTTTCCTGTGATTGTCCGAATAGAAATAAAAATGATTTATTTGTTGTTCAGTTTATTTCTTTAGATTTTTAATTTTTTTTTTACATTTGTTGCAGAGGCGGAAATCCGAAAATAGCTTCCTATTCCTTTCCCAATAATTCTTTATTTCATCCTTGAATGAGAGATGGCGTGAAAGAGATTTCTCGAATTTCAGTGAAATTTTCTGATCCTCTTTCTCTTTTCGTGTGTTAACCTGAGTGCGAAAACTTCGACGACCAATTTAATTTTAGTTTAGCCATTTGGAGTATACATTTTAGTGTTTATTTAACTCATATTTGTGCCCATAATTATGAAAGTGATCTAACAAGTCATATATTCCTTATTTCGAGATATTAAATCAATGGCGTTTGAAGAAATTAAAAAATATTTTCATATTATCATCTTAATTTCTCATTTCATCAAAAATCATCATTTTTCTATCAATTCATAATAATGTTTAAAGTTGGACAAGTATTATACCCCCGATATTTATGAGTATTTACGTTTTCACTCAGTCCACAAAGGTACTTACTGAGATCGGGCAGTCCGAAAGACGATTAATGCTACATTTTCTATACCTATCGTTATAAGCTTTATAATTTCTTCAATTTTTGACTTAGATTACTGTCATAATTAACACTAAATGAACTATATTTAATGTCGAAATTACAACCACCATCTAACGGTTCATTTTTAGCGATATCGTAAAAATTACATTTCATAAATTTAATCCGAAGGATCTCATTCCTAATCCTTAATTAACTAATAATTTAAAATTTAAGTCTTTAAAGGAAAATTATCCTGATTAATATTAATTCCTTTTTTTCTTCTTGGTCGTTTCTTCTTTCCTTATGCATCCGACTTCTTTTAGGTCTCTTTTAACAATTGGAACAAGTTTTTTATGACTTTCCTGTTTTCCAATTAAGAATACCGAAACTTGGGATTTCTTTTTTTCATTGTCGTCGTAACTTTTCTTATTCCATATATTTTAGGACCAAGTTTTCAATTTATTTAAACTAATATTAAACTTAGTACTGGTATTTTTTTGATTTATTTGATTTAGAGTCATTTAATTTGATTTCATTTATTAAAAAAATGTGTTTAGATTTCAATATTCTTTTTTTAGTTCCTTTTATTTACTCTTTAGAATTTTTTTATTGTGGTCTCAAGTTTGTCAAACTTTTCCGGATCAAACGTTTCAATTATTTTGATTAATTTTTTTTTGTTGTTATTGAAATCTTGATTTATTTGATTTTGTTAATTTTTTATTTTTAAATTTCTTTTAGTCCAGTAATTTATCTATATACAGGCTGTCTCACGTAACTGGTTCATTGGAACTTTTTTGGGTTACACTATTCGTAGAGGCTTGAAATTTTGATAACATGGGTTGTTCATTCCGATCTATTAATCTAAAATATTTTCAAGATGGCCATCACTTCCGGTCTACCGGATGTAAACCTCAACTTTGTTATTTTAAATGGAATGCTATAGTTTTTATTACATCATTCAATTATACGTAAGAAAATATGTTGACTTTGATAACAGTTGTTGGTGCCTACCGTTTTTTGTTTTCGAGTTATTTTGATTTTAAGTGTTTCTTGGCAAATATCACCATGGTGTTTACAAACCCATATCTCAGCCAACGTTAATTCAAAAACGTTTTGCATTGGTACAATAACTCGTCATATGCTGTTAAATAGATTGTCACTTGTTATATCAGTGTACCTTATACAGCGTGGTCAAAAATTTACCGTTTCGCTGCATTCAATTGCGAGAAAGTCGAAAATTTTAAATGGAACGCCCCATATCTTTTTAGCCTATCTAAACGGGAATTTAATTCTCTACAAATTATTTATAAACATTGTTATGCCTATTTATTATAGTTTTCTTTATATTGATTAGTTTATTAAAATCCTACACAAAATGCTGGAAGCCGTTCGTGTTTTTGTTAGAAGGCTATGACATTTTGACAGTTTATCGTTTAATTTATTTAAATTATTAATTGGTATTATTTCTAGAATGATCTGCGATTGAATAAACTTTAATTTGTTAGCTTTTATTTGCCAAAAATAACCAGCAGAAGAACGCATAAATGAAACAATGAAAAACAATTATATGGAGTAATATTCGACGTAATGATGGGCGAGATATTTCTAGAGAGTTCAGCTTATTTATTTACGGTGCTTTCTTGTAAAATATTATTCATCTAAATCGACCGAAGCACCTCTTACCGAAGAATTTGGTGAAGCAACATTTATTCTATTATCTTAAGCTGCTGATAATAGAAATTTATGGTTTCTTGTTATTTTGATCTTTCCAAAACTAAGAGATACGTCTCTTATCCTATCCAAAACTTTATTACATCCGCCATGAATATAAGACGAATTTAAAATGTTGGCGTGGGAATAATTCGCCATGATATTCAAAGACATTAACAGCAGTAAGTGATGACACAACTATGTAATGACCACAATAACATAAATATGGTTGAAAAGCTGTCAAAACTCCACGGCTTTCTAACATAAAAATTAGAAGCTTTCCAGCATTGCATGCTTCAATTAATTTCCAAATATGAGGGCAACTACAACAAATAGGCACGGGAAAGTATCTAAATAGTTTGTAGATTCAATTAAATTCCCATAATTTATTTTTATAATTATAAGTTTTTCATTCTTTTATGTTATTGATTTTAATTTTTGTCATTAAATTGTTGTTTTTCATTGTTTCATTTATTCGGTTATCTTTTGGTTATTTTTGGTAAATAACAGCTAGCAATCTAAAGTTTATTCAATCACAGTTCATTGTAGAAATAATACTAATAATAGTAATTCGTAATGCTTCGCGGATGGAAAAGTATGTGTTTTGGTTGATCCGAGGTATCATCCGTTCATCTTCTTGGTTGTTCCCTGTGGACAGTCTGTCAACAGGAGACTGCGACAAAGCGCTGAAGATGCCAAGTGAGATCTTGGCGAAACGTCTGCCCCTGTCCACAGGGAACAACCAAGAAGATGAACGGATGATACCTCGGATCAACCAAAACAAATACTAATAATAATTTAAATAAATTAAACAAAAAACTGTCAAAATGTCATGGCCTTCTAACAAAAACACAAACGGTTTCTAGCATTTAACCTATGATTTTGATAAATTCCTCAATAGCAAGAAAACTATAATAAATAGGTATAGGAATGTTTATAGATAATTTATAGAGAATTAAATTCCCTTTCTGATAGGGTATGAAAATATGGGGCGATCCATTTAAAATTTTCGACTTTCACGCAATTGAATACAGAGAAACGGTAACTCAATTTTTGATCAGCCTGTATAAAATATACGGATACGACAAATGACAATCTATTTAGCAGCATATGAAGAGTTATCGTACCAATGCAAAAAGTTTTTGAGTTAACGTTGGCTGAGATATGGGGTTGTAAAGAGCATGGTGATATTTGACAAAAAACACTTAAAATCAAAATAACTCGAAAACAAAAAACAGTAGGCACCAATAACTGTTATCAAACTCAACATATTTTCTTATGTATAATTGAATGGTGTAATAAAAACTATAGCATTCCATTTAAAATAACGAAGATGAGATCTACTTCCGGTAGACCGGAAATGGTGGCCATCTTGAAAATATTTTAGATTAATAGATCGGAATGAACAACCCATGTTACCAAAATTTCAAGCCTCTAAGAATAGTGGAACCTAAAATAGTTCTAATGAACCAGTTACGTGAGACAGCCTGTATATATATATATATTTTTTTTTGAAGTTGTCTTTTTTAAATTTAAATAAAGATCATTTTATTATTTCTATTCCAATTACTTTTATTCGTTGAATGTTGTATCGTTACTTCTTTCCTTTATTTAACACTCTCAACGTTGCAGATTATGAGAGTTGGAAGATCAACTGCGTGGCGCCATAGCAATTATTCCCAGCCCTTCTTCACTGAGCCGACCAAGAACCTTCAGCTCAAACTTATTAAGGAAATAGTAACATTTTCTTCTGTGCTGCATATTTTGTAATATTAGATTTTGGCGTCATAATATGATTACATATCATGAATGGAACTTGTAAAATTTTTAATTTAGAAAAAACACCAATTTTTACATAAAAATGGGAATAATTAAATGTCTGTTATATTTATACTATAAGACTTATGCTATTTGGTGATTGGAACATGTCCCACGCATTATTTATTCTGAGGTAAGTTATAAAAATCACTAATAAAATTGTTTCCCCTCACTGATTTGTTTTGTTGTTCAGTGCATGAACAAAAAAAAAAATGCAAAAAACAAACTAGAAACGTGATTACGTTAATTAAAGCCGATCGATTCCTTACGATTGAGCTCAAACTGAAATTGATTTTCAAAAATAAAAGTAACGAAATAAATAATAAAAGTGCTAATATTGTTTATTGTACAAACAAAATTAATAAAACGAATAATGGTCAAAGAAAACAAGGTGTCCCTCATTTTCTTCTCAGGCGGGTTAATGACAGATCTGCTTTTCAGTGACAACGACGTAATCACAACATTCCAACAAAGGTTTAATAAAAGATATTAGGTTAAGTGTTAGAATCACTTTATTAAAGTGATTCTAACTTTATTAAATTAAAACGAAAATAATTAATAATAAGATAAAAGAGGTTCGACCGTAAAAATCGCAAAACGAACTCAACGAAAATGAATTAAAAACTAAAACGTAATTCGGCCGTCTTACAGACGCTCTTTCTCAGGCGCCGTTAAGTTACCTACGCAGATACCACTATTCCCTTATACAAAACCGATCGATATTACTCTTTCTCTCTCATTGTTCTCATTGTCTCTCTTTTCTACATTACACTACTACTGTATGGACGCACGTGTATACATTTTTAAAAGATATTTGGAAGAATAAAATTGAAATTACAAAATATAACCATGTGTATATAAGAAAATTGTTAGAACACGTGGATTAAATTACCTTTCGAAGGAGTCGAAGGAGTTCGAAAAAGTATGGGTGGGTTCAGTGTTTCATTTTAAAATATCAAAAACGAAAAGTATATATACACAGTATATCCCCGGATCGACTTACAAAGAGGAAAATCATTTTTATTACTGTGTTTTTAAACTTATAAAAGTTAATTATATTCCACCCTAACTTAATTATTTCCTTTTTTATGTATAGTTTTTTCAAAACTAAATATTTTACAATATCAATTTATGATATGTAACCATAGAAACCATAAAAGTTACAACTTATGTCAGCGAGATTAAGGCCCCTATTTAGAGACGGTCGCGGTCGTGATTGGGGCGTCCACCGTCGTCTCGACTCTCGCCGGGCGCCTACCTTTCAATCTAATCTATCTCACTTCAAGTTATTTGTAATGCGATTATTCTTTGTATTTAAAAAATGTGTAACAAAAAATTGTTTTACTTTTAAAACTGTATTGTTTACTAATTATTATCAACGACAAAATATTTTAATTTTGGTTATACTTTTTGTTTAAAATTTAACATTTCGTTGTTATTAGAATAATTAATAAGAACATATAATTAATATAACAGATAAGAAACCGAAGATTCAATCCTTCACAACTAATTTAGTAATACATTCGATTTAACTCTGTATAACGTGTATTAATATTATTGATATAAACATACTTCTCAAAATTGCAAATTAGTATACAAACATAAGACACCACAAAAATAATGTGAAACAATAGCACAATTTCCAACAACATCGATATTATGGAAGCGTTACGTTTAATCGCCATGTGCGTAAAGTAGACGAATCACATTTACTTGCCGGCGTCCGATAGACGCGCCAAAGAAGCTTTATGAATATCGATCGTGAATCGTATGTTACGATTCACTTTTAATTCTTAAGTGGCCAAGAAAAAAAAAACGATTTATTTTTTTTTCACCCCAAACTTTGAGACGTTGTAAATTTTACCTTCTCAAACGAAAGATCCCAAAATTCACACCATTCACAATTGATGTAAATAAAGGTTTCAAACCAGGTATATAATGATGTCACCAAAACAAATTTAGGATTTTTTTCAGAGACTTGTTGAGTTTGAGAAGGTTTCTTATTCATACCTTATTCATGTTAAAATCAACATGAATAAGGCCAAAAAAATCGAATAAAGTCGAATTTTTTAAGTACACCCCTTGCGATTATGTTACTGGGAGGTGTTTTCAATTAAATCAAAGTCGAGTCGTTTTTTCAATCTTTGTTACGGTTCGTTTTTACACCAAGCTAATTGTTTATTCCAATGTTGTTTTGTTATTGTGTGCGTCTATTTTTGTAGGACAAAGCTCGATATTAATGATTTTTTTTGTTGTTTTCCTGTGTTTCAGGGATAGAACGCCAGATGGTTGATGTGTTGAGAGGATTTCTGTTTTGTTTTTACTTTTTGGTACCAGATTGTGGTTGGGTTTTCGAACTTTAGATAGCGGGGGTTAAAATAATTTAAATTGCGCAAATTGTTATAAAACTTTTTCTTCATGTTAAATTTTACCATTTCATTTGTTTAGCATTTTTTTCTTTTCAAATTTTTTTTTGGTAATTCAGTAATTGTGCGTTCCATTTCGGTAATTGATTTGAGTTCCGGGTTTTAAGAAGTATGACAAGATATAATTTTTTTTTGGTATGTCGCAAAAGGGGTGTTGGGAACTTAGGTTTAAGCTCCGAATTTGGGTTTTTGATTGAAACAACTTTTAACTTTTTAATAAATATTAACATATATACACATACATATTAAGTACGGATTTACAATTACTCCTTTTCACAACTTCTTCTTTTTACGACTACCTTATTACTGTCTTTTATTAATTTTTACTTCTTCAACTTGCATTTCTCAACTAGTGGTCTTATTATTTTTAACCAATGAAATTTAGATCACCTGACGAATTGAAACAATGAAACTACACTTAGTAACAAGCTCAAAAATGCTTGTACATGATAAAAAGAACATGCAACTAACAATTGTTATACATTGCGAAATACAAGTTCTTGGTAACGCAACCCGATTCCTTTCTTGACATTTTTGTCTTTATCTAAATTTACTTTACCAATAAAATATAATAATATTTATGAACTTTACAACATCCCTCCCCCTTTATTTTTGAAAATTGTACCTAGGGTTAGCTGTACAATTTTCACTAAAACTTTTTTCCTCGATTTGCGTTTCCGCAGACGGTTCGGACATAATTTCTACGTTTAGTTTCTTAAATTTATTCAAATAGTTCAAGGTTTGGAATTACATACAACCATGAATTAGGTGCTGCTAATTGAATATACAATGATTGTTTTAACTTTATTACTCGTCTTTCGCAAGAAAAGGGTATCTCTTTAGTTGGAACAAATAAACTTGCTTCACATCCTCCATGTATGTGAACTAAATGTATTGGTTTATTTTGTTGACAAATATACATATTGAACAACGATTTACATTTAGAAATTTCCTTGAATGACATTAAGAAATAGTGTTGTTTTACAGAATCTATGATAAGATATGGACTTCTGGGCTTAATGAACATAAAATTAGAATTATTTACGGCAAATGGCAAACTAGACATTTTTATTACATTATATTTACGCGATTCTACTAAGGGTATTAAAATAACAAAATTCAATTTATTTTCATAAAAGTATACATTAGTGGTTACTAAATTATACAATGAATGAATACTTTCAATGGTAAGAGCTACTGGAGAATCCGCTCCCTCTAAATATTCGTGTAAATTTGATAATTGTTCAATTAATTTTACTGGACTAATTACTAAAGGATGTAGAATATCTCTTTGAGCTAACGTTATAATATTTAAAAGTTTATCCTGATTAGATAGCAAGGATGATAACAAAATTTCATATGACGCCTTGACTTCTTGTAAATTAGCAAAAATTAAATCAAAATTTTGAATAGAAGTTATGTTTTTGTTAACCGCATTTACGTGTTCCGTGAAGGTATTTAAATTTTTGTTTACTTGAACTAAAATTGAAGAAGAACTAATTACATGAACGGTGTTTTCTAGAATTGATGTCTGTTGTTTTAGAAGATCTCTTAATTGGTTTTGGTCCGTTTGCAATTTTTTTATTTGTTTATTATAATATTCAGCATCATTTGCATCTAATGTACCAAATAAAGTTTTAGAAATTTGACCTACTACTAAGATCAAAAGACTTTTTGATTTGTATGAATTTGTTCCGAAATATGAGATAAAAGAACACGTAGTGACGCTTCGCATTTAATAGTATAATTGAATTTATTTAAAGCTCGGCATAATGCTGATATACGGATGGAATAATTGCGAGTTAACTTATATTGAACATAATAATCATCGAGATCTAGGTAAGTTATTAATTTCCAGTTATTATTAGATAATTTTAAATTTCCTATTTGTTCATAGTATAGACCAGAAGCAGTGGTAATGCGTGTAACATTGTAATAATTTTGAGATTGGAAAGACAGTACCGTGTGATAATGTAATAGAACCACGATCCAAGTCAAACGCATCCAACAAAACAGCGAAGAGTTTAAGCAGAACATTGCAATTAATCTGAAACAATATTCAAGTATTTTATATTGTATCGTTAACTACTTAATCAATAAATCTCTTTAATCTATTTACATGTACTTTTATTAATTTGTTTTTTACTTTAATGGTATAATTTACATCTGAGTGTTTTTTAATGATTTCATATGGTCCGGAATATAATGTAAATAATTTTTTACTTTTTCCAATAGAATTTGCTTCATTTCGGAGTAGAACTTTATCTCCTACGTTAAATGGGGTATTGTGAGCATTTTGATCATAGTAAAGCTTCGAAATCTCTTTCTTTTTAATTAGAATATGCGCTTTTTAATGTGAATGTTGTAATCGTGATTTTAATTCATTATAGTAATCATCGTAACTATATAACATCTCAGGACTTTTCATCAATGATGAAGGCAATTGAACTCGTCGTCCGAACAATAATTCGAACGGAGTAAATTCAGTGCTTGTATGAGGAGTGGTATTGTAGGTAAACATGGCAAAAGGTATAAAATCATCCCAACTATCCATGTCACGGTTGATGAAATTTCGCAAACATTCGGTCAATGTTCGATGAGATCGTTCCAGACTACCATTACTCTGTGGATGGTAACTGGTGCATTGAATCTGTTTGATGCTTAATAGTTTACATGTCTCTTTAAAGACTTGACTCATGAAGTTAGTACCTTGATCGGTTACTAGATACTTAGGTGTACCATAACGACATATGATTTCACAAGTGAATGCCCTAGCTATGGTAGTTGCTTCTTGATTTGGAAGAGGTATTGCGATAGAAAACTTTGAGAGGTCATCTTGACATGTTAGGATGTATTTATTGAAGTTTCCTGTTTGATTTAAGGGTCCAACAATATCTAAAAATATTTTCTCGAAAGAATGGGTGTACATTGTCGTGACAACCATGGGAACCTTGGTTTTTTTGAGCATTTAGTTTTTTGACAAATTTCGCATTTTCTTATGAAAAAGTTCTTTTAATTTTTGGAAACAATTGAAAATATTGGAATATTCAGGTTTGTCTGTGGCAAAAGGTTTTACTAGTAAATAGGCTGTTACTTTGTTATCACAAGAAATTATTTCACAATCATTAATCTTTTTATCTTAAAAGAGGTGGAATACTTGTTCGGAATGTGCTTGCTCAGAATCTACCTGGAAAGAAGAGTCAATTAATTTTATATCAGAATTCTCAGGTCCTGATGAGAATTCACCTTCAGTGGCATCGATGATGTTTTTGTTTAAAATAACATGACGTTCTGAATATGCCAGATATTGTTTGTATGAATCATTGGATTCTTTAGTTCCGATATGATATATCCGTGATAAAGAATCTGCATTTGTGTTTTGACTTCCGGGTTTGTATTGAATGGTGTATTCGTACTCTTCTAATTTTATTCGAAACCGTGTAAGACGTGATGATGGATTAGATACAGAGAAAAGGTACACGAGTGGTCGATGATCCGTAATAATTTTAAATTTTCGGCCATAGAGATAAGGTCTGAAATGTTGAACTGACCATACGATGCTGAGAAGTTCACGCTCTATCGTAGAGTAATTTTGTTCGGCTTTGTTTAAGGTACGGCTCGCATATGCGATAGGAAAATCGTAATTTTCATTTTCAGGGATTTGTGAAAGAACTGAACCTATAGCATATTGACTGGCATCAGTTGTTAAAATGAACTCGCGAGAGAAATCTGGATATTGTAAAAGAGGTGACTGTGTTAATTTTTCTTTTAGTTGATGGAATGAATCATGACAAGAAGAATTGAAATCAAATTTAACGTTTTTCTTGAGCAATTTGTAAAGAGGCTGAGCTATAGTTGAGAAATATTTTATAAATCTACGATAATACTAATACTAGACCTAGAAACGACTGTAATTGAGTTTGATTTGTAGGAACTGGAAATTTGAGAACAGCTTCTGTTTTACCGGGATCAGGTTTGATTCCCTTTTCGGATATGATATGTCCTAGATACGTGACTTCAGTTCGAAGAAATGTACATTTATTGGGTTGTAATTTGAGATTATTTTCTCGTAATCGATCGAAAATTTCTATTAACCTGGAATTATGCTCTTGTAAATTACTTCCGTAAACCACGATATCGTCTAAATATACGAAACACTTAACACCTTGCAATCCTGTAAGAACATTATTCATAAGACGTTGGAACGTAGCTGGCGATCCTTTGAGACCCATTGGAAGACGTTTATATTGATAATGACCTTCAAAAGAAAAAGCTGTAAGATGTCGACTAGATTCATCAAGTGGAATCTGATGAAATCGGGAAGCTAAATCAATTACCGAAAAATATTTAGATCTACCTAGTTGATCGAGAATTTCAGTGATGTTGGGTAAAGGATACGCATCGGATTCAGTTACATCGTTTAGTTTTCTAAAATCTACGACGAGTCTCCAGCGTTTTTGACCGTTGTTGTCCGCTTTTTTTGGAACTACTAAAATTGGAAAGTTATATGGAGATTTACTATTTTCTATGATGTCTTCTGAGAGCATTTTCTGAATTTGTGACTTGATCTCGTCCTTTTGAGATTCGGATAATCGATAGGGTCTAACAAAAATTGGGTAATTTGTGGTTAAAGGAATAGTATGCTTTATTGCATCCGTGTGAGTCAATATATCACCTTTTAAATAAAATAAATCGCTAAACTCTTTGCAGACATTTAAAAGTGTTCTTCATCGTTTAAGTGAATTGTTACGTTTTATTTTCCTGTGATTGTCCGAATAGAAATAAAAAATGATTTTTTTTGTTATTCAGTTTATTTTTTTTTGTTTTGGAAATGTTTTTTACATTTGTTGTAGTGACGGAAATCCGAAAATAGTTTCCTTTCCTTTCCCAATATTTCTCTTTATTTCATCCTTGAATGAGAGATGGCGTGAAAGAGATTTTTTCGAATTTCTATAAAATTTTCTGATTGGCTCGATATTTCGAGTTTTTTTTGGTTTTGAGAGGTATTTAGAAGGTGCCTGAGGGTTCCTCTCTCTCTTTTTCGTGGTGTGAACCTGAGTGCGATAACTTCGACGATCAAGTTAATTTTGGTTTAGCCATTTTGGAGTATACAATTTGGTGGTTATTTAATCCATATTTGGGATTCTTCGTCGAAATTAAGTATTGGAATTGATTTTAAATCGTTCCTTTTTTTTACGGATTTACCGGATTAATTTGCATTCATTTCAAAAATCTTTTCATTTTCACACGAGGCCTCGACCATCTGAGGTAGGTTTTTTTATAAAGTTTTTTTTTTTTTTCATTCCATTTTCTATAACTCTCATTCCTAATCTTTAATTAACTATGTAGTAATTTAAAACTTAAGCCCTTAAAGAAAAATTTTCCTAATTAATATTAATTCATTTTTTTTTATTCTTCGTTTCCTCTTTCATAATTCATCCGATTTTTTTTTTAGGCCTCTTTTAACAATTGGAACAAGTTTTTTTGTGACTTTCCTGTTTGCCTATTGAGAATATCGTGACTTGGGATTTTTTTTTTCTTTTGGGGATATTTGACAATCTCAAATAAACTCACATATCAACTTTGGAATTGGAAACACTATCGACGTACCTTTTCCTTATTCCATTTATTTTTGGACAACCGTCACTGGAACAGGGGATTCTGTAAGCATAAGAAGAGACTTCTTCGGACCGGAACACCTGAGGTTAGAAAAGAAAGTTCATTAAATCAAAATAATTAGTACTTACCTGGATTAGTTAGTCATATATACATATATATAGGTTTAAACTTACCTAGAATTTCATTTGTTTATAATTTTTTTTTTTCTGTTTATAAAATTTTCAATTTATTATTAATTTAATATTTACTTTTGATTTATTTGATTTAGAGTCGTTTAATTTGATTTCATTTATTTTTTTTTGTCTTCAAAAAAATTGTATTCAGATTTCAATATTTTTTTTTTGTGTTCTTTTTATTTAATCTTTAATTTTTTTTTATTGTGGTCTCAAGTTTGTCAAACTTTTCAGATCAGACGTTTCATTTATTTTGGTTCATTTTGTTTTGTTGTTATTGAAATCTTGATTTATTTCATTTTGTTAATTTTTTTTTATTTTTTAATTTCTTTTGATCCAGGCATTTATCTTTATACCTTTAGGTATATATATATATTTTTTGAGGTTGTTTTTTTAATTTTTTTTTTAATTTAATTAAACATCATTATATTATTTCTATTCCAACAACTTTTATTCGTTGAATGTTGTGTCGTTACTGCTTTCCTTTATTTAACACCCTTGACGTCGCAGTTCGTGAGAGTTGGAGGATCAACTGCGTGGCGCCATATAAATTATTCCCAGCCCTTCTTCACTGAGCCGGCCAAGGACCTTCAACTCAAACTTATTAAGGAAATAGTAACATTTTCTTCTGTGCTGTATATTTTGTGTACTATTAGGTTTTGGCGTCATAATTTTTGGCGCCCAACGTGGGGCGCGATATTAAACGTTGGCCAACCTAGAGGGAGAACTTGATGGGTGCTGAATTTTTTTTAGAGACAAGAGATTTTTTTGGAATTTTGTGACGTATCTCTTTTCTATTTCTTTCTATCTGTCCTTGTTTTGGGTTTCTGGACATTGTGTAGTTGCTATTATTATTATGGAAGGACAGTTAGATGTGAGCAGGTTAAATATAGATGCGTTGCGTTACGAGCTTCGTATTCGTGGTATTATTGAGCAATTATCTCGAGATGAAATGCGTACGACTTTACGAAAACTTATAAAATTAGAGAAAAGTTCAACTTTTGATATGCCGGACTATCCCTTTTCTTTTGAAGAGGACTTAAAAGCAATTCGCGAAGATTTGATCGTAGTAAAGGAAAAAATCGATAATTTTTCGGGTACTGCAAAGAACTCTGAATTTAGGGGAATTGATAATCGTTTAAGATATTTGTTTGGACGCGCTAATCGATCGATTCCTAAAAATCCGGAAGATAAAGATATTAAGATGGGTCTCGTGACTCAAATAGTAACATTGTCGTCAAAATTAGAGTTGAAGACTAAAGCGACTTCAACACCTAGCAAAACGGTGTCAAACCTTAGCGTCGTTGATATTGAAAGCGGATCGAGTGCGATTGGTACCTCATCGGAGGACAGTGACGTTCCTGACGATGTTTCCGGTCCATCAAAACTTAATACAGTAATTAAATGGGGAATAAATTTTTCGGGCGACGGTAAGAGTTCGCTAAGTGCTTTCTTGGAACGCGTCAATGAGCTTAGAATCGCGAGAGGTGTCTCAAAATCGATTTTATATCTTTCCGCGGTAGACTTGTTCAAAGATCAAGCATTAATTTGGTATCGCGCTAACAGAAATAATTTTGCAAATTGGGAGCAACTAGTAGACGGGTTAAAATCGGAATTCCAACCTATAGATTACGATGATCGTCTTTTTGAAGAAATTAGACATCGAACGCAAGGGCCTAGCGAATCAATCGGTATTTATGTATCCGTAATGCGGAATTTATTTGCAAGATTAAATACGCGAGTTTCCGAGAGTAAGCAAGTTAGAATAATGCTTAAGAATTTAACACCCGCTTTTCAGCGACAACTTTCATTAGTAGAGGTAGAATCGGTGGAACAATTATTACGGTTAGGAAAGAAATTAGAAGCTACAAAATTGTCGGTAGATAATTATGTGCCCCCGAGTCGTGCATCAAAAGTTCTTGAACCAGATCTAGCTTACGCGCAGGCAATCGCTCCGGTAGAAGCTGCGGTAGTCACGGAAATATCTTCGAAAGTAAATACCACGTGTTGGAATTGTCAGAAAAGCGGACACCAAGCGCGAAATTGTCAAGAACCAAAGCGAATTCATTGTTATCGCTGTGGCAAGTTAGGAGTAACGGTTAGAAATTGCGATAAATGTTCGGGAAATGGTCGAGGAAGAAGATGGTAGACCGGTGTCTTCTTCAGCCGAGTTTAAAGCCGGTAGATGTATTGTTGGATTATGTCTTCTCTTACGTGCGTGGGGACGAACGCCCTTATATTGAAGTAAATATTATGGGTATCAAAGTCGTTGGTTTACTTGATTCGGGAGCTAACCGTACCTTAGCGGGAGAATCGGGAATCGCTATAATAAAGCAATTAGGTTTAGACATTCATAATTCAAACGAGAGAGTTACGGTGGCGAATGATGCCGTTTGTCGAGTCGAGGGTAACGTGAACGTTATGATAGAATTGGAAGGCAGGAGTAAAGTTATAAATATTTTGTTAGTACCGTCGTTAAGGCATACATTGATACTCGGAATAGATTTCTGGCAGAAGATGGGCATCGTCCCTGATTTAAGAAATAAAATATGGTCATTTAGGGAAAATCCACCACAGATATCGGTACATGCAATTCAGTCTCGGGCGGAATTGAGTTCGGGAAATGAGGGTCGGTTACGCGAGTTTGTTGATAACATTTTTGATAAAACGGATACTAACGTATTAGGACACACTAATTTAGTAGAACACCATATAAAAGTAGACCAAAATATCTTACCAATAAAACAAAGATACTATCCGTTATCACCAGCGATGCAGAAATTGGTAGACCGTGAACTTGATGAAATGTTAAAGATGGGGATTGTTGAGAAATCTAATAGCCCGTGGTCATCTCCTATTTTGCTAGTACCCAAACGTGACGGAAGCCATAGATTTTGTGTTGACTATCGTAAATTAAATCGTGTGACACAAGCAGACGCATATCCGCTTCCACAGGTGTCATGGACCTTAGATAAGTTGCGTGACGCGAGATTTCTATCATCTATCGACATAAAATCAGCCTATTGGCAAATACCGGTTGCGCAAAGTAGTAAGAAGTACACGGCATTTACCGTCCTTAATCGCGGCCTCTTTCATTTTAATCGGATGCCTTTCGGTCTATCAAATGCCCCTGCAACGTGGCAAAGGTTTATCGATGATGTGGTTGGCAATGATCTTGACCCGTACGTGTTCGTTTACCTAGACGATATTATTATAGTAACCCCTGACGTGGAGAAACATTTTGAAATTTTGGAAATTTTGTGCAATAAGTTAAAGTCGGCTGGTTTGACTATTAATCGCGAAAAATGTCAATTTTTTAGAGAATCGTTGAGTTATTTAGGTTACGTCGTAGACGGAACGGGATTGCATGTAGACCCAGAAAAGGTCAAAGCGATCTTAAATATACCTACCCCGCGTAAAGTATCTGAAGTACGTAGATTGATCGGTATGGCTTCATGGTACAGACGATTCGTACCAAATTTCGCGACGGCTATTTCACCTTTAACTGCTTTGCTTCGGAAAAATACTAAATTCGTTTGGGATAAGACGTGCGAGAAGTCGTGGGATTTTATACGAGATAAGTTGATCACGGCTCCTATCCTATCACGACCTAACTTCAATAATGAGTTTCTGATCCAAACCGATGCGTCAGACTTTGGCATTGGTGCGGTTTTGAGCCAAAGAGACGAGGAGGGAGAGAAGGCTATCGCCTATCTAAGTCGTTCCTTAACTGCGCAGGAGAGAAAATATTCGACAACAGAAAAGGAATGTCTTGCTGTATTATGGGCCATCGAAAGATTAAGGCCGTACGTTGAGGGATCGCATTTCACTGTTATAACAGACCACTATTCTTTGGTGTGGTTGAATAACCTCAAATCACCCACAGGAAGATTGGCAAGATGGGCAGTAAGATTACAGCAATACAATTTTTCCATAGTACATCGAAAAGGAAAAGAACATCTGGTACCTGATTCATTATCAAGATCGGTTCCTGTGGTAGACGAAGTGGAAGTTGGAATTGGGATCATGGATGGTTGGATAATGAAAATGATGAAGCTCGTGGAAGAAAAACCTGACAGGTTTCCAGATTATCGTGTGGACCACAATGAATTGTACAAGAAAATTAAGTTAAAACATCCGAACCTACATGATAATTTCGATGGGTGGCGAAAGATCGTTCCGAAGAGAAAACGGTGGGAATTAATCCAGGATTTTCATAATAAACCTGAAATTGGAGGTCATCTGGGGATTTTTAAGACTCTGTCTCGTTTGAGTCAACAATTTTACTGGCCTAAGATGAGGTGCGATGTGATTAGATTCGTCAAGGGATGTGAAACCTGTCAAAAAGCTAAACCTGAGCAAAAACAACCAGCTGGATTGATGAAGAGCCATTT
The DNA here is from genome assembly GCA_036711965.1 of Onthophagus sagittarius. Classification (NCBI taxonomy): domain Eukaryota; kingdom Metazoa; phylum Arthropoda; class Insecta; order Coleoptera; family Scarabaeidae; genus Onthophagus; species Onthophagus sagittarius. The sequence goes on from JASERS010000015.1 coordinate 245,175, forward strand.
AAATGCGAAGATGCCATGGCAACACATAAGCATCGATCTCATTGGACCTCTCCCGAGGAGCACTAAGGGATTCCAGTATATATTGGTGGTTTTGGACACGTTTAGTAAATTTCCTTTGGTGTTTCCTTTAAGAAGAGCGACAACAACTTCGATAAATAAATGTTTGGAAGAAAATGTATTTCTTATGTACGGGGTTCCGCAAGAAATATTGTCGGATAACGGCGCTCAATTTACATCGGCTCAATATAGAAAACTCCTTGAGAACTATTATATCAAACCCAAATATACTCCTGTGTATCACCCCCAATCCAATCCCACCGAAAGACTAAATCGGACCATAAAAACTATGTTGGTCTCTTATGCTAGTGATAATCATAGGACGTGGGATCAATATCTATCGAAAGTTGTTTGCGCCTTGAGGTCAACAAAAAATGAAACAACGGGTTATTCTCCTTATTATGTTAATTTCGGTCGTGAGATGATATTGGATGGTAGGGTATATAGTGAAATTCGTAGCGGGGTAGGCGAGGCGGATCTTAGAACTCGCGGTAGATTTTTCGTGCCATTATTCAAAGAAATCCATGACAGAATGAAACTTGTCGCGGCTAAATCAGGTGACCGCTATAACTTAAGACGGCGCGGTTTAAAATTTCAGGAAGGGGATGTAATTTTGCGTAGAAATTTTGTTTTATCAGATGCCACGAAAGGCATAGCTGCAAAAATGGCTAATAAATTTGTAGGACCGTACCGGATACGCAAAAAGGTTTCGGATAACATTTATGAATTGGAAGACATGGACGGACGTGAAATTATAGGGAAATGGTCAATAACATACCTTAAACCATTTCATGAGACTAAATCCTCATAAAAGAGGAAATGTTTTGATTGTTCTTAATTTTTGTTGTCTTTCGGGTATTTTGGGATTGTTGGCCTATTAACTAATATTATTTTTGTGGGGGTCACTTTTGTTGTATTAATTTAATTTTAGGGTTTTGGCGTAGAAATTTTCTTCTGATAAAATTTCTTTGAGGTAAAGGGGGAATTGTTACGTTTTATTTTCCTGTGATTGTCCGAATAGAAATAAAAAATGATTTTTTTGTTATTCAGTTTATTTTTTTTTGTTTTGGAAATGTTTTTTACATTTGTTGCAGTGACGGAAATCCGAAAATAGTTTCCTTTCCTTTCCCAATATTTCTCTTTATTTCATCCTTGAATGAGAGATGGCGTGAAAGAGATTTTTTTGAATTTCTATAAAATTTTCTGATTGGCTCGATATTTCGAGTTTTTTTTGGTTTTGAGAGGTATTTAGAAGGTGCCTGAGGGTTCCTCTCTCTCTCTTTTTCGTGGTGTGAACCTGAGTGCGATAACTTCGACGATCAAGTTAATTTTGGTTTAGCCATTTTGGAGTATACAATTTGGTGGTTATTTAATCCATATTTGGGATTCTTCGTCGAAATTAAGTATTGGAATTGATTTTAAATCGTTCCTTTTTTTTACGGATTTACCGGATTAATTTGCATTCATTTCAAAAATCTTTTCATTTTCACACGAGGCCTCGACCATCTGAGGTAGGTTTTTTTATAAAGTTTTTTTTTTTTTCATTCCATTTTCTATAACTCTCATTCCTAATCTTTAATTAACTATGTAGTAATTTAAAACTTAAGCCCTTAAAGAAAAATTTTCCTAATTAATATTAATTCATTTTTTTTTATTCTTCGTTTCCTCTTTCATAATTCATCCGATTTTTTTTTTAGGCCTCTTTTAACAATTGGAACAAGTTTTTTTGTGACTTTCCTGTTTGCCTATTGAGAATATCGTGACTTGGGATTTTTTTTTTCTTTTGGGGATATTTGACAATCTCAAATAAACTCACATATCAACTTTGGAATTGGAAACACTATCGACGTACCTTTTCCTTATTCCATTTATTTTTGGACAACCGTCACTGGAACAGGGGATTCTGTAAGCATAAGAAGAGACTTCTTCGGACCGGAACACCTGAGGTTAGAAAAGAAAGTTCATTAAATCAAAATAATTAGTACTTACCTGGATTAGTTAGTCATATATACATATATATAGGTTTAAACTTACCTAGAATTTCATTTGTTTATAATTTTTTTTTTTCTGTTTATAAAATTTTCAATTTATTATTAATTTAATATTTACTTTTGATTTATTTGATTTAGAGTCGTTTAATTTGATTTCATTTATTTTTTTTTGTCTTCAAAAAAATTGTATTCAGATTTCAATATTTTTTTTTTGTGTTCTTTTTATTTAATCTTTAATTTTTTTTTATTGTGGTCTCAAGTTTGTCAAACTTTTCAGATCAGACGTTTCATTTATTTTGGTTCATTTTGTTTTGTTGTTATTGAAATCTTGATTTATTTCATTTTGTTAATTTTTTTTTATTTTTTAATTTCTTTTGATCCAGGCATTTATCTTTATACCTTTAGGTATATATATATATTTTTTGAGGTTGTTTTTTTAATTTTTTTTTTAATTTAATTAAACATCATTATATTATTTCTATTCCAACAACTTTTATTCGTTGAATGTTGTGTCGTTACTGCTTTCCTTTATTTAACACCCTTGACGTCGCAGTTCGTGAGAGTTGGAGGATCAACTGCGTGGCGCCATATAAATTATTCCCAGCCCTTCTTCACTGAGCCGGCCAAGGACCTTCAACTCAAACTTATTAAGGAAATAGTAACATTTTCTTCTGTGCTGTATATTTTGTGTACTATTAGGTTTTGGCGTCATAGATCCATATTGATTTCAGCTTCTATCTGTTTAATTCGTGAACATCCATTATTTGTTTGAAAGTCTATTACGTCATAGTTGTTTAAATTAACGAATTCAATTTGTTTTACATTTACTTTTACTGGAATTTCAGTGGAATTTAATATGGTAACCTGACAAATTCCGTTTTTAGGAGCTGTGATCGAATTACCAACTATTACGCTTGGACTTAGTTCTTTTTGAAGACACAACTGAGATTCGTTACACTTAGTAGGAATTAGAACTCTGGATTCGGTACGAGCTGGTATGTTAATGAAGTCGATATTGAAAATTTTAAATGAGTACACATTATCATTTATTTTTAATACAAGCATCGGAATCGAATAATTTATAGTGGCTTGAAATTTTATTAAAAAATCTTTTCCAAGAATTCCATCGTAAGATATAGGAAAATCATCAGATACAATATGGACTGAGTGTTTAAGCGAAACTGATTTATCAAGAATAAATTCACCTTGACAAGAACCTAAAGAAGAATTAACTTCGTCGGTTATACCTTTAAATCGGAGTTTATTATTCGTGTCACTGATCGAGTTATCGTCGGTGCGATTAAGTTTCAAAATAGTGACATCGGATCCTGTGTCGAGCAAAAGATTAGCGACCTTGTTAACAGCAATGTTGAGCGGAATAGTAACAATAGACGAAGATAGATGTATTGTATTTACGTTATAAACTTCTTGATTTAAATGAATCGAATTAGAAGATTTAGCGGAAGTAGTGGAATTGATGGAAACAGCGGAATTGGTAGAATCAGTGGAAACAGCGGAATCAGTGGATACTGTGGAAACAGTGGATTCAGTGGAATCAGTGGAATCAGTGGAAACAGTGGATTCAGTGGATACAGTGGAATCAGTGGAAATAGTAAGAACAGAGGTATTAGCGAAAATAGTAGAGTTGTGGGACGTCGATTGATTTGATTGAAAATTTGATTGATTTGGAGTTGTTTGATTTAAGCAGATTTGATATCTTGGACTTGAGTCGCACTGCTCGTCGTGACTCGTCCTGATCCGTTTCCCGAAACTTGAGAAGGTTGTTTATTTTGTTGAGAAGAGGTCGTTCGCTGGTGTACGAATATGGAATTTGTCAATCGCGCATTATCATCGCTATGTTCGCGACGATTACGCGAATTATTATACTGTCGCTTTCGGCATTCCTCTATGGTATGCCCGGGATCTTTGCAATATCGGCAAATGATGGTTAAATTGTGCACGTTTGCTTCACGCTTTATTTCTGTTTTGGGATATTTTGGGAAAAAATTCGAATTTGAATAACAATTTGCGGCTATATGATTAGGTTTTCCACATTTAAAACATTTTTGACGGTTCTTTTGATTTTGATTACTAGAATTTGTGTTTGGGAAATTTTACATTTCGAAATTTTGGATTTCGAAGAGATGCACTGTTTCACCGCACTTGGTATAAAGAGATGCACTGTTTCACCTGGTATAACGTTGACGACGATCTCCAGGGCGTTGCTCGACTACGTACGAATTTTACGTTCGTTGTCTACAAGCGATGATCCCCTTTTCCTATCGGCTACGATTTTTACACCTTTTGTGGTTGCTTTCTTCTACTAGTGTCTATTGTGGTTGTTTTCCTACAATCGGTACCCCACACCTGACACCACTTTTGTTGGAAACTTAGGTTTACAACAAACTTAACTTAGGTTTTGAAACATCTTTTAACTTTTTAATAAATATTAACTATATTAAGTACGGAAGTACAATTACTCCTTTTCACAACTTCTTCTTTTTACCACTACCTTATTACTGTCTTTTATTAATTTTTACTTCTTCAACTTGCATTTCTCAACTAGTGGTCTTATTATTTTTAACCAATGAAATTTAGATCACCTGACGAATTGAACCAATGAAATTACACTTAGTAACAAGCTCAAAAATGCTTGTCCATGATAAAAAGAACATGCAACTAACAATTGTTATACATTGCGAAATACAAGTTCTTGGTAACGCAACCCGATTCCTTCCTTGACATTTTTGTCTTTATCAAATTTACTTTACCAATAAAATATAATAATATTTATGAACTTTACAACAGGGGTATGTATATAAGTTGTACCGGAAATTGTCTCGGTCACTTTTGTCACTTGTAACAGACAGCGAGTCGTGTAGAGTAAGAGTGTAGTAGTGTCCTTTTCGACATTTTGGAAAAAATTTTAATTTGGAATTTTGTCAAATTTGGTCAGGTCGTGGACGTTTTCGCAATTGGCGGATCATTCACTCGTCTCTTAAATCAATAAATTTTTTTTATTAACGGGATTCCCGGATTAAGAAACAGGCTGCTGATTTTGTTTAAATAAATTATATTTCGCCTCTTAACAACGTGTGAGGTAAGCGAGTACCGAAATTCTTCTATTTTGTTAATCAGTTTATAATTGCATACAATTTTGTGATAAGATAGAGAAAAAGAAATTAAGAAAAGAAAGTAATTAAAATTGTGTCATACATTAGATTAGAAAAAAAATAAAGGTTCTTGCAGAAAAACCAATTAATTAATTATAAATATGTAAAATTGATTTAAGTTTAGATTAGGAAAAATAAAAGTTCATGCATTAAAAAAAAATAAAACTTATTCTAATTTAAAACTAATTATGGGAAACCATTTTTAGGCGGCAACTGTACGGCATACATTTATCTATTATTGAAAGTCTCGTGTGATGTCGACGATATTATGATTTCAAATACCTCTGGAAGCCATTTTTGAAGTTCGACAAAACCTTTAAAAAAAAAAGGTGTTGAACCATCACGTTGAAGAAGTTTGGATCGTTTCCTTCCGTCTCCACCATCAACTGAGGATTTTCTCTCTGAAGTAATTTTTTTATTGGACATCTAAAGGTCAGAACATTGAATCCTAATAATTTTTTTTATTGTAAAAGAAAAAAAAAACATCTTAAATTTTGCAAAATTTTTTTGTTTCCCTTGTAAAATTTTCATTATAATAATTAATTTCCTTTTAAAAAATTGTTCATTAAGAAAAAAAAACTTTAAATTTTATTGACTTTTGGTTGTATAAAAAAATAGTAATACATTTTATAATTTTGTAAAGATTGTTTGGGGTTTTCATCTCTTTCTTTTTTGATTCGATTTTCATTTAAATTTTAAATTTACCCCAAAATCATTGAGCTCATGGTTTTAGGGAAATTTACGTGATCAAGTAAGAATTTATTTTTGGCTTTTCATTCTCAAGCAGTAAAAATTAAAAAAAAAATAATTGTTTACTTAATTTTTTTTAAATTCCTTCGGGAATAGTCATAAATAGTTTTTTTTATTTGTTTTACTTTGTTTCATTTGTTTTTTTATTATACAAATCGAGCTTTGTCTAAAATTTTGTCGTTGTTATTATTGTATCTTAAGCCTATTCCATTTCATCTTCATTTCCTCGTTGGTGAACGACGTGGTGTTAACGAGGTGGCGTCTTAAATAAATAACGAACCTCCCCGTCTCCTTTGGGTTTAGCTGGGTAACCGCGTCAACAACCATTTTTTTTTTAGGTGATACAATAATTTCATTTAGACGATTTTGGGTGGTCAATATTTTTTTTCCCTTGTATTAATAGTAGGCGTAACATCTTTATTTTAGATTTTATTTAATAAGTATAAAGGTGTTTACAAATCGATGTTAACTTTTGATCTAATTTATCGATCGTTGATTACCAACATACTATCCCTGTCTAACAACTGGGTGATTTGAACTTTAACCTCGGTTGATTGGTTTGTTTCCGTAAAATTCGGTAATGAAGACTAAAACATTCGCGATGAATGCGAATGTTTGGTAATTTATCGAGTTTAGACATAATACACGATCACGCCGACGACGGAAAAATATTGATTTGTAGTTACAATTTTAATCTATTTATACTTTTTGGTTGTTTTGGAGGTTTTGTCCTGTCGATATCTTTATAGCTACCGCAGAAAAAAATAGAGAACGTCGCCGCGTTCCGAATACACCTCAAAATTTTCGGTAAGACTTGCCTGACACTTGAGCCATAAAGAAACTGTAGCAGAAATACTAAGCGTTCATCAAGGAGCTCAATTTGCCCAAAACCTTTAAAGTGTTCAAGTTATAATAGATTTTATTGGACATAATTGATGGGGAAGGGTTCATTTGTTGGAATTTAGTTACTGCATCTTTTATTTCGAGTTTGTATAAACCTTGGTTTCAAATAAAATTATTTGCACGGTATTACTCTATTATAATAATACAAAGATGTAATTAGTTTATTGCACTTGCAATTGATTTTCGGCTTACACTCAATTAAAAAAACCCAATGTTGATAATCTTAAATCTCCTCGTCTTACCCTCTTTGTTACAAAATTATTCATATTTCTCGTACGAAATGTAAATAAACACGTCTAGAAGACGAAGTATTGGATGTTCTTTACGTATGAGGGTCTGGCTTAATAGAAAATAAACTCTGTCGTCTGAGCCCCTCAAAAACTAACCGACCTGGTAAAATACTTTTATACTAAATGTTCTGCCGCTGATAGTAACTTACAATGTACTATGTTCATCATACATTATGATTTGGATTGTTTACTTTGTTTTATTTAAAACCTATCCAGGTGGTTATGGAAAGAAAAAACAATTGCAGGCAATTTGACACAACATTAGACTCAACTACTGTAACTTAATTAAATGAATTAAATTTAATTGTTTGTTCACGTTTTTCTTTTAGAATTAATTCGATACCACTTTTAATTTACACAATTATTTAAAAAGAGCCACTGATTAAAGCATAGCAGTGATCATTGCTTGTGAAATAGTAAATTAAGAGGAACAAAGCGTACATTATACTTTTAACCTAGCTGCTATACATCAGAAGTTCTATTGCATTTTCCGAAGATTGTAAAACGCTAAAAAAAAAGAACATTTTTTTCTCAAAAAAAATAAAATTCAGACTTATAAAAATGACGAAATTAGTACTCATCTGGTATAACCGGAAGTACAAAATAATTTCTTTTGTGTCCTAATAATCCGTTTTTCTAGACTAATTATGCATTCCAAATGGTTTGCTTAATAATAAATAAAAATATGGGGTGAGCCACTTTTGAGGGACACCCGGTATTTAAAAAAAGAAAAAAAAAAGATCATCCATCCACGCTAAATAAAAATCACTCAATCTCCATTCATCATTAAACAAACATGTATACAATTAGTTACAATTTATACAATTTTTTCTTTTCTTTGAAACATAGGTTTTTGAAACAACCCTGGAAAAAAAGACGTTAAGCTATTTCGTCAGAACTATAATTCCCATATCACTTTGGGCCAGTATTTCCAAAGGAAATTTGCTGTATTTTCTTGTTTACGTCAACATTCCTATGTCTGTGAACAGTCTAGATTAAAGTCAGATTTCTTTTTGCTAAAAAAAGAAGTCAATTCATCGAAGTTATACATTTTTTTGTATTATATAAATTGTAAGTTGTTTAGACTTACCGATTTAATTTTTCTTTACTTCACTTACTTCAAAATAATTTCTCCAGATCTTGATTATTCTTTTGTTAATTTTTTTCCGAAATTTGTCGTTTAATTATTAGTTTTTTTTTAAGATGCGTCAGTGTAGTAGGGGAATTGTTCATTTCAGTTTTGATTACGAATTTTTGTTGGTTTTCTTTGACGTTATATTACGTTATATTATATTTCAGGTTTTTTTGTTATCCCCTTATTATCCGAGACAACTCTTATTTTTTTTATTATTGTCGAACAGTTACATACATATATATATAGCGAGTGAGTTATTAGTATCCCGGCGGACGACAGTTTTTTGAATGGAACCACCCAATATATTTTATCATATTATGATTACCACTAAATTTGTTAATACAACCATGTATGCTACTAATAAATCGAGTTTATGGTTTCTGTGATATTCAATTATTTCTTTAAAATCTGTACATTGCAGTATCTTTTTAAAAATGATATAAACACGACATTTTTTCAGACATTTCTTTGAATCCCTGCCAGATAATAGTCTAAGTACATGACACTATCCACAGACATGAAATACGCCATACAGCGTGTTCATAACGTTTAGCTACTTTTGATGTTTTTCAAATAGCTTTTTCTGAAGTTGGTTAAATGGAACACCTGTATATTGTATGCTGGTTGAATTGCCCACCAGATTCCCTTTAATTAATGGTAAGTATGATATATATCTAACTTTAATACTTTTCCTTATGTTTAGGATTTTTTTTTAGGATTTAAAAAGAGGTGTGATAAAATATGCCATTATTGCACTTAATATTATATTCTGTCTATTTTTATCAGTTTTTTTTTGTTTTTCCTTTTATTATTTGATTAATACTTTATAATGTAAAATAATTCTTCTGTCTAATATACCAAATTTTTATGCGACTTGGTACTTTATAAAACTTACAAAGAATTGTGTAATAAGATATCTTGTTGTGGTACCATACAAATTTGTTTTTTATATTTTTATCAGGTTTTGCTTCTTTATTTATTAATAATAATATTTTGCAAAAATTTCCAAAATTAAGTAAACATTACATTTAAAGTACATGTGAGCCTGTCGGTTTCGTCATAGATGTAGATCAACTTATTTAATTCTTCTTTTATTTTGCAAAATATTTGTAATGAATAAATGATCTAAACCTGATAAAAATTCAAAAAATAAAATTATATTGCATCACAATTGTATATTCTATAACATGAATCTTTTTCAATTTCATAAAGTACTAAGCCGCATTTAAGTTGGATATGTGGCAGCAAAATTATTTTACGAATGCGACCTTAAGTACGGAAGGATTGTAAAACGACTATAAATGCCATGTACGGTGTCTCCACCTAAACGTAAATTTATGTATTAACTACCGTCTCTTGAAGGCGTGATTTATTTAAACAATGTAACCATTTAAGTTTGATGTAGCACATAATATGTGCTATAGGATTTATATTAAAAACCTTATTTGCAATTATTGTTACCTTAAATATTTTTTGACCGTATTTTTTCAATGTCCTGAGACAAAAATCAAACTTATTTAAAAATAAAAATCATTTTAAATTACTTTCGGATATAATCGTTATGGAAATAAATTTACCCAATCAACTATTTAAATATTTGGAGTGAACCATTAATAAAAATTATTATAAGCATTTTATTGTTTATTTAGTATATACAATTTTTAATTCTCTATAGTACACTCTATAGTACTCTATAGTTCTCTATAGTACATGTACATCTCCCCATATCTCGCCCCTATCACCTCTCTCATCCATTTTTTACCCACGCCCCTCTCTCAAAAAACCTGCTTCCTGTCCATTGCCTCCTCCCTCAGCTCGCTACACCCTCTCAGCATGTGTTCCAGCATCTCCCAATCTTTACCACATAGCCTACACCTCCTCTCAACATCGTCCGCCCTGTATCTATTTCCTCTCTCCTCATTGCCACAGCGGAATCTGGCCACCAATCTCTTCCCTTCGTCATCCCCCTCCATCAACAAATACTTTGGCCGCTCCTTTGTCTCTATCTCCCTATACCCTTCATTGTATCTCCTTTCTCGTATCTGTAACCTTCTTTCCTGCTTCTGTATATCCCTGTCCCTATCTCTCAGTTCCCTCCACATTTCGACTCTTTCCGCTCTACTGTTTTCGATGCCAATTAGTACGTATCCCACCCTTCTATAATATTCTTTCCTGTCTCTTTGCCCATAGATCGGCCTCCTCCTCTTAATTTCCTTTCAGCATTCTCCCAGGATCTTGAACTGCGGTCTTGTTTCTATCATTTCCTCATACTTCACCGCTCTTCCAGGAAGGAAAATATCCTTCCAGGACCCTCATCATCTCCTGCATCTCCCCCGCCTCTCTAGCCACGACCACCAAATCGTCCGCATACGCCAAGGCATGTATCTTTATTCCTCCAATCACCACACCACCCATTTGCCCCCTCGCAAGTTTCTTTTTCAAGTCCGTCGTATACATTGCAAATAGTGTGGGACTAAGCGGGCACCCCTGTCTCAAACCTTTTGATTTACATCTTATTCACGCTCCCTATCAGTTGTTCTGTGATACCTTCCCTCCTCATTACCTCCCAGAGCTTCTCTCTATCTACGTTATCGAATGCAGCCTTCAGGTCAATAAACAATCCACATAGCTTTCCCCCCCTTCTTGTTCAACTCCCTATCTATCAGGTGTTTCAGAATATTGTCAACAGTATCTTTGCATAAATTTTGAAACTTGTGTCCAGCATAGTAATCCCTCTATAATTGCTCACAACCATTTTATTCATACGTCGTTTATTACCTTCCATAGCTTCTTCTTCACTGTCTCCGTCGCCTCCTACCACGCTTCATTGTGGATCTCATCCTCTCCTGGCGACCTTTCCCTCTTCAGTCCCCTCAACACTGCTTCTATTTCTTCCCGAGTTATATCTTCTCCTCCTTGCACACCTCGCTCTCCCGCTCCCATTGCCCTCTCTTCCACCCCTCCCAACAATCCCATGAAATAGGTTTTCCATTCACTCATTTGTATATTTCTTCTGACTTTCTCTCTTCCCTACCTCATCCTCTTTAAGTATCTCCATACTTCATTGTCCCTTTCCTTCAGCTCCCTCTTCTTTTTCTTGCATTCTTCTTTGTAGTTTCTTCTGGCCTTTATATATACCTATCTCTACCTCGACGGAACCATTAATATTACTTGTGCTATTAAAATATAATATCATTTGCAACTCACCGTTCTTTATAACCTTATCTGTAAATTTTTATTTTAACCTTCTCTTTTAGAGTTTTGTTAACACCTTTTTCAAAACAATTCTATTTTACATGACAAGTTTGTCCTAAATTGGTATAAAATACTAACTTATTCAAGACACAAGACACGATTGTCTTCTTTGTTTATATAGAACAATCGCATTGTTTATAAAACAACAAATGAAGTATCAGTTTAGTACTTTAAGTGTATTTTCAATCATGATACCCATACACCATTAATATTTTGAATCTTTGTCGTTCGCTAATTGTGCCATATTTGTTTATAATGGCCAAATTGTGGCCAATATGGGTCAATTATAGCTCATACTGCCTTTTTTAATATTAAAAGCTGTCAACGATATTATTTCAACGCCTACCAAAGTTGTATTTGCTGATTTTATATTTTAGAAAATGCAGTTTTTCTCAATTTTTTTCTTATACAACCATATGATTTAATATGTTGGTCGTATAGAAGGATTTATAATCTATTAGAATGCATCCCAAAAAATCTTATGCATCACTTCTAAAATAATAATATTGGTTGTTATAGCAACGAACCAAAAAAAACAACAAAAACAAAAACACATCGCCTGAAGTTGCGCCACAATTAATAAAGAAACTTTTACATGAAACATTCTTCTTTAAAACCACGAACTATTACAACGACTAGAAAAAACTGTGGAGGTCGTAAATCAATCTCAGATAATGGGGCCAACCCGAGCCTAATCACTCACCTTATTATTTCGCTCTTACATTTTTACAGCAGATAATATATTGGATTATTGTAATTATAAAATTGAAACAAATTGTTATGATAAATAAACAGGTAAGAAACGGGTCATTTCCTGCAGTAGTTTCCGAGAATATCTATTGGACGACTTTATACGGTTCTCATGCAGTTATGATAAATAATATGAAAAAAAATTATCAGAAAAATCGCTTAAAAATGATGCGTTCTACATGTACAGTCCAAAGCAAGAGAAGTTGAGGTTTTTTACAAAGATAATGAAATGGTTTTGCTCTCCGCTATAAAACCTCAGTTGTTGGAGATTTAAACCAGAAACATGTTTTGCAAAAATATATCCAAATCCGGAAGAACCGTTTAATTTCAGATGCGAAATTCTTTTTTTGAAAACTTTTCTCAAAGCTTCTCGCAAGAGACCTTCCCCAATAAAATGGATAAAAGAATTCACAACGTGCCAATATTTCGAACCAAACAAAACCAAAATTTAAATCACTTGCGATCTTATTTTCCATGATACTGATTATATTAAAAGGTGATCTCTTTTCCTATAAACAAGACTTTTAAAAAGTGTTTTATATGAAAACACAAATAAAAAAGTATACCTGCGCAAAGTAAAACTTATATCACCTTCTCTCTTCTAAAAGGAGTTGAGAAAAAGAAACGCCAATAATAAATCGTTTAAAAAAATAAAAGAAAAACTTAGGTCGACCAGAACTATGTTGCAAAGATTATTAAACAAAATGTAATCTTGAAAAAATTAATTATTAAACGATTAATAGAAAACAAAATGTAATTATTATAAACAAAATTGCAACTCAAAATCATCACAAATAACAGCATCACAGTACAAGAGGGTAAACTAAACAATAACTTCACATTATAGCAAAAAAATTCATATTGATTTTATTAAACCATATCAATTTTAATAAATCTCTGAAAAAATCCTAAATTTGTTTTGGTAATATCGTTAAATACCTATTGATAAAGTTTCTTCCAATAACATCGTAAGAGATATATAAAATGAAAAGCTTTGGTTTGGCTTAAACGATGTACTTTATTTATTTATTAAAATCTTCGGTGCGACACGTGTTTCGCCAGTTACGGCATTAACAGTCACGACAACATATAGAAAGATGAGAGAACCAAGTCAATATTTATAAAAGTTTATATGTGATTAATAATTACCATCAATGGGCATGTTGTTGAAACAAGGAGATGAAGGGACCTTTTAAATATATACATTGTAGTTATCATAAAACTTTATCAAAAAACTTTATCATCAAAACTTAATTGACTTGGTTCTCTCAACTTTTTATATGTAGTCGTGCCTGTTAATGCCGTAACTGGCGAAACACGTGTCGCTTCGAAGACTTTAATAAATAAATAAAGTACATCGATTAAGCCAAAGCAAAACTTTTCATTTTACAGTTAAATACCTGGTTTTAAACCTTTATTTACATCCGTTCTGAATGTTAAGAATTTTTGGGGTCTTTTGTTTGAGAAAGAAAAATTTATGACACTTCAAAGGTTGGGGTGAGAAAAAAATTAAAAGTAGATTTTTTTCCGACCACGTCTTTAACAAAAACAACGGCCAAAGAATTTAGTGACTAAGAAAACTACATAATATATGCACTGCATAAACATTTTCTTTGGTGGTAATGATCTAATGGTTGTTAGTAAGCCTAAAATTAATAAATGGATTCTATTTACCAAATTTAGCGACCCCTTAAGTAAGATGGAAGCCGAAGATCCAGCGTCAGTCATTTACTTTATATAAATGCATGCGCGTACCGCAATTATAAGCAATTGTTATTCCAACTACCAATAGTACTCAAATCGTCGACGCGGATCTTGAATTATTTTTCTGTAAATTAAGTTTAATTAAATTGTATTAAATAAAAATTAATTAATTAATTAAAAAATGTAATTCCATTACAAGAAATTTGAATACGTCCTGGTATTATTATTTCAGGCTTTGTTGAGGTTTTCACTGTCTTGTCCCACGCGACGTACCGAGAAGTTCTTACGAAACGACTAATTGTCCAAGTTTTTAATTTTCGGTATCCCGCATATAATGAATTGAATTATGCAAATGCAAATAATGAAAACAACATTTTCTAAAAATGTTGAAAGCAACTTGGTTTGACGCTTAATATAATTCTTTATAATGTAGGGTAATTTAAAATTTTTTCTTCCGCTCGTGTAGTAATTATCATAGGTATAATGCAAAGATCGTAAAAGATCGAAATCGTATATGATTTCGGGCTCTAAGAAATTCATATCTGTGATTTTTATTTTCAAATCCTGTTTGGTGAAAAAAAATCAAATTTGAAATGGTTGTAACGTGATGTATTCTTAATAGTAGGCATATTTGACTTTATCATTTTTTTTTTCAAAATGCTGTTTAGGATTTCGGCTGGAAGGATTTCAACGCGTTTTAACCGAAATATATCAAATAATTTCGGTTGTCGAATTTCGTTATCAGGTTTTCAAAATGATCTTTTCCTAATATTTATACAGTATGTGCCCGGATTGAGTTACAAACAGCAAAAAAAAAATTATTACTGATTTTTGAACCTTATCTCATCATAAATAATGCGTCTGACATGTTCAAATCACCAAATCTCACAAATTTTATATATTTCGATTAAAATTGGCATCAATTATAGTACCACTCACGTGTACGTGTGTTTTTTTTAATAATAATATTTTTTAACCATAGAAAAATGTAATATCGAACTTATTTAGGTCTGCAGTAACGATAAATACATAAACGAAATATATGTGTGAAAATACAATTTATTTAAAGTAAAATAAATCTTATACCTTGACATGATTTTTCCAAGCGATAATTATTACTCAGTACTATATCTCGCGGTTGTAAAAAACCCTCAGAAATATCGATTTCAAACAACATCGGTATTATTGGAAGCGTTAAGCGTTGTGTTTAATCGTCATGTGCGTGGCCATGTGATTCGCATTTAGTAACCGGCGTCCGATAGACGCGCCAAAGAAACTTTGTAAATATCGATCGTGAATCGTATGTTACGATTAAGGGGGCGTTTGAATGGCCATTTTATTTGAACTTTTACCTAACTTATAACTTTATATCAAATTATCATGGGAAACTAAATACACAGAATTGAAGTACACATATTTCTTTACTCATTAAAGTATTCTTCTACAAACTCGCTATATTTGAGACGTAAAAATGTCCTAAAGATTGTCATATTTAGCGCTTGATATAAAGCGACTTTTACGAGAAATTAAACATTAAATTGAGATACCAATGAGTCTGATAAAATGTAGGAAGGGATTATGGGAGATTAGGAGTAAATTTGAATTGTAATTATCTCGAAAATTGGATATAGCGAAAAATGTGTGATTTCGTCATAATATTGGGAATTTGTAATGAAATCTGTATAAATTTGTAGATCAAAACTTTGTCATCTGTTTCATAGATGGCGCTAATTATTAAATTAATTTTAAATTTAATCGATACAGAAAAAGCAATATTAATGCAAAATAAAAGGCGAAACATTGTAACATAAATAAACTTTATTATCCAACAGCGGATAGAATATATTACATAAAAATAATGTTTGGAAGCTATAATCTCAAAAGCCTCCATTTTAAAATTATGGTTACGGAATAAAACTTTACAAAAGAAACAATTAACTTTGTAATTAATTTTACATTTGATCAAAATTTGAATCCTATTCTTTTACTAATATTGCTGCAAATATATTTTTTAATTAAGTTTATAGTAAGTTGTTTACAAATAATCAAAATTTAAAGCAATTAAATTTGAAAAAGTTGATTAAGTTGAATCCAACATGATTATAATAAAATAATATTTATTGCTGACCACAGCCTGTAATCCGAAAATGAAATAAAAGTAGGTTGAAACAAAATTAAATACATTCTTGGTCAGGTGCCTCAGCCTTTATAAACAGAAGCAGTGACATATTCTTTAAAGGTATAAAATATGTTTGCTTGTACTGATTATAACAGCTTTTCTCCATATAGATCGGCCCATACTCCAATAGAGTCCAGATATAATGGAGTGAACAAAAAAACAAAATGTTCAGAAAAGATTGGGCTATCGTTTGATTCCAGGTATTACAAATTTCGAAAAAGACAAGTTTCCCTCATGCTTGCACCCCGTATATGCTCAAGTTAAACTCTAAATGAAAATTTCTATCGCAGGCTTTTAAGAAGTATAAACCTTTCGACCAAAAAAAAAATAGTGGCTAGTTGTTTCTTGTCGGTCAGTATACATACACAAAAAAGACAACATGACATTATAATTTTGTTGGTTCTATAATTTCTAGAAGCATGATATCCATATAACATAGCTGTAATTTTGGCAACATTACGTTTTTCTATAAATCTACATCTCGTTCAATTATTTCAACGAATAGTGGTTGTACCTGCAATCAAAAAGTTATTATTATTATTATAATATAATAAACTTAGGTAGTGTAATTCGATAAAATTTGATATGGGCTTCTTATGTTCGGTTAACCTTTATCTGTTTCTATTCTTCTTTTCTTTTTTTTCAATTTTCAATAAAATCAGGTAATAGCAATATTTCCTTTGTTATTATTTTTTTTTTGTTTCAGCAGCCGAATTAAGTTCCCTATGTCCTAACTTTTCCTAGTATACATTAGAGGTCGTTAATCAGTTATTTTAAATTTCGATATCTACTTTATCTTTAATTTACATTTAAATTTTTCCAAATCATTGGAAAAGTGGATTTTTTTATTGAAAGGGGTGTTTTGGGAATTAAATGATAAACTTTTATCATTTTATATAGTATTTACTTTGACTTTTCGTCGTGGGAGTTACGAGAGAGGGTATGATTTTTTTTTTGAACCAAGTATAAATTGGGACGGGTTTTGAGACTCTCTCTCTTTTGAGTGACAATTCTCTTCGCCGGTGGTGAACGAAATCTGCGACAAGTATTAATCAGCTTAGGAAGACATTTTGGGAAAATTTTGGTGAAATTTTTGGAGTCTTAAGGCTAATCCGAGGGCATCGGTAATATTACCTGCGTGGAAAAATCGGGGTTTAGTATTCTCTAGTACCCGACCCGGATATTTTAACCGGATTTAATTATTCTTCACTACATTTTAATCTTTTTTTTTGGCATAGACCTCGACCATCTGAGGTAAGTCTTTTTCTGGTTTCTCGTAATTCTTCCCTTACTACATTTTTCGGGTTTTCCATTAATTCATTCCTCCACTATTCCTCCACTCACTCCTTCTTCATCCACTATTTCATTTTGATCGACTCTAATGGGCTTATTACGATTTTTAGGTCTTTTTGTGGGAGAGCAATTTTTTTGGTTTTCTATTTTTTGGAATCCATTCCTTATCCTACGATCTCGAAGGAAGCTGCTGAGGAATATAGTTTTATCACCTTCTCAAAAAAAAAGGAGTTGGCCTGCAAAGAAAAAAAAAGAAAGAAGACAACTTAAGGTCAGATCAACAACTAATTCTGTTCAACTTTGAAATTTTATTATCATTTTCATTATTGCCTTACAAGTTAATTATTTTTTTTTGTGTATACTTATCTGAAAAGAATCTAGTTAAAAAAAGGTGAAATTTAACCAAAAGAAAGATACCAAATAAGGAATAGTTGTTATTTAAATTTTGATTTTTTTTTTGTTGAAATCTTGTAACATTTTCTTTTTTTTTGTACAAGAATTTAATTGGTTTTTTTTTGAATTCGTTCATCTTGATTTTTTTTATTTACATAAGGTTCTGCGCAAGCGCTTGGGGTAGACAGTCGGTGTCGCGAATTTAAACAATCATTCAATTTTTTTTTTAATCAGTCTTTTTTTTCTTTTAACTAATTAAGAATTCTTATTATTTTTTTTGAATTATTATTATTAATTTAGAACTTTGGCCATACCCTTTATTTGTTTTCTTTTTAATATATCTCATTTTGCTTACCTGAATTTATTGAGTTGCTTTATTCTTTTATTGTTGTTACTGTTGCCTGCTTTATTATTGTTCGATCCTGTGCCCGTTGCGAATTTTCAGATTGTGTGGCGCCTTAAATAAATTGAACCTCCCCCTTCTCCGAAAGAGCGTACCGGGGAGTTCGCAACAAACCGGGTTGGGGTTGAATAATAATTTAGATTGTTTTGCGTGTATAGTGTATAGTGTATTGGAATGAACCTCTCTGAGTTCAATTCAACAATTTTCCGCAGTTTAATTTTGCCAGCAACGACATATACAATTCCGCCTTATTGTTTACTTCATTGTGAGTCAGTTTATGCGCTTTTTTAATACGTTTAAATTTTTTTAAAGTCTTTATTTAAATTACAGAAGTAACTTAACACTAATCGCGTATCGAGTGTCGGCGATTTGAGACGACACACGCGGACGACTTTTTAGATGTTTTGCTTTTGTCAACATCGTACGACTTTATTGCTTTGTCAGCATCGTACGACAATTCAATAAACTCGTGTTAATTTCCTTATTTAGTCAACGGGTTTGGATGTTGTAATTATATTATTATTATTTATCTACAATTGTTCTCTATGTAATTGAGCCTTTAAAAGGTTTTTTCAAGGTCAAGGGCCTTGGGTTTTCTCTATTATGTTATTTTAATAATCATTTTCGTTATTCTTTGATTCTTTCTTGATAATTTTGATTATTATCAATTTCTTGTTCAGCATTTTTTTTCATCTCAAATATAATAGATAAATAATTTTACAAATTGTTTAAGAGTAACCGATTTTTTTGACAAAAGTATCAAACAGCTTTCGATAACAATTGTATGCAATATCTGTCGATCAGTTCGTACCAGAACGTCAAAAGACTCGATATTATCGTTCTGAAATCTACTGACAACTATAACGTACGAGAAACCGGACATAAATCTCTGCAGACGTTGTCAATCGCAAAAGAAAGAATCGGATATAAGTAATATCGTAGGCTCCGAAAGAATTTATTTAGTACAGTTTTAGCGACAGATTTAAATAGTGTTATTATATTAATTAACATATACAATATTTTATTCAATTATTTAGCCATATTTAAATTCAATTTGTGCGTATATAGTCATATGGTTTCTATGATTACATATCATAAATTCAACTTTTAAAATTTTTAATTTTAACATACATTTTTTATTCCAATTTTTACATAAAAATGGGAATAATTAAATGTCTTTTATATTTAGATAAATAAACGCGATTAAAAATAACGAAATAAATAATAAAAGTGCTAGTTTTTGTTTACTATACAAACAAAATTAATAAAAAAAATAATGCTCAAAAAAATAAGATATATAAAAAAACTCTTTCTTTTTTTTACCAATCTCGCCCCTCATTTTTTTTAAGTGGGTTAATGACGGATATGCTTTCCAATGACAGCGACGTAATCGGGAACTTTTTGTTGAAATCGAAATGTTACTCTGAGATGAAGAGGACAGGAAAAATGCTATAATTACTACTTATCATTCCCTGATCATAATCGAAGTAACGCCATCACGATATCCTACCGTGGCTCTAATCACAGAAGTGTAAATCCACACTGTCATCCTGGGATTTAATCCCCAAGTATTAAGTACCCTTTAGCCTTTCGACACTGCCAAGGAGACATCGCAGTTGACTCCTCACGAATTTGGATGAAACTTTTTGTGGTGAATCTGTATTGAATATGTATCACTTTTACCAGAGGTTTTGATACAATGGCCCTTATAAGAGACGTAGTTTATTTTTAAAGTTTAAGGGTGTTTAAAATTAACTTCGTATACCGCAAAGAAAAATCGATATTCAAGATCCGCGTATAGTTCTGTGAATGATAATCGAGCTTTCGTTCTGAATTCCTAGAATCGATCCTCAAAATACAACTTCTTTTTTCCAGCTTTATTTTGCTATTGTATTGAATGTTTTTATAGTTTACACATGTATATGTTTTTGTAAATCAATAACAAATTCAAGTTTATGTTTATAATACAACATTAATCTTTAATGGTTATTAATCAATTAAACAAGTTAAAATATTGTAATAAAAAAATGTTTTATCTTCTAATTTTTTAAATAAAACCGACAATATGCATAGACACAGTACGTCTAGTATAGTTTAGTGACCATACGTCCCGCTTTGAACGGGTTCTTCTGTTAGTAGTCCCATCGTCCCGAATAAACTCTAAAACGTCTCGTTTTCATAATCACAGAAGTGCATAAATCTCATTAAGTATCTAGCTGTATTTACACTGCTATTTTATTAGTAATATTTCGTTTCTTTGTTTGCGAGACCTATATCAAACATGCCTAAATGTAAGTGTACATTTTTTTGAAACTTGTAGAGGGGTAAATAGAAAACGTGTACACAATATTTATACAAAACCGAGCACATTGTATGTAAGATTAGATAAGTATTTTAGATTGCTAATCTTCAAGTCTTCTAATAGGCATTCATCCTAATAGTTACTCTTCTAATAATTAGTCATCCAATGCCCGAATATATTGAAGTTGTTTTTTGGCAATCCCAGCTCCGAATGCTGGTTATATTTTGTGCACGCCCAAGAAGTTTGTTTTCATCAAGTCGCTTTAAATACCGAAGGACAAAATATATCAGCAATGGATGTGAATGTAACAAACCGTTTAAAAGACAACTTGTCTTTAGAAAAAAATCAGTTTTTATCCCACACGTTACACGAAATTTATTAGCAAAGTTGATCAAAATCAGAGCTTGGCTAACTGCTTGAAAAAAGTAGTCGAGTATAATTACTAACTATTTCCACGAAAATAGAAGCATAGAATAATTACAACTACTACAATTAGTAGTTAAGTATCTAATTACAGTAAAGCTTCGCTAATCCAAATCAATGAAAATCGGTTCAATTTAAATGATGGAAGCATGCGGATTATATAGTCAAATTGTATTAGATAATAACATTATTTGCTGTTTATCTTGCAATACAAGATACACTAAAGCTTTTACCAATTTCTTCACTTTTAATTCGGTTATCCCAACATCTTCATGGAGAAATTGCCTTATTTGCTGCAGTATGATACATAAATTATTGAATGGACAGTGGAATGCCGCCATCAGGTTCTTCTTCCTCAGCTGATTTTTGAAATACACATCTCTACCATTTTGCTAATAAATTACAAGGATTTGCAATCCTTAGAAACTATGGACTCAGCATTTTTGATAGAAATGCTCTTTAGTGTTTTGGAATTAATCGTTTTTCACTGCAGATAGAACGAATAGTCTTTCCGATTAGCGAATCTCTTACCAATTCGGATTTCAAGGCAAATTTTGGATTTCATAATGATAAAAGGAAAGGATTTCATAATGCAAATTTTACGTTTTTCAATTTTGTTCAGATTACCAGGGAATTCGGATTTGTGGTTGTATGAATTAGCAATGCTTTACTGTACTTCTTTAACTACATAATAAGATGCAGTTGTAATGCCTAAAACGGATTGGCTTGCACTCTCCAAAAAAAGTCTGGTAAAACAAAGTTTGTCAAGCAGTATCTAGTCTTTAATTGGCAGTTTTAAACTTTTTTCAGTTTTTTTGTTAGTTTTTAGCTTTTAGCAGATATGATGATGTTATATTTTGCCAACAGTATTTGATATTTTGGAAAGAAAATTTAATTTTATAAACAGTCCTTCGCTTTTCACCACAAAAATATCTTCTGCCAGCAGTATTTAACCTTTAATTAACAGTTTATGGACTTCTTGCATAAAGGTTGTGCATTTTGTTCAATAGTATTGAATATTTTCAAAGCATAGTCAATTGGTTTATCAACAGTATCCAGTTTTTACAAACAGTTTTAAAAGTAGTATCAAATCCTTTGGAAGCATTTCGAGTCTTCCAAGGGCGGTATCAAATTTTCTGGAAGTAGTATTAAGTCTTCTAAAAGCAATATCAAGACTTCCGGAAGTAGTATCAAGTTTTCTTAAAGCATTTCAAGTTTTTTGGAAGCAATAACAAGCCAGAAGCAGTTTAAATCTTCTTCATGTCTTCTAGAAGCATTCTAAGTCTTCGAAAAGCAATATCAAAACTTCTGGATGTAGTATCAGGTTTTCTAGAAGCATTTCAAGTATTCTAAAATCATTTCAAGTCTTCTTTTTAGGGTTTCTGTTGGTGTTACTTAGGTTCCGAATAAAATTTCTCATCATAATCTAATTCACCTGATCAACCGTGAGTCACGTGATTCATGTATGATGTTCACGTCAGTGGCGTACGTAACCCGTGTGGGTCTAGATCGTGACCGGACATCAGTGGGCATAAAGAGCCACTCACGCGCACATCTCCGGTTTAAACGCATTTTGCTTCTCCCCAACTACTTGTATATATATATTGCCATCATTGTAAATATACATCATTGTGGAATTCTTATTCTGACGTTTATACAAGATTTCAGCCCGATTCAAAATATTTAAGGATTCTGATTAAAATAGAAGAAAAAATGAGAATCAACTAATTCAATTTCTTTTATGATGATTGACTAATTTTGGTCATAAAAAAAATCGCAAAAAGCCCTTCATTTTAGGTTTTAAAATGATGTTACGCCTTAAACGAAGCCGTCTGTGTACTAATTAAAATTCTGGTCTAGTATAGAAGAAAAACAAAAGACGATAGCGCGTTGAGGTTTTCAGCATTGGATTTTTTTTAAGAGATGATGTGATTTCGATACAAAAATCTATGTATAGATTTTTAGATCTTGACGATCATGTATATCAGTTATCAGTTATGAGAACTTAAAAATCATCATTTATGTGTTATTAATAATGTGAGCAATTATGTGTACAACAATTGGGGTTATTAATAATTATTACATCATTATCAACAAAAAAAATCTTAATCTACTTAGGTTTGTGTTTTTGTCAAAGAAGCCCCCAAAAAAACCCGGTTTATTTTTTTTCACCCCAAACTTTGAGGCGTCGTAAATTTTACCTTCTCAAACGAAAGATCCCAAAATTAACACCATTCACAATTGATGCAAATAAGGGTTTTAAACCAGGTATATAATGATGTCACAAGAACAAATTTAGGGTTGTTTTCACAGACTCGTTGAGTTTGAGAAGGTTTCTTATTCATGTTATTCATTCCTTATTCATTTTAAAAATGGAATAAAGACGAATTTTTTAAGTACCGCTCTTCATTTTTTGATTTGTTTGAAACTTCACCTTGCATGGTTGCTTACAACATCAAAAATTTTTATATTTATATTACTACGAGGTGTTTTCAATTAAACCAAAGTCGAGTCGTTTTTTCAATTTTTATTTTAGATTTTATTTAATAAGTATGAAGGTGTTTACAGTTCGATGATAATTTTTGATCTAATTTATCAATCATTGATTATCAACACCCTGTCTCTGTCTAACACTTGGGTAGTCGTTTTGTTTAACAGGAATTAGGCGATTTGAACTTCATACTCGGTTGATCGGTTCTCATACGAAATGCAAATAAACATGTCTAGAAGACGAAGTATTGTCGGGCTTGTAATAGAAAATAAACTCCTGCGTGTTTTTCGAAAAGACTTTCCTGACACTTGCTGGTATAAAGAAACAAAACTTTGAAGCAATACTAAGCGTTCATCGAGGATTTCAAATTGACATAAACCTTTGAATAGTTGAAATTATAATAGATCTTATAAGTTGCGATTGATTACTGGGTCCATTTTTTAAGTTTTAGTTATTACATATTTTATCTCGAGCTTGTAGAAATCTCTGATTTCAAATAAAATTACTTGCACGATAATTTCTGAATCACCTAAATATTAGCAAATTGCAATTGATTTTTGCCTTACACTGAACTTATAAAACCTCAATATCTTAAATCTCTCCGTCTCTATCTAATTTCTTTGTTAAAAAAAATTCGTATTTCTCGTGCGAAATGTAAATAAACACATCTAGAAGACGAATTTGATGTTTTTTCGTATGAGGGGTCGGGCTTAAGGCTCCTTAACCGAGATTGTCACGGTAGATTTCCAATTACTTCCTTATTTATTAATGAATTGGATTAATTTTTTGTACGTCATATTTCTATAATAGTTAAGAATCTGGGTCAACAAGGAAATATGAAATTTGAAACAGAAATGTTGTTTTATTTTCTAAAATAGTAAGATTTTAACGATTTTTTGTCTTGATACGAATGTAAAACAATAAAATAGAAACATTATTCCTTATTCCGCAATTAGTAATTTATATTTTTACATTAAATTTTAATATTTTGGAATATATTTTACTTCTCGGATCTCACGAGCGATGATTGGTTGAGAAAAAAGCATGGGGGCTGACTCTCCGGCGAAAAACAAGTTTGTAAACATATTTCTTCCACACATAAAGTAATTTAAAGATATGAATTGTTTTGGAAAGAAGCAATGTATAATAATAATATTAAATATATTGATGCGAATGATTGCAAGAATTGATTTTTCAGCGAAAATTAAAGGGGTTTCATATAACTTCTTACATACTATTGAAAAATGATAGTCTTAAAAAATAATTTTTAAACGTAAGGACTTTTGATACCATGCACATGTTAGAACCACCACATCCATACATATAGCACAGGTTAGCTACTCACTAGAAAACAATTTCTCTCATCTAGATCCCCGCTTGAAACCAGGTGTATTTAAAAACGTTTATAAGCCATGGGAGAAAACAATATGTTATACACTGACATCATACTGGTATAAAATAACTTGGACAAAAAATCTTCTAATAAAATTTTTTCAACACCCTGAAATCAAATATATCTAGGGGCAGTTTTTGACGAGTTGTTCCTGCAGGTATGAATAAGTGTTGAAAATGAGTGTTTGGTCAAGTTACTTCACTCAATAACTTATTACAAGATCACCTATGAAAACAATGTGTGCTAAAGTTAATTTTCCGAATTTCCATAGCAAAACGTAAATATTATCGGCGTTTCGGAGCAGGGGACCACTGGTGGTAATATTCAACAATCTAACCGCCTGTAGAAGCCGAAAACCTATTCCACAGAATAACTTTATTATTCTGCGCCTATTCCTCCCACGCAAAAAAATATGTATTAACTAATTTATTAGTTATAACAGGTTCTGATGAAGATTTAATATCAAAATATTGATTTGTTTTTAAAAGAGATCATATTTCTTATACATAGAGAAATAGGGGAAATAACCACTATTAATTATTCAAGAACCAAAAACATAATTTTACCGTGTATTATGTTTTTTATGATACAAAGTCCAAATTTCCTAATAAGTTACACATAATGTTTTGTGATATTCGATTAAAACCTTTCTTATATTTTAGATTTTAATTTCCTTAATTTTATTTTTTACGCTTGTTAGGAAAAATAAACTTTCTCACATTCAAAAATTTAATTTTCAGTTTAGTATTGAACACTTCCATATGTTATTTCATGACCGTATCAAAAGAATAAAATCCATTTGCAGTAGTTTATGATTTTAATACACTGGTGTCTGCAAAGTAACGCATATAGGCGATAAACTTATAAACCGTTTATGGAAATATCCCTTTCGACTTAACTTTTTGAAATAACTTTGAAATTATTTTCCGCCATTTTTAATCGAGCTATGTACGTCACTGCTTTTTTGTTAACTGGCAATCCCCAATTTTTATTCCGGATTATGAGAGATGATTTTTTCTGAAACTAGATAACAGTCAATATCATAGGCGCCGGTTACGTTGGTACTCTGCATTATACAACATTTTTAATAATTGCAGAGCACCCATACATACAAATACTTCCCCTGGACGGCTTAATACTGCTTCTAGAAGAGTTGATATTGCCCCTTTAAGACTTGAAATGGTTGCAGAAGACTTGATAGTGTCCTTGAAAAATTTGATATTGGTTTTGCAATACCTGAAATACTTCCAGAAGATTTGATATTGCCTCTGGAAATCTTGAAATTCCAAAAAATTGTAAAAATGTATTCAGAAGACTTGATATCTATTCTAGAACACTTAATATTGCTTCCAATAACTTTGATATGTTTCCAAACAACTTGCTATGATTTGACTTGACAACACACTTCTAGAAGAGTTAAAATGTATTCAAAAGATTTATAGGATTTCTAATTTTTTATGAAGTCTTTTATTATATCAAATATTTTAAATTAAATAAAACAGAATGTTTCTAAATTGACACGAAAGATTTCAAGAGGTGATTTTTCAATGAAAATTATGGGATGTCTTTCATATATCTTTTTGTTCAAATCCCTTCTCCTCCAAGTCACAGCCCTTTAAAGTTATTAGAAACAATTGTTTTTATTCAATAAATCCACTTTAGAACAATTAACATAAATGAAATTTGGCAGATAAATACTGCGAAAGAAGTCACATTTTCTGGCGATTTTAGCAATCCTAAAATGTTATGAATTTTGATAGCAAAACGTAAATATTGTCGGCTTTGATTATTGCTACCCTCGGTCCAAAGGTACCAGAAGTTTCTTTTAAAACAATGTAAAATGGGAATAGAACTTCAGTCGGTGTATAATACCTTGCAATCCATAACATTTGCTGATCAAAAACATTTTCCTCTACATTAACGATTGTTTCAAAAGAAGCCTGTAGCACCTATCTTCTCAACAATGTGTAGAATAAAAATAAATGAAACGTTTTTTAAACATTCAACATAACAAACGTATATTTTTTAGTTCATTTAATCAAAGCAACATTTTTCACCAAAGTCGATGAGTAACGACGAAGGAATAAAATTAATTTTAAAAGGGGTAGTTAACCCTTAGTATACCATATTTTACACTAACTATTAATACCTTTAACTAAACTTACTACCCTACATTGTTACTTTATTATTTATTTATAATATTATTATAATTAACGTCAACGAAATCGATGGTGCAGTTTTTAAATAAACTCGAAAAACATCGCTCCTTTTCACCCTTTGAGTATAGTATATGTATGACACATCAAAGGAAAGTTTATTAAAAATGAATAGCAGTTTCAATTTAATAAACTTACATAATATTTTTCGTTTTCGAAATATAGGGAGAAATGTACTTTTTCGAATTATACATTAGTTACACATTTGCGTTAAAAACTGGCAAGGATTCTCATCTTCTATGGAACTACATGGCTACATCAGCTACATGGTGTAATGTATTTAAAATTTATACCAGAATGGGATTCCAGTGTTTTTTATCAAATACAGCGAAAGGTGTCATATGGGTTTGCCGTTGAAAAAATTAAATGCACAAAGCGCGCAATAAAAAATTATGGTAAATCCTTGCACAAAATAACAACGGACACCTCTATTAATTTGCAAGGTCACGTGTTCATCACGTGTTCAAATATCATCAGTTCTGTAGTAGTAACTTCTGCAAAGATAGTGGCGTTGTGAACGAAGAAGCTATAAAACGCTTGAAATTCCAGGTCTATTGCTCAGTGTTATTGTAGCGTCGCGTCGATTTCCTCTTTACAACTTAACATTTCCGTTGGCTAGGTGCGTTGGACGTTACTTGACCTCAGTTGTTTATTAAAACTGTTTAATTTACAATTTATTGGGCAGTAACAAGTTACACAATTCGAACACTAAAATCATCATACCATGAAAGTCACACCATGAAAGTAGCTAGTGTCGATTTTCACGAAAAGCAAATGTCGACCAGAAAACCTCTATTGTTTTATTTCGACTTGAAATTGGTTGCTATACTTATATGGGATTTGAATTTAGTTGCTTACTTGTGAATGACCTGTATACTATACCTAACTATAAGTATTATTACGTAGTTGCAAGAGAAAATTTATTAAGAGCGCATAAACTTATTCAACATGAAGTAAACAATAAAGCGGAATTGTATATGTCATTGTTGGCAAAATTAAACTGCGGAAAACAGTTGAATTTAACTCAGAGAGGTTCATTCCAATCGCGAGCACATATAACAGCATTGCGCTATAATGAAGGTACTTTATTTTTTCCAAATTATCGCTAATTATTGTATAAAAATAATAACTATTGATTTTTGTAATGTAGGTCATTCATGGCAAAAGAATGGTTTACAAACAGTTGGGATTCACAAGTATCAAAAAAGGAGGATGCTGACAAAAACAAGGAAAAGAAGGCAAACAGTTTATGGGCGTAAACAAAATTACGAATACGGAGATAATTCAAAAGAAGGGAAACTGTCGGCATCAGAGGTTGCCTCCGAGTCTGATAGAATTTTACAGTCGCTGCAGGTTATTTTCAAATTTCGTAGAAGGGTTTAAAAAGGAATATACATTTTTATATCATATATCTTATTTTTTCAGACGTACTCGTGACATTACAGAAGTACAGGTCGTTTAATATGTTTAACTATAACATGTATATGTAGTAATAACATCTCGTAGAAGCATTCTTCTTAAATATTTAATGTATTCATTTATGTTAACTTTTCTAACATTATTTTAGCAAATTAACAATGTTCAGGGATTATATACGTATAATATAATTTTTGTAATAGTATGTAGATTTCGCTTCAAATACAAGTAAGTTGAAAATCAGTGGGTATGTAATTCTGCATGTAACTAGCATATTGTTTTAAAATTAAAATTGAAATTACTATCAGGTTTCACCAGAACGACGCATTGAAATATCGGAGCAAACTGTTGGATAGTATTCTTGTAATATTTATATCCAGGAAAGAAAACAACAACTTATTGCTGGTTTATTTATGGATACTAATAATGGCTTATTAGGAGCATCACCGGATGGTATTGTTAAGCTTTACTTAAAATTTACAAGTAATTATTATTATCTGATATATAGGAATTATAGGCGACGATTCCATTATTGAAATAAAGAGCTTGTATAGTATTCATAAAAGTGGAATAACATTATCCGAAACCGTTACAGCAAAAAAAAAATTATGCTTAGAAAATTTCAATAGAGAAATACGGCTGAAAAGAAGCATAATTGTTTTTATCAATTAAGTATTTTCTTATAACAGCCCATGTCAAATTTGATTGCAGGTACAAGGGCAATTTTTTTTAGTGAATGTATACTGACCGACAAGAAACAACTAGCTCCTATTTTTTTTTTGATCGAAAGGTTGATACTTCTTATAATCCTGCGATAGAAATTTTCATTCAGAGTTTATAATTGAAACATATACGGGGTGCAAGCATGAGGGAAACTTGTCTTTCTCGAAATTTGTAATACCTGGAATCAAACGATAGCCCAATCTTCTCTGAACATTTTGTTTCTTTGTTTATTCCATTATCTCTGGACTCTATTGGGTATGGGTCGATCTATTTGGAGAAAAGCTGTTATAATCAGTGCAGGCAGGTATCAGTACATATTTTATACCCTTAAAGAATATGTCACTGCTTCTGTTTATAAAGGCTGAGACACATGACCAAGACAGTATTTAATTTTGGTTCAACCTACTTTTATTTCATTTTCGGATTACAGGCTGTGGTCAGAAATATATATTATTTTGATTATTATTTTGACTGATTTCTACAGATTTCATGATATATTCCCAATATTATGACGAAATCACACATTTTTCGTTTTAACCAATTTTCGAGATGATTACAATTCAAATTTACTCCTAATTTCGCATAATCCCTTCCCACATTTTATCAGACTCATTAAAGCATTGGCATCTCAATTTAATGTTTAATTTCTCGTAAAAGTCGCTTTATATCAAGCGCTAAATATGGCAAACTTTAGTACTTTTTTACGTCTCAAATATAGCGAGTTTGTAGAAGAATACTTTAATGAGTAAAGAAATATGTGTACTTCAATTCTGTGTATTTAGTTTCCCATGATAATTTGATATAAAGTTATAAGTTAGGTAAAAGTTCAAATAAAATGGCCATTCAAACGCCCCGTTAACTTTAACTTTAGTACTTTTTTACGTCTCAAATACAGCAGGTTTGTTACGCAGAATACTTCAATGAGTAAAGAAATATGTGTACTTCAATTCTATGTATTTAGTTTTCTATTATAATTTGATATAAAGTTACAAGTTAGGTAAAACTTATCCTCTGCCGTCACACATAAAAATGGCCATTCAATCGCCCCCTTAATCGTAACATACGATTCACGATCGATATTTACAAAGATTCTTTGGCGCGTTTATCGCACGACGGTTACTAAATGTGAATCACATGGTCACATTACGCACATGGCGATTAAACAAAACGCTTAACGCTTCCAATAATATCGATGTTGTTTGAAATCGATATTTCTGAGGGTATTTTACAACCGCGAGATATAGTACTGAGTAATCATTATCGTTGGGAAAAATCATGTCAAGGTATAAGATTTATGATATGCTCTTGTAACGAACTACTTATTACTTTAAACAAATTATGTTTTCACACATATTTTTCGTTACTGCAGACATGAACAAGTTCTATATCACATTTTTCTATGGTAAAAAATATTATTATTAAAAAAAACTAATTAAAAGGTAATTTTAATCGAAATATATAAAATTTGTGAGATTTGGTGATTTGAACATGTCCGACGCATTATTTATGCTGAGATAAGTTTCAAAAATCAGTAATAATTTTTTTTTGCTGTTTGTAACTCAATCCGGGGACATACTGTATAAAAATTAGGAAAAGATCATTTTGAAAACTTGATAACAAAATTCGACAACCGAAATTATTTGATATATTTCGGTTAAAACGCGTTGAAATCCTTCCAGCCGTTTCCGATTAAACAGCATATAGAAAAAAAATGTTAAAATCAAATATGCCTATTATTAAGAATACATTAGGTTACCACAAGTTCAAATTTAATTTTTTTCCACTAAACAGGATTTGAAAATAAAAATCAAAAATATGAATTTTTTAAAGCCCTAAATCGCATATATCTTTGCATTATACCTATGATAATTACTACACGAGCGGAAGAAAAAATTTTAAATTACCCTACATTACAAAGAATTATATTAAGCGTCAAACGAAGCTGCTTTCAACATTTTTAGAAAATGTTTTTTTCATTGTTTCCATTTGCATAATTCAATTCATTATATGCGGGAAAATCAATCTTTTCTTTTACCGAAAATTAAAAACTTGGATAATTAGTCGTTTCGCAAGAACTTCTCCGTACGTCGCGTGGGACAAGACACCTCAACAAATCCTGAAATACCAGGACATATTCAAATTTCTTGTAATAAAATTACATTTTTTAGTTAAGTAATTACATTTTTTAAAATAAAAGAGCGATTCATTACTAAACTTTTATTTGATACAATTTAATTAAACTTAATTTACAGAAAAATAATTCAAAATCCGCGTCGACGATTTGAGTACTAATCGGAGTTGGAATAAGAATTGCTTATAATTGCAGCACACGCATGTATTTATATAAAGTAAATGCTGACGCTGGATCATCAATTTAGGGTTGTTAACAACTATTAGATCATTACCACCAAAGAAAATGTTTATGCAGTGCATATATTATGTAGTTTTCTTAGTCACTAAATTCTTTGGCCGTTGTTTTTGTTGTGGTGTACGTGGTGGGGAACAAATCTACTTTTAATTTTTTTCTCACCCCAATCTTTGAAGTGTCATAAATTTTGCTTTCTCAAACAAAAGACCCCAAAAATTCTCAACATTCGGAACGGATGTAAATAAAGGTTTAAAATCATGTATTTAACGATATTACCAAAACAAAAGTAGGATTTTATGAGAAATTTATTAAAATTGACATGGTTTAATAAAATCAATATGAATTTTTTCGCTATAATGTAACTAATGTAAAGTTATTGCAAAGTTATGTTAGTAGGTAAGTAAGTTATATTAGTTATAAAGTTATTATTATCCTCTTGTACTGTGATGCTGTTCTTTGTGATGATTTTGAGTTGCAATTTTATTTATAATAATTACATTTTGTTTTCTTTTAATTAATTAATTTTATTTAATTTAATAATTAATTTTTTGAAGTTCATATTTTCTTTAATAATCTTAGGCCAGAAAAACGATTATTAGGACACAAAATAAATCATTTTGTACTTCCGGAAATTAGTACACACATCTGGAGTACTAATTTCGTCATTTTTATAAATCTGATTTTTTTTTTCTTCAGCGATGTAGATGACATCATCTGACATAACTTTTACTTGAAAAAATGTTCACGATCGAAAATTGTATAAATTGTAACTAATTGTATACATGTTTGTTTAATGATGAATGGAGATTGAGTGATTTTTATTTAGCGTGGATGATCTTTTTCTTCTTATTTCTTTTTTTAAATACCGGGTGTCCCTCAAAAGTGGCTCACCCCATATTTTTATTTATTATTAAGCAAACCATTTGGAATGCATAATTAGGCTAGAAAAACGGATTATTAGGACACAAAATAAATTATTTTGTACCTCCGGTTATACCAGATGAGTACTAATTTCGTCATTTTTATAAGTCTGAATTTTTTTTTCTTCAGCGGTGTAGATGACATCATCTGACATAACTTTTACTTGAAAAAATTTGCACGATCGCTCATAATTTTTGAGAAAAAAATTTCTTTTTTTTTAACGTTTTACAATCTTCGGAAAATGCAATAGAACTTTTGATGCATAGCAGCTAGGTTATAAGTATAAAGTACGCTTTGTTCCTCTTGATTTGCTATTTCACAAGCAATGATCATTGCTATGCTTTAATCAATGGTTCTTTCTAAATAATTGTGTAAATTAAAAGTGGTATTGAATCAATTCTAAAAGAAAAATGTGAACAAACAATTAAATTTAATTCATTTAATTAAGTTACAGTACAGTAGACTCAATGTTATGTCAAATTGCCAGCAATTGTTTTTTCCATAACCACCTGGATAGGTTTTAAATAAAATAATGTAAACAATCCAAATCACAACATATGATGAACATAGTGCACTGTAAGTTACTATCAGCGGCAGAACATTTAGTATAAAAGTATTTTACCAGGTGGGTTAGTTTTTGAGGGGCTCAGACGACGGAGTTTATTTTCTATTAAGCCAGACCCTCATACGTAAAAAACATCCAACACTTCGTCTTCTAGACGTGTTTATTTACATTTCGTACGAGAAATATGAATAATTTTGTAACAAAGAGAGTAAGATGCGGATATTTAAGATTATCAATATTTGGTTTTTTTAATTGAGTGTAAGCCGAAAATCAATTGCAAGTGCAATAAACTAATTACATCTTTGTATTATTATAATAGAGTAATACCGTGCAATTAGTTTTATTTGAAACCAAGGTTTATACAAACTCGAAATAAAAGATGTAGTAACTAAATTCCAACAAATGAACCCTTCCCCATCAATTATAACCAATAAAATCTATTATAACTTGAACACTTTAAAGGTTTTGGGCAAATTGAGCTCCTTGATGAACGCTTAGTATTCCTGCTACAGTTTCTTTATGGCTCAAGTGTCAGGCAACTCTTACCGAAAATTTTGAGGTGTATTCGGAACGCGGCGACGTTCTCTATTTCTTGTAATTACAAATCAATATTTTTCCTTCATCGGCGTGATCGTGTATTGTGTCTAAACTCGATAAATTAACAAATATTCCCATTCATCGCGAATGTTTTAGTCTTCATTGCCGAATTTTACGAAAACGAACCAATCAACCATGGTTGAAGTTCAAATCACCCAGTTGTTAGACAGGGACAGGGTGTTGGTAATCAACGATCGATAAATTAGATCAAAAGTTAACATCGAATTGTAAACACCTTTATACTTATTAAATAAATTCTAAAATAAAGACGTTGCGCCTACTATTAAAACAAGAAAAAAAAATATTGCCCACCCAAAATCGTCTAAATGAAATTATTGTATCACCTAAAAAAATGGTTGTTGACGCGGTTACCCAGCTAAACCCAAAGGAGACGGGGAGGTTCGTTATTTATTTAAGGCGCCACCTCGTTAACACCACGTCGTTCACCAACGAGAAAATGAAGATGAAATGGAATAGGCTTAATATACAATAATAACAACGACAAAAAAAATTTTAGACAAAGCTCGATTTATATAATAAAAAAACAAATGAAACAAAGTAAAACAAATAAAAAAAACTATGACTATTCCCGAAAGAATTAAAAAAAATTAAGTAACAATCATTTTTTTTTTTAATTTTTACTGCTTGTGAATGAAAAGCCAAAAATAAATTCTTACTTGATCGCCTAAATTTCCCTAAAACAATGAGTTCAATGATTTTGGGGTAAATTTAAAATTTAAATGAAAATCGAATCAAAAAAAAAGAGATGAAATCCCCAAACAATCTTTACAAAATTATAAAATGTATTATTAATTTTTCTGATCAACCAAAAGTTAATAAAAGTTAAAGTTTTTTTTCTTAATGAACAACTTTTTAAAAGGAAATTATTATAATGAAAATTTTACAAGGGAAACAAAAAAATTTTGGCAAAATTTGAGACAAGTTTTTTTTTAACAATAAAAAGAAATTATTAGGATTCAATGTTCTGATCTTTAGATGTCCAATATAAAAAGTTATTTCAAAGAGAAAATCCTCAGATGATGGTTGAGACGGAAGGAAACGATCCAAACTTCTTCAATGTGATGGTTTAATACTGATCTTTTTTTCCAGGTTTTTCGAACTTCAAAAAATGGCTTCCAGAGGTATTTGAAATCAAAATATCGTCGACATCACACGAGACATTCAATAATAGTTAAATGTATGCCGTACATTTGCCGCCTAAAAATGGTTTCCCATAATTAGTTTTAAATTAGAATAAGTTTTATTTTTTTTTCTTTTTTTTTAATGCATGAACTTTTATTTTTTCCTAATCTAAACTTAAATCAATTTTACATATTTATTATTAATTAGTTTTTTTTCTGCATGAACCTTTTCTTTCTAATCTAATGTATGGCGCAATTTTAATTATTTTTTTTTATTATTTTTTTTCTCTTATCACAAAATTGTATGCTATTATAAACTGATTAACAAAATAGAAGAATTTCGGTACTCGCTTACCTCACACGTTGTTAAGAGGCGAAATATAATTTATTTAAAAAAAAATCAGCACCCTGTTTCTTAATCCGGGCATCC
Source organism: Onthophagus sagittarius (assembly GCA_036711965.1). Taxonomy (NCBI): domain Eukaryota; kingdom Metazoa; phylum Arthropoda; class Insecta; order Coleoptera; family Scarabaeidae; genus Onthophagus; species Onthophagus sagittarius. The sequence goes on from JASERS010000015.1 coordinate 280,438, forward strand.
CGTTAATAAGAGAAATTATTGATTTAAGCGGCGAGCGAATGATCCGTCCATTGCGAATATGTCCACTTGACCAAATTTGACAAAATTCCAAATTAAAATCTTTTCCAAAATGTCGAAAAGGACACTACTACACTCTTACTCTACACGAGTCGCTGTCTATAATTTATATACCCCTTTCGCGACATACCAAAAAAAAATTATACATATCTTATCATACTTCTTAATCCCGGAACTCAAATCAATTACCGAAATGGAACGCACAATTACTGAATTACCAAAAAAAATTGAAAAGAAAAAAAAATACTAAACAAATGAAATGATAAAATTTAATATGAAGAAAAAGTTTTATAACAATTCGCGCAATTTAAATTATTTTAACCCCCGCCATCTAAAGTTCGAAAACCCAACCACAATCTGGTACCAAAAGTAAAAACAAAACAGAAATCCTCTCTACACATCAACCATCTGGCGTTATATCCCTGAAACACAGCAAAACAAAAAAATCTGAACAGCAAAAAAAATCACTAATATCGAGCTTTGTCCTACAAAAATAGATTCGACTTTATTGGATTTTTTGGCCTTATTCATGTTGATTTTAACATGAATAAGGAATGAATAAGAAACCTTCTCAAACTCAACAAGTCTCTGAAAACAATCCTAAATTTGTTTTGGTGACATCATTATATACCTGGTTTGAAACCTTTATTTACATCAATTGTGAATGGTGTGAATTTTGGGATCTTTCGTTTGAGAAGGTAAAATTTACAACGTCTCAAAGTTTGGGGTGAAAAAAAAATAAATCGTTTTTTTTTTCTTGGCCACTTAAAAATTAAAAGTGAATCGTAACATACGATTCACGATCGATATTCACAAAGCTTCTTTGGCGCGTCTATCGGACGCCGGCAAGTAAATGTGATTCGTCTACTTTACGCACATGGCGATTAAACGTCACGCTTCCATAATATCGATGTTGTTGGAAATTGTGCTATTGTTTCACATTATTTTTGTGGTGTCTTATGTTTGTATACTAATTTGCAATTTTGAGAAGTATGTTTATATCAATAATATTGATACACATTATAAAAAATTAAATCGAATGTATTAATAAATTAGTTGTGAAGAATGAAATCTTCGGTTTTTTATTTGTTTTATTAATTATATGTTCTTATTAATTATTCTAATAACAATGAAATGTTAAATTTTAAACAAAAAGTATAACAAAAATTAAAATATGTTGTCGTTGATAATAATTAGTAAACAATACAGTTTTAAAAGTAAAACAATTTTTTGTTACGCATTTTTTATTTTAAAGTGTTGTGTTCGTCTTTTAAACATTTTTAATAGTTTTATTAACTTGACAGTGAGTTCATTTTTATTTATATTTGTATTTATTTCATTTTATTTAATGTATTAACCAGTTTTTGTATATGAGAAACTAGTTTTCCCGAAACTAGTACCGTTAATATGAAAACATAACTAGCAAGTAAGAAGTTTTATTTACTAAAATTTAACATATATTCTTAATTTATTAGGTCTGCCAGTACGTGGTTTATTTTTTCAAGTTTGTTGTTCTTGATATTTCATTACTATATGCTGCACGGTTGAATAGGATTTGTTAACTATTTTACCTATTTCTCTAATGATTTTCCTTCCTTTCGCAAATTAGTATTTCGAATGGTTACCGAAACTTCCATTTTTAAAGCAAAACTATGGAATAAAATATACATTTATGTCTTTGCACGAAGTTACAATGACCGTGTAAGTAACCCACCGACACATGTATTTGTATTTAGCTAGCTATTTTTCGTGAAATAGGTAATTCCCCGGTCCCTGTCTGTGCTGTACAGACTTGTTTTGCTACGCTTCTGCAGGTATGGAGAGTTATAGTTATAAATTTATTCTTATAAAATAAAATATTGTATTTAAGATGGCAAACGTTTATTTGAATTTTACAATACCGAATACATGATATATTTATTATAAATATACGATAATAAGTGAACTAGGGCCGGAAATTGAAAAAGATCTGACGCGTACGGAGACTTTTTTGACCCAGTGTATAACGAAAAAATAAAAATTAAAATATTTTGTCGTTGATAATGATTAATAAACAATATAGTTTTAAAAGTAAAACAATTTTTTTGTTACGCATTTTTACAATATTTTTTTTGTTATTACGAAGAATAATCGCATTACGAATAACTTGAAGTGAGATAAATTGAAAGCCAGGCGCCCGGCGAGAGTCGAGACGGCGGTGGTCGCCCCAATCCCGACCGCCTTCGTCTGTGAATAGGGGCCTTAATCTCACTGACATAAGTTGTAATTTTTATGGTTTCTATGGTTACATATCATAAATTGAAATTGTAATATATTTAGTTTAGAAAAAACTAATTTTTACATAAAAATGGAAATAATTAACTTTTATAAGTTTAAAAACTCAGTAATAAAAATGTTTTTCCTCTTTGTAAGTTGATCCGGGGATATACTGTGTATATATACTTCGGTTTTGATATTTAAAAATGAAACACTGAACCCACCCACACTTTTTCGAACTCCTTCGACTCCTTCGAAAGGTAATTTAATCCACGTGTTCTAACAATTTTCTTATATACATATGGTTATATTTTGTAATTTCAATTTCAGTCTTCCAAATATTTTTTAAAAATGTACATACACGTGCTTCTATACAGTAGTAATGTAATGTACAAAAGAGAGACAATGAGAGACAAAGAGTAATATCGATCGGTTTTGTGTAAAGGAATAGTGGCATCTGCGTAGGTAACTTAACGGCGCCTGAGAAAACGTCTGTAAGACGGCCGAATTACTTTTTAGTTTTTAATTCATTTTCGTTGAGCTAGTTTTGCGACTTTTACGGTCGAACCTCTTTTAATAAAGTTAGAATCACTTTAATAAAGTGACTAACATTTACTCTAACATTTAACCTAATAACTTTTATTAAACCTTGGAATGTTATGATTACGTCGTTGTCACTGAAAAGCAGATACATCATTAACAAAAATTAAGAAAGAATTAAGAAGAAAATGAGGGACAGCTTATTTTCTTTGACCATTATTCTTTTTATTAATTTTGTTTGTACAGTAACCAATATTAGCACCTTTATTATTTATTTCGTTATTTTTATTTTTGAAAATCAATTTCAGTTTGAGCTCAATCGTAAGGAATCGATCTGGTTTAATTAACGTAATCACGTTTCTAGTTTGTTTCTTGCATTTTTTTTTGTTCATGCACTGAACAACAAAAATAAATATTTTTATTTGGACAATCACAGGAAAATAAAATGTAGCAATAGAAACTACATATATAACTATATACGGAAAAAATTAATAAGAGTAATTTTAATAGTCATTTTTTTATGCTCATATCTTTATTTTCAGTTCTTTCTATTTGTATGTTATTGTGAATTTTGGCGTTTAATTATTTTTTTTATTTAAACATAAAGTATGTTCCCGGATAGAGTTATAAAGAGGGAAACAATTTTATTAGTGATTTTTCAAACTTACCTCAGCATAAACAATGCGTGGGACATGTTCATTAAATCGCACAAATCTTATAGTATAAATATAAAACACATTTAATTATTCCCATCTCTATGTAAAAATTGCTACTTTTTTTAAATTAAAAATTTTTTTATTAAGTTTCATTCAGAATATGTAATCATATTATGACGCCAAAATCTAATATTACACAAAATATACAGCACAGAAGAAAATGTTACTACTTCCTTAATAAGTTTGAGCTGAAGGTTCTTGGTCGGCTCAGTGAAGAAGGGCTGGGAATAATTTATATGGCGCGACGCAGTTGATCTTCCAACTCTCATGATCTGCGACGTTGAGGGTATTAAATAAAGGAAAGAAGTAACGATACAACATTCAACGAATAAAAGTAGTTGGAATAGAAATAATAAAATGATCTTTATTTAAATTTAAAAAGAAAACGACAATTTCAAAAAAGATATATATTTTATATATATTTATATAAATTACTGGACTAAAAGAAATTTAAAAATAAAAAAATTAACAAAATTAAATAAATCAAGATTTCAATAACAACAAAAAAAGTGAATCAAAATAATTGAAACGTTTGATCCGGAAAAGTTTTACAAACTTGAGACCACAATAAAAAAATTCTAAAGAGTAAATAAAAGGAACTAAAAAAAGAATATTGAAATCTAAACACATTTTTTTTAATAAATGAAATCAAATTAAATGACTCTAAATCAAATAAATCAAAAGAATACCAGTACTGAGTTCAATATTAAATTGAATATTAAATTAATAATAAATTGAAAACTTGATCTAAAAATATATGGAATAAGAAAAGGTACGTCGACAAAGAAAAAAAGAAGTCCCAAGTTTCAGTATTCTCAATCGGAAAACAGAAAAGTTACAAAAATAATGTTCCAATTGTTAAAAGAGACCTAAAAGAAGTCGGATTAATAAGGAAAGAGGAAACGACCAAGAAGAAAAAAAGGAATTAATATTAATTAGGATAATTTTCCTTTAAAGCATTAAATTTAAAATTATTAGTTAATTAAGGATTAGGAATGAGATTTATAGGAAATGAAATGAGAAGGAAACTCTATAAAAAACCTACCTTAGATGGCCGAGGCCTCGTGTGAAAAATGAAAAAGGTTTTTGAAGTGAATGCAAATAAATCCGGTAAAACCGTAAATCAGGAAAGATTTAAAATCAATTCCAACACTTAATTTCCATGAATAATCTCAAACGTGCCCATAATTATGAATGTAAGAAATTTTAAAAAATGAGTTTTTCAGTTATTTGATATCACATTGCTTTAGACTAAATTTAGGAAATGTAATTTTTACGATATCGTCAAAAATGAACCATTAGATGGTGGTTGTAATTTCGACATTAAATATAGTTCATTTAGTGTTAATTATGACAGTGGTCTAAGTCAAAAATTGAAGAAATTATAAAGGTTATAAAGATAGGTATAGAAAATGTCGTATTGTTCTCTTTGGTGCGTATCAAAAATACAAAATATACGATAAATGACAATCAAATAATAACAGAAACGACATTTCATTCCGGTTTATCTACGATACCACTCAGTTAGGCTCTTCGGATCTAATTATTGGCGACAAATAATTTATATATTTTACCACTATATAACCGCGAAATTTGAATGCTATATAGCTTAAATATTTATGTATATTTAGATTTCTACTTCTATGTTTAATTGATAAAAACCATAATGGTTTATTAAATAAATGTATTTTTTTTTCTTTTTAAAGAAAAATGATTACCAACGATTACTGGAAGCGAAAAGAAAGTCATGTAATTAGTATTGCACACCAGTAAATTTATTTTTCATGTTTCAATCGTTGTCATATCCTTGTCCAAGTAAGCAGTCAGTATATTTCAAGATGTATTCTTTTTTTTAAATCGACAATTTACTCTGTAATTGATAGAAAATTGTCTAAAAAAGATGTGAGCAATAAAAAAATGTGCGGAAAAGTGAAAAACATACTGAGACAAGTGTAGAACTCATTCAAAAAGCAGATTAAAGTTCGGATGTGACGTCACGTTTTAGGAGGTTAGCAACATTCAAACTACGCAGTTTCGCATTGAAACGGTCAGAACCTTTCCTACAAATTACTTATTTCTTAACCAAGCATGAAAATAAATCTTATAAAATTAAAAGTAACGTAATTTTGACAACATTTTTCGGGATTCGACTCATAATTTTGATTTAAATTTCTTGAAGTATAACAACTGATTAACTGTCGTTTGATAGAATGTGTATTTGATAGACTGAGTGTACGAAGTAAAGTTTTTTGCGATTCGAACCTATTTCGTGTAACTTTTTCTTGCGACGAATTTATCTCATTTCTTGCGAAATAATTTAAAATTGTTATATTATACTAGTGTGTAGGTAGTATATGTCATGGCTGAGGCAAATTGTATTTGTGTACTATAATTTTAGACATTAATGTTTATTTTTATCGGTTAATAAGTTTAAACTACAGTTCTTAAAAGGGGATAATTTAGTAAATAGACTGAGGGAATGAAGTTTTATTCCAAAGGAAGGTGAGTATAAATGTCCTCAATGCGAAACACCACTTATTCTGCTTCTTCCATTCGTTTTTAATTGTATGGTTCGTTGAAAAAGACGTCAATTTTTAATTTAATTATTTTTAAGTAATATTTATTGTGTGCTTGGTTAAGTAATAAGCAGTTTATTAGATAGGTTTTGACCGATTGAATACGAAAATATGTGATTAGAATTGATCACAATTGGTCACAAAACGTGACGTCACATGGAAACTTTAAAGTGATTTTTTGGTAAGTTGGTACACATTTCCGCATTTTTTTTTATTGTTAATGACTTTTTTAGATTATTTCCTATCTATAAAAAAAAGAGTTAGGGGTTATGTCTTGATATATTCCAAGCTGTCTCCATCATATGCCTCCATTGTATTTAACAAAATTTTTGAAAGCATTTCACATCTTCGCAAACACTCTTTGATCAGAGTGAAAATATAAATACTCATAAATATCGGCGGTTACCTTCAATTTTTGATGTTTATATGCACCTCCAGTTATACATTTTTTTATATTACCTTTCCACAGTACTATTAATTAGTACAGACATAAACGAAATAAAATAAAAGTCCATTATGACAATTAATCATTAACGATTGCCAACGTAGATTGTAAATTGCTGGCAAATTCTGTAGGTAGCACCATCTAATGGATTGTAATAGTAAAGAAAGTTCCGTCGTTACTTTATACCTATCAAGAAACTATACCCTGATGACAACATAGATAATTATGTGAATTTATTATCATTCTAATATAATATGATCTATAGATATTATACGACCACATAATACATCCAAGAAATGGAAAAGAATAAGACAATTCTCATCATCAGATGAATCATACCAAGACTTTACTGTAAATTTAAAATCCTCTGAAATGTCGCAAGTTAAAATAGTAGAAATGAACTAAAAGAAAAACGGGCAAGAAATGAAGGTAGTTGCGCACAAAATATCAGAAAAATCATGGCGCAGAATACACGACAAAAAACATCAAATCTTGTGAGTGCCAAAATTTTTGAAAATAAGAACTGCTTTTGCTCAAAAAATTGTTTAGATTGTATAGAACATAATGAAAGAAAATCTTATTTTGATAATTCTGGAAATTAAAAGATTTGGAAACCCAAAATTTATATCTGTGTACTACAATTCATCAACGGTTAATAAAACAAAGGCGCCCCAGAACTTTTGAAAGACCTATGAGAAAATGCAGCTACAAGGATTTTCTGTCAAGAAATAATAATTCAAATAATTTGGACACCTATAAAATTTTTGTAGGGCGGTTAAGTCGTGCTCTGAATGCTGCAACACCTGGAACTGATCGTCTTGGGAAGATGCCTGGATCTTCGTGAAAAACAGATGAGAGTAAGATAAAAGCTGTAGGAGAATATATTTTAAGATTGCAAGCATATGAGAGTCACTACACCAGAGATCGTCATACTCCCGGCCGAAAATATTTAAGTCCTAATTTAGATATTCGTAAAATGTATAGCCTGTAGGTAGAGAAATGTGAGAATAATAATCAATCATTTGTTAAGGAATGGATCTACAGGAAAATATTTAATAATGAATTTAACTTAAATTTCCATGCTCCTCAAAAAGATACATGCCAAAAACGCAATTTACTGAAGGGACAAATCGGAGCATGTAATAATGAGGAAGAGAAATTACATCTTAGAGAAACTCATGATGTACATTTACAAAATGCCGAACCAGCTAGAAACTGTCTTGCAGACGACCAGAAAAATGCAAAATAAAATTTCAGGGAATATTATGGATTCTCGTTTGATTTACAAAAAGCTGATGACAACGTCAAGATGTACGTATGGGATGAAACTATAGCTTCAAGAGGTGCACAGGAAGTAAGATCATTTCCATTGCATTTTAGCGCATATGGAGCATGTAACTACTCAAAAACACGTAATAGCTTACAGTGATGCTTGTTCAGGCCAAAATCGTAATATTAAAGTGGCTGTAACGTGGATGAAAATTGCTCAATCATCAAATAATAATATTGAAATGGTGGATCACAAATTTTTAGTATCTAGTCATTCCTTTCTACCGTGATTTAGAAAAACCTAACTGTGATTTTGGGTTGATAGAAATGAAAATAAAAAAAAAACAAATTACTTGTACAACCTTGAACATTATTATGACTTGATAGAAAAATGTCGAAAAAGGATTACATTTTCGATAAAACGAATGTCGTAGTCGGATTTCATTTCAACGAAATCTTTAGAAGAATCAATAACAAGGAGAGAAAAAAAAAATACCGTAGGCGAATCTGTCTCTTGGCTACAAATTCAGTGGATGAGATTCTTAAAAAACGAATCTTATAAAATGTTTCACACAACATCTTTAGTAGGTTCTCAATTCCACATTTTGGATCTTGCACCTAAAAGAGGCATTTACGTTATAAGTTGTCGTTTCAAATAAAATTCATAGTTCTTTATTTCTTCATGTCTTTTATAGGACATTCAGTTACTTTTGATAATGGTCTAAGTCATTTCAAACTTTAAAAACAACATTTTCGTATGAAATTTACACAAAATTTCATATTCACAATAAATTTCCATTAATTAAGATGATAATATGAAAATATTTTTTAATTTCTTCAAACGCAATTGATTAACTATCTCGAAATAAGAAATATATGACTCGGACCACTTTCACAATTATGGGCAGAAATATGGATTAAATAAACACTAAAATGTATACTCCAAATGGCTAAACCAAAATTAAATTGATCGCCGAAGTTTTCGCACTCAGATTAACACACGAAAAGAGAAAGAGGATCCCTCAGGCACCTTCTAAATACATCTCAAAATCAAAAACTCGAGATATCGAGCCAATCAGAAAATTTCAATGAAATTCGGGAAATCTATTTCACGCCATCTCTCATTCAAGGATGAAATAAAGAATTATTGGGAAAGGAATACGAAGCTATTTTCGGATTTCCGCCACTGCAACAAATGTAAAAAAAAAACATTTAAAAATTTGATAAAATAAACTGAACAACAAAAAAATCATTATTATTTCTATTCGGACAATCACAGGAAAATAAAAGGTAACAATAGAAACCATATGACTATATACGGAAAAATTAATTTAAATACGACTAAATAATTTAATAAAATATTGCATACGTTAATTTATGTAATAATACTATTTAAATTTGTCGCTAAAACGGTACTAAATAAATTCTTTCTTTTGCGGTTAACATCTTTTGTAGAAACTTAATCTCACTGACATAAGTTGTAACTTTTATGGTTTCTATGATTAAATATTACAAATTAAAATTGTAAAATATTTAGTTTAGAAAAAACTCCAATTTTTACATAAAAAATGGGAATAATTAATTAACGTTTATAACTTAATTAAGAAATAAAAATCAGTAATAAAAATTGTTTTCCTCTTTGTAAGTCGATACACAGATATACTGGTTTTTAAATATCAAAAACCAAAGAATATATATGACTTTTCGTTTTTGATATTTAAAAACGAAATACTGAACCCAGGATACCTTTCGAAGGAGTGTGGGGCACTCTTTTTTTAATTTAATAAAAGCTTTCTAACAAATTTTCTTATATATGGTTATATTTTGTAATTTCAATTTCAGTCTTTCAAGTGTTTTAAATATTTTTTAAAAATGTACATACAAGTGCTCCCAAGTTTCTGTCCCGAATGATTCGTTTTAAAGAACTTTATAACAGTATAAAAGAGAGACATTGAGAACTATGACAGAGAAAGAGTAATATCGATCGGTTTTGTAAAACGGAATAATGGCATCTGCGTACGCGACTTAAGGGCGCCTGAGCCCAATAGAACCTCTGATGTTATTATAAATTATTTACGTAATATTGAGTTTATATAATAAAGTGATTCTAACACTTAACTTTCTATTAAAAGTTAGTTATTTAACTTTTGTTGGAATGTTACCGTTCGTCTCGTCATTTCCCCTCTAATGTTTTATATTATTTTATTGATAATTTTATATTTTAAAATCCTTTAAGCCCGTATTCAGAAACGGGGATACAATTCAATTGTAACCTTCAATCTGTTCAGGCGCGGTCGGGATCAGACTCTAGCCGGGCGCCCAACTTTCGATCAAAAAAATTATTTTACTTTTAAAACTATATTGTTTATTAATTATTATCAACGACAAAATATTTTAATTTCTATTATACTATTTGTTTAAAATTTAACATTTTATTGTTAGAATAATTTGTAAGAATAAATAAGAAACCGAAGATTCCATTCTTCACAACTAATTTATTTATACATTTAATTGAATTCTATATAACAGGTATCAATATTATTGATATAGAAATACTTGTCAAAATTGCAAATAAGTACTATAAGTACCACAAAAATAATGTGAAAAATTAACCTTTGAAGGTTAAGCCTATGGGACTGACAGTCCCATTTCTTAACATTACTGCATTTACGTATAAAGACGGGTCTACCTGAGGGTAAAAAAGTTGGAAACAAATATATCAAAGGGAAAAAATAAATATCCTTATTCCTAAAATTACATCGAATCTTCGTTATGTGTGTAAACATTGGCTGTGGTCTGTGGTGTTTATTCCTTGTCGATTTGCGATAGTGTTTGTAGTTTTGTTGTAATAAGTGTTTAATTGGCGTTATCTTTATATTTATAGATCAGGTGGTTTGCTCTTAAATTTCTTATTAGCATTAACTTATATTTTAACTTTATTAATTTTATTAACTAACTTTATTTTTTATCGTTTTGCTATGCTATGTCTTGTAGTGCCACCTTTTATTAAATTTTACTATTTTGTAATGTAGATACTTTTCATAATGGGTTTATTTATTTATTTTTAGGTGTATTTAATTGTTAGTACAATGGACGACGATTTTAACGAGTTTATTGAACACATCCTTTTAACAAAAAATCTTTCATATAAAAGATTATAGGTGTATTATAATACATAATTCGGATAAGTTTGATTGTTTGTATTGTTTATAGTTTGGTTACCATGGTAACAATTTTTTTATTTGATTTTTCTTATCTTTTTGATACAGCTTATTTTTCTCTATGTTTTGAGCATATTATATCATAAGGTTACATAATATATATTACATAATCATTAAATTAGTCATTTTAATCAAAGTAGGCGCTGAAACAGCGTTAATACTTAAATTAATACAGTAAAATAAACGAAGTAGGCGTTAACATGACGTAAACAATTGAACTAAACGTCAAAAACTATGAATAAGTACTGAAACACCAGAAATTTCAGTTGATATGCTTTCACAATGTGTACATAATTTTAGAAAACGTCTTTACTTTTGTTTGGAAGTAAATGAATTTTGTGACCAATTTGAACATTTGTAGTTTTAGTTTTGTTATTTTTTTTTTGAAAAGGTTTTGATTTTTTTTGTTAACATATTAGTTAATATTGTCATTTTTTAATCTAATTCGCCATGATTATTGGAAAAGAAGCGGCGTTTTGATGGATAATTCAGTAATTAATGCTAATTTACCACGTACTTCAATCCTTCCAGTGGATTAATCTAGACATTAAGGCCCGCACAATTGTAACCTCCGATCAGTTCTCGCCGGGCACCTAACTTTCGATTTATCTCACTATAAACTATTCGTAATGCCGTCATTCTTCGTAATAACAAAAAAATATTATCTTAAAAATGCGTAACAAAAAAATTGTTTTACTTTTAAAACTATATATAAAACTATATTAATTATTAGCAACGACAAAATATTTTAATTTTTTTATACTTTTTGTTTAAAATTTAACATTTCATTATTATTAGAATAATTTATAAGAACAGATAATTAATAAAAGAGTTAAGAAACCGAAGATTCTATTCTTCAGGACTAATTTATTTATACATTTGATTTAATTCTCTATAACGGGTATCAATATTATTGATATAAAAATGCTCTTCAAAATTACAAATTAGTTCTCAAACATAAGACACCACAAAATAATGTAAAAAAAATAACTCTTGAAGCTCAAGCTTAAAACGTAAAGCTACACAATGTGTCATTATGGGAAGAATCGACAAACCCCGTCTTGATTAGGCCTCAATTTGTCCATAAATGAGCAACATAATTGAGGTTTCTATTTCGTATCTTGAAAACCTATACATAAGATATAATCGGTCGTCAAAAAACCTCCCCAGGGATTTTCATGAATCTTAATATGATCCAAACAGCATAAAATTGTGTATTTATTTAATTCTGGCATTGACGTGATGCGTATTACAATTATTTAGCTTAGTAGACGTTAATGCTGGTATTCATATACAGGGTGGCACAAATATCTGGAATATATCAAATAACTTCGCTATTTTTACTTTTAACAAAAAATCGTTCTTATACAAGTTTTTAGGTTTATTATAACGTTGTTTGTATTATTTATGGTTTGGTTACCATAGCAACAACTTTTTTATTTGAAGTGAGAGGAAATTGTTTTTGTTACCTTTTTGATAGAGCATATTTTTCTCTACACTGGGTCAAAAAAGTCTCCGTACATTTTACAACATTTTCAAGTTACCCCCTCTAATTTAATTAATATAATGTTTAAAACAGAAATATTATTCCAGGATATGTTGTAATAAGTAAGAAAACATATCAGTATTATAAAAACGAAATCTTTATTTTACGAAACATAAATAAACGTGGTTATAAGGGTACAAAGATATATAAGGTATTATAAGGGTATAAAGACGACGTCAAAAAAGTCTCCGTACAGAAGATTTATAACAAAATAAAATATTTATATGTTGCTATTTTTATTCCTTTCATAGCTTGTAGATGCACCTTTAGCAAGTAAAACTTTCATGTGCCAATTTTTTGTTACTATGTCGTCTATTTTATTCCATTCTTCAGTAATTGCCATCTTAAGCTGTTGTTTATTTTTAATTTGTGCTTACGAATCCTCCGTCCAATTTCATCCCATAAGTACTCGATAGTAATCATAACGGGCGATTGTGGGAGTGAATTGAGTTGTTTTCCCACTCTATATATTAGCCATTCTTTTACACGTTTTGCTGTGTGTTTAGGGTCATTATCTTGTTGAAAGATAAATGACTCGTTTAAGTTAAATTTTTGTTCACTTACATGTAAATTTTTTTGCAAAATGTTGAGGTATACATATTGATCCATAATACCATCTGTGAATACCAGGTTACCAACACCTGCAGCACTCATACACCCCCAGACAAGAACGCCTCCGCCTCCATGTTTCACACTAGCACATAAATTTTTTGTTTTCAAGTGCTCATTCTTCTTACGCCACACCATATTCCTTACATCGGACCTGAAAACATTAAATTTTGATTCGTCGCTGAAAGTTACGAACTCCCAAAATAATATCGGTTTGTTCTGATGCTTTTTAGCGAATTCGTATCGTAGGGTATTGTTTTTCTTACTAATATAGGGCTTCTTCCTGGGAACTCGTCCGTGTAAACCTTGTACTCGTAGTATATTTCTTACTGTTTCAGATACAACATGTTCATCTTCTATCGTTTTGGCCAGTATAGGTGCACTGATTCGCGGGTTTTGATTAATTAGCTTGCGAATAGCGCGCTTATGAATAGCGCTTAATTATATTTTAGTATTCCAATAGACATTACATCGAAATTGGCTAATGACCTTTTCACAACATATTACAATATAATAATATAGAAAAAATTAAATAGTTGAATATAATTCTTAAACAGGTCGTTACACAAAACTTTTGTTCATTCAACGGAAATTTTTATAATATTACAGAAGCTTTACCAATGGGAATGCCACTTTCAGGAATTCTTGCTGACCTGTTTCTTGATTATATTGAGAATAATAAAATAATCAACAATTCATATGCTTAATTATCTTATATTAATTGTTGGGTAAGATATGTCGATGATGTTTTTTGTGTTTGGGAGGGAGATAAGGAAATGTTGAATGATTTTTTGAAACATTTAAACAAATTACATCAAAAATTTAAATTTACAATAGAAATAGAGAAAAATAATACATTGAATTTTCTAGATTTAACTTTAAAACGTCTTGAAAATGGAAAAATAGAATATGATATCTATCGCAAACAAAACCAACAAACAAACAATTAGCCAGTTTTCGCTTTCTAATAAACCGATTTTTAAAATATCCTTTATCACAAGATAATAAAATTAAAGAATCAAACTATATATACAATCTAGCAGCAATAAATGGTTTTCCTATTAAAGTTATAAATAATATTTTTAGACAAATACAAATTAAAACAGATCCACTATACGTAAAACCAGAAAAGATGGAACATGTATATAAACCCATCACTTTCAATAATATTACTTTCAAATCAAATAAGGTTTTTTCGAAATACAACATCACTTTGGCTTTTCCTAACAATAACAATTTACTTAAAATTATTTCTAATAACCACAACAACAATTATGATAAAATGAAAGAAAGTGGAGATTATTCTCTTACTTGTTTAGAATGTGATTCCATATATATTGGACAAATAAGAAGAAAACTTGAAACACGCATTCATGAACAGAAAATTCAAATGTTTACAAACATGTAATAGAAACACATCATAAAATAGATTACGAAAATGTGCATCTTGTTCACGGATGTGGAAAAGGTTTTAAATTGGACTTGTTAGAATCTTTAGAAATTCACAAACATAAAGTTAAAAATAAAAAAACATTACTTAATGAACGAGTTCAATTATATGAAAGACCTATATATACGTATTTAATGGACATAACAGCATAATACCCGTTTTCAAAAATAAGTTTAATTCACTCACTCCCAACAGGACCAGTCATTCTGTATTCGTCATCTTTTTCGTTTGTGTAAAATGTCAATTTACAATCATTTTAAAGTGTTGTTCGTCTTTTAAACATTTTTAATAGTTTTATTAACTTGACAGTGAATTCATCTTTATTTATATTTGTATTTATTTCATTTTATTTGATGTATTAACCAGTTTTTGTATATGAGAAACTAGTTTTCCCGAAACTAGTACCGTTAATATGAAAACATAACTAGCAAGTAAGAAGTTTTATTTACTAAAATTTAACGTATATTCTTAATTTATTAGGTCTGTCAGTACGTGGTTTATTTTTACAAGTTTGTTGTTCTTGATACTTCTTTACTATATGCTGCACGGTTGAATAGGATTTGTTAACTATTTTACCTATTTCTCTAATGATTCTCCTTCCTTTCCCAAATTAGTAATTAACTTTCGAATGGTTACTGAAACTTCCATTTTAAAAAGCAAAACTATGGAATAAAATATACATTTATGTCTTTGCACGATGTTACAATGACCGTGTAAGTAAGTCACCGACACATGTATTTGTATTTAGCTAGCTATTTTTCGCGAAATAGGTAATTCCCCGGTCCCTGTCTGTGCTGTACAGACTTGTTTTGCTACGCTTTCTGCAGGTATGGAGAGTTATAGCTATAAATTTATTCTTATAAAATAAAATATTATATTTAAGATGGCAAACGTTTATTTGAATGTTACAATACCGAATACATGATATATTTATTATAAATATACGATAATAAGTGAACCAGGGCCAGAAATTGAAAAAGATTGACGCGTACGGAGACTTTTTTGACCCAGTGTATAACGAAAAAATAAAAATAAAAATATTCTGTCGTTGATAATGATTAATAAACAATACAGTTTTAAAAGTAAAACAATTTTTTTGTTGCGCATTTTTACAATTTTTTTTTTGTTATTACGAAGAATAATCGCATTACGAATAACTTGAGATAGATTAGATTAGATTGAAAGGTAGGCGCCCGGCGAGAGTCGAGACCACGGTTTTCGCCCCAATACCGACCGCGCCCGTCTCTGAATACGGCCCTAAATCTCACTTAATTGAAATTGTAAAATTCTTAGTTTAGAAACAACTCCAATTTTTACATAAAAATGATAAAATTAGTAATATCGAACTCCTTCGAAAGATAATTTAATCCACGTTTTCTAACAATTTTCTTATATACATATGGTTATATTTTGTAATTTCAATTTTAGTCTTCCAAATATTTGAAAAGAGAGACATTGAGAACAATGAGAGAGAAAGAGTAATATCGATCGGTTTTGTGTAAAGGAATAGTGGCATCTGCGTCGGTAACTTAACGGCGCCTGAGAAAGCGTCTGTAAAACGGCCAAATTACGTTTTAGTTTTTAAGGCCTGTATTTAAAGAAGAGGATACATCATCAAAAGTATAATAAAGATTGAAATATTTTGTCGTTGATAATAATTAATAAACAATATAGTTATAAAAGTAAAACAATTTTTTTGTCACATATTATTAAGATAATTTTTTTTGTCATTCGGAAGTCTATATACATATATCCATAATATATTATTATATATATTTATACTATTTTCTTATCTCTATCGAAACGTTTTCGAAAGAAAAAATACGTAATTTAATATAAAGAAAAATAAGATTGTTTACAATGAAGACTATTTTACGTTTTAGAATAGTCTTGGAACTGTAGTTAAGACGACGCCATTTAAGGGCGTCCTATTGTCGGCATCGTAATTACGCCGTTCACGAGCGAGTTTCGTGAGATTCAATTTGAATGGGATTCAAGTAATAACTCCACCATCTTGCTTTTCAGAATTCTCTTATACGTCCAGAGAACACGGCTACTACTTCGATTATTTCGTTTACCATTGGCCCATACAAATGTGGAGGGGAGCCAGCGTTTTACTATAAAAGCGAGATCACCTCTGTAAAACGATTGTAACGATTGTAGCCGTTGTATTTCAATAGTGACACTTTAAGTTTATCAGGAAAATGGCGAGGCAACAGGTAAGTGAATTACTTTATCGTATTTTCTTAAAGATAAATTAATAAATGTTATTTAGAAAACTATCACTAATTCCAACACTAGAATATCACCTATATAGTTACATTAATAATAGAATTGGCACTAGAACTAGAATCTTAAGAGTTTTGCCGTGCATCTTTTGAAAAAATGTTTCACGTCATTACAACATAAAACTACTCCATAGAAAAAATTGAGACTAGCATTGTTTGACGCGTAATTTAATTGTTTGTAATGTGGTTTAGTTTCCTTTTTCGCCCACCGGTGTAGTAATTATCTAGGGTATAGCCAAAAAATGATTGATTTCGATTTCAATCGTGTTTCAAAAATTCAAATTTTTCATTTTTTATCAATCCTGATTTCACTCGGTCTGCTAAGAATCTCGATTTAGCATTTTTTTCTCAAAAATTGAGGGGGTCATTTTATTTTATCAATATTTCGTATAATTTCGCGGAAAATTACGCGACCAACCGTTCCGTTATTAGATTTTCAAAATTATGTCTCTCTAATTAATGGATTATACTATGTACAAATAATAAATACCTCATTAAATTTGTTTTCACTTTAATTAAAATTATTTTATTAATAATTTTGCTTAAAATTTATATCTCCTTTTATCTACATAGATATAAAGGCGCTATGTCCCGTCTGAACAAACATCAGCACCATCTTTTTGATTCTGTTCGGAATGGTCGGAACCCTCCTTTCCCCGTATGGTTTATTTCAGTTTCTCTTTAGTTTTTAGGGAGACATAAC
Source organism: Onthophagus sagittarius (assembly GCA_036711965.1). Classification (NCBI taxonomy): domain Eukaryota; kingdom Metazoa; phylum Arthropoda; class Insecta; order Coleoptera; family Scarabaeidae; genus Onthophagus; species Onthophagus sagittarius. The sequence continues at coordinate 298,114 of JASERS010000015.1, forward strand.
TCGGAAAATCTGAAAGCAAAGAGTATAACCGAATAATATAATAAGAATAAACCGAAAGTATTTGACGTATTTGGGGGAAAACCGCATTGAAATCCGTCCAGCCGTTTCCGATTAATTAAAGCGCAATGTAATTAATCGGAATTTTCCGAGAAACTCTTTGAAATATTGATAAAAAAAATTTGAGTTTGAGTTGACAATTTGACATCACAAAAACTATTTAAGATGTCAAGTTTAGTTTCATTCCGAGGAAAGTACCTACTTTCCTTTATAACTAACAATAAATTTTATATATCAGAAGATAACTTCAGAATTCAATTTATTACGATTTTTCAAAAATAATGAAAAAAATCGTTATTTTTATGCAACCAAACAAATTAATTGAAATATTCAAAAAAAAGTACACACTTTCATTTTTACGATTTTTCAAAGCTGGTTAAGAAAATTGTTATTTTTATAAAATGCCATAAATTTAGGTTGACTTCAAAACTTGATACTTCAGAACCGAATTGATATATTCATGTATCGTTTTATTTATTTTGTTACATGCAGAAACCGTTTACATGACAAAATTAGAAGCTAAGGGTCGATAACTCAATCTAATTGTAAGTAGAGTATTGGGTCGTGAGAGAACAATCCCAATAAGAATGAGACAAATGGATATAAAGATATTAAGGGCGCCACCAAGCCCTGCCTTTTCTACTTCAAAATTGATTAAATTTATTATGTTGAGCTTGGAAACATATAAAATAGGTAACAGTTTAAACAAATAATGTAAAGATGAAAGGAGGCAAACTATTGCAATAATAACAAAATTAATGGTTAATAGATCAAAATATAATTTCTCAAGAGAAATTATAATAAATTTTGGTGTAAACACTTATAGCACATTACTTATGTAGAGAGAGAAAAAAAAATTAAAATTAGTTTCAAATTAAATCAGTTATGAACACCATTAAAGTAATGTCTTACTTCTATTCTCGCAAAACAAAATAAAATAAAATAATGAAATTGTTATAAAAATATTATTAATCAAAAATTATAGTTAAAATTAAAATGAACATATATAAATATAAATGACATAGATAGCTACCTTTGACTTCAAACAAGAACGGTATTGTTCTTCAAAACAAACAAAAAAAAATCTTGCGAGTCAAGATCACAAATGAAATTAAAATTAAATCAACAAACTTAAGTATAAAATCTCTCTAATGTCTAAATTTTTAATTCATAAATTCAAATATATTAATTAAAAAAAAAGATCAAATCATGGAAAAAGAATTATCAATAAAAAAAAATTATAACTTATCTCAGGAAGAGTTCAAAAGTATAAGTTGATAGAAGCTCTCTGTTAGAATCACTCTCAATCCAATCAGCTGTTAGGGTGATTCGAATGGTTACGACGCAGTAACTCAAGGTCAACCAGAAATTATTACGTTGAAAATAATTGGAAGACCATTCCAAATGGAAACCAAAAATCTTCCCAAAACTCAATCCAACATCTCAAAGCAACCCTCTTCTTCCCTATTCAAAAAAACAACAGGTGTAATGGACGAAACGTAGAATTAACCCACAAATCCGAAAATATCGGTTTGATCACTGATCAAATAATTAATCGATCTTAATATATCCGTAAAACAACGAACCCCAAGTTGAATTTCTATAGAATTTTCGTTCAACTCACAAAATGGCCAAATTAAGTTACGATTGGGTCAAACACGTATATACATCTACAGGTGTAATTACGGAAGAGGAAGAAATTAAATTCACATCCGATTTTAATCTATTTGCGCATACGTACGAGCAACGTTACCACTAACAACGGAATTCTACCCTCAATAAACATATTCAATACTGAACAACAGATGTCAATGAGTAACTCTAACGAAATTAAAGAAAATAAAAAAAAAATAAGAGATTTATACTGAATTATAAGTGAAACTTATAACAATTTAAACACATACTTTCATTTATAAATCACAAACATTTCATTGAAATATCATAAGAAGTCGATTTTTTACCATTTTTCAAAACTGATTAAGGAAATTGTTAATTTTATGAAACGCTAGAAATTTAGGTTGAGTTCAAAGCTGATATATCACAAAAAAAAATCATCAAGATTTTCTCCATTCGTATATATCTCGTATTCGTAAGATATTCGGAAGACACGTGTATATGACATAAATCTGATGTAGTTGAAACTGATAGTTAGACATAATGGCCTTTATATAAGTATATTTTCATGGAGTCACCTATACATATGGCAACAATCTGCTAACTAATACCTACTAATTTTGCGTAAAACAACCTTCGTTCCCTCCTACCGAAACCTGGCATCTTTGATTTCGATTTTTCACTTAAATAACCCAATTTTAAACGAATACTACAGCAATTGCAGAACAAATTTCTACTGTGCATTGGACAAGTGTAGACATATCAATGAATGTTTGGATGAAATATATCTAAACGTCATAGATATGGTGGAGGCGCCAGATTAATACAGATTTTTCATCAATAATAACAATGTCACCTCATTATTAATTAATCTCTAGTAACTTGAGATGCAACAAAACGTTATAATAAAAATCAGTTAAATCAACACGTTTGTTAATTTAAGAAAATGGCGGAGGGGTTGGAACTTAAAATTTAATTTGTAATTGTACTTATTGCATAATGAAATTAAACCAATTTTTCCTTTTCTTTTTGTGTCTTTGTGTCTTTTTAACCTTTTCAACTTCAACTTTGCGAAGCTTGAAAGTTGCAGATCGACCGAAATCGCATACATTTTTTTCATTATACCTGTGATAATTACTACAGCAGTAGGTGAAAAAATTTGCAATTATCCTACATTATAAACAATTAAATTACATCTCAAATAGAGGTAGTCTCAACATTTTCTATGGAGTAGTTTCTTTATTTTTTTAATCCGATAATTGTCTTACATGGCGACATCGCTGTTGACTCTTCACCAATTTAGAATAAACTTCTTGTAATGAATCTATATTGAATATTTATCAGTTTTACCAGAGCTTTTGATCCAATGGCCTTTCTAAGAGCTGTAATTTATTTTTTAGAGTTTAAAGGTGTTAAAATTAATTTCATACAATACAAAGAAAAATCTATTTTTAAGAACCGTATATAGTTTGTTGAATCATCACCGAGCTTTCGTTCTGAATTTCTAGGTTAGATCCCTGGATCTGAACTTTTTTTCAAGATATTTTGCCAATTCATTGTATTGAACGTTTTTATAGTTTATACATATACAGGTGTCTCGCGTAACTGGTTCATTAGAACTTTTTTGGGTTCCATTTTTCGTAGAAGCTTGAAATTTTGGTAACATGGGCTTCTACAATGATCTGCGATTGAATAATCCTTAGTTTGCTAGCTTTTATTTACCAAGAATAACCAAAACAAAAACGCATAAATGAAACAATGAAAAACAACAATATGGCGTAATATTCGACATAATGATGGACGAAATATACCTAGAGAGTTCACTTTATTTCTTAAGGCAGCTTTCTTGGAAAATATTCATTTAAATCGACAAAGGCACATTTTACCGAGGTTTAACCCATTTGGTTAAGCAATAAACTATGATAAAACATTTACTCCATTTCTTCTTATTGTTCTGATCTTTCCAAAACTAAGAAACTGATCCTATCCAAAACTTTGTTAGATCCGCCATGAATAGAAAACGAATTTAAAATGTTGCCGTTGGATAATTCGCCATGATATTCAAAGATATTAACAAAAGTAACTGAAAACACAACTAAGCAATGACACAATTGCATAAATATGGATGAAAAACTCACAAAATTCAAAATGAACGAAACTACAACAAATAGGCACAGGAAAGTTTATAAATAGTTTGTGGAGAATTAAATTCTCTTAATTTATTTTTGTAATTTTAATTTTTGTTTCTTTTATATGTTATTGATTTTAATTTTTGTCATTAAATTGTTGTTTTTCATTGTTTCATTTATTCGGTTTTCTTTTGGTTATTTTTGGTAAATAGCAGCTAGCAATCTAAAGTTCATTTGATCGCAGTGCATTGTAAAAATAATACTAATAGTAACCTAAATAAATTAAACGATAATCTGTCAAAATGACAGGGCCTTCTAATAAAAAAACGAACGGCTACCAGGATTTTGATAAATTACTCAATACGAAGAAAACTATAATAAATAGATATAGAAATGTTTATAGATAACTTGTAGAGAATTAAATTCTAAAAAAATAGTACGTAACTTTCCTTTGATTTAGAATAGAAGAGAATTGGAGTTTTATTAAATTATATGTATAAACAGACCTTGATTGCCGTCTGTCGTAAGGGTTTTAAATAATTTCTTTTTATTTTTCTAAAAGACCTAAATTTATAGTGATTCTTTTCGTCCTCTTGAAAAGCGCTTATGATGTCGGTCCATCTAGCTTCCATCGTAGTGCTAGAACTATCTACAATGTTCTCTAGCGTTACAGTTGGTAATATAACATTATGCTTTTGAAACATATTCCGTGTAGCTTTTAAGAGGTAGGGGACATCAAAGATAGTATAAACATTTTGGGTTCCAATTATGACCAAAGGATCTGTCTGCATGAAACCCAGATTTCTTAACGCCTTCACATTTGCTGTTCCCATATCGCAAACACTGGCAATTACTGGAATGCCTTTGTCAGTAAGAACACTTCTAATGTTTGTCAATATACCATTTCGAGCAAAATAGAAAGCTAGTGGTTGTTTCCAGAAAGTTGTAATACCTTGCAACATAAAAACAAGGGCATATTGTGCTAAATATTGTGTTCTATTGTAATTCCCAAAATCTTCAACACAATATACACACTTTATTTGCTTCCTTAATATTCTTAACACAATCGCTAATAAGACCGATAATATGCATATTTATTCCGGCATCAAATGAAATATTATTTAGCAATTTTATAAGAGTATTTTTGGAAGGTAATGCAGTCGTCTTTCGTTGCTTACGTTTATACAGAGATAAGGCTATGACTTTCATATATCGCCTTCCCTTTGGTTTTTTTGAAGCACAACGCATTTGGCCCACAAGAAATGTTGCTGTTGCAAATGATACATTCTTCAAAATCTTTTCAACTACTCTCACTCAATAGGTGCATTGTGTAGATCATGTAAACTTCTACCCCTTTGAATACATTTCCTTTGAACAGCTTTAAGTTGTTTAAGTTTGGCCTTTAATGTACTTTCTAAGTACTCAATTCTATTTTTTTAAAAGAAGAGCTGCAATGAAATTTTCAATGAATTAGTATATATTTGCATAATTAATGCATCAGACTTTTTCTCATTTCTAACTGGGCTTTCTCTTGTTATAACAGTATTTGTAGAAGGGACATCCACTAGAACCTCCTCGACCTCAATCTGTTGATCTGGTCTTTGAAGTCTATAACAGAAGATTTAATTTGTTGCTTTTCTCTTTATGTATTAAATATTTCATCAATTTTGACGATAATAATTACCTGTATTTGATTGCTCTGGTGTTAAGTTGCAGGTAATAGTGTAGGTACTGCATTACGTTTTAACAATGTAGCTGTAACAAAATACTCTGGGGAAAAATGTCTACCGCAAATATTAATCTTAGATGAACGTATTGTTCTGGGTACCATTCCCATTGATTTTTGTCACTGATAAGACTTAGCGTCAAAAAATTTTGTAAATGAAATCACAAAGTCAGTAATAAGAAGGAAATTAAAATTTCAATATTGTTAATTAACATTCTTCATCTTCTTTATACTCTATTGTAGAGACTGGTATCTATTTCGTGACGTGAAAAAAGTTTGATTCCATCTTTTTATGACCTGTATCTATACTGTATATCGAATTTGAAATTTTCTCGATAATTCTATATGGTCCTATTTTTAATTCGTCTAATTTCTTCCTGTTTAATTTATTGCCGTTTTCCACAAATACCATGTCTCCTACATTAAATTCGTTACACTTCCGGTTTTTGTCGAACTATTTTGTTGTAGTGATGCGATTTTATTGTATTTTGTAGGGAAATTTTCTTGTCTCTGATTCAGTCACAATAGGTCTTTTTATGCTTTTTATGCTGTTGGTAAAATTGATACATCGGTTCCATACAAGAGGTAGGTAGGTGAAAAGTCGGTAACCGAATGACACGTTTCATTGTATTAACACAATCATGAGCTATGGTTGTCCAAGACTTTCTATTTTTTTCTTCATTCATTTTACATCTCATTTTATTCACCAATGTCTGATTTGAACGTTCATTTAAACCATTCGAGACGAATTTATTCTTGGATACTGGTCAGTTAGTAGCAAACCAATGTCTTCAACATCCGTTATACTTTTGACAAGTTTGATAAAATCATTTGCATTTTGAGTTTTTGATGGTGAAATGAATGCATATCGACTAAGAGATGGAGATACTTTTTCGTAGACCTTGAACCTCCGAAACCTCCAATAGTATCTATAGACATTATTTCAAACGTCTTTGTTGCAGGACCTACGTGTGACATATATCCGAATTTGTCCTGTCCTCTTTATTTATTTTTTATACATATATCACAGCTCCTACAAACTTGTCTTATATTTTTTGTTATAAAAAGGGGGCTCATGTTTTGTGCATCTGTCCAATTCCGATGTGACATAGGTTTTTATGTATCAGTTTTATAAGTTTCATACTAAATTCTTATGATATAATTACTTTTTCTTTCTCTTTAACTTTCTTGACTCTGACTTCTGACTCTGTTTTTATTATTTTGTATTTCTTCGTTTTTTATACTGATCTGTTATAATAATCTTCTATCATAAAATTTACAATTCTGAGTTGTTCATCTGTATTTTCTGTTGCTTCTAATACAGGATTTCTACTAAGACAGTCTGCTTCTAAATTTTGTTTTCCGAGTGCATATTTTATTCCAAATTCTTCATCAGTTTTCGATTTCAAATTCACGTTTTCTAGTGACTTATGATCTGAATAAACCGTGAATGATTTTCCAATCAGCCAGTATTGCCAGTACTTAACCGCTTCTTTAATAGCTAAACATTCCAAATATATTGTTTTTTTCTTTTTTTTTGTGCCACATTTAGTTTTTTTGAGAAGTATGCAACTGGTTTTTCTTTTCCATCATGTTGCACTTGTTTTAAAATTGCTCCAACACCCTCCAAAGAAGCATCAGTATAAATATTGATAGGTAATTCTTGGTCGAAAATCTCCAGTATTGGTTGAGAACATAACAAACCCTTTATTACGTCGAATTCTTTTTGACACAAGTTTATTTGAATTTTAACACTAAATCTACAATATTTAATTATAACTTTAACTTTTAACTTTTACAATAAATTGAAATGAATTATTAATATTTTGCTTGTTTAACTTTTTAACTTGTTGTTTCTTAAATCTAAGTATCGAATTTTACGAATTGCGGGACGTCGCGATTGTAGCTAAGTCTGGCGTTCGTAGTTGCGCTCGGGTTTATATATTGTAATAAATGCTTATTCGGCATTTATTCCTTAGGAGGGCATCTATAACTCCTCCCGCCGAAGAGGGAAACATAACCTGGAATTTTTTTTAAAATGACCATGTTTGTTTTCCTAAGTTTCCTTTGGGTGGTTCTTCTCTTGATGGTTTAAACGTTTTCTTTCTGTAAGTTTTCTTAATTATAAACCCTGCAATCAGAAATACAATTAAGCAATATAATAAGATGGTCCATATCGTGATTGGTCTTTCGTGTAGATATGGTTCTTCGATTCTCTTCATATCTTCGGATAGTTTTTTGAGTTCTCCAATGACATCTTGAACTTTACTATCTTGGACTTCTTTAAGTTTCTCTATTTCTCCGTTCCAAGGTAATTTTTGTTCAGGTATATCAGTTATTTTCAGGTGTGGTATCTTGATTACCTTTTCGGTGATTGGTCGAGATTGGTATGCTTTCAGTGTGGCAGCCCCAATTTGTAGGAAACATCCTGGTGTTATTTTGATGGTGTAGGTACCATTTAGTATTTCAAAATCTTCTATCTTCCTACAGACCTTCTTTACTTTCTGAGGCGTGGATGTTGTGATAAGCCATCGATCGTCTGTTATTCTTGTTATTCGTGGGGTTGTTATTTCGTCCATTCTTGTCTCGCAATTTTCATATTGTCCCATAATAAGTATCAGTCGTACTTCGCATGGAGTTTCTTCAAGGCTGATATGATGACTTGTCTCATAACATATAAATTCTGATGGTAATACTTCTTTGCATGCCGCATGAGTAGCTATGAATTTTTCATTATTGATTGCTAAATATGGAGTTTTTGGAGTTACCGAAGCAAAGGTGGATAAATTATATCTTCTCGGAAGTGGAAACAATTGATATAAGGAATAGGGTAACTTTTCAACGATAGGAATCATAAGAACATAATATAACTTGAAATCTTTCATAAACGCTTTAACTGTTATTATTTGTTCAATGTAGTACATGCTGTCTTCATCTGGACTTATTGGTAATTTATCATCTATAAGCTGTTCTTGAATATGAGTTAATTCATGATGTAAGGTGTTTTTGTCTAGAATAGATGGATGGAATATACCTGCCTTTGCGAATACTATAGAATTTATTATAGTAGATAAGATATTGTTGACTCTGTCGATCATAAATATAAGTTGATTAATGATAGCATGCATCGATATAAATTTTCGGGATTCCAAGGCGAAATAGGATGCGTTCTTCATCGCAGCTCCCATCTGTAGTATTCTGGATGTTAGGATTTCTTGATTTGATTTAATGATCTTTATTGAGTCATTAAATTCTGTCAAAGCTTTTATCGATAAAGTAATCTGTTTGTCAACAATGGTTTTAATCTTATTTTGAGATGATTGAATTTCCTGTATCATTTGGTCGTAACGAAGGGCATCTTCTTCGTCCAGATTTCCTGTGATTGCTTTTATTATGCTCCCTGCAATGTTAATTGCACCTCTTTTAGATTTTGGATGATTTTTCGGGAACATTTCTTCGACCTGTCTCGTCATTTGTTCTATTCCGGTTTTCATTATGGAAATAAAATTGTACATTTCCTTTCCGTAGGATGATTCTGTTTGATTGATCATTTTTAAACAATCTTCATAATGTTGTTTCGTTGTCTCTACTTCGTGTAGCAATTGCTCTAGATTGTAGACGGTTGTTAGACTCCAATAACTATCAGCATTTTGAACTCTGCCCAATAACACGGGTAGAAGTCCTGTGTTGTCTTCTATGTTGGTTATTGTAATGTCGCACCAGTAACCACGGAACATGAATCCGAAGTATCTGTAATAATTGAATGTTTTAGAGCTCTGGTGTGATACCGTTTTTCTCCTGATTTAGTTTTGACTATAACAGTTTCGTCATTATTTATTTTCGTAATTTTGTAAGGACCTAAATAAGGATTTTGAAGTTTGTTTCTTCCTGTGTTTCTCACATACACTAATTCGTCTACTTTAAATGGTTTTCCTTTCGACTTTTCTCTTTGTTTATTTACATATTTTTCCTTATCTGTTTTATTTTTATCTTCTATTGTTTTATACAGATGTTTAAGTCGTTCTTTATGATCTTGAATGTAGTCTGCAAAATAATCTTTTGAATACAATAAATCCATGGGATCTCTTAATGATGTGTGACCAAAGACTACTTCTAATGGGGTAACTCCAATGGGTTTTGAGATACTGTTGTTGTATGCAATAACTGCTAGTTTTATAAGATAGTTTGTTGGTTGGTCTTTGTTGATTTCACGAAGACATCTCATGTGTTCCGTCAACGTGGAATGAAATCGTTCTATATTTCCTTGAGAATTTGGATTTAATGGTGTTCCAAAATGAATTGATATTTTATGCGCTTCCAATAACTGTTTAACAATGGAGTTATTAAATTCAGTGCCTTTGTCGCAACTGATCTCCTCTGGTGTACCATAAAATTGAAAATACGTGGTTAAGCCGTCGGCTACATCGGTAGCATTAGCGCTCTTCAAGGGGATAGCTTGAGCCATTCTAGAGAATACATCGATGATTGTTAAGTACTTTTTATTATCAATGGAAAATGTGTCCATGAATAATTTTTTGAATGGTCTGTCTGGAGTCTGTGTAATTTGCAGATGTGGTTGTGGAGGATGTCTATCGTATTTTGCACGATTACAAATTTCGCATTTCTTAATGAAATTTGTGACTGTGTCTCTCATGTTATTCCACCAATATCTCCTTTTTAGATATGACAATTTTTCTTCTATACCTCTGTGATTTGACTTCCCTTCATGATGATTTTGTACGTGTTCTAGTTGTTCACCTTTATCACTTACAACAGATACACGCTTTGTGCATCTGACAAGTGTTGGACCATTTTCATTAAAATATTTGGCATAAACACTGCAAAAATCGGTGTAAAGTGTTTCGTTATTAAAATACAGATAGTACTTTTCTTGTGCTGCCATGTATTCCTTTATGAATTCCAATATCAATTTCTCGTTGTTATCTTTTGGAATGCGTGCAGTTATTATTTTTCTGTTGTCTTTATTTATTTTGCTTCCTAGCAATTCTATTGATGTCGTTATTTCTTCTCCTCTTCCAGCATAAATGAGGAATTGTGTTCTTTGCTTGTCGATTGGTTCATCAATAGTTTTAATATTTTTATTAGATCCAATAGATAGGTTAGTTTGTCTTGTATCATCATCTTCTCCGGGAAGTAACATTTCTTGACTGTCGCTTCCTCTTAGTTCTTCTCTTAGCATGGATAAATTTTTTCCTGTGCGTTTCGGTAGAGATTGATTGGTATGAAACGAAGTATTGGGTAGTTCATCTACGTTCGCAATTATTTCATCTCGTAAAAGTTCATCGACGAGTTGATCTAATTCTTCACCTATAGTGGGTGCTGAAGTTTTTCCGTCTTCTATTGCATTTAATTCTTCGAGTCGTATTCTTGATAAAGCGTCAGCATTCAAGTTTGATTTTCCCTTTTTATAAATAACTTCAAAATCGTATTTTTCTAATTTTAACTTCCATCTTATTAATTTTGAATTTGGTTCTTTTAATTTCCAAAGCCATACTAAAAGTCTATGGTCTGTATATATTTTAAATCGACGACCATATACGTACGGTCTGAAGTACTTTACAGCCCAAACTATGCTCAAAAGCTCTTTTTCTGTTGTACTGTATCGTTGTTCTGTTTCGCTTAATGTTCTTGAGGCGTAACATACAGGTTTATCATTTCCGGTATTACCTTGCGATAAAACAGCGCCGATTGCGACGTTCGATGCATCGGTGGTTATTATAAATTCTTTCTTAAAATCCGGATACTGTAACAATGGTTCGTTACTCAAGATGTTTTTACAGGTTTCAAATGCGTCTCTATAATTATCATCCAATACTATTTTAGCACCTTTTCTTAAACATTTAGTGAATGGTTTTGTAATATCTGCGTAATCTTTGATGAATTTTCTATAATATCCTACCAGTCCCAAAAATGATTTGATTTCTTTCGGAGTTTTAGGTAGAGGGTAATTTCGAATAGCTTGTACTTTCTCTGGGTTTGGTTTCACTCCATCTTCTGTTATTAGGTGTCCTAAATACTTGATTTCTTTTCTTAAGAACTCGCATTTTTCTATTTTAATCTTGAAATTCGCTTTTTCTAATCTGTCGAAAACTTTTTGAAGTTTCACTACATGTTCTTGCAATGATGTTGAATATACAATTATATCATCTAAGTAAACTAAACAGGTGTCTTCCAAGAGTCCTTTTAGGATGTTATCCATTACTCGTTGAAATGTCGCCGGGGCGTTTTTCAAACCAAATGGCATTCTTTTGAATTCATAGTGACCTTGTTCTGTAGAGAACGCCGTTTTTTCTCTGTCACTCGGGTCCATCTCAATCTGGTGATATCCAGATGCCAAATCTATACTACTAAAGTAATGACATCGTCCTAATTTGTCCAAAATATCCGCAATATTCGGTATTGGATACTTATCTTCTATTGTCTGGTCATTTAATCTTCTATAGTCGATTACCATTCTTTTCTTAACTTTTCCATTCGCTGTTTTTGTAACGATATTTACTGGGCAACTCCAGGGTGAGATACTTTCTTGAATAATGTCTTGGTCCAATAATTCAAATACCTGCTTTTTAATTTCAGTTTTTGTATCTTGTGATTGTCTGTACATCTTGACATAAATTGGAGTATCATTCTTTAAATTTAATTTATGTTTGATACAATGCGTAAAACTTAAACGTTGTCCTTCTGCGTGAAATATATGTTTATATTTTTCTACGAGGACTTGGATGCTAGCTTTTTCTTCTAAGCTCATTCCTTTTGTATTAAAGTGTTTCTTGATGTTTTCTTTTAAAATCGTGTTAAATTCTTCTTCAGACATTTCGGTATCTATTTCCATGTCTGTTTCAAAATTATATGGGTCTTGAATATCTTCTAGAAGATTTACTTCCATTCTGTCGTAAAATATTAGACCTACTTTTTCCGTTGTATAATTAGTTATCATAACAAGTGCTTCTCCGTTCACGATGTTTACTAGAGAGTCTCTTATCTTTACGTTCGGAATAAACTCTCGTTCTTCTACGTAAGCAATACCGTCCATCTGATTCACGGGTATGCGTACGGGTTTTGATTCGAGTGCATTTAACACTACTCTATTGTCTTTGAAATGAATCGGGATTTGAGTATTTTTTGTAATTAATTTTCTTCTTCTAATGTCTAAAACTGCGTTTAATTTTTGTAATAAATCCATTCCTATAAGACCATCATAGTTCTTACTGAAATCGAATTTATAGAAAATGTGTTTGATTTTTGTTTTAAATATGTCTGGAATTTCTACATAGATAGCGTCATCGTGACATGATGTCCCATGAGCTGTTTTTACTTTAAAAGGCATTTTTACAGCAAAATCTCTGAAATTTTCATATATCAATGAATTTATTAACGTTTTAGTGGAACCTGTATCTATCAAAAATTTAAGTCCGCTAAATTCTATATATGGAAGAGTACTGCAAATGTTATTTAACTCTATTAATTCCGTTTTCTTTTTCGTTATGTGTCTGGGTAATAGAGGCCTATTGAATGAAAATTTACCTCATCCTCATTGTTGTTTGTTTGCTTGTTAGTTTCGTTGTATTCGTCATTCGAATCGGTTTCTTCAGAGTACTCAGGTTGATCGTAATAATAACCTTCGTAATTGTCTATTAGTTCATTATCAGATTGTTCTTCTGGATAAGTTTCTTGATAATACAACTTGCTAGGTTTTTTATGTATTTTTAGGATGCTAGATTCTGCTGATCTCTTTATTGCAGATTGTGGTAGCATCATTCTAGGATTTTGAAAGGGTTGTGTAAATGATGGCATTGGTGAATAATATGGCACGAATATTTGCCTAGGAGACGACGTTGGTTTTTGTGGGGGGTGTATTTGTTGTTTAGTCCCAACTTTGTGCAGATGATTTGGTCTTCCCGCTCTGTAATTGAAGTTTTCTACCTCAACAACATAACTCATTGCTGTTTCTAGGTCTCCGGGTTGTTTTACCTGTACCATAATTCCCATGTTTGTATCGATTTCGAACAAACATTGTAAAAATATTTGAAGTGCCGTACTTTTATAATTCATCATTTTTAATGCACGACTATTCGCATCGTTATCTCGTAATTTTACTTGAGTCAGTAAAAGTTGCATGGTATCTTTTACTCTTTTTCCGTAGGCGTAAGGAGCTTCACCTCGGTGCGGTTTCAAGGCTGCTAAATCTCCAAATAAGCATTGTTCGCTTCTTTGATCGCCAAAATTATTGAGAAGGATGTTTTTTAAATCTATCCATCGTGTAACTTCTTCGTTGCTGCTGATAGCTTGTAATGCCTTTCCTCTTAATTTTCCTTGAAATATACGTAATAATAAAGAGGCAACTTGTGGGTTTCCTTCTCCAACAGGATTATAAAATGTGTCAACTAAGAATTCGCAAGCTGATATGTAGGCATTGAGAGTGGTTACATCTCCGTCGTAGACTGGAATGGTGTCTTGATAAACGTTGGTGATATCTTTTGGTGTGTAAGGCATTTTGTCCGACAATGAAATGTCACTTATTGCGTTTATAAGATCGTTGAGTTCGTTCATACAAGGAACAAAAGAACAAAGGACAAAGGAAACAATCAATAAGATTTACTCACATGCAGATTATATGTTGTGCGGAAATCATAATCGATGTTCAACTGAACCAATATCCGGTATATCCTTGAATTTAAGTAATTCGTCCAATGAAGTGGGCACGATTGTTCTCAGTTTGATTTTTATTCGCGAATACGTTGTAGTATCCTACTGACTGCGCCAGTTAAAATTCAGAGTCTTGAATTTTAATTTTTAAAAAGTTTATTTGAATTTTAACACTAAATCTACAATATTTAATTATAACTTTAACTTTTAACTTTTACAATAAATTGAAATGAATTATTAATATTTTGCTTGTTTAACTTTTTAACTTGTTGTTTCTTAAATCTAAGTATCGAATTTTACGAATTGCGGGACGTCGCGATTGTAGTTAAGTCTGGCGTTCGTAGTTGCGCTCGGGTTTATATACTGTAATAAATGCTTATTCGGCATTTATTCCTTAGGAGGGCATCTATAACTAGCGGATCTAGCATTATTGCAGTATTGGGGATGCACTCGTGGTAAAAGTTTATTTTCCCCAAGAATTGTCTTATATTTTTTTGTGTTCTCGGTACACGGATATTCTTTATCGAAATCAGGTTGTCTTTTACTGGTTCAACTGCATTGTTCTGTATGATATGACCTAGGTATTTTACTGAGTCTGAGGCAAAGGTACACTTCGTAAATTTTTACCTAAACCCTTCATTCTTTATGGCTTTCATTAGTTATGTGAGATGAGTCATATGCTCGGCAAATGTTTTTGAAAATATAAGGATATCATCAATATGGTTGACGGCGAAATCTGTAAGCTTGTATTTTTTGAGTCCAAAAGGTAGGCAAGTCCACTGGAAATGTCCCTCCTGTGTTACAAATCCTGTCTTCTTTCTGTCCTCAATTCGCAAAGGTATAAACCAAAACGCTGAGTTGATATCCAGGGTTGAAAAGAAGTTACAATTTCTTGTCTTCGTCGTCAACTCTTCAATTAGTGGAAACCGTTGTGCTTGAGGTGTTATTATTTTATTTAAATCCCTGAAGTCTATACTTAATCTAGATTTTATATTGTCTTCTTTTTTAAATGCTAAAGTGACCGGTGTAGCAAATGGACTATATGATTCTTCTATTAGTCCATTATCCAATAACTTTGCAATTTGTTGTTCTATCTCTTTCTTGTCAAAGTGCATCTGTAGAGTCTCTACTGCAATATATGTCTATTAGTAGGTCTATTCTTGCTTCATATCCGTTGACAGTACCTACATCATATTTATTTTTAGCAAAAACTGATTGATATATTCTTATTAAATTGTTTATTTTAGTCTTTTGACTTTCATCTAAATGGTTTATTTTTATTTTGAAGTCGCTGTCTCTAATATGTTCATTGAAGTTAATTAAGTAGTTATCTGATTTTTCCCTATTTTCTATTAGAGAATTCATCTTATCCTCGATAGTATTCCCTTTCACTCTTTTCATATTTCCATACTTCACTTGTGATTTCTGGGTTATTTTCAAGTCAAGTCCTATTAGAAAATCATATTTGAACTTGTGTTCATCAATAATACACATCCATATTTTTCTCCAAATCTAGAATATTTATCTTTAAATTTGTCGAACCGCTTACTTCTTTAACACCATTAATTGTTACTAGGTTAGCTTCATTTAAATTGTTTCCAAACGACTCGCAAAACTTGTCTCTCCATGTTGACCATTCTGAGTTTATAGTCAGTTTTATAATCATAGAACCGTACCAGTCCGTACAAGTTTTGTCCATAAACAACCGTAGTATTTTAATTTTTTTGTCATCTGTTGCGATGTCAACACGTATACACTCTTTTTCAAAATTGTCAATCCATTATTTTGCGTTTGAGTTCTTACTTGTAAACTTTTCAATAACAAGCTTCTATGCAATATTCTTCAAGTTCTGTTGTTTTGTTTCTTGAGAATCTCCCAATATTTTCTCAAATGAATCCGTTTCTTTTGTAGTACAAGTTTGTTTTGGGTTCACTTCTTCTAGATACTGATCCCCAAATTGTATATTACCAATGTGGTCAATGTAGATTTTTTCTGTTCTTCTGTCAATGTAATCAAAATTTTTCGAACTTGATACCTTTTTGTTAAGCTGTTTTTTATTTTAGTATAGGCTGCCGTTTTAATGATTTCCTTGTGATTACCAACCGCTTGTAGTGTTTCTGGTATAGCATAAACCTTGTCATCGCTGGTGGTAATTGAGGTTATCGCCAGTACATTAGATTTCCCATCACTTCCCGGCAAACTCGAAGTGCAGGTTGTCCATTTTGATTGCTGATATCAATAAACAAAAATGTCGTTTTATAATGTCCTTGTATTGTTTGTGGTAAATCAAACTACGTGTTGCGCCGTCTACTATCTTTTCTGTTCTAATTTCTTTAATTAATTTATAACATGACAACAGTCATGTCAATTTAGAACAAAGCGTTTTCTTCTCGAAATTTTTTTTTGTTCTACAAATACTACTTTTTGCGAATAAATTTATATTATAAGTATTAATCTTAATCCTTCATGTATGTCTGTTTTACTTTTTTATTTCATTACTTATTATCATTGTGATATACTTAAATAAAAGAAAGTATACCGTGATTAATTTGATAGCAAACTAAGTGGATACCAAACTATCAAAAATCATCATGTTTTAATAAAAAAATAATTAATTGCGCTAATAATCCGCCATCTTTGATAATAACTCTATTCAAATAATTATTATCTGGGGAAATAAGCGAGATAAAACCGTCGAATTTTGATCTTTTCAAAGTATATTTCAAAAATATTGAAAAAATATATACCGAATAAATCGATTTAATATGTGATTTTGTATTAATTTTAATCATTACTACCAAAATTATTATTTTCATTATAATTTTACTCCACCACTTTTTACCATTGAGGATATAAATTAACAAGATTTTTCAATTCTGATTAATTTGATACCGAATTGCAAATCAAATTAATGTTGATTGTAAATATCTATATAGGGGAGTGTTTAGATATTATCAAAATCATTATTATTATTATTTTTGTTTCTTCAGTCTCATTCTTATTACAAAGTTTTCATGTTTCAATTCAAAGTGGTGAAATTATTATTTTTATTACTTCATTACTTATTATCATTGTGGATAATAATAACTCAATAGCAGGATAATGAAAAAAATTGTTTAACATTGGCTGAATAATGCATTTTTTTTAATAAAGTAAAGGCAAAAAAATATATGTAAAAGAAAATAAATATTTGTTAAAAAAATGTATTAATGAATATGACCTGACTACTTGAATTTACCTTAGGCTTAAATAAATCAACTGATCCCGTAAGCAATCGGAACACAATTATACTAGTCAATAAAAAGAAAAAAAAATATATGGTTGGTTCACTAGTTTAAAATTAAAGTAACCACAAAAAATGAATTAAGTTGCAATTATTAAATTTGTTGAAGTTATTATTTATTAAGCTTGAGTGCAAAAGGATTTTGAGGACGAGGAAATAAATACTTGCTTGACTTTCAATTGCTGACAATTGAAGATGAAAATATCATGGACAACCCGACGTTGCTTCACAATGAAGTTGAACGTAGAATTTATGGTATTCGAAATTTGCGTTTTGTTGAACCCGAAATATGGAATTCTCCTTTTCCTTCTCAAAATTGTAATTAAAAGCCTGAAACAATTATAAAGAAACGCGTACCGACAAGTGCAAGAATCCAAATCAAGAAAAGAAAATTTACCTTAGATGTTGGGCGGCTTAAAGAAATTGAAAGACAATCAAATCGTGATCTTAGTGTGGATTAATCGGAAAAATCCCCTTACTGATTATAGCTCGTTTCCAAAAAATATAATTCCACTTAAATGGACGTCGGCCAAATTCTAAAATGGTTTACTTTTCGGAACGTTACACACTCCACGATGCAATCAAAATCGAAAAAGAGAACAATTTTGCTTTAAAACTCTCCCTTTATACCTACACGGTTTTCGAAAAAAACTCGAAACCGGCTGACATCGCACGCGGAAACCGCCTCAAAATACCTTCAATAACCAAAGTAAACTGCTATTATAGATTACAGTTAAATAAACGTTAAATCAAATTACCAAAAAAAAAAACAAAATAAATCTGAATGAACTAATTACGCTAATAATTTATATATGACCTCTGTGAGTGGAAAGGTGTAGAGAAAGAAAAATATAAAATTGCATTACCAACCATAACCAAATCAAAATATTAGCTGTAATAACCTGATTAGAAAAAAAATAATAATTAAAACGAGGCCGTGTTGTCCAGCAAATAACAAAGGAAAAGAAATAAACAACCTTTTGGCAAATAGGGGTTAATAAAAATTAAAGAAAAAATACAACCGTAACAACCCTATGTGTATCTTCGAAACACGTTTGTCTGTCTCTACCTATGTTTATATAAATTTGTTGCTTTAATTTTACAAGATCTATCGACATGTTACAAAAAACTGAAACACCTGTATATGCCGGAAAAATTAAGTTACAAATTACATTACATCTAACACTATTAAGAATAATTAGTAGACCGGAATTTATGAATGTCTATATTTTTTGCAACTTATATATTTTTTTCAGCGAAATGTGAACGATGTACGCGGCGAACTTAGAATTCCGCCCAACATAGCCGAAAAACTGAACAGGAGACAGGAAACGGATGTAAACTTTTTATATGACAACATCATTAGAAAGGGAACGGGATGTGTCTTGGCCCATTCTGTTGGACCAAATGGAAAGAAGCGTCAAATTGTTGCTTTTTCGGATTTGTATTTAAGAAGATCTTTGCGGCACAGTATTCTGTGTGTCGTTCCCTCAAGAACGATATTAGGTTGGAAGGCTGAATATGTTGAGTGGTGCAACACCATAACCGGCAACGGTATTGGTAGCGCTGCGAGAATTAATGTCTTGACCGCAGCGAAATTATATCGCACATTTGACAAGAGGAGAATGGTTTTAAACAAATGGAAGCGTGGAGGCGGCATCTTGCTAATTAGCTATGAAATGTTCAGAACCATAGTTACATGTGCTGATGACGATGATTTTAAAGCCTACGCCCATCACTGCTTGATCGAACCAGGGCCAGATGTTATTGTCTGCGATAATGGACATCGATTGTCCAATCGAGACTCGGGGATTTTCAAGTTATTGGCTGATGTCCGCACAAGAAGGCGAATTGTCTTAAGCGATAAACCGGAGGAGAGAAATCGGGCAGATTACTGGCCGATGATGGAACTTGTCAGGCCAGAATATCTGCCCGATTTTGTGGAGACCGAAAGGACATAATGCTTCCGGTTTGTAGTTTAGGGCAATTCGCTTTCTCGTTGTAACATCACATAATAATTTAAAATTCCTGTTGTCCATTGTCGCAGATTATAGGGTCTAGTCCAGGATCGATGCGGTGACGGACGTAGACTTTGAAGTCATCGTTATCAGCAAATATTACTATACCAACTATGGTTCTTTGCATTTCATGGCCTATTGGTAATATTCTCGCATTTCATGTCCATTTATTTAAAGCTTCTCTCTTCTTCTCAAACGTTTGCAATAATTTCGTTGTGTTTTAAGCCTCGCAAACTACTCAATGTATTCGGTCTTCCAAGCTAACAGAGTATAAACAGGAACGGCACGCAACGTGAGGGTCTTCTTAAATAAATATCTGAGAAAACAATTATTTTCAGATCTTTCCATTTGGTCCAACAGATTGGGTTTAAATGCAACCCAACCCCTTTCTTAATGATATTTCATTAAAAATGTATCGTTCGTTATCTGTCTCCTGTTCAGTTTAGCTTAAAGTTCTTGGTCAGAGGATGCTCTGTAAGTATAAAACTTCCGTTACAATCAAAAACGTTCCACTAAACATGTTCTTATGATTACAGGGTCGGGCACTAAGGTCGATGATATTAAAACCGAATAGTTGAAACCATCCAAAAACGAACGCACAACCAATTGGCACAAGGTTTTTGTAACCTCAAAAATAACGAATACCGACGAAAACAGTAAAAGATGGCATCAACCATTTGGCAATCGTCGATGAAGATCAACAAATTTATTGCGGTCAATGGAAGAGATCGTTTAGGCTAATAGCGCTCAAAGGAATGGGTTAGAATCTCAGACGAAAGAAATAACCAAGAAGTTTGATGTTAGTTTTGGGAGTTTTTTCAAGAGAGGAAAACTGGGATTTAAACCTATTTGTAAGTACTTCAAGATATATAAAATTGATTGATTGACTTGTTCTCTTTGTTCTCATCGTGACGTTAAGTTTAGAATAGAAAATCAGAAATCTCGGTTATACTTGTTAAATGTTAATATAATGTTATGTTCATACACTTATAGCTCAAGTAATCTCAAGTAAACTCAAGTATAAGTATTAAATGGTTTGATATTTATTTCATATAGTTTACAATGTTTTACAACGCCATGCGTTACTATATTCAGTTCACAAATTTCGTAGATATATCCATCAATGCGATCAAAACACGGACATTTATTTTGTTTTAAATTTTTACATATGTTGTTCATTAATACACACATTTCGTCAATTGCGGCAATGAAACATGCTTCAGGCTCGATCTGAGCGTATGTATTATTAATTTTTGTAAGTAAATGACACAATTGATAATACTCATGATTATCAATAATGAGTACATGAATATAATGAACGTTCCACTTCTCATCTGCTTTTGTTATTAAACTGTAAAAACAACTTGAAAATGCATACTTGATTGAATTAAAACCTGAACACCAATTTTCCAATAAATGTTTTAAAAGGAAATTTGTGATCCTTATCAAGGTTTATTTTATTAATTCTTCAATTAACTTTTCTGTTGATATTAATAGAAAATGTAAAATATTTCTTTTTGCTAAATTTATAATTTGAATCAAATCACTGAGGTCGACAGAAAATTTTTATATGTATGATCTTTGAGCATGAATTATTTCTTGTTTTGCCTTTAGATAACATCTTTCATTTAAAACGTTAATTTCCTGACGTATTTGTGTAATTATTTACAATAATTGGAAGTTGAGTTGTCTATTTGAATAAGTGAATGTGCGTAATTTGCATTGGTTTTGTTAGTGTACCGGTTAGCCTTCCGGGGTCATCTCACAATCTCAAATGTATTTTTCTACCATTTGTTGTATATTTTGCTACCGTTACAATCAAAAACTTAACACTAAACGTATTCTTACGATTACAGGGTATTCATCGTAGGAACATGACACGATTACTTACCATTTAAGGTCGATGATGTTGAAACCGAATAAGCTGAAACCATCCAAAAGGAACTCGCAATCATTTGGCACAAGGTTTTTATAACTTTGCAAACAACCAATGAAGATGAAAGAAGTGGAAGATGGCATCAGCTATGTGACGCTCCTTTGATGAATCAAACAATCGTCGAACAAAACGAATAAATCTATAAATAATTTGTGTTTAAATAAACGCTAAACTTAAGACGATTGAAAGAAATTTGTAAATATATCACACTGTAATAATGGACTAGTTTTCTGTACGTTTTTGTTAGTTTGTAGTGACTGTATATTAACATTCTTAAAACACAAAGTGGATTTTATTTTGGATTTTTAAAGTTATTAATTATAATTTTAATAATATATTATTATTAATAATATTAAAACTCGTATTGGTTTTATTACCTTTTCAAATTCACTGAAAAAAATTAAGTTTGGTAATATCGTTGTATTGGTAAACCAGGTGTTCAGGTTTTAAACCTTTATTTACATCCCTTCTTGGTTGGGACTTTTTGTTTGAGAAAGTAAAATTTATGACACTTGAAAGATTGGGATGAAAAAAAAAAGTAGAATGTTTTCTTCCGACCACCTCTTTGACAAAAGCAATGGCCATAGATGTTAGTGACTACGAAAAAAATACGCACTGCATAAACATTTTCTTTGGTGGTAATTACTACACCTGCGAAAGTGCCTTTACAAAGTTTAGTTGATCATAGGGCAAAAAGAATTGTGGATACAAAACACGAAGAAGAACGGAGCAAACTAAAAGACCGTGAATTAATTTTATATACAAAATGGGGTTCTGAGCGCTCTTCCGGTCATAGCGAATTCTAGATAAATGGATAGGATTTTATATGTACGTACAGTGTTTTGATTATAACAAGAGAAGTCTTTCGTAATACAAATTTTGTAAAAGTGGCACAAATTTAGGTCTTAAACCCAGCATTTTTTATTTTTTACATATTTTTAAAAAAGTCGTCCTACCAGCTTAATATTTATCTAGTGGCGTCAAGAGTTTTTCTTTAAGGGCACATAGTACGACAATTTCGTAGGTTTTGCAATAGTTTTTCAATGCTCAACGTCATATAACTAATAAATAAATAAAAGAAAAAATTAAGGATGATATTGTTTTATTATTTAAAATCGGTGCGGCACTGTTTCGATTGCCTAGCAATCTTCGACGGGCACAATTAAAAGTACAAACAGATAAATGCTGTCAAAGTAATGAAAAATACAATAGAACATCAAAATAAAATATAGAAATGGCGACAACGAATCGAGAAATTTAAACGAGTGAAAGACCACCTACAGATGGCTAAGCAATCGGAACAGTGTCGCACCAATTTTAAATAATAAAACAATATTATCGTTAATTTTTTTCTTTTATTTATTTATTAATTTCATCGGTGGTACAAATTTCTATAAATTCAGGGCTTTTCAAATCCACCTTTGTTTTAAAAAATGATTTAAAATAATGTTTATTGAAAAATCATTAATTTCGGTACTACATATGTTTTGTTTATAAATAAACGTCTTCAGATACTCTCGAAGGTAGGCTCGTTACTATCATCTTCTGGTTAAACTATCTAAGGGATTATTACCACGGTTATGGCTGTTTTACGCGCTCTGATTGGCTGGTAGACGAATTTATTTATAAGATAAATTTAACTAAAGGATGGTAGTAATGGACCTAAAAGATCTTAAAAATATAAAATTGATGAAACGAACGGTGACATTCCAACAAAGGTTATTACGTGAAGGGTTAGAATCACTTTATTAAATAAACTCATTACAACGTAAATAATTAATAATAAGATAAAAGAAGTTCTCAAAAAGAGCTCAGTTTACAGTATACCACTCTGTACAGTCAGGTCGCCATCTGACATCTGGTTACGCGGTAGATTTGGTTCGGAAAAGCGGTAGATTTGAACATAAAAACGGTAGAAATGATAATATCAACATTTATTATGTTATACCACTGTTTTTTATTTATTATGTGGTATTTATTAATATTATTTACATTACTAGTAATAATTATGGCGCATTAGTCGGAATCAGAAAAATATTCTGAATTAGAATATATATTATTATTATGTTTTGATAATATAGAACGATCGATTTTTATATTAAAACATTCTTGTTTGATGTAGTTTTTTGTATGAAAAACATTTCCAAAACATTTCAATACCTTCTTTATTATAAATAAAATGAAAATGACACAATAGATTAATCATCAGTATTTAGTACTATCTCCGGATCTATTAAACTCATATGTTGCAGGATCTTACAGTTAAAATTAAATTGCTGTATCTGTTCTGCGCCTTCAATGTAAAACAGCAAACAATTATGTTTAAATTTATGTAAATCTTCACTATTTATATTAATTTGAAATAAATATGCAGTTACTTTGGTACCCAAATATATATTATTAAGATCTTTATAATTTTCGCAGCTTCTTATATCAATTTCTGATAATGGTTTAGTTTGCATGACTGATTTTTTTATGAAGAAATCTAATAAAGTTTTATATAACGATTTAACTCTGTTAAATAATTAGTGAATTTGTGGCTCTCTTGATTGCATCTCTCTATTTAAATTTGTAAATATTGATAAAGTATGCTCCAAAAACAAAAGATAAAGATACGTGATTGGGTCATTTATTCTTTCTAATATGTTTGACGCTTTGATAAAATTATCCGAGGTCGAAGCATCTATAAAATATAATTTTAATGCATTAAATTGCTCAATTAATCTACATACAACGCTTTCTAAAGACAACCAACGCGTTTGTGCTGGATGCAAAATTTTGTGAGGCTTAGTACGGCAAAAGTTTTGAAATTCTTGAAAAAGCACTACTCGTTTTGGACTATTTGCAAAATAATTATATACATTTCGACAAAATTGTTCGATTTCGCTAGGCAACTTTGCGCAGGCATAAGAAGCGTATAAATTGAAACTGTGACATATACATTTAAAAAAATATAAATTAGGCACATCGTTTTTAAATTTAGCTACTACAGAATTCCTTAAGCCTGTCATTACATTTGCGCCGTCACATGCTAAACCTATCATATTTTGCTCGTATGGTATTTTGGCACATTTGAAGATCGACAATATGGTTGTAAATTTTTTCTGCATTTGCCTCCTTTAGCAGGATCAGCGTTAGAAATTCATCTTGTACGCTACAACAAGAAATTTATATTATTAAAGTATCTGGCAAAAATAGCTGGCAACCAAGCATAAGTGTTTAGTGCATCCCAAATCTGTAGATTCGTCGACGATAAGCAAAAATTTGTTAAAGCGTAAATTATCACATAATATTTCGTGTTGTTGTAACACAATAACATTTTTTACTATTACAGTCGCTTTCGCTTTGCCACACTTAATTTCTTTTGCAATCAGAATCTGTACACACAGCTTTAATTAAATTGGGAAGGAGGACGCTTTTCTTGCTGCCGCGTCTGATTTTTTAGTATTTGAAAATAATGTGTTTATTTTTGTTTGCTTAACAACGGCTTTAGCCGAACCAATATGACCCTGACTATTCTCATGTCTTATTAATTGTGTTTTTCCTGATGAAATAATAATTGTTTTGTTGCAAAATTTGCAATGTGCTTCGCTTGTTACGCGACCAGGAGTCACCCAGTTAAATTGCACCTCCCATTCCTTTAAGTACTTTTGATTGTATTTAATTTTGCGCTTCTTTTCTTTTGGGCTTGATTCATATTCGCTAGAACTAGCATTAAAATATTTAAATAAAAGGAAGTAAAACGAAATGCTGATGCACAAACTAAAAATTTACTTACCTCATGATAAACTTTTATTTATTAAAACGAATATTAAGACAAAACCAAACCACTAAAACTAATGCAACTCTGGTTGGGCTTACAATTAGTTCGGGTATAATGAAATTTAGGAAATCCCCTAGATTTAGGGTACGTTACCAACATATTTTTAGTCGCTAAAACAATATACAGAGAACTAAAATCGGTACGTCTCACAGATTTCGCCAAATGCAGTTAATAAATTACGAATATAAATGTAAGTTTATTTCAAAGCAGATAGGGGATAAATGTGATTAAATATAGCGATTGTTATAACTTTAATAATAAAACGGTAGGTCACAACCATACAACGGTAGGACGGTAGCTTAAGACGAAAAGCAGTAGATCTACCGTCAAAACGGTAGATCTGGCAGCACTGATACCACTATTCCTTTATACAAAACCGATCGATATCAGTGTTTCTCTGTCATTGTTCTCAATATCTCTCTTTTGTACATTACATACTGTATGGGAGCACGTGATGTTCTTTTTTAAAAATATTTGGAAATTGTTAGAAAACGTGGATTAAATTACCTTTCGAAGGATTGTGAGTGGATTCAGTGTTTCATTTTTAAGTATCAAAAACCAAAAGTACAGTGTACTGCGGATATAACGAACCTTCAAGGGACTTGAAAATCGGTGTGTTATAACTGGAGTTCGTAATAACCAATTATTACAGAAAAAATGATGAAATAACTTTATTTAAATTTAACTGACAATTTAATCATTAAATTGAATGGTACTAAAGAACTTGGAAAGAAATTAAACAAAATCATTGAGAACATACATTTATTTCAACAGTACAAACAAAATTTTTAAAAATAAAAATAATTTATTTAAAAAACTCTGTAATTTTAGTTTGAGTTTGCGAATTTTTTGCAAACAACTTTTCAATGATTGACAAACATCATTCTACACTAGCAAAATTATTTAAAATATTTTCCGGTAATGCTAGCGATTGTAAATACCGTCGAATTTAATACAATCTTTGTATTGCAGAACGATTTGAGTATGGTTGAATTTGCTCGTCACCACTTTATGCAAATCTCTTTATGCAGGATTGTAGCAGTAATTTCGTCATCCGTTAAAAATTCAGATGTTGCCACATTTTCATCACATTTTATGTATTCTTCTGTAAGATTAATTTCAGTACAATTTTTTGAAATATACTGTGTAAGTGGCATGTCTTCTTCTCCATCAAACATTTCTTCATCGTTGTTAACCGGCCGATAGAATACGGCTTTTCTGAAGCAATTTTTAATCGTGGACTCAGTGACAGTTCCCCATGCTTTGTGAATAAAATTAATACCGTCAAGTAATGTCCCTTTAATAGACAAATTAGAGTCTATTCCTTGTACAATTTTTAATAAAAAATAATGTCTCTAATGACATTTGAGAGAATGAATTATTCCCTGATCCATTGTCTAAAGTTTACTGCTTGTATTCGGTGGCATAAAGATTAACTGGATTGAATTTAAATTGGGGATGTTCGGCTGAGAAAGGCAATGTAGTAAACCGCGGGTTCTATTAAATTTATTGATTGATTTTAGAATTGGTTTTCAATTTGTATTCCTTAATTTAAACAAAATGTTCCCTATATGATTTCTTCCTTTACATTTAGTTTAAGAGCGAATGGGTTTCGTCCGAGTTGTAGGACCAATGAAATTGATTGTTTAGATTAAGAGCACTCGGAAAAGAAGGGTTATAAAAATCTCAGACAGGTTAAAGAAAAAGCAGTCTTTAGTGAGTCTTCAGTGAGTCCCCAAGGAATCTCAAGCCGTGGTCAGTCTCAAGGTCCAGTGCCAAAAAAGAACAAGAATCCCTCACCAATCCGGGGAGCTTTGAGAAGAGTTCCAAATCCGGTAGCAGAGATTCATCTTCGGGGGTAAACTAAATACCAAGGATGGCGTTGGGACCAAGAGCGAGAGTCGATCATTAACCGTAACCACGATGCGATTTTTAACACTCTGTAAGTTATGTTTTCTCTAAATTTACTAACAGCTTCCGTTCTATTAATTTGGTCTGTCTATTAAAGTGAAATTATTTGGTAACTTTCGTAAGGGAAATTATGTTCTATAAATTCAATTGATAACTTTTTGTTCAGAAATGTTTAGTCATTTAATAATTAATAATTTTTGATCGAAAATATTAGTTTATTCTCAATTTTGTTTAATTAAAAGTTTTAATTCATAACATTTTTCTTTTATATCTTTTATAATTTGTTTGATAATTCTATTCATTAAAGTTTATTATATTAAATTTTATTCTTATTTTTTTCCCTTTTTGACCAAATAAACATCTGCGTGACAAATTTCAATTTGTTGCATACGCATTTGCACGCCCACCCGCAACGTAAGAGCCGCTCCTTACAGCAATTATCAACAAACAAAGCTATTTTACGTTTTTTCTTGGTTCTGTATCCCATTCGCGCGCAATGTCAGTAAAAATATCTCCCGTCATTCAAGCTTTAGAATTGGCATAATATTTCGTTCAATCCTACCTTTGAAATTGTCTTCATCCATTATCAGCTCGCCTACGGCTCGTGTGGAAAACTGACATACACGTGAGTGAAAAATCTTAGTTTTCTCATTTGTACTGTAATATACTATTACAGGTAGCGTGCGAACGTTTTTAAGGCACCTTACATTGTTCGCTTTGTCTACGACCACTAATTTATGACCGGTGTGAAGACAGCAGTAAAAGATAGCAGTAGAAATTTCCGAAGATACCCGAACGTCCATAGACGTCCGTAGCCGGGGCCATATTTTTTTAATGTAATATACTATTGCAATATTAAATACCGGTGTAACTTATACTATATTAACTAATATTCAACTACTATTTAACTACTATTTAATTAGATAAGATTATATATTTTTTTAATATCAACGTAATATATTTAATACCATAAACAATACCAAGAAAAATCTTTAACTTTCTTATTACGTCGAAGTTCCGAACCAAATTACATACAGGTGTTTTATGTGTATTTAAAATATGTTTCGCGAAAAGAAATTGGACTTGCAAAGGGTCCGCGGGGGTGAAATACCCAGCAGTAGATTATAACAACCCCTAACTTTTTTACCACTTCGAAGTTCCGAACCAAATTACGTACAGGTGTTCTATGTGTATTTAGAATATTTTTCGCGAAAAGAAATTGGACTTGCAAAGGGTCCGCGGGGGTGAAATACCCAGCAGTAGATTATAACAACCCCTAACTTTTTTATCACTTCGAAGTTCCGAACCAAATTACGTACAGGTGTTCTATGTGTATTTAGAAAATTTTTCGCGAAAAGAAATTAGACTTGCAAAGGGTTCGCGAGGGTGAAACACCCAACAGTAGATTATAACAACCCCTAACTTTTTTATCACTTCGAAGTTCCGAACCAAATTACGTACAGGTGTTCTATGTGTATTTAGAAAATTTTTCGCGAAAAGAAATTGGACTTGCAAAGGGTCCGCGGGGGTGAAACACCCAGCAGTAGATTATAACAACCCCTAACTTTTTTACCACTTCGAAGTTCCGAACCAAATTGCCTACAGGTGTTCTATGTGTATTTAGAATATTTTTCGCGAAAAGAAATTGGACTTGCAAAGGGTCCGCGGGGGTGAAATACCCAGCAGTAGATTATAACAACCCCTAACTTTTTTATCACTTCGAAGTTCCGAACCAAATTACGTACAGGTGTTCTATGTGTATTTAGAAAATTTTTCGCGAAAAGAAATTGGACTTGCAAAGGGTCCGCGGGGGTGAAACACCCAGCAGTAGATTATAATAACCCCTAACTTTTTTATTACTTCGAAGTTCCGAACCAAATTACGTACAGGTGTTCTATGTGTATTTAGAATATTTTTCGCGAAAAGAAATTGGACTTGCAAAGGGTCCGCCGGGGTGAAACACCCAGCAGTAGATTATAATAACCCCTAACTTTTTTATGACTTCGAAGTTCCGAACCAAATTACGTACAGGTGTTCTATGTGTATTTAGAATATTTTTCGCGAAAAGAAATTGGACTTGCAAAGGGTCCGCGGGGGTGAAACACCCAGCAGTAGATTATAACAACTCCTAACTTTTTTATTACTTCGAAGTTCCGAACCAAATTACGTACAAGTGTTCTATGTGTGTTTAGAACATTTTTCGCGAAAAGAAATTGGACTTGCAAAGGGTCCGCGGGGGTGAAACACCCAGCAGTAGATTATAACAAGAGGTTGTTATAATCTACTGTTTTCTAAATGTTTTCTAAATACACATAGAACACCTGTATGTAATTTGGTTCGGAACTTCGAAGTAATAAAAAAGTTAGGGGTTATTATAATCTACTGCTGGGTGTTTCACCCCCGCGGACCCTTTGCAAGTCCAATTTCTTTTCGTGAAAAATATTCTAAATACACATAGAACACCTGTACGTAATTTGGTTCGGAACTTCGAAGTAATAAAAAAGTTAGGGGTTGTTATAATCTACTGCTGGGTGTTTCACCCCCGCGGACCCTTTGCAAGTCTAATTTCTTGTCGCGAAAAATTTTCTAAATACACATAGAACACCTGTACGTAATTTGGTTCGGAACTTCGAAGTGATAAAAAAGTTAGGGGTTGTTATAATCTACTGCTGGGTGTTTCACCCTCGCGGACCCTTTGCAAGTCCAATTTCTTTTCGCGAAAAATGTTCTAAACACACATAGAACACTTGTACGTAATTTGGTTCGGAACTTCGAAGTAATAAAAAAGTTAGGGGTTGTTATAATCTACTGCTGGGTATTTCACCCCCGCGGACCCTTTGCAAGTCCAATTTCTTTTCGCGAAAAATATTCTAAATACACATAGA
The DNA here is from genome assembly GCA_036711965.1 of Onthophagus sagittarius. Classification (NCBI taxonomy): domain Eukaryota; kingdom Metazoa; phylum Arthropoda; class Insecta; order Coleoptera; family Scarabaeidae; genus Onthophagus; species Onthophagus sagittarius. The sequence continues at coordinate 328,163 of JASERS010000015.1, forward strand.
ACACCTGTAGGCAATTTGGTTCGGAACTTCGAAGTGGTAAAAAAGTTAGGGGTTGTTATAATCTACTGCTGGGTGTTTCACCCCCGCGGACCCTTTGCAAGTCCAATTTCTTTTCGCGAAAAATTTTCTAAATACACATAGAACACCTGTACGTAATTTGGTTCGGAACTTCGAAGTGATAAAAAAGTTAGGGGTTGTTATAATCTACTGTTGGGTGTTTCACCCTCGCGGACCCTTTGCAAGTCTAATTTCTTTTCGCGAAAAATTTTCTAAATACACATAGAACACCTGTACGTAATTTGGTTCGGAACTTCGAAGTGATAAAAAAGTTAGGGGTTGTTATAATCTACTGCTGGGTATTTCACCCCCGCGGACCCTTTGCAAGTCCAATTTCTTTTCGCGAAAAATATTCTAAATACACATAGAACACCTGTACGTAATTTGGTTCGGAACTTCGAAGTGGTAAAAAAGTTAGGGGTTGTTATAATCTACTGCTGGGTATTTCACCCCCGCGGACCCTTTGCAAGTCCAATTTCTTTTCGCGAAACATATTTTAAATACACATAGAACACCTGTATGTAATTTGGTTCGGAACTTCGACGTAATAAGAAAGTTAAAGGTTTTTCTTGGTATTGTTTCTGGTATTAAATATATTATGTTGATATTAAAAAAATATATAATCTTATCTAATTAAATAGTAGTTAAATAGTAGTTGAATATTAGTTAATATAGTATAAGTTACACCGGTATTTAATATTGCAATAGTATATTACATTAAAAAAATATGGCCCCGGCTACGGACGTCTATGGACGTTCGGGTATCTTCGGAAATTTCTACTGCTATCTTTTACTGCTGTCTTCACACCGGTTAATTTATGCTTCTCAGTGGCAGACATATTGGCATAAACCTACAACGTTATTCGGTCTTTTGACAACTTACCCCCTTTGCAATTTTCCCCTTTAAACTTTAAAGTTTTATTAGGAGTAAGTTTATAAAATAAACCCGTTTCATCCGATATCCAGTTGTCAACGATTTTGGGATCTACCGCTGCTGATTCTCCGACTATTGTACCGCTACAAATGTTATGACGACCTTTCCATCGTTCTATCCAACTTTCAGTACGTTCGAAGTCATCATTCAACTTTTGACCGAATTCCGTTGCTTTCAACCTTAAAATTTTTGAACTGATTGATACATTTCGTAGGCGTTTCTGCGTGAACCGTTTTAATAAAGCTTTATCTAAATGATCGTGATCACATTTTCAGATTTTTTTAACATTTACGCTAGTTGTCTCTGTTATCTACCGGGGAGGTAGATAAGAAAAACATAATGGAGCCATCTTTTAAAAAATAGCAATACCAAATCGTATATAAGTTGATTGTAGCTATTTTGCTAGGGAATTCACTTGAAATCAGGAAAAAAGTTGGTTATAACCGGAACCACATCAATAATAATCAGTTCGTTATAACCAGAAGTTCGTTACAACCGGATTCGTTAAAACCGACTTACACTGTAATTATGTATATAAATACTGTCAAAGTGATGAAAAATACAATAAAACATCAAAATAAAATATAGAAATGACGACAACGAATCGAGAAGCTTAAACGAGTGAGAAACTCGCACCACCACTACAGATTTCAACAAACTGGATAGGTTTTCAAAAAAGATTGTTAAGAAGAGAAAAGATTGCTAGGCAATGGAAACATTGTCGCACCGATTTTAAATAATAAAACAATATTATCGTTAATTTGTTCTTTTATTTATTTGTTCATTTCATCGGTGGTACAAATTTCTATAAATCAGGACTTCTCAAATCCACCATTGTTTTAAAAAATAGAAAGATTCTGATCCAAAATAATGTTTATTGAAAAATCATTAATTTCGGTACTACATATGTTTAGTTTATAAATAAACGTCTTCAGATACGAGTAAAAGATTTTAAAAATATAAAATTGATGAAACGAACGATGACATTCCAACAAAGGTTTAATAAAAGTTATTACGTAAAGGGTTAGAATCACTTTATTATAGTATGCGGGTCGCTCCGCATACTTATTATCTGAAACAGAATGGTAATGGATTTAGATATCAACATTTTAAGAAATTTGGGTAAATTAATTTAAATTTAACCCAAAAAAAATTATTTTATTATACAGGATGTTCCGTAATGATTTACGAATATTGAAGGGGGTGATTCTACATCGAAAATTAATGATATATAAACTATGGTCCCAAAATGTCAGTTATTAAAATAAAGGGTGTTAAAGTTAAAAAAAAGGTATTTACAAATAAGGTATTAACAGTAAACAGATTTTAACTACAAAGAGTTGTTTGAAATGTCAAACGTAGATTTATTGCAAAATTGTATCCTCAATAATTACAATACGTACTCTTATTTTCTGTTGAACAACCGACGGTTTTTAATTTTTCTCTTAAAAACGGCGCATTGCAGTCCAAAAACTCAAGAGGACTTTTATTTGTCAAATTGAAAGGTTTATTTGCCAACTTACACAACTACATTAATAATTTACATAAAGACATCAAATTTACAATCGAAATAGAACATAACAACCGCATAAATTTTTTAGACTTAACAATTTTAAAAACAGACAACGGACTTCAATACAGTATCTATAGAAAACCAACGCAAACAAATACTATCATCCCAAATGATTCTTTTCATGATTATACTCATAAAATGGCAACTTTCAACGCATATATACACCGTGCCTTCAACACAAAACTTAGTGAAAAAGAACTTAGAACAGAAATATCCATTATCAAACAAATTGGCCAAAATAACGGATATAAACCACAAATCATCAACAAAATGATTGACAAATACAGAAACAAACAGAATCACATAAAACTTACCACTCTTACAAATATAACAAATAACAAAAACAATATTTATAGAACAATAGAATATCAAGGTAACATACATAATAAAATCAAAAAAAAATTTAAGAAACACAATATAGTTATAACATCCAAAAGCAACAACACACTAGATAAAATTTTAATTAACAACAAAGATAAAATCAATAAAATAAACGATAATGGAGTTTACAAATTAGAATGTGATACGTGTAAAGCCATTTACATTGGTGAAACAGGGAGATGCTTAAAAACTCGTATAAAAGAACATAGAACACAACAGAGATCTAACTTTGGAAGACATATAATATTTAACAAAGAACACCAATTTAATGAAACAAAAAACACAACATTACTTCATAAGAAAAATAAAAGTAACCTTTTGGAAATACTTGAACTTTATGAAATTAGAAAATTTAAACATAATCATCCACAAATTTTATGTTTGAATGACCAAATTAACTACACAGAAAAACCTTTATATATGTATTAGAAAAATCCTTTTACTCCACCTAAAAATAAAAATAAAATTAAAAAACCCTAACATACGCAATAACATTTTCCCATATTTCCCTTCCCAAATTTATAATAGATATTTGAACTTTTGGTTTGGGAAATATTCAATTTTAATTTTATTTTATTTTAATCCTATTTTAATTTTTCACATTGACACAACATGACATTAATCACAAAATAAAATGTCTATAACATCAACAATTTTCTTTAAAAATATATTCCTGAAGATGGTTTAAACGTAACCGAAACCGGTAGTAACATTGTGTAAAATACTATATATTATCGCCTTGTTAATAAAAGTACAAAAAATTATTAAATAAACATTTAATTCAAGACGAAAAACATTCGTATAAAATAAAAAATAATTTCTTAACATAAATAAGAAAATGCTGAACAAGAAATTGATAATAATCAAAATTATCAAGAAAAAATCAAAGAATAACGAAAATGATTATTAAAAGAACATAATAGAGAAAACCCAAGGCCCTTGACCTTGAGAAAACCTTTTAAAGGCTCAATTACATAGAGAACAATTGTAGATAAATAATAATAATGTAATTACAACATCCAAACCCATTGACTAAATAAGGAAATTAACACGACTTTATTGAATTGTCGTACGATGCTGACAAAGCAATAAAGTCGTACAATAAATAAATAGCAATAAACCCGTCCCAATTTATACTTGGTTCAAAAAAAAATCATACCCTCTCTCGTAACTCTCACGACGAAAAGTCAAAGTAAATACTATATAAAGTGATAAAAGTTTATCATTTAATTCCCAAAACACCCCTTTCAATAAAAAAATCCACTATCTCAAGAAACTAATGATTTGGAAAAATTTAAATGTAAATTAAAGATAAAGTAGATATCGAAATTTAAAATAACTGATTAACGACCTCTAATGGATACTAGGAAAAGTTAGGACATAGGGATCTCGAATTCGGCTGCTGAAACAAAAAAAAATAATAACAAAGGAAATATTGCTATTACCTGATTTTATTGAAAATTGAAAAAAAAGAAAAGAAGAATAGAAACAGATAAAGGTTAACCGAACATAAGAAGCCCATATCAAATTTTATCGAATTACACTACCTAAGTTTATTATATTATAATAATCGTTGAAATAATTGAACGAGATATAGAATTATAGAAAAACGTGATGTTGCCAAAATTACAGCTATGTTATATGGATATCATGCTTCTAGAAATTATAGAACCAACAAAATTATAATGTCATGCTTTTTTGTGTATGTACACTGACCGACAAGAAACAACTAGCCACTATTTTTTTTTGGTCGAAAGGTTTATACTTCTTAAAAGCCTGCGATAGAAATTTTCATTTAGAGTTTAACTTGAGCATATACCGGGTGCAAGCATGAGGGAAACTTGTCTTTTTCGAAATTTGTAATACCTGGAATCAAACGATAGCCCAATCTTTTCTGAACATTTTGTTTTTTTGTTCACTCCATTACATCTGGACTCTATTGGAGTATGGGCCGATCTATATGGAGAAAAGCTGTTATAATCAGTACAAGCAAACATATTTTATACCTTTAAAGAATATGTCACTGCTTCTGTTTATAAAGGCTGAGGCACCTGACCAAGAATGTATTTAATTTTGTTTCAACCTACTTTTATTTCATTTTCGGATTACAGGCTGTGGTCAGCAATAAATATTATTTTATTATAATCATGTTGGATTCAACTTAATCAACTTTTTCAAATTTAATTGCTTTAAATTTTGACTAGTTATAAACAACTTACTATAAACTTAATTAAAAAATATATTTGTAGCAATATTAGTAAAAGAATAGGATTCAAATTTTGATCAAATGTAAAATTAATTACAAAGTTAATTGTTTCTTTTGTAAAGTTTTATTCCGTAACCATAATTTTAAAATGGAGGCTTTTGAGATTATAGCTTCCAAACATTATTTTTATGTAATATATTCTATCCGCTGTTGGATAATAAAGTTTATTTATGTTACAATGTTTCGCATTTTATTTTGCATTAATATTGCTTTTTCTGTATCGATTAAATTTAAAATTAATTTAATAATTAGCGCCATCTATGAAACAGATGACAAAGTTTTGATCTACAAATTTATACAGATTTCATTACAAATTCCCAATATTATGACGAAATCACACATTTTTCGCTATATCCAATTTTCGAGATAATTACAATTCAAATTTGCTCCTAATCTCCCATAATCCCTTCCTACATTTTATCAGACTCATTGGTATCTCAATTTAATGTTTAATTTCTCGTAAAAGTCGCTTTATATCAAGCGCTAAATATGACAATCTTTAGGACATTTTTACGTCTCAAATATAGCGAGTTTGTAGAAGAATACTTTAATGAGTAAAGAAATATGTGTACTTCAATTCTGTGTATTTAGTTTCCCATGATAATTTGATATAAAGTTATAAGTTAGGTAAAAGTTCAAATAAAATGGCCATTCAAACGCCCCCTTAATCGTAACATACGATTCACGATCGATATTTACAAAGTTTCTTTGGCGCGTCTATCGGACGCCGGTTACTAAATGCGAATCACATGGCCACGCACATGACGATTAAACACAACGCTTAACGCTTCCAATAATACCGATGTTGTTTGAAATCGATATTTCTGAGGGTTTTTTACAACCGCGAGATATAGTACTGAGTAATAATTATCGCTTGGAAAAATCATGTCAAGGTATAAGATTTATTTTACTTTAAATAAAAAAATAAATAATTTGTGAGATTTGGTGATTTGAACATGTCAGACGCATTACTTATGATGAGATAAGGTTCAAAAATCAGTAATAATTTTTTTTTTGCTGTTTGTAACTCAATCCGGGCACATACTGTATAAATATTAGGAAAAGATCATTTTGAAAACCTGATAACGAAATTCGACAACCGAAATTATTTGATATATTTCGGTTAAAACGCGTTGAAATCCTTCCAGCCGAAATCCTAAAGAGCATTTTGAAAATACATCACGTTACAACCATTTCAAATTTGATTTTTTTTCACCAAACAGGATTTGAAAATAAAAATCACAGATATGAATTTCTTAGAGCCCGAAATCATATACGATTTCGATCTTTTACGATCTTTGCATTATACCTATGATAATTACTACACGAGCGGAAGAAAAAATTTTAAATTACCCTACATTATAAAGAATTATATTAAGCGTCAAACCAAGTTGCTTTCAACATTTTTAGAAAATGTTGTTTTCATTATTTGCATTTGCATAATTCAATTCATTCTATGCGGGATACCGAAAATTAAAAACTTGGACAATTAGTCGTTTCGTAAGAACTTCTCGGTACGTCGCGTGGGACAAGACAGTGAAAACCTCAACAAAGCCCGAAATAATAATACCAGGACGTATTCAAATTTCTTGTAATGGAATTACATTTTTTAATTAATTAATTAAGCTTTTTAAATAAAAGAGCGATTCATTACTAAACTTTTATTTAATACAATTTAATTAAACTTAATTTACAGAAAAATAATTCAAGATCCGCGTCGACGATTTGAGTACTATTGGTAGTTGGAATAACAATTGCTTATAATTGCGGTACACGCATGCATTTATATAAAGTAAATGACTGACGCTGAATCTTCGGCTTCCATCTTACTTAAGGGGTCGCTAAATTTGGTAAATAGAATCCATTTATTAATTTTAGGCTTACTAACAACCATTAGATCATTACCACCAAAGAAAATGTTTATGCAGTGCATATATTATGTAGTTTTCTTAGTCACTAAATTCTTTGGCCGTTGTTTTTGTTAAAGACGTGGTCGGAAAAAAAATCTAGTTTTAATTTTTTTCTCACCCCAAACTTTGAAGTGTCATAAATTTTGCTTTCTCAAACAAAAGATCCCAAAAATTCTTAACATTCAGAACGGATGTAAATAAAGGTTTAAAACCAGGTATTTAACTGTAAAATGAAAAGTTTTGCTTTGGCTTAATCGATGTACTTTATTTATTTATTAAAGTCTTCGAAGCGACACGTGTTTCGCCAGTTACGGCATTAACAGGCACGACTACATATAAAAAGTTGAGAGAACCAAGTCAATTAAGTTTTGATGATAAAGTTTTTTGATAAAGTTTTATGATAACTATAATGTATATATTTAAAAGGTCCCTTCATCTCCTTGTTTCAACAACATGCCCATTGATGGTAATTATTAATCACATATAAACTTTTATAAATATTGACTTGGTTCTCTCATCTTTCTATATGTTGTCGTGACTGTTAATGCCGTAACTGGCGAAACACGTGTCGCACCGAAGATTTTAATAAATAAATAAAGTACATCGTTTAAGCCAAACCAAAGCTTTTCATTTTATATATCTCTTACGATGTTATTGGAAGAAACTTTATCAATAGGTATTTAACGATATTACCAAAACAAATTTAGGATTTTTTCAGAGATTTATTAAAATTGATATGGTTTAATAAAATCAATATGAATTTTTTTGCTATAATGTGAAGTTATTGTTTAGTTTACCCTCTTGTACTGTGATGCTGTTATTTGTGATGATTTTGAGTTGCAATTTTGTTTATAATAATTACATTTTGTTTTCTATTAATCGTTTATTAATTAATTTTTTCAAGTTTACATTTTGTTTAATAATCTTTGCAACATAGTTCTGGTCGACCTAAGTTTTTCTTTTATTTCTTTAAACGATTTATTATTGGCGTTTCTTTTTCTCAACTCCTTTTAGAAGAGAGAAGGTGTTATAAGTTTTACTTTGCGCAGGTATACTTTTTTATTTGTGTTTTCATATAAAACACTTTTTAAAAGTCTTGTTTATAGGAAAAGAGATCACCTTTTAATATAATCAGTATCATGGAAAATAAGATCGCAAGTGATTTAAATTTTGGTTTTGTTTGGTTCGAAATATTGGCACGTTGTGAATTCTTTTATCCATTTTATTGGGGAAGGTCTCTTGCGAGAAACTTTGAGAAAAGTTTTCAAAAAAAGAATTTCGCATCTGAAATTAAACGGTTCTTCCGGATTTGGATATATTTTTGCAAAACATGTTTCTGGTTTAAATCTCCAACAACTGAGGTTTTATAGCGGAGAGCAAAACCATTTCATTATCTTTGTAAAAAAACCTCAACTTCTCTTGCTTTGGACTCTACAAAAACAGGAATATATACGGATTTTCCGGTATCTGCTGGATCAGAGGTGTATAGTGATGTAGAACGCATCATTTTTAAGCGATTTTTCTGATATTTTTTTTTCATATTATTTATCATAACTGCATGAGAACCGTATAAAGTCGTCCAATAGATATTCTCGGAAACTACTGCAGGAAATGACCCGTTTCTTACCTGTTTATTTATCATAACAATTTGTTTCAATTTTATAATTACAATAATCCAATATATTATCTGCTGTAAAAATGTAAGAGCGAAATAATAAGGTGAGTGATTAGGCTCGGGTTGGCCCCATTATCTGAGATTGATTTACGACCTCCACAGTTTTTTCTAGTCGTTGTAATAGTTCGTGGTTTTAAAGAAGAATGTTTCATGTAAAAGTTTCTTTATTAATTGTGGCGCAACTTCAGGCGATGTGTTTTTGTTTTTGTTGTTTTTTTGGTTCGTTGCTATAACAACCAATATTATTATTTTAGAAGTGATGCATAAGATTTTTTGGGATGCATTCTAATAGATTATAAATCCTTCTATACGACCAACATATTAAATCATATGGTTTTGAAAGAAACTGCATTTTCTAAAATATAAAATCAGCAAATATAACTTTGGTAGGCGTTGAAATAATATCGTTGACAGCTTTTAATATTAAAAAAGGCAGTATAAGCTATAATTGACCCATATTGGCCACAATTGGCCATTATAAACAAATATGGCACAATTAGCGAACGACAAAGATTCAAAATATTAATGGTGTATGGGTATCATGATTGAAAATACACTTAAAGTACTAAACTGATACTTCATTTGTTGTTTTATAAACAATGCGATTGTTCTATATAAACAAAGAAGACAATCGTGTCTTGTGTCTTGAATAAGTTAGTATTTTATACCAATTTAGGACAAACTTGTCATGTAAAATAGAATATTTTTGAAAAAGGTGTTAACAAAACTCTAAAAGAGAAGGTTAAAATAAAAATTTACAGATAAGTATTAATTAATAATAAGTATTATTATAAATTTACAGTTATAAAGAACGGTGAGTTGCAAATGATATTATATTTTAATAGCACAAGTAATATTAATGGTTCCGTCGAGGTAGAGATAGGTATATATATAGAGGCCAGAAGAAACTACAAAGAGAAATGCAAGAAAAAGAAGAGGGAGCTGAAGGAAAGGGACAATGAAGTATGGAGATACTTAAAGAGGATGAGGAAGGGAAGAGAGAAAGTCAGCAGAAATATACAAATGAGTGAATGGAGAACCTATTTCATGGGATTGTTGGGAGGGGTGGAAGAGAGGGCAATGGGAGCGAGAGAGCGAGGTGTGCAAGGAGGAGAAGATATAACACGGGAAGAAATAGAAGCAGTGTTGAGGGGACTGAAGAGCGAAAGGGCGCCAGGAGAGGATGAGATCCACAACGAAGCGTGGTAGGAGGCGACGGAGACAGTGAAGAAGAAGCTATGGAATGTAATAAACGACGTATGAATAAAATGGTTGTGAGCAATTATAGAGGGATTACTATGCTGGACACAAGTTTCAAAATTTATGCAAAGATACTGCTGGGGAGGTTGGAAGAGGAAATGGAGTGGGGGAAGTTGTTGCCGGATGGGCAGGCGGGATTCAGGAAGGGAAGAGGTTCAGTTGACAATATTCTGAAACACCTGATAGATAGGGAGTTGAACAAGAAGGGGGGGAAAGCTATGTGGATTGTTTATTGACCTGAAGGCTGCATTCGATAACGTAGATAGAGAGAAGCTCTGGGAGGTAATGAGGAGGGAAGGTATCACAGAACAACTGATAGGGAGCGTGAATAAGATGTACCGGGAGACGATGGTCAAGGTTAAAGTGGGGGAAGAGTTAAGTGAGGTATTCTGGACGACAAAAGGTTTGAGACAGGGGTGCCCGCTTAGTCCCACACTATTTGCAATATATACGACGGACTTGAAAAAGAAACTTGCGAGGGGGCAAATGGGTGGTGTGGTGATTGGAGGAATAAAGATACACGCCTTGGCGTATGCGGACGATTTGGTGGTCGTGGCTAGAGAGGCGGGGGAGATGCAGGAGATGATGAGGGTCCTGGAAGGATATTTTCCTTCCTGGAAGAGCGGTGAAGTATGAGGAAATGATAGAAACAAGACCGCAGTTCAAGATCCTGGGAGAGTGCTGGAAGGAAATTAAGAGGAGGAGGCCGATCTATGGGCAAAGAGACAGGAAAGAATATTATAGAAGGGTGGGATACGTACTAATTGGCATCGAAAGCAGTAGAGCGGAAAGAGTCGAAATGTGGAGGGAACTGAGAGATAGGGACAGGGATATACAGAAGCAGGAAAGAAGGTTACAGATACGAGAAAGGAGATACAATGAAGGGTATAGGGAGATAGAGACAAAGGAGCGGCCAAAGTATTTGTTAATGGAGGGGGATGACGAAGGGAAGAGATTGGTGGCCAGATTCCGCTGTGGCAATGAGGAGAGAGGAAATAGATACAGGGCGGACGATGTTGAGAGGTGGTATAGGCTATGTGGTAAAGATTGGGAGATGCTGGAACACATGCTGAGAGGGTGTAGCGAGCTGAGGGAGGAGGCAATGGACAGGAAGCAGGTTTTTTGAGAGAGGGGCGTGGGTAAAAAATGGATGAGAGAGGTGATAGGGGCGAGATATGGGGAGATGTACATGTACTATAGAGAACTATAGAGTACTATAGAGTGTACTATAGAGAATTAAAAATTGTATATACTAAATAAACAATAAAATGCTTATAATAATTTTTATTAATGGTTCACTCCAAATATTTAAATAGTTGATTGGGTAAATTTATTTCCATAACGATTATATCCGAAAGTAATTTAAAATGATTTTTATTTTTAAATAAGTTTGATTTTTGTCTCAGGACATTGAAAAAATACGGTCAAAAAATATTTAAGATAACATCAAACTTAAATGGTTACATTGTTTAAATAAATCACGCCTTCAAGAGACGGTAGTTAATACATAAATTTACGTTTAAGTGGAGACACCGTACATGGCATTTATAGTCGTTTTACAACCCTTCCGTACTTAAGGTCGCATTCGTAAAATAATTTTGCTGTCACATATCCAACTTAAATGCGGCTTAGTACTTTATGAAATTGAAAAAGATTCATGTTCAGGTTTAGATCATTTATTCATTACAAATATTTTGCAAAATAAAAGAAGAATTAAATAAGTTGATCTACATCTATGACGAAACCGACAGGCTCACATGTACTTTAAATGTAATGTTTACTTAATTTTGGAAATTTTTGCAAAATATTATTGATAAATAAAGAAGCAAAACCTGATAAAAATATAAAAAACAAATTTGTATGGTACCACAACAAGAAATCTTATTACACAATTCTTTGTAAATTTTATAAAGTACCAAGTCGCATAAAAATTTGGTATATTAGACAGAAGAATTATTTTACATTATAAAGTATTAATCAAATAATAAAAGGAAAAACAAAAAAAAACTGATAAAAATAGATAGAATATAATATTAAGTGCAATAATGGCATATTTTATCACACCTCTTTTTAAATTCTAAACATCAGGAAAAGTATTAAAGTTATATCATACTTACCATTAGTTAAAGGGAATCTGGTGGGCAATTCAACCAGCATACAATATACAGGTGTTCCATTTAACCAACTTCAGAAAAAGCCATTTGAAAAACATCAAAAGTAGCTAAACGTTATGAACACGCTGTATGGCGTATTTCATATCTGTGGATAGTTTCATGTATCTGTTGGCTTAGACTATTATCTGGCAGGGATTCAAAGAAATGTCTGAAAAAATGTCGTGTTTATATCATTTTTAAAAAGATACTGCAATGTACAGATTTTAAAGAAATAATTGAATATCACAGAAACCTTAAACTCGATTTATTAGTAGCATACATGGTTGTATTAACAAATTTAGTGGTAATCATAATATGATAATATGAAATATATTGGGTGATTCCATTTAAAAAACTGTCGTCCGCCGCGATACTAATAACTCACTCGCTATATATATATGTATGTAACTGTTCGATAATAATAAAAAAAATAAGAGTTGTCTCGGATAATAAGGGGATAACAAAAAAACCTGAAATATAATATAACGTAATATAACGTCAAAGAAAACCAACAAAAATTCGTAATCAAAACTGAAATGAACAATTCCCCTACTACAATGACGCATCTTAAAAAAAACTAATAATTAAACGACAAATTTCGGAAAAAAATTAACAATAGAATAATCAAGATCTGGAGAAATTATTTTGAAGTAAGTGAAGTAAAGAAAAATTAAATCGGTAAGTCTAAACAACTTACAATTTATATAATACAAAAAAATGTATAACTTCGATGAATTGACTTCTTTTTTTAGCAAAAAGAAATCTGACTTTAATCTAGACTGTTCACAGACATAGGAATGTTGACGTAAACAAAAAAATACAGCAAATTTCCTTTGGAAATACTGGCCCAAAGTGATATGGGAATTATAGTTCTGACGAAATAGCTTAACGTCTTTTTTTCCAGGGTTGTTTCAAAAACCTATGTTTCAAAGAAAAGAAAAAATTGTATAAATTGTAACTAATTGTATACATGTTTGTTTAATGATGAATGGAGATTGAGTGATTTTTATTTAGCGTGGATGGATGATCTTCTTCTTCTTTCTTTTTTTAAATACCGGGTGTCCCTCAAAAGTAGCTCACCCCATATTTTTATTTATTATTAAGCAAACCATTTGGAATGCATAATTAGGCTAGAAAAGCGGATTATTAGGACACAAAAGAAATTATTTTGTACTTCCGGTTATACCAGATGAGTACTAATTTCGTCATTTTTATAAATCTAAATTTTATTTTTTTTGAGAAAAAAAATTTTCGTTTTTTTTTTAACGTTCTACAATCTTCGGAAAATGCAATAGAACTTCTGATGCATAGCAGCTAGGTTAAAAGTATAAAGTACGCTTTGTTCCTCTTAATTTACTATTTGATCACTGCTATGCTTTAATCAATGGCTCTATTTAAATAATTGTGTAAATTAAAAGTGGTGTTGTGAGTTCGTAGGTAGGTTGGTAAATTAAAACCCAAACTCCTTAACTAGTTGTATGTATATTTAAATTCCCAATTTAACAATATCTGTATTACCTAGTTACGTGAACTAGAAGACGGTTTTTACAGCATAGAAATGAGTCGACTTAATAAGACTGGTAATAGAGTAAAAGACTGACGCTCCTCACGATCTTTCCCTATTTAAAGACAATTCTGGTACGATGTTTCGGTGACGTACGTGACCAATGAAAATGAAGTTTATTATCACGATTGACCAATAAGAAAAAAGAATACTAACTGCTGAAATGGTATCACACGATTTAGAATCGAAACATCGTACGTGATTATAAATGCATTATCTGCATTTGTTTTCTAGAAAATTGAACAAAGAAATAGTTCGGATCGTGAGGCATAATTCTAGGAAACGAAATTAAAACGGAATTAAATTAAACAATTATATGCTTCTAATAATCAATATGTTACTACATAATATTAATTGATCAATATACTACATCAATATCCTACTACATAACAGTGGTATCGAATTAATTCTAAAAGAAAAACGTGAACAAACAATTAAATTTAATTCATTTAATTAAGTTACAGTAGTTGAGTCTAATGTTGTGTCAAATTGCCTGCAATTGTTTTTTCTTTCCATAACCACCTGGATAGGTTTTAAATAAAACAAAGTAAACAATCCAAATCATAATGTATGATGAACATAGTACATTGTAAGTTACTATCAGCAGCAGAACATTTAGTATAAAAGTATTTTACCAGGTCGGTTAGTTTTTGAGGGGCTCAGACGACAGAGTTTGTTTTCTATTAAGCCAGACCCTCATACGTAAAAAACATCCAATACTTCGTCTTCTAGACGTGTTTATTTACATTTCGTACGAAAAATATGAATAATTTTGTAACAAAGAGGGTAAGACGAGGAGATTTAAGATTATCAATATTTGGTTTTTTTAATTGAGTGTAAGCCGAAAATCAATTGCAAGTGCAATAAACTAATTACATCTTTGTATTATTATAATAGAGTAATACCGTGCAATTAATTTTATTTGAAACCAAGGTTTATACAAACTCGAAATAAAAGATGTAGTAACTAAATTCCAACAAATGAACTCTTCCCCATCAATTATGTCCAATAAAATCTATTATAACTTGAACACTTTAAAGGTTTTGGGCAAATTGAGCTCCTTGATGAACGCTTATTCCTGCTACAGTTTTTTTATGGCTCAAGTGTCAGGCAACTCTTACCGAAAATTTTGAGGTATATTCGGAACGCGGCGACGTTCTCTATTTTTTTCTGCGGTAGCTATAAAGATATCGACAAGACAAAACCTCCAAAACAACCATTAAGTATAAATAGATTGAAATTGTAACTACAAATCAATATTTTTCCGTCGTCGGCGTGATCGTGTATTATGTCTAAACTCGATAAATTACCAAACATTTGCACTCATCGCGAATGTTTTAGTCTTCATTACCGAATTTTACGGAAACGAACCAATCAACCGAGGTTGAAGTTCAAATTACCCAGTTGTTAGACAGGGATAGTATGTTGGTAATCAACGATCGATAAATTAGATCAAAAGTTAACATCGAATTGTAAACACCTTTATACTTATTAAATAAAATCTAAAATAAAGATGTTACGCCTACTATTAATACAAGGGAAAAAAATATTGACCACCCAAAATCGTCTAAATGAAATTATTGTATCACCTAAAAAAAAAAAATGGTTGTTGACGCGGTTACTCAGCTAAACCCAAAGGAGACGGGGAGGTTCGTTATTTATTTAAGGCGCCACCTCGTTAACACCACGTCGTTCACCAACGAGGAAATGAAGATGAAATGGAATAGGCTTAAGATACAATAATAAGAACGACAAAATTTTGGACAAAGCTCGATTTATATAATAAAAAAAAAACAAATGAAACAAAGTAAAATAAATAAAAAAACTATTTATGACTATTCCCGAAGGAATTAAAAAAAATTAAGTAAACAATTATTTTTTTTTTAATTTTTACTGCTTGAGAATGAAAAGCCAAAAATAAATTCTTACTTGATCACGTAAATTTCCCTAAAACCATGAGCTCAATGATTTTGTGGTAAATTTAAAATTTAAATGAAAATCGAATCAAAAAAGAAAGAGATGAAAACCCCAAACAATCTTTACAAAATTATAGAATGTATTACTATTTTTTTATACAACCAAAAGTTAATAAAATTTTAAGTTTTTTTTTCTTAATGAACAATTTTTTAAAAGGAAATTAATTATTATAATGAAAATTTTACGAGGCAAACAAAAAATTTTAGCAAAATTTCAGATAAGTTTTTTTTTTCTTTTACAATAAAAAAAATTATTAGGATTCAATGTTCTGACCTTTAGATGTCCAATAAAAAAATTACTTCAGAGAGAAAATCCTCAGTTGATGGTTGAGACGGAAAGAAACGATCCAAACTTCTTCAACGTGATGGTTCAACACTGATCTTTTTTTACAGGTTTTTCGAACTTCAAAAATGGCTTCCAGAGGTATTTGAAATCATAATATCGTCGACATCACACGAGACTTTCAATAATAGATAAATGTATGCCGTACAGTTGCCGCCTAAAAATGGTTTCCCATAATTAGCTTTAAATTCGAATAAGTTTTATTTTTTTTTAATGCATGAACTTTTATTTTTCCTAATCTAAACTTAAATCAATTTTACATATTTATAATTAATTAATTGGTTTTTCTGCAAGAACCTTTATTTTTTTTCTAATCTAATGTATGACACAATTTTAATTATTTTCTTTTCTTAATTTCTTTTTCTCTATCTTATCACAAAATTGTATGCAATTATAAACTGATTAACAAAATAGAAGAATTTCGGTACTCGCTTACCTCACACGTTGTTAAGAGGCGAAATATAATTTATTTAAACAAAATCAGCAGCCCGTTTCTTAATCCGGGAATCCCGTTAATAAAAACAAATTATTGATTTAAGAGACGAGTGAATGATCCGCCAATTGCGAAAACGTCCACGACCTGACCAAATTTGACAAAATTCCAAATTAAAATCTTTTCCAAAATGTCGAAAAGGACACTACTACACTCTTACTCTACACGACTCGCTGTCTGTTACAAGTGACAAAAGTGACCGAGACAATTTCCGGTACAACTTATATACATACCCCTGTTGTAAAGTTCATAAATATTATTATATTTTATTGGTAAAGTAAATTTAGATAAAGATAAAAATGTCAAGAAAGGAATCGGGTTGCGTTACCAAGAACTTGTATTTCGCAATGTATAACAATCGTTAGTTGCATGTTCTTTTTATCATGGACAAGCATTTTTGAGCTTGTTACTAAGTGTAATTCCATTGGTTCAATTCGTCAGGTGATCTAAATTTCATTGGTTAAAAATTAATAAAAGACAGTAATCAGGTAGTGGTAAAAAGAAGAAGTTGTGAAAATGAGTAATTGTACTTCCGTACTTAATATAATTAATATTTATTAAAAAGTTAAAAGTTGTTTCAAAACCTAAGTTAAGTTTGTTGTAAACCTAAGTTCCCAACAAAAGTGGTGTCAGGTGTGGGGTACCGATTGAAGGAAAACAACCACAATAGACACTAGTAGAAGAAAGCAACCACAAAAGGTGTAAAAATCGTAGCCGATAGCAAAAGGGGGATCATCGCTTGTAGACAACGAACGTAAAATTCGTACGTAGTCGAGCAACGCCCTGGAGATCGTCGTCAACGTTATACCAGGTAGTGAAAAGTGTTTGTGAAAAATATAAATAAAAGCAGAGTAAGTGCGGTGAAACAGTGCATCTCTTCGAAATCCACTGAATCGTTTCTTTCATCTCTTCGAAATCCACTGAATCGTCTCTATCATCTCTTCGAAATCCACTGAATCGTCTCTATCATCTCCTCGAAATCCACTGAATAGTCTCTATCATCTCTCTGAAATCCACTGGATCGTCTCTATCATAGAATAACCAGAAAGGACAAAACCGGCGGTGCCTTTGATGTTTCACCAGCTATTTTGTTTGACCTTCGGCCATAGCGTTGGCGTGTAGGCGCCAATTTTAAACGTAAAGTACTCCTCTATTGTAGGAGAGTGTCCACTAAAGTGATTTTGAAATTTACTTGTACTAAATTCTATTGAAGATATAATTATGGTTATTGTTATGAAAATTTAATACATTATATAAAATTCATTTAGTACAGTATATTGTTAATTAAAAATATTAAAAATTTTTATTTTATAAATTATTTACAATTTAAAATTTTGCACTAGGTGCTTTTTTCATATTCGGATTTTGAAACGTTATATACCATAAATAATCTTAATCTGATAAATTAGCTTAATGAATTAATTAAAATAGCAACTACTAAAAAACTATTATTAAAAAAATTGAAAAATAAACTACGCTAAAAGATAAAAAAACCAATACTACTTTAAAATATTAGAAAAAATAAAATAATATACTAAATAACTAGGGTATAACTCGAAGAAAAACTTTCGCAATCTAATAATTTCAACAAACGTAGGTGGTAACAGGGATGTAAATAAACTCCAACGATATGGCGGACCAGCACATGCGCATAAAAATGAGTTTTGGCGGGAGAGCCTCTTTGTCCTTTCTGGTTATTCTGTGGTCTCTATCATCTCACCGAATCGTCGCAATTTGCTCGAACCGTTACTACGTAAGTTATTTATTTATGTAATTAATTATTCTATGTCCCGAGAAAATATTAACGTCTACCCTACACCCGAATCGCCCGTAGAACAAGAGAATCAAATCATGCCTCTCCAAATCGATGTAGCACTTAAGATGATACCAGAGTTTCATGGAAGCCGCGACGAGCTTTACAAATTTATTGCATGTTGTGATATAGTTAGCGTCTCTTGTACTACTAGAGCAGATAGGGAATTGCTATTAAATGTAATAAAAACAAAGCTATCCGGAAACGCCTATAATTTACTCAAATATAAAACTTTTGCTTCTTGGGATGAGCTCATAATAATTTTACAAGAACAATATTTAGAAAAACGAACCATAGCACAAATCCAAACCGAACTTTTAACATCGAAACAACAGCAGGGTGAAACCATTAGGTCATTCGCTAAACGCTTAGAGAGATTAACTTTAGATTTAACGGACGCGTTTATCGCAAATCAAGGTATTGAAGCTGCGTCTATAATCAGTAGTTTAAATGCCAACGCACTCCTAAAAGCTTTTGTGGAAGGTTTAAATGGACATATAAAATTGATCATAAAAGCTAGTAGATTCACTAAATTCGAGGATGCTGTTGAAGCAGCGGTCGAGGAGGAACGTACCCAAAAATCATCTAGATTGCAAAATTTCCCAAACACAAATTCTAGTAATCAAAATCAAAAGAACCGTCAAAAATGTTTTAAATGTTGTAAACCTAATCATATAGCCGCAAATTGTTATTCAAATTCGAATTTTTTCCCAAAATATCCCAAAATAGAAATAAAGCGTGAAGCAAACGTACACAATTTAACCATCATTTGCCGATATTGCAAAAATCCCGGGCATACCATAGAGGAATGCCGAAAGCGACAGTATAATAATTCGCGTAATCGTCGCGAACATAGCGATGATAATGCGCGATTGACAAATTCCATGTTCGTACACCAGCGAACGACCTCTTCTCAACAAAATAAACAACCTTCTCAAGTTTCGGGAAACGGATCAGGACGAGTCACGACGAGCAGTGCGACTCAATTCCAAGATATCAAATCTGCTTAAATCAAACAACTCCAAATCAATCAAATTTTCAATCAAATCAATCGACGTCCCAAAACTCTACTATTTTCGCTAATACCTCTGTTCTTACTATTTCCACTGATTCCACTGTATCCACTGAATCCACTGTTTCCACTGATTCCACTGAATCCACTGATTCCACTGAATCCACTGTTTCCACTGTATCCACTGATTCCGCTGTTTCCACTGATTCTACCAATTCCGCTGTTTCCATTAATTCCACTACTTCCGCTAAATCTTCTAATTCGATTCATTTAAATCAAGAAGTTTATAACGTAAATACAATACATCTATCTTCGTCTATTGTTACTATTCCGCTCAACATTGCTGTTAACAAGGTCGCTAATCTTTTGCTCGACACAGGATCCGATGTCACTATTTTGAAACTTAATCGCACCGACGATAATTCGATCAGTGACACGAATAATAAACTCCGATTTAAAGGTATAACCGACGAAGTTAATTCTTCTTTAGGTTCTTGTCAAGGTGAATTTATTCTTGATAAATCAGTTTCGCTTAAACACTCAGTCCATATTGTATCTGATGATTTTCCTATATCGTACGATGGAATTCTTGGAAAAGATTTTTTAATAAAATTTCAAGCCATTATAAATTATTCGATTCCGATGCTTGTATTAAAAATAAATGATAATGTGTACTCCTTTAAAATTTTCAATATCGACTTCATTAACATACCAGCTCGTACCGAATCCAGAGTTTTAATTCCTACTAAGTGTAACGAATCTCAGTTGTGTCTTCAAAAAGAACTAAGTCCAAGCGTAATAGTTGGTAATTCGATCACAGCTCCTAAAAACGGAATTTGCCAGGTTACCATATTAAATTCCACTGAAATTCCAGTAAAAGTAAATGTAAAACAAATTGAATTCGATAATTTAAACAACTATGACGTAATAGACTTTCAAACAAATACTGGATGTTCACGAATTAAACAGATAGAAGCTGAAATCAATATGGATCACTTAAACGATGAAGAACGCAATTCACTTTTAAATGTCTGCAAAGAGTTTAGCGATTTATTTTATTTAAAAGGTGATATATTGACTCACACGGATGCAATAAAGCATACTATTCCTTTAACCACAAATAAACCAATTTTTGTTAGACCCTATCGATTATCCGAATCTCAAAAGGACGAGATCAAGTCACAAATTCAGAAAATGCTCTCAGAAGACATCATAGAAAATAGTAAATCTCCATATAAATTTCCAATTTTAGTAGTTCCAAAAAAAGCGAACAACAACGGTCAAAAACGCTGGAGACTCGTCGTAGATTTTAGAAAACTAAACGATGTAACTGAATCCGATGCGAATCCTTTACCCAACATCACTGAAATTCTCGATCAACTAGGTAGATCTAAATATTTGTCGGTAATTGATTTAGCTTCCTGATTTCATCAGATTCCACTTGATGAATCTAGTCGACATCTTACAGCTTTTTCTTTTGAAGGTCATTATCAATATAAACGTCTTCCAATGGGTCTCAAAGGATCGCCAGCTACGTTCCAACGTCTTATGAATAATGTTCTTACAGGATTGCAAGGTGTTAAGTGTTTCGTATATTTAGACGATATCGTGGTTTACGGAAGTAATTTACAAGAGCATAATACCAGGTTAATAGAAATTTTCGATCGATTACGAGAAAATAATCTCAAATTACAACCCAATAAATGTACATTTCTTCGAACTGAAGTCACGTATCTAGGACATATCATATCCGAAACGGGAATCAAACCTGATCCCGGTAAAACAGAAGCTGTTCTCAAATTTCCAGTTCCTACAAATCAAACTCAATTACAGTCGTTTCTAGGTCTAGCATTAGTATTATCGTAGATTTATAAAAAATTTCTCAACTATAGCTCAGCCTCTTTACAAATTGCTCAAGAAAAACGTTAAATTTGATTTCAATTCTTCTTTTCATGATTCATTCCATCAACTAAAAGAAAAATTAACACAGTCACCTCTTTTACAATATTCAGATTTCTCTCGCGAGTTCATTTTACCAACTGATGCCAGTCAATATGCTATAGGTTCAGTTCTTTCACAAATCCCTGAAAATGAAAATTACGATCTTCCTATAGCATATGCGAGCCGTACCTTAAACAAAGCCGAACAAAATTACTCTACGATAGAGCGTGAACTTCTCAGCATCGTATGGTCAGTTCAACATTTCAGACCTTATCTCTATGGCCGAAAATTTAAAATTATTACGGATCATCGACCACTCGTGTACCTTTTCTCTGTATCTAATCCATCATCACCTCTTACACGGTTTCGAATAAAATTAGAAGAGTACGAATACACCATTCAATACAAACCCGGAAGTCAAAACACAAATGCAGATTCTTTATCACGGATATATCATATCGGAACTAAAGAATCCAATGATTCATACAAACAATACCTGGCATATTCAGAACGTCATGTTATTTTAAACAAAAACATCATCGATGCCACTGAAGGTGAATTCTCATCAGGACCTGAGAATTCTGATATAAAATTAATTGACTCTTCTTTCCAGTTAGATTCTGAGCAAGCACATTCCGAACAAGTATTCCACCTCTTTCAAGATAAAAAGATTCCTGATTGTGAAATAATTTCTTGTGATAACAAAGCACAAACAGATTCAATGCACCAGTTACCATCCACAGAGTAATGGTAGTCTGGAACGATCTCATCGAACATTGACCGAATATTTGCGAAATTTCATCAACCGTGACATGGATAGTTGGGATGATTTTATACCTTTTGCCATGTTTACCTACAATACCACTCCTCATACAAGCACTGAATTTACTCCGTTCGAATTATTGTTCGGACGACGAGTTCAATTGCCTTCATCATTGATGAAAAGTCCTGAGATGTTATATAGTTACGATGATTACTATAATGAATTAAAATCACGATTACAACATTCACATTAAAAAGCACGTGATATTCTAATTAAAAAGAAAGAGATTTCGAAGCTTTACTATGATCAAAATGCTCACAATACCCCATTTAACGTAGGAGATAAAGTTCTACTCCGAAATGAAGCAAATCCTATTGGAAAAAGTAAAAAATTATTTGCATTATATTCCGGACCATATGAAATCATTAAAAAACACTCAGATGTAAATTATACCATTAAAGTAAAACACAAATTAATAAAAGTACATGTAAATAGATTAAAGAGATTTATTGATTAAGTAGTTAACGATACAATATAAAATACTTGAATATTGTTTCAGATTAATTGGAATGTTCTGCTTAAACTCTTCGCTGTTTCGTTGGATGCGTTTGACTTGGATCGTGGTTCTATTACATTATCACACGGTACTGTCTTTCCAATCTCAAAATTATTACAATGTTACACGCATTACCACTGCTTCTGGTCTATACTATGAACAAATAGGAAATTTAAAATTATCTAATAATAACTGGAAATTAATAACTTACCTAGATCTCGATGATTATTATGTTCAATATAAGTTAACTCGCGATTATTCCATCCGTATATCAGCATTATGCCGAGCTTTAAATAAATTCAATTATACTATCAAATGCGAAGCGTCACTACGTGTTCTTTTATCTCATATTTCGGAACAAATTCATACAAATCAAAAAGTCATCGAAGATGTTTTAGGGCATTCTTTTGATCTTAGTAGTAGGTCAAATTTCTAAAACTTTATTTGGTACATTAGATGTAAATGATGCTGAATATTATAATAAACAAATTAAAAAATTGCAAACGGATCAAAACCAATTAAGAGATCTAAAACAATAGACATCAATTCTAAAAAACACCGTTCATGTAATTAGTTCTTCTTCAATTTTAGTTCAAGTAAACAAAAATTTAAATACCTTCACGGAACACGTGAATGCGGTTAACAAAAACATAACTTCTATTCAAAATTTTGATTTAATTTTTGCTAATTTACAAGAAGTCAAGGCGTCATATGAAATTTTGTTATCATCCTTGCTATCTAATCAGGATAAACTTTTAAATATTATAACGTTAGCTCAAAGAGGTATTCTACATCCTTTAGTAATTAGTCCAGTAAAATTAATTGAACAATTATCAAATTTGCACGAATATTTAGAGGGAGCGGATTCTCCAGTAGCTCTTACCATTGAAAGTATTCATTCATTGTATAATTTAGTAACCACTAATGTATACTTTTATGAAAATAAATTGAATTTTGTTATTTTAATACCCTTAGTAGAATCGCGTAAATATAATGTAATAAAAATGTCTAGTTTGCCATTGGCCGTAAATAATTCTAATTTTATGTTCATTAAGCCCAGAAGTCCATATCTTATCATAGATTCTGTAAAACAACACTATTTCTTAATGTCATTCACGGAAATTTCTAAATGTAAATCGTTGTTCAATATGTATATTTGTCAACAAAATAAACCAATACATTTAGTTCACATACATGGAGGATGTGAAGCAAGTTTATTTGTTCCAACTAAAGAGATAGCCTTTTCTTGCGAAAGACGAGTAATAAAGTTAAAACAATCATTGTATATTCAATTAGCAGCACCTAATTCATGGTTGTATGTAATTCTATACCTTGAACTATTTGAATAAATTTAAGAAACTAAACGTAGAAATAATGTCCGAACCGTCTGCGGAAACGCAAATCGAGGAAAAAAGTTTTAGTGAAAATTGTACAGCTAACCCTAGGTACAATTTTCAAAAATAAAGGGGGAGGGATGTTGTAAAGTTCATAAATATTATTATATTTTATTGGTAAAGTAAATTTAGATAAAGACAAAAATGTCAAGAAAGGAATCGGGTTGCGTTACCAAGAACTTGTATTTCGCAATGTATAACAATCGTTAGTTGCATGTTCTTTTTATCATGTACAAGCATTTTTGAGCTTGTTACTAAGTGTAGTTTCATTGGTTCAATTCGCCAGGTGATCTAAATTTCATTGGTTAAAAATAATAAGACCACTAGTTGAGAAATGCAAGTTGAAGAAGTAAAAATTAATAAAAGACAGTAATAAGGTAGTCGTAAAAAGAAGAAGTTGTGAAAAGGAGTAATTGTAAATCCGTACTTAATATAGTTAATATTTATTAAAAAGTTAAAAGTTGTTTCAATCAAAAACCCAAATTCGGAGCTTAAACCTAAGTTCCCAACACCCCTTTTGCGACATACCAAAAAAAATTATATCTTGTCATACTTCTTAAAACCCGGAACTCAAATCAATTACCAAAATGGAACGCACAATTACTGAATTACCAAAAAAAAAATTTGAAAAGAAAAAAATGCTAAACAAATGAAATGGTAAAATTTAACATGAAGAAAAAATTTTATAACAATTTGCGCAATTTAAATTATTTTAACCCCCGCTATCTAAAGTTCGAAAACCCAACCACAATCTGGCACCAAAAAGTAAAAACAAAACAGAAATCCTCTCAACACATCAACCATCTGGCGTTCTATCCCTGAAACACAGTAAAACAACAAAAAAAATCATTAATATCGAGCTTTGTCCTACAAAAATAGACGCACACAATAACAAAACAACATTGGAATAAACAATTAGCTTGGTGTAAAAACGAACCGTAACAAAGATTGAAAAAACGACTCGACTTTGATTTAATTGAAAACACCTCCCAGTAACATAATCGCAAGGGGTGTACTTAAAAAATTCGACTTTATTCGATTTTTTTGGCCTTATTCATGTTGATTTTAACATGAATAAGGAATGAATAAGAAACCTTCTCAAACTCAACAAGTCTCTGAAAACAATCCTAAATTTGTTTTGGTGACATCATTATATACCTGGTTTGAAACCTTTATTTACATCAATTGTGAATGGTGTGAATTTTGGGATCTTTCGTTTGAGAAGGTAAAATTTACAACGTCTCAAAGTTTGGGGTGAAAAAAAAATAAATCGTTTTTTTTTCTTGGCCACTTAAGAATTAAAAGTGAATCGTAACATACGATTCACGATCGATATTCACAAAGCTTCTTTGGCGCGTCTATCGGACGCCGGCAAGTAAATGTGATTCGTCTACTTTACGCACATGGCGATTAAACGTAACGCTTCCATAATATCGATGTTGTTGGAAATTGTGCTATTGTTTCACATTATTTTTGTGGTGTCTTATGTTTGTATACTAATTTGCAATTTTGAGAAGTATGTTTATATTAATAATATTAATACACGTTATACAGAGTTAAATCGAATGTATTACTAAATTAGTTGTGAAGGATTGAATCTTCGGTTTCTTATCTGTTATATTAATTATATGTTCTTATTAATTATTCTAATAACAACGAAATGTTAAATTTTAAACAAAAAGTATAACCAAAATTAAAATATTTTGTCGTTGATAATAATTAGTAAACAATACAGTTTTAAAAGTAAAACAATTTTTTGTTACACATTTTTTAAATACAAAGAATAATCGCATTACGAATAACTTGAAGTGAGATAGATTAGATTGAAAGGTAGGCGCCCGGCGAGAGTCGAGACGACGGTGGACGCCCCAATCACGACCGCGACCGTCTCTGAATAGGGGCCTTAATCTCGCTGACATAAGTTGTAACTTTTATGGTTTCTATGGTTACATATCATAAATTGAAATTATAAAATATTTAGTTTAGAAAAAACTATACATAAAAAAGGAAATAATTAAGTTAGGGTGGAATATAATTAACTTTTATAAACACAGTAGTTTTAAAAACACAGTAATAAAAATGTTTTTCCTCTTTGTAAGTCGATCCGGGGATATACTGTGTATATATACTTTTCGTTTTTGATATTTCAAAATGAAACACTGAACCCACCCATACTTTTTCGAACTCCTTCGAAAGGTAATTTAATCCACGTGTTCTAACAATTTTCTTATATACACATGGTTATATTTTGTAATTTCAATTTTAATCTTCCAAATATCTTTTAAAAACGTATACACGTGCGTCCATACAGTAGTAGTGTAATGTAGAAAAGAGAGACAATGAGAGAGAAAGAGTAATATCGATCGGTTTTGTATAAAGGAATAATGGCATCTGCGTAGGTAACTGAACGGCGCCTGAGAAAGAGCGTCTGTAAGACGGCCGAATTACTTCTTAGATTTTAATTCATTTCGGTTGAGCTCGTTTTGCGATTTTTACGGTCGAACCTCTTTTAATAAAGTTAGAATCACTTTAATAAAGTGAATCTAACACTTAACCTAATAACTTTTATTAAACCTTTGTTGGAATGTTATCATTACGTCGTTGTCACTGAAAAGCAGATACGTCATTAACAAAAATTAAGAAGAAAATGAGGGACAGCTTATTTTCTTTGACCATTATTCTTTTTATTAATTTTGTTTGTACAGTAAACAATATTAGCACTTTTATTATTTATTTCGTTATTTTTATTTTTGAAAATCAATTTCAGTTTGAGCTCAATCGTAAGGAATCGATCGGATTTAATTAACGTAATCGCGTTTCTTGCATTTCTTTTTGTTCATGCACTGAACAACAAAAAAAATCATTTTTATTCGGACAATCACAGGAAAATAAAATGTAGCAATAGAAACTATATGACTATATGACTAATTTAATAAGAGTAATTTTAATAGTCATTTTTTTATGCTCATATCTTTATTTTCAGTTCCTTCTATTTGCATGTTATTGTGAATCTTGGCGTTTAATTATTTTTTTTATTTAAACATAAAGTATGTTCGCGGATAGAGTTGCAAAGAGGAAAACAATTTTATTAGTGATTTTTCAAACTTACCTCAACATAAATAATGCGTGGGACATGTTCAAATCATCAAATCGCACAAATCTTATAGTATAAATATAACAGACATTTAATTATTTCCATTTTTATGTAAAAATTGGTGTTTTTTCTAAATTAAAAATTTTACAAGTTCCATTGATGATATGTATTATGATGCCAAAATCTAATATTACACAAAATATACAGCACAGAAGAAAATGTTACTATTTCCTTAATAAGTTTGAGCTGAAGGTTCTTGGTCGGCTCAGTGAAAAAGGGCTGGGAATAATTTCTATGGCGCCACGCAGTTGATCTTCCAAGTTTCATGATCTGCGACGTTGAGGGTATTAAATAAAGGAAAGAAGTAACGATACAACATTCAACGAATAAAAGTAGTTGGAATAGAAATAATAAAATGATCCTTATTTAAATTAAATAAATTACTGGAGTAATAGAAATTTAAAAATAAAAAAATTAACAAAATTAAATAAATTAAGATTTCAATAACAATAAAAAAAATGAATCAAAATATTTGAAAGGTTTGATCCGGAAATGTTTGGCAAACTTGAGACCACAATAAAACAAATTCTAAAGAGTAAATAAAAGGAACTAAAAAAAGAATATTGAAATCTAAACACAATTTTTTGTTAATAAATGAAATCAAATTAAATGACTCTAAATCAAATAAATCAAAAGAATACAAGTACTGAGTTCAATATTAAATTGAATATTAAATTAATAATAAATTGAAAACTTGGTCCAAAAATATATAGAATAAGAAAAGATACGTCGATAATGAAAAAAAGAAATCCCAGGTTTCGATATTCTCAATTGGAAAACAGGAAAGTCACAAAAAAAAACATGTTCCAATTGTTAAAAGAGACTTAAAAGAAGTCGGATGAATAAGGAAAAAGGAAACGACCAAGAAGAAAAAAAGGAATTAATATTAATCAGGATAATTTTCCTTTAATGACTTAAATTTTAAATTATCAGTTAATTAAGGATTAGGAATGAGAGTTATATTCCTATAATGAAATGAGAACGAAACTCTATAAAAAAAACTACCTTAAATGGTCAAGGCCTCGTGTGAAATATGAAAAAGGTTTTTGAAGTGAATACAAATATATCCGGTAAAACAATAAATCAAGAAAGATTTAAAATCAATTCCAACTCTTAATTTCGGCGAAGAATCCCAAATGTGCCCATAATTATGAAAGTAAAAAATTTAAAAAACTGAATTTTTCAGTTATTTGATATCACATTGCTTTAGACTAAATTTATGAAATGTAATTTTAACGATATCGTCAAAAATTGTAATTTCGACATTAAATATAGTTCCTTTAGTGTTAATTATGACAGTGGTCTATGTCAAAAATTGATGAAATTATAAAGATTATAAAGATAGGTATAGAAAATGTCGCATTGCCCTCTTTGGTGCGTATCAAAAATACATAATATTCGATAAATGACAATCAAATAATAACAGAAACGATCATTTCTTTTCGATTTCAAAATTTTAATTACACTAGTTTACAAGGAAAATCTCAAAGACTGCAATATTTTTTTTATAATGTAGAATGTTGTGCTGATTCTGAAATTGTCTTCAGTTTTTCTCCATCATGTCTAGTTTTCGAGTTCATGAGACAGTAACGGTTCATGTTCAGTATATTTGTTATTTTGCAGAGTGTGGTTCTGTAGCTATATGGACATGATAGTGGAGATCAAGACGAACATTTTGAGTATTGATGGCATAAATCGAACTCTCCGTTATTTTGCTACAGCCTAAAGCAACTCAACAAAATCAAATTTTTTGGCATTTTTCCCAATTTTTTTTCACTTTATCGCACCGTAATGAAAAAAAATTATATATGAACAAAAAAGGTAGCTATTCTATCCTGTAGAACATTTAATTCTTTAAATTTGGAAGCATTGAACATCATGATCGAATGTATTTTAACAGAGATATCATTAATTTACGATAATCGTGCAAAATTTCATTTCTTGCCATTTTCACTGTATTGTTGAAACATTACTACGGATAATTTTTTTTAAATGAAGATGCATTTTAACTGTTCCAGGCACTAACTATAAACATTAAATTCATTAATATCAATATTATTATTTGTATACTAATTCAGTATAACGCATTTGAATGGAAAGTTTCTGTAGATTTAAAAGTAGTTGCCGCAGTAAAGAAATTTACCAACTTCTACTTTTATGTATTGACTTCTATGATTTTCAGGTAATTGTGGTGATTACAGGCTTACAAGGCGATTTTACAAAATATTGCTATTTTCTTTATTTGGGGAATAGCTGAGCGAGAGAGCATCATGATGTGGGCAAAGACTGGCATTCTAGAGAATAAACCTCTGGTGAGACCAGCATCTGTCATATTGCCCCCATTAGACATCAAACTGGATTTGATGAAAAACATTGCAAAAACGTTGAATCCAGAAGGCCTAGTATTTAAATATCTCACCCAGTTCTTTCCACAAATATGGAACGCTCAACTAAAAGAAGACATATTTGTTGTTCATCAAATAGGAAAATTAATAAATGACAACGAATTAATGTCAACATTAACAACAAAAGATTTTTAGAGAACCATAAGGATGAGAACTCTCGCGAAATAATTTCTGCAATTTCTAATTTATTGTACGATTACCATGCCATAAATGCAAAGATGTCGCCCAAAATCCATTTTCTCAATTTGTACTTAGATTTTGTTCATGCAATCTTGGAGCGGAACGTGACGAACAAGGCGAGTGGTTCGAACAAGATTTGATGACATTGGAAATATGTTATCAAGGTTACTGGGACGCAGGTATGATGGGAGATTATCTCTGGAATGTTAGTAGAGAAATCAACCTAAAGACATACAAAAAATGGTCGCAATGTAATCATATCCCGCATTATACTAACAATAAGTAAAGTAGTATACATTAAATATAAAATTTATTTCCATAAAAGTTCTGTAATATAAACCTAGACAATATAAATAAAAAGACAAAGAAAGGTATCGTTTGTAAGATCAACCAACTACTTTTAAGTGAAATTGTGTTTTTCCACTTTTCCACATGTTAAAGCAATTTTCAAGAAATCGTAATAAATCAAATTCTTAAGATATCGTCATGAATCCATTACCTTATTATCAAGTAAGATCTCACCTTTCTAAACTGTTAAAAATAATTTGCACATTTAGATTAGATTTTGACATAACTAACTTTAAATGAAATCCTATCGATTGATCAATTTGGTGTCTTATGTTTGAGTACATATTTGTAATTTTGAGAAGTACTTTTATATCGATAATATTGATACCCGTTATACAGAATTAAATCAAACGTATAAATAAATTAGTTGTGAAGAGTGTAATCTTCGGTTTCTTATCAGTTTTATGAATTATCTGTTCTTATAAATTATTCTAATAACAATAAAATGTTAAATATTAAACCAAAAGTATAATGAAAATTAAAATATTTTATCGTTGATAACAGTTTTAAAAGTAAAACAATCTTTTTGTCACGCATTTTTAAGATAATAATTTTTTGTCATTACGAAAAATAACCGCATTACGAATGACGAATTCAGGGGAGATAGATCGAAACCACAGAATATCTAACAATTGTTAGATATTCTGTGTCGAAACCTAGCCGCCCGACGAAAGTCGGGACGGAGGTTGTCGCGCCGAACCCGACCGCGCCCGTACAGATCGGAGACGATGTATCCTCGTCTCTGAATACGGACCTTAATATACTAACTTTTATTTAACTTTTGTTGGAATGTTACTGTTCGTCTCGTCATTGCCCCTCTGATGTTTTTATATTATTTTATTGATAATTTTATATTTCAAAATCTTTAAGCCCGTATTCAGAAACTGTCTGTGTCTGATCTGTTCGGACGCCCAACTTTCGATCAAAAAAAAATATAATCTTAAAAATGCGTGACAAAAGAATTATTTTACTTTTAAAACTATATTGTTTATTAATTATTATCAACGACAAAATATTTTAATTTCTATTATACTTATTGTTTAAAATTTAACATTTTATTGTTAGAATAATTTGTAAGAATAGATAAGAAACCGAAGATTCCATTCACCGCAACTAATTTTTTTATACATTTGAATTAATTCTGTATAACGGGTATCAATATTATTGATATAAAAATACTTGTCAAAATTGCAAATAAGTATTATAAGAACCACAAAAATAATGTGAAAAATTAACCCTTGAAGATCAAGCCTATGGGATTGGTAGTCCCATCTCTTAACATTACTGCATTTACGTATAAAGACGGGTTTACCTGAGGGTAAAAAAAGTTGGAAACAAATATATCAAAGGGAAAAAATAAACATTCTTGTTCCTAAAATTACATCGAATCTTCGTTATGTGTGTAAACATTGACTGTGGTCTGTGGTGTTTATTCCTTGTCGATTTGCGATAGTGTTTGTGGTTTTGTTGTAATAAGTGTTTAATTGGCGTTATCTTTATATTTATAGAGCAGGTGGTTTGCTCTTAAATTTCTTATTAGCATTAACTTTAATTATTTTTTATCGTTTTGCTATGCTATGTCTTGTAGTGCCACCTTTTATTAAATTTTTCTATTTTGTAGTGTAGATACTTTTCATAATGGGTTAATTTATATATTTTTAGGTGTACTATTACTTTGATTATTATTACTTTTGTTATTATTTAATTGTTAGTACAATGGACGACGGTTTTAACGAGTTTATTGAACACATACTTTTAACAAAAAATCTTTCATATAAAAGTTTATAGGTTTATTATAATACATAATTCGGATAAGTTTGATCGTTTGCATTGTTTATAGTTTGGTTGGTAACAATTTTTTTTTATTTGAAGTGGAACGAAGTTATTTTCTTATCTTTTTGATACAGCTTATTTTTCTCTTTGTCTTGAGCATATTATATCATAAGGTTACATAATGAAAAAATCTGAATAATTAATTTTCTTAAAATCATTAAATTAGTTATTTTAATCAAAGTAGGCGCTGAAACAGCGTTAATACCTAAATTAATACAGTAAAATAAACGTAGTAAGCGTTGACATGGCGTAAACAATTGAACTAAACGTCAAAAACTATGAATACATAATTTTAGAAACGTCTTTACTTTTGTTTAGAAGTAAATAAATTTTGTGACCAATTTGAACATTTGTAGTTTTAGTTTTGTGTGTTTTTTTTTGAAAAGTTTTTTGATATTTTTTGTTAACATATTAGTTAATATTGTCCTTTTTTAATCTAATTCGCCATGATTATTGGAACAGAAGCGGCGTTTTGATGGATAATTCAGTAATTAATGCCAATTTACCGCGTACTTCGATCCTTCCAGTGGATTAATCTAAACATTAAAGCCCGTACAATTGTAACTTTCGATCTATCTTACTTTAAGTTATTCGTAATGCGGTCATTCTTCGTAATAACAAAAAAATATTATCTTAAAAATGCGTGACAAAAAAAATTGTTTTATTTTTAAAACTATATTGTTTACTAAACAACATAACATTTCATTATTATTAGAATAATTTATAAGAACAGATAATTAATAAAAGTATATCTCTTTTATTTAGAAACCGAAGATTCTATTCTTCAGGACTAATTTATTTATACATTTGATTTAATTCTGTATAA
Source organism: Onthophagus sagittarius (assembly GCA_036711965.1). Lineage (NCBI taxonomy): Eukaryota > Metazoa > Arthropoda > Insecta > Coleoptera > Scarabaeidae > Onthophagus > Onthophagus sagittarius. The sequence continues at coordinate 360,973 of JASERS010000015.1, forward strand.
CGGGTATCAATATTATTGATATAAAAATGCTCCTCAAAATTACAAATTAGTTCTCAAACATAAGACATCATAAAATAATGTAAAAAAATAACTCTTGAAGCTCAAGCCTAAAACGTAAAGCTACATAAACTTTCATTATGGGAAGAATCGATAAACCCGTCTTGATTAGGCCTCAATTTGTCCATAAATTAGCGGCATAATTAAGGTTTCTATTTCGTATCTTGAAAACCTATATATAAGGTATAATCGGTCGTCAAAAAACCTTCATTGGGATTTTCATGATACCTTAATATTATCCTAACAGTATAAGATTATGTATTTATTTAATTCTGGCATTGACGTGATTAAACTGATAGGTATTACAATTATTTAGCTTAGTACCCTGATGCTGGTATTCATATACAGGGTGGCACAAATGTCTGGAATATATCAAATAACTTCGCTATTTTTGCTTTTAACCAAAAATCGTTCTTACGCAAGTTTTTAGGTTTATTATAACGTTGTTTGTATTATTTATGATTTGCTTACCATAGCAACAACTTTTTTATTTGAAGTAAGACGGAATTGTTTTTGTTACCTTTTTGATAGAGCATATTTTTCTCTACACTGGGTCAAAAAATTCTCCGTACATTGTATAACATTTTCAAGTTACCCCCTCTAATTTATTTAATATAATGTTTAAAACAGAAATATTATTCCAGGATGTGTTGTAATAAGTAAGAAAACATATCAGTATTATAAAAACGAAATCTTTATTTTACAAAACACAAATAAACGTGGTTATAAGGGTCGATGTATAAAGACGACGTCAAAAAATCTCCATACAGAAGATTTATAACAAAATAAAACATCAATATGTTGCTATTTTTATTCCTTTAATAGCTTGTACATGCACCATTTAGCAAGTAAAACTTCCATGTGCCAATTTTTTTGTTACCTACTACTTTGTAACTATTTTGATTAATTAGCTTGCGAATAGCGCGCTTACGAATAGCGCTTAATTATATTCTAATATTCCAATAGACATTACATCGAAATTGGTTAATGACCTTTTCATATCATATTACAATAATAATATAAAAAAAATTAAACAGTTGAACATAATTCTTAAACAGGTCATTACACAAAACTTTTGCTCATTCAACGGAAATTTTTATAATATACCAATGGGAATGCCACTTTCAGGAATTCTTGCTGACCTGTTTCTTGATCATATTGAGAATAATAAAATAATCAACAATTCATATGCTTAATTATCTTATATTAATTGTTGGGTAAGATATGTCGATGATGTTTTTTGTGTTTGGGAGGGAGATAAGGAAATGTTGAATGATTTTTTGATAAATAAATTACATCAAAAACTTAAATTTATAAAAGAAATTGAGAAAAATAATACATTGAATTTTCTAAATTTAACTTTAAAACGTCTTGAAAATGGAAAAATAGAATATGATATCTATCGCAAACAAAACCAACAAACAAACAATTAGCCAGTTTTCGCTTTCTAATAAACCGATTTTTAAAATATCCTTTATCACAAGATAATAAAATTAAAGAATCAAACTATATATACAATCTAGCAGCAATAAATGGTTTTCCTATTAAAGTTATAAATAATATTTTTAGACAAATACAAATTAAAACAGATCCACTATACGTAAAACCAGAAAAGATGGAACATGTATATAAACCCATCACTTTCAATAATATTACTTTCAAATCAAATAAGGTTTTTTCGAAATACAACATCACTTTGGCTTTTCCTAACAATAACAATTTACTTAAAATTATTTCTAATAACCACAACAACAATTATGATAAAATGAAAGAAAGTGGAGATTATTCTCTTACTTGTTTAGAATGTGATTCCATATATATTGGACAAATAAGAAGAAAACTTGAAACACGCATTCATGAACAGAAAATTCAAATGTTTACAAACATGTAATAGAAACACATCATAAAATAGATTACGAAAATGTGCATCTTGTTCACGGATGTGGAAAAGGTTTTAAATTGGACTTGTTAGAATCTTTAGAAATTCACAAACATAAAGTTAAAAATAAAAAAACATTACTTAATGAACGAGTTCAATTATATGAAAGACCTATATATACGTATTTAATGGACATAACAGCATAATACCCGTTTTCAAAAATAAGTTTAATTCACTCACTCCCAACAGGACCAGTCATTCTGTATTCGTCATCTTTTTCGTTTGTGTAAAATGTCAATTTACAATCATTTTAAAGTGTTGTTCGTCTTTTAAACATTTTTAATAGTTTTATTAACTTGACAGTGAATTCATCTTTATTTATATTTGTATTTATTTCATTTTATTTGATGTATTAACCAGTTTTTGTATATGAGAAACTAGTTTTCCCGAAACTAGTACCGTTAATATGAAAACATAACTAGCAAGTAAGAAGTTTTATTTACTAAAATTTAACGTATATTCTTAATTTATTAGGTCTGTCAGTACGTGGTTTATTTTTACAAGTTTGTTGTTCTTGATACTTCTTTACTATATGCTGCACGGTTGAATAGGATTTGTTAACTATTTTACCTATTTCTCTAATGATTCTCCTTCCTTTCCCAAATTAGTAATTAACTTTCGAATGGTTACTGAAACTTCCATTTTAAAAAGCAAAACTATGGAATAAAATATACATTTATGTCTTTGCACGATGTTACAATGACCGTGTAAGTAAGTCACCGACACATGTATTTGTATTTAGCTAGCTATTTTTCGCGAAATAGGTAATTCCCCGGTCCCTGTCTGTGCTGTACAGACTTGTTTTGCTACGCTTTCTGCAGGTATGGAGAGTTATAGCTATAAATTTATTCTTATAAAATAAAATATTATATTTAAGATGGCAAACGTTTATTTGAATGTTACAATACCGAATACATGATATATTTATTATAAATATACGATAATAAGTGAACCAGGGCCAGAAATTGAAAAAGATTGACGCGTACGGAGACTTTTTTGACCCAGTGTATAACGAAAAAATAAAAATAAAAATATTCTGTCGTTGATAATGATTAATAAACAATACAGTTTTAAAAGTAAAACAATTTTTTTGTTGCGCATTTTTACAATTTTTTTTTTGTTATTACGAAGAATAATCGCATTACGAATAACTTGAGATAGATTAGATTAGATTGAAAGGTAGGCGCCCGGCGAGAGTCGAGACCACGGTTTTCGCCCCAATACCGACCGCGCCCGTCTCTGAATACGGCCCTAAATCTCACTTAATTGAAATTGTAAAATTCTTAGTTTAGAAACAACTCCAATTTTTACATAAAAATGATAAAATTAGTAATATCGAACTCCTTCGAAAGATAATTTAATCCACGTTTTCTAACAATTTTCTTATATACATATGGTTATATTTTGTAATTTCAATTTTAGTCTTCCAAATATTTGAAAAGAGAGACATTGAGAACAATGAGAGAGAAAGAGTAATATCGATCGGTTTTGTGTAAAGGAATAGTGGCATCTGCGTCGGTAACTTAACGGCGCCTGAGAAAGCGTCTGTAAAACGGCCAAATTACGTTTTAGTTTTTAAGGCCTGTATTTAAAGAAGAGGATACATCATCAAAAGTATAATAAAGATTGAAATATTTTGTCGTTGATAATAATTAATAAACAATATAGTTATAAAAGTAAAACAATTTTTTTGTCACATATTATTAAGATAATTTTTTTTGTCATTCGGAAGTCTATATACATATATCCATAATATATTATTATATATATTTATACTATTTTCTTATCTCTATCGAAACGTTTTCGAAAGAAAAAATACGTAATTTAATATAAAGAAAAATAAGATTGTTTACAATGAAGACTATTTTACGTTTTAGAATAGTCTTGGAACTGTAGTTAAGACGACGCCATTTAAGGGCGTCCTATTGTCGGCATCGTAATTACGCCGTTCACGAGCGAGTTTCGTGAGATTCAATTTGAATGGGATTCAAGTAATAACTCCACCATCTTGCTTTTCAGAATTCTCTTATACGTCCAGAGAACACGGCTACTACTTCGATTATTTCGTTTACCATTGGCCCATACAAATGTGGAGGGGAGCCAGCGTTTTACTATAAAAGCGAGATCACCTCTGTAAAACGATTGTAACGATTGTAGCCGTTGTATTTCAATAGTGACACTTTAAGTTTATCAGGAAAATGGCGAGGCAACAGGTAAGTGAATTACTTTATCGTATTTTCTTAAAGATAAATTAATAAATGTTATTTAGAAAACTATCACTAATTCCAACACTAGAATATCACCTATATAGTTACATTAATAATAGAATTGGCACTAGAACTAGAATCTTAAGAGTTTTGCCGTGCATCTTTTGAAAAAATGTTTCACGTCATTACAACATAAAACTACTCCATAGAAAAAATTGAGACTAGCATTGTTTGACGCGTAATTTAATTGTTTGTAATGTGGTTTAGTTTCCTTTTTCGCCCACCGGTGTAGTAATTATCTAGGGTATAGCCAAAAAATGATTGATTTCGATTTCAATCGTGTTTCAAAAATTCAAATTTTTCATTTTTTATCAATCCTGATTTCACTCGGTCTGCTAAGAATCTCGATTTAGCATTTTTTTCTCAAAAATTGAGGGGGTCATTTTATTTTATCAATATTTCGTATAATTTCGCGGAAAATTACGCGACCAACCGTTCCGTTATTAGATTTTCAAAATTATGTCTCTCTAATTAATGGATTATACTATGTACAAATAATAAATACCTCATTAAATTTGTTTTCACTTTAATTAAAATTATTTTATTAATAATTTTGCTTAAAATTTATATCTCCTTTTATCTACATAGATATAAAGGCGCTATGTCCCGTCTGAACAAACATCAGCACCATCTTTTTGATTCTGTTCGGAATGGTCGGAACCCTCCTTTCCCCGTATGGTTTATTTCAGTTTCTCTTTAGTTTTTAGGGAGACATAACTCGGAAAATCTGAAAGCAAAGAGTATAACCGAATAATATAATAAGAATAAACCGAAAGTATTTGACGTATTTGGGGGAAAACCGCATTGAAATCCGTCCAGCCGTTTCCGATTAATTAAAGCGCAATGTAATTAATCGGAATTTTCCGAGAAACTCTTTGAAATATTGATAAAAAAAATTTGAGTTTGAGTTGACAATTTGACATCACAAAAACTATTTAAGATGTCAAGTTTAGTTTCATTCCGAGGAAAGTACCTACTTTCCTTTATAACTAACAATAAATTTTATATATCAGAAGATAACTTCAGAATTCAATTTATTACGATTTTTCAAAAATAATGAAAAAAATCGTTATTTTTATGCAACCAAACAAATTAATTGAAATATTCAAAAAAAAGTACACACTTTCATTTTTACGATTTTTCAAAGCTGGTTAAGAAAATTGTTATTTTTATAAAATGCCATAAATTTAGGTTGACTTCAAAACTTGATACTTCAGAACCGAATTGATATATTCATGTATCGTTTTATTTATTTTGTTACATGCAGAAACCGTTTACATGACAAAATTAGAAGCTAAGGGTCGATAACTCAATCTAATTGTAAGTAGAGTATTGGGTCGTGAGAGAACAATCCCAATAAGAATGAGACAAATGGATATAAAGATATTAAGGGCGCCACCAAGCCCTGCCTTTTCTACTTCAAAATTGATTAAATTTATTATGTTGAGCTTGGAAACATATAAAATAGGTAACAGTTTAAACAAATAATGTAAAGATGAAAGGAGGCAAACTATTGCAATAATAACAAAATTAATGGTTAATAGATCAAAATATAATTTCTCAAGAGAAATTATAATAAATTTTGGTGTAAACACTTATAGCACATTACTTATGTAGAGAGAGAAAAAAAAATTAAAATTAGTTTCAAATTAAATCAGTTATGAACACCATTAAAGTAATGTCTTACTTCTATTCTCGCAAAACAAAATAAAATAAAATAATGAAATTGTTATAAAAATATTATTAATCAAAAATTATAGTTAAAATTAAAATGAACATATATAAATATAAATGACATAGATAGCTACCTTTGACTTCAAACAAGAACGGTATTGTTCTTCAAAACAAACAAAAAAAAATCTTGCGAGTCAAGATCACAAATGAAATTAAAATTAAATCAACAAACTTAAGTATAAAATCTCTCTAATGTCTAAATTTTTAATTCATAAATTCAAATATATTAATTAAAAAAAAAGATCAAATCATGGAAAAAGAATTATCAATAAAAAAAAATTATAACTTATCTCAGGAAGAGTTCAAAAGTATAAGTTGATAGAAGCTCTCTGTTAGAATCACTCTCAATCCAATCAGCTGTTAGGGTGATTCGAATGGTTACGACGCAGTAACTCAAGGTCAACCAGAAATTATTACGTTGAAAATAATTGGAAGACCATTCCAAATGGAAACCAAAAATCTTCCCAAAACTCAATCCAACATCTCAAAGCAACCCTCTTCTTCCCTATTCAAAAAAACAACAGGTGTAATGGACGAAACGTAGAATTAACCCACAAATCCGAAAATATCGGTTTGATCACTGATCAAATAATTAATCGATCTTAATATATCCGTAAAACAACGAACCCCAAGTTGAATTTCTATAGAATTTTCGTTCAACTCACAAAATGGCCAAATTAAGTTACGATTGGGTCAAACACGTATATACATCTACAGGTGTAATTACGGAAGAGGAAGAAATTAAATTCACATCCGATTTTAATCTATTTGCGCATACGTACGAGCAACGTTACCACTAACAACGGAATTCTACCCTCAATAAACATATTCAATACTGAACAACAGATGTCAATGAGTAACTCTAACGAAATTAAAGAAAATAAAAAAAAAATAAGAGATTTATACTGAATTATAAGTGAAACTTATAACAATTTAAACACATACTTTCATTTATAAATCACAAACATTTCATTGAAATATCATAAGAAGTCGATTTTTTACCATTTTTCAAAACTGATTAAGGAAATTGTTAATTTTATGAAACGCTAGAAATTTAGGTTGAGTTCAAAGCTGATATATCACAAAAAAAAATCATCAAGATTTTCTCCATTCGTATATATCTCGTATTCGTAAGATATTCGGAAGACACGTGTATATGACATAAATCTGATGTAGTTGAAACTGATAGTTAGACATAATGGCCTTTATATAAGTATATTTTCATGGAGTCACCTATACATATGGCAACAATCTGCTAACTAATACCTACTAATTTTGCGTAAAACAACCTTCGTTCCCTCCTACCGAAACCTGGCATCTTTGATTTCGATTTTTCACTTAAATAACCCAATTTTAAACGAATACTACAGCAATTGCAGAACAAATTTCTACTGTGCATTGGACAAGTGTAGACATATCAATGAATGTTTGGATGAAATATATCTAAACGTCATAGATATGGTGGAGGCGCCAGATTAATACAGATTTTTCATCAATAATAACAATGTCACCTCATTATTAATTAATCTCTAGTAACTTGAGATGCAACAAAACGTTATAATAAAAATCAGTTAAATCAACACGTTTGTTAATTTAAGAAAATGGCGGAGGGGTTGGAACTTAAAATTTAATTTGTAATTGTACTTATTGCATAATGAAATTAAACCAATTTTTCCTTTTCTTTTTGTGTCTTTGTGTCTTTTTAACCTTTTCAACTTCAACTTTGCGAAGCTTGAAAGTTGCAGATCGACCGAAATCGCATACATTTTTTTCATTATACCTGTGATAATTACTACAGCAGTAGGTGAAAAAATTTGCAATTATCCTACATTATAAACAATTAAATTACATCTCAAATAGAGGTAGTCTCAACATTTTCTATGGAGTAGTTTCTTTATTTTTTTAATCCGATAATTGTCTTACATGGCGACATCGCTGTTGACTCTTCACCAATTTAGAATAAACTTCTTGTAATGAATCTATATTGAATATTTATCAGTTTTACCAGAGCTTTTGATCCAATGGCCTTTCTAAGAGCTGTAATTTATTTTTTAGAGTTTAAAGGTGTTAAAATTAATTTCATACAATACAAAGAAAAATCTATTTTTAAGAACCGTATATAGTTTGTTGAATCATCACCGAGCTTTCGTTCTGAATTTCTAGGTTAGATCCCTGGATCTGAACTTTTTTTCAAGATATTTTGCCAATTCATTGTATTGAACGTTTTTATAGTTTATACATATACAGGTGTCTCGCGTAACTGGTTCATTAGAACTTTTTTGGGTTCCATTTTTCGTAGAAGCTTGAAATTTTGGTAACATGGGCTTCTACAATGATCTGCGATTGAATAATCCTTAGTTTGCTAGCTTTTATTTACCAAGAATAACCAAAACAAAAACGCATAAATGAAACAATGAAAAACAACAATATGGCGTAATATTCGACATAATGATGGACGAAATATACCTAGAGAGTTCACTTTATTTCTTAAGGCAGCTTTCTTGGAAAATATTCATTTAAATCGACAAAGGCACATTTTACCGAGGTTTAACCCATTTGGTTAAGCAATAAACTATGATAAAACATTTACTCCATTTCTTCTTATTGTTCTGATCTTTCCAAAACTAAGAAACTGATCCTATCCAAAACTTTGTTAGATCCGCCATGAATAGAAAACGAATTTAAAATGTTGCCGTTGGATAATTCGCCATGATATTCAAAGATATTAACAAAAGTAACTGAAAACACAACTAAGCAATGACACAATTGCATAAATATGGATGAAAAACTCACAAAATTCAAAATGAACGAAACTACAACAAATAGGCACAGGAAAGTTTATAAATAGTTTGTGGAGAATTAAATTCTCTTAATTTATTTTTGTAATTTTAATTTTTGTTTCTTTTATATGTTATTGATTTTAATTTTTGTCATTAAATTGTTGTTTTTCATTGTTTCATTTATTCGGTTTTCTTTTGGTTATTTTTGGTAAATAGCAGCTAGCAATCTAAAGTTCATTTGATCGCAGTGCATTGTAAAAATAATACTAATAGTAACCTAAATAAATTAAACGATAATCTGTCAAAATGACAGGGCCTTCTAATAAAAAAACGAACGGCTACCAGGATTTTGATAAATTACTCAATACGAAGAAAACTATAATAAATAGATATAGAAATGTTTATAGATAACTTGTAGAGAATTAAATTCTAAAAAAATAGTACGTAACTTTCCTTTGATTTAGAATAGAAGAGAATTGGAGTTTTATTAAATTATATGTATAAACAGACCTTGATTGCCGTCTGTCGTAAGGGTTTTAAATAATTTCTTTTTATTTTTCTAAAAGACCTAAATTTATAGTGATTCTTTTCGTCCTCTTGAAAAGCGCTTATGATGTCGGTCCATCTAGCTTCCATCGTAGTGCTAGAACTATCTACAATGTTCTCTAGCGTTACAGTTGGTAATATAACATTATGCTTTTGAAACATATTCCGTGTAGCTTTTAAGAGGTAGGGGACATCAAAGATAGTATAAACATTTTGGGTTCCAATTATGACCAAAGGATCTGTCTGCATGAAACCCAGATTTCTTAACGCCTTCACATTTGCTGTTCCCATATCGCAAACACTGGCAATTACTGGAATGCCTTTGTCAGTAAGAACACTTCTAATGTTTGTCAATATACCATTTCGAGCAAAATAGAAAGCTAGTGGTTGTTTCCAGAAAGTTGTAATACCTTGCAACATAAAAACAAGGGCATATTGTGCTAAATATTGTGTTCTATTGTAATTCCCAAAATCTTCAACACAATATACACACTTTATTTGCTTCCTTAATATTCTTAACACAATCGCTAATAAGACCGATAATATGCATATTTATTCCGGCATCAAATGAAATATTATTTAGCAATTTTATAAGAGTATTTTTGGAAGGTAATGCAGTCGTCTTTCGTTGCTTACGTTTATACAGAGATAAGGCTATGACTTTCATATATCGCCTTCCCTTTGGTTTTTTTGAAGCACAACGCATTTGGCCCACAAGAAATGTTGCTGTTGCAAATGATACATTCTTCAAAATCTTTTCAACTACTCTCACTCAATAGGTGCATTGTGTAGATCATGTAAACTTCTACCCCTTTGAATACATTTCCTTTGAACAGCTTTAAGTTGTTTAAGTTTGGCCTTTAATGTACTTTCTAAGTACTCAATTCTATTTTTTTAAAAGAAGAGCTGCAATGAAATTTTCAATGAATTAGTATATATTTGCATAATTAATGCATCAGACTTTTTCTCATTTCTAACTGGGCTTTCTCTTGCTGTAACAGTATTTGTAGAAGGGACATCCACTAGAACCTCCTCGACCTCAATCTGTTTGATCTGGTCTTTGAAGTCTATAACAGAAGATAAAATTTGTTGCTTTTCTCTTTATGTATTAAATATTTCATCAATTTTGACGATAATTACCTGTATTTGATTGCTCTGGTGTTAAGTTGCAGGTAATAGTGTAGGTACTGCACTACGTTTTAACAATGTAGATGTAACAAAATACTCTGGGGAAAAATATTAATCTTAGATGAACGTATTGTTCTGGGTACCATTCCCATTGATTTTTGCCACTGATAAGACTTAGCGTCAAAAAATTTTGTAAATGAAATCACAAAGTCAGTAATAAGAAGGAAATTAAAATTTCAATATTGTTAATTAACATTCTTCATATTCTTTATACTCTATTGCAGAGACTGGTATCTATTTCGTGACGTGAAAAAAGTTTGATTCCATCTTTTTATGACCTGTATCTATACTGTATATCGAATTTGAAATTTTCTCGATAATTCTATATGGTCCTATTTTTAATTCGTCTAATTTCTTCCTGTTTAATTTATTGCCGTTTTCCACAAATACCATGTCTCCTACATTAAATTCGTTACACTTCCGGTTTTTGTCGAACTATTTTGTTGTAGTGATGCGATTTTATTGTATTTTGTAGGAAAATTTTCTTGTCTCTGATTCAGTCACAATAGGTCTTTTTATGCTTTTTATGCTGTTGGTAAAATTGATACATCGGTTCCATACAAGAGGTAGGTAGGTGAAAAGTCGGTAACCGAATGACACGTTTCATTATATTTCTTAACACAATCATGAGCTATGGTTGTCCAAGACTTTACTGGTCAGTTAGTAGCAAACCAATGTCTTCAACATCCGTTATACTTTTGACAAGTTTGATAAAATCATTTGCATTTTGAGTTTTTGATGGTGAAATGAATGCATATCGACTAAGAGATGGAGATACTTTTTCGTAGACCTTGAACCTCCGAAACCTCCAATAGTATCTATAGACATTATTTCAAACGTCTTTGTTGCAGGACCTACGTGTGACATATATCCGAATTTGTCCTGTCCTCTTTATTTATTTTTTATACATATATCACAGCTCCTACAAACTTGTCTTATATTTTTTGTTATAAAAAGGGGGCTCATGTTTTGTGCATCTGTCCAATTCCGATGTAACATAGGTTTTTATGTATCAGTTTTATAAGTTTCATACTAAATTCTTATGATATAATTACTTTTTCTTTCTCTTTAACTTTCTTGACTCTGACTTCTGACTCTGTTTTTATTATTTTGTATTTCTTCGTTTTTTATACTGATCTGTTATAATAATCTTCTATCATAAAATTTACAATTCTGAGTTGTTCATCTGTATTTTCTGTTGCTTCTAATACAGGATTTCTACTAAGACAGTCTGCTTCTAAATTTTGTTTTCCGAGTGCATATTTTATTCCAAATTCTTCATCAGTTTTCGATTTCAAATTCACGTTTTCTAGTGACTTATGATCTGAATAAACCGTGAATGATTTTCCAATCAGCCAGTATTGCCAGTACTTAACCGCTTCTTTAATAGCTAAACATTCCAAATATATTGTTTTTTTCTTTTTTTTGTGCCACATTTAGTTTGTTTGAGAAGTATGCAACTGGTTTTTCTTTTCCATCATGTTGCACTTGTTTTAAAATTGCTCCAACACCCTCCAAAGAAGCATCAGTATAAATATTGATAGGTAATTCTTGGTCGAAAATCTCCAGTATTGGTTGAGAACATAACAAACCCTTTATTACGTCGAATTCTTTTTGACACTTTCGTGACCAAACGAATTTTTGATTTTTTCGCAATAAATTATGTAGCGAGTTAAAATTCAGAGTCTTGAATTTTAATTTTTAAAAAGTTTATTTGAATTTTAACACTAAATCTACAATATTTAATTATAACTTTAACTTTTACAATAAATTGAAATGAATTATTAATATTTTGCTTGTTTAACTTTTTAACTTGTTGTTTCTTAAATCTAAGTATCGAATTTTACGAATTGCGGGACGTCGCGATTGTAGCTAAGTCTGGCGTTCGTAGTTGCGCTCGGGTTTATATATTGTAGTAAATGCTTATTCGGCATTTATTCCTTAGGAGGGCATCTATAACTCCTCCCGCCGAAGAGGGAAACATAACCTGGAATTTTTCTTAAAATGACCATGTTTGTTTTCCTAAGTTTCCTTTGGGTGGTTCTTCTTTTGATGGTTTAAACGTTTTCTTTCTGTAAGTTTTCTTAATTATAAACCCTGCAATCAGAAATACAATTAAGCAATATAATAAGATGGTCCATATCGTGATTGGTCTTTCGTGTAGATATGGTTCTTCGATTCTCTTCATATCTTCGGATAGTTTTTTGAGTTCTCCAATGACATCTTGAACTTTACTATCTTGGACTTCTTTAAGTTTCTCTATTTCTCCGTTCCAAGGTAATTTTTGTTCAGGTATATCAGTTATTTTCAGGTGTGGTATCTTGATTACTTTTTCGGTGATTGGTCGAGATTGGTATGCTTTCAGTGTGGCAGCCCCAATTTGTAGGAAACATCCTGGTGTTATTTTGATGGTGTAGGTACCATTTAGTATTTCAAATTCTTCTATCTTCCTACAGACCTTCTTTACTTTCTGAGGCGTGGATGTTGTGATAAGCCATCGATCGTCTGTTATTCTTGTTATTCGTGGGGTTGTTATTTCGTACATTCTTGTCTCGCAATTTTCATATTGTCCCATAATAAGTATCAGTCGTACTTCGCATGGAGTTTCTTCAAGGCTGATATGATGACTTGTCTCATAACATATAAATTCTGATGGTAATACTTCTTTGCATGCCGCATGAGTAGCTATGAATTTTTCATTATTGATTGCTAAATATGGAGTTTTTGGAGTTATCGAAGCAAAGGTGGATAAATTATATCTTCTCGGAAGTGGAAACAATTGATATAAGGAATAGGGTAACTTTTCAACGATAGGAATCATAAGAACATAATATAACTTGAAATCTTTCATAAACGCTTTAACTGTTATTATTTGTTCAATGTAGTACATGCTGTCTTCATCTGGACTTATTGGTAATTTATCATCTATAAGCTGTTTTTGAATATGAGTTAATTCATGATGTAAGGTGTTTTTGTCTAGAATAGATGGATGGAATATACCTGCCTTTGCGAATACTATAGAATTTATTATAGTAGATAAGATATTGTTGACTCTGTCGATCATAAATATAAGTTGATTAATGATAGCATGCATCGATATAAATTTTCGGGATTCCAAGGCGAAATAGGATGCGTTCTTCATCGCAGCTCCCATCTGTAGTATTCTGGATGTTAGGATTTCTTGATTTGATTTAATGATCTTTATTGAGTCATTAAATTCTGTCAAAGCTTTTATCGATAAAGTAATCTGTTTGTCAACAATGGTTTTAATCTTATTTTGAGATGATTGAATTTCCTGTATCGTTTGATCGTAACGAAGGGCATCTTCTTCGTCCAGATTTCCTGTGATTGCTTTTATTATGCTCCCTGCAATGTTAATTGCACCTCTTTTAGATTTTGGATGATTCTTCGGGAACATTTCTTCGACCTGTCTCGTCATTTGTTCTATTCCGGTTTTCATTATGGAAATAAAATTGTACATTTCCTTTCCGTAAGATGATTCTGTTTGATTGATCATTTTTAAACAATCTTCATAATGTTGTTTCGTTGTCTCTACTTCGTGTAGCAATTGCTCTAGATTGTAGACGGTTGTTAGACTCCAATAACTATGAGCATTTTGAACTCTGCCCAATAACACGGGTAGAAGTCCTGTGTTGTCTTCTATGTTGGTTATTGTAATGTCGCACCAGTAACCACGGAACATGAATCCGAAGTATCTGTAATAATTGAATGTTTTAGAGCTCTGGTGTGATACCGTTTTTCTCCTGATTTAGTTTTGACTATAACAGTTTCGTCATTATTTATTTTCGTAATTTTGTAAGGACCTAAATAGGGATTTTGAAGTTTGTTTCTTCCTGTGTTTCTCACATACACTAATTCGTCTACTTTAAATGGTTTTCCTTTCGACTTTTCTCTTTGTTTATTTACATATTTTTCCTTATCTGTTTTATTTTTATCTTCTATTGTTTTATACAGATGTTTAAGTCGTTCTTTATGATCTTGAATGTAGTCTGCAAAATAATCTTTTGAATACAATAAATCCATGGGATCTCTTAATGATGTGTGACCAAAGACTACTTCTAATGGGGTAACTCCAATGGGTTTTGAGATACTGTTGTTGTATGCAATAACTGCTAGTTTTATAAGATAGTTTGTTGGTTGGTCTTTGTTGATTTCACGAAGACATCGCATGTGTTCCGTCAACGTGGAATGAAATCGTTCTATATTTCCTTGAGAATTTGGATTTAATGGTGTTCCAAAATGAATTGCTATTTTATGCGCTTCTAATAACTGTTTAACAATGGAGTTGTTAAATTCAGTGCCTTTGTCGCAACTGATCTCCTCTGGTGTACCATAAAATTGAAAATACGTGGTTAAGCCGTCGGCTACATCGGTAGCATTAGCGCTCTTCAAGGGGATAGCTTGAGCCATTCTAGAGAATACATCGATGATTGTTAAGTACTTTTTATTATCAATGGAAAATGTGTCCATGAATAATTTTTTGAATGGTCTGTCTGGAGTCTGTGTAATTTGCAGATGTGGTTGTGGAGGATGTCTATCGTATTTTGCACGATTACAAATTTCGCATTTCTTAATGAAATTTGTGACTGTGTCTCTCATGTTATTCCACCAATATCTTCTTTTTAGATATGACAATGTTTCTTCTATACCTCTGTGATTTGACTTTCCTTCATGATGATTTTGTACGTGTTCTAGTTGTTCACCTTTATCACTTACAACAGTTACACGCTTCGTGCATCTGACAAGTGTTGGACCATTTTCATTAAAATATTTGGCATAAACACTGCAAAAATCGGTGTAAAGTGTTTCGTTATTAAAATACAGATAGTACTTTTCTTGTGCTGCCATGTATTCCTTTATGAATTCTAATATCAATTTCTCGTTGTTATCTTTTGGTATACGTGCAGTTATTATTTTTCTGTTGTCTTTATTTATTTTGCTTCCTAACAATTCTATTGATGTCGTTATTTCTTCTCCTCTTCCAGCATAAATGAGGAATTGTGTTCTTTGCTTGTCGATTGGTTCATCAATAGTTTTAATATTTTTATTAGATCCAATAGATAGGTTAGTTTGTCTTGTATCATCATCTTCTCCGGGAAGTAACATTTCTTGACTGTCGCTTCCTCTTAGTTCTTCTCTTAGCATGGATAAATTTTTTCCTGTGCGTTTCGGTAGAGATTGATTGGTATGAAACGAGGTATTGGGTAGTTCATCTACGTTCGTAATTATTTCATCTCGTAAAAGTTCATCGACGAGTTGATCTAATTCTTCACCTATAGTGGGTGCTGAAGTTTTTCCGTCTTCTATTGCATTTAATTCTTCGAGTCGTATTCTTGATAAAGCGTCAGCATTCGAGTTTGATTTTCCCTTTTTATAAATAACTTCAAAATCGTATTCTTCTAATTTTAACTTCCATCTTATTAATTTTGAATTTGGTTCTTTTAATTTCCAAAGCCATACTAAAGGTCTATGGTCTGTATATATTTTAAATCGACGACCATATACGTACGGTCTGAAGTACTTTACAGCCCAAACTATGCTCAAAAGCTCTTTTTCTGTTGTACTGTATCGTTGTTCTGTTTCGCTTAATGTTCTCGAGGCGTAACATACAGGTTTATCATTTCCGATATTACCTTGCGATAAAACAGCGCCGATTGCGACGTTCGATGCATCGGTGGTTATTATAAATTCTTTCTTAAAATCCGGGTACTGTAACAATGGTTCGTTACTCAAGATGTTTTTACAGGTTTCAAATGCGTCTCTATAATTGTCATCCAATACCATTTTAGCACCTTTTCTTAAACATTTAGTGAATGGTTTTGTAATATCTGCGTAATCTTTGATGAATTTTCTATAATATCCTACCAGTCCCAAAAATGATTTGATTTCTTTCGGAGTTTTAGGTAGAGGGTAATTTCGAATAGCTTGTACTTTCTCTGGGTTTGGTTTCACTCCATCTTCTGTTATTAGGTGTCCTAAGTACTTGATTTCTTTTCTTAAAAACTCGCATTTTTCTAATTTAATCTTGAAATTCGCTTTTTCTAATCTTTCGAAAACTTTTTGAAGTTTCACTACATGTTCTTGCAATGATGTTGAATATACAATTATATCATCTAAGTAAACTAAACAGGTGTCTTCCAAGAGTCCTTTTAAGATATCCATTACTCGTTGAAATGTCGCCGGGGCGTTTTTCAAACCAAATGGCATTCTTTTGAATTCATAGTGACCTTGTTCTGTAGAGAACGCCGTTTTTTCTCTGTCACTTGGGTCCATCTCAATCTGGTGATATCCAGATGCCAAATCTATACTACTAAAGTAATGACATCGTCCTAATTTGTCCAAAATATCCGCAATATTCGGTATTGGATACTTATCTTCTTTTGTCTGGTCATTTAATCTTCTATAGTCGATTACCATTCTTTTCTTAACTTTTCCATTCGCTGTTTTTGTAACGATATTTACTGGACAACTCCAAGGTGAGATACTTTCTTGAATAATGTCTTGGTCCAATAATTCAAATACCTGCTTTTTAATTTCAGTTTTTGTATCTTGTGATTGTCTATACATCTTGACATAAATTGGAGTATCATTCTTTAAATTTAATTTATGTTTGATACAATGCGTAAAACTTAAACGTTGTCCTTCTGCATGAAATATATGTTTATATTTTTCTACGAGGACTTGGATGCTAGCTTTTTCTTCTAAGCTCATTCCTTTTGTATTCAAGTGTTTCTTGATGTTTTCTTTTAAAATCGTGTTAAATTCTTCTTCAGACATTTCGGTATCTATTTCCATGTCTGTTTCAAAATTATATGGGTCTTGAATATCTTCTAGAAGATTTACTTCCATTCTGTCGTAAAATATTAGACCTACTTTTTCCGTTTACGATGTTTACTACAGAGTCTCTTATCTTTACGTTCGGAATAAACTCTCGTTCTTCTACGTAAGCAATACCGTCCATCTGATTCACGGGTATGCGTACGGGTTTTGATTCGAGTGCATTTAACACTACTCTATTGTCTTTGAAATGAATCGGGATTTGAGTATTTTTTGTAATTAATTTTCTTCTTCTAATGTCTAAAACTGCATTTAATTTTTGTAACAAATCCATTCCTATAAGACCATCATAGTTCTTACTGAAATCGAATTTATAGAAAATGTGTTTGATTTTTGTTTTAAATATGTCTGGAATTTCTACATAGATAGCGTCATCGTGACATGATGTCCCATGAGCTGTTTTTACTTTAAAAGGCATTTTTACAGCAAAATCTCTGAAATTTTCATATATCAATGAATTTATTAACGTTTTAGTGGAACCTGTATCTATCAAAAATTTAAGTCCGCTAAATTCTATATATGGAAGAGTACTGCTAATGTTATTTAACTCGATTAATTCCGTTTTCTTTTTCGTTATGTGTCTGGGTAATAGAGGCCTATTGAATGAAAATTTACCTCATCTTCATTGTTGTTTGTTTGCTTGTTAGTTTCGTTGTATTCGTCATTCGAATCGGTTTCTTCAGAGTACTCAGGTTGATCGTAATAATAACCTTCGTAATTGTCTATTAGTTCATTATCAGATTGTTCTTCTGGATAAGTTTCTTGATAATACAACTTGCTAGGTTTTTTATGTATTTTTAGGATGCTAGATTCTGCTGGTCTCTTTATTGCAGAGGTATCCACATCCATGGGTGTTGGTTTTGGTAACGGTTGAATTTTATTACCAAAGGTGTTATTAAATTGTTGTGGCCTTCCAAACTGTTGTGGTGCTCGACCTGCTGTGTTCCAGTTTCCAAATGAATTTCCAGGTGGGTTTAGAAATTGTCTCGGAGCAGATTGTGGTAGCATTCTAGGATTTTGAAAGGGCTGTGTAAATGATGGCATTGGTGAATAATATGGCACGAATATTTGCCTAGGAGACGACGTTGGTTTATGTGGGGGTTGTATTTGTTGTTTAGTCCCAACTTTGTGCAGATGATTTGGTCTTCCCGCTCTGTAATTGAAGTTTTCTACCTCAACAACATAACTCATTGCTGTTTCTAGGTCTCCGGGTTGTTTTACCTGTACCATAATTCCCATGTTTGTATCGATTTCGAACAAACCTTGTAAAAATATTTGAAGTGCCGTACTTTTATAATTCATCATTTTTAATGCACGACTATTTGCATCGTTATCTCGTAATTTTACTTGAGTCAGTAAAAGTTGCATGGTATCTTTTACTCTTTTTCCGTAGGCGTAAGGAGCTTCACCTCGGTGCGGTTTCAAGGCTGCTAAATCTCCAAATAAGCATTGTTCGCTTCTTTGATCGCCAAAATTATTGAGAAGGATGTTTTTTAGATCTATCCATCGTGTAACTTCTTCGTTGCTGCTGATAGCTTGTAATGCTTTTCCTCTTAATTTTCCTTGAAATATACGTAATAGTAAAGAGGCAACTTGTGGGTTTCTTTCTCCAACAGGATTATAAAATGTGTCGACTAAGAATTCGCAAGCTGATATGTAGGCATTGAGAGTGGTTACATCTCCGTCGTAGACTGGAATGGTGTCTTGATAAACGTTGGTGATATCTTTTGGTGTGTAAGGCATTTTGTCGGACAATGAAATGTCACTTATTGCGTTTATAAGATCGTTGAGTTCGTTCATACAAGGAACAAAAGAATAAAGGACAAAGGAAACAATCAATAAGATTTACTCACATGCAGATTATATGTTGTGCGGAAATCATAATCGATGTTCAACTGAACCAATATCCGGTATATCCTTGAATTTAAGTAATTCGTCCAATAAATTGGGCACGATTGTTCTCAGTTTGTTTAAAACACTACACAAACCGTTAAAACGGACCGCGAATTCACGACGATTTTTATTCGCGAATACGTTGTAGTATACTACTGACTGCGCCAGTTAAAATTCAGAGTCTTGAATTTTAATTTTTAAAAAAGTTTATTTGAATTTTAACACTAAATCTACAATTTTTAATTATAACTTTAACTTTTAACTTTTACAATAAATTGAAATGAATTATTAATTTTTTGTTTGTTTAACTTTTTAACTTGTTGTTTCTTAAATCTAAGTATCGAATTTTACGAATTGCGGGACGTCGCGATTGTAGCTAAGTCTCGCGTTCGTAGTTGCGCTCGGGTTTATATATTGTAATAAATGCTTATTCGGCATTTATTCCTTAGGAGGGCATCTATAACTTGCGGCTCCTCACTTCGGTGGTAAATGGGAGGCTGGCGTCAAGTCCGTTAAGACACACTTAAAGAGGGTGGTTGGTTCCACGTTGCTCACATATGAGGAATTCACTACGGTCCTTGTACAAATCGAAGCCGTCCTAAATTCAAGACCTCTTTATTCGCTGTCCGACGATCCCAGTAGTTACGATGTATTGACACCGGCTCACTTCCTAATAGGCGGTTCTCTGACAATAGTGCCAGAACCATCTCTCATCGACGAAAAGATTTCTCGTTTATCTCGATGGCAGCTTTTGCGACGGATGTTGGAGGATTTCTGGAATCATTGGCAAAGATTTTATTTGCAGTCGATACAAAATGCCACCAAATGGCATGTACCTCATAATTTGCCACAAATCGGACAACTGGTCTTAATTAAAGACGAACGCCTCCCTCCCGGTAAATGGATGCTTGCTCGTATTGAGAAAATTCACTATGGTCCTGACGGACACGCTCGGGTTGCAACCTTAAAAACCTCAACTACCACGTTAACACGTCCCTTCGTTCGTTTATGTGTCCTCCCTTCAATTGAATGATAGACGCGCTTGTTCGTTTGGCCGCAATGATTTGTAATTCAATTATAATGATTAATAATGATTTTAGTTGTAATGATTCATTCAAAATTTATTTCATTTTCGAATTCGGAATCCTCTTCCGGAATCTTTGTAATTTCATGTGGAAAATTAGCCGGAAGATCGCGTTCAATTCATATATGAGTTTTTCTTTTCAATTATTTTCTAATGACTCAAATTATATTTGTTTTTTGCTTTTCTCTTTAATTGTATTCGGTTGCCGAATGTTCGGCAAGGCGGTCGGTATGTTCAATTTCATTCAATGAAATTTAATTCTTTTTTTCGGATAGATTGTACATTTTCATTTTTATTTTGTTCCGAAAATTTTGTATGCGTTCGTTCCGCCCGCAAGTATAGAAAAACAGTTGAACTTGTTTACTTCGATTTTGATGTTACGAGATAGAGAATAAAAGTCAGTTTTTGCAATGAGATGTAGTGAGTTTTCTATTCAGCAGTTTCTTTCCTTGATTTTATTTCATTGGGTTTGTGAAGTGTAAAGTGTGGATCTGTGACATTAAAAGCAAGTATAATAGAACTTTCTTTCATATTATAATGAGTGGAACATTTCATTTTCAAACACAACCGTAATTAAATTAACTCAAAACAAGTAGTAAGTTTGAAAAGGAATGATAGATACATTCTTTATTTGATAACTAAAGAAAAATATTACATGAAACCATCTTACCGGGATTTGCAAGTTACTCTGAATTCTTTACGTAAATTTTGTAATCAACATCAAATAAATAAATTAGCTATGCCAAGAATTGGATGTGGGTTGGATGGATTGAAATGGGAAATGGTTTTACCCATGATTAAACAAGTTTTCAAGGGTTCAGATGTTCAAATAAAAATTTATGGGGGAGAAATGTCAAAAGCTTGTCCGATAAATACTATAACAGCAATCAAGGAGAAGTTGGAAGAACAATTTGATCTTAAACATCTCAACGAAGAGGAAGCTAACCAAGTTAAAAATCTTATTCGTAATTATAAAGATATATTTCTTTATGGGGAAGTTAAATTGGGGACTGCAAAAGGAGTAAAACATAAGATTATTACTGAAAATGTGCATCCTATTGCAAAGGCGCCGTATCGAGTGCCTTACAGTCAACGAGAAATGTTAAAACAGGAAATCGATAAAATGATAGAAGAGGGTGTAATTGAGGAATCAAACTCTCCGTGGTCGGCACCAGTGGTAATGGTGCCAAAGAAATCAGATAATGGGGAAAAACAAATAAGAGTATGTATAGATTTTAGAGGATTAAATACCATAACTAAAAAGGACTATTATCCATTACCAAATTTGCATGAAACAATAGATCAGTTGGGAAAATCAATGATATTCACTACGTTGGATTTGGCTTCGGGATATTGGCAGGTAGAAATTGATGAAGATGATCGGGAGAAAACAGGTTTTAGTACTCCAGAGGGCCATTAGCAATGTAGAACAATGCCATTCGGGTTGGTAAATGCGCCAAGTACCTTTCAAAGACTGATGAATACGATTTTGTCAGGTCTTACAGGGTCAAAGTGCATGGTCTACTTGGATGATGTTATTATTTTTAGTAAAAACGATATTGGACAACATTTAAAACGGATAAGAGAAGTTTTTGATAGACTTGGGGAAAATGATTTGAGGTTAAAACCCTCTAAATGTAAGTTTATGGTAAAGAAGACAAAATATTTGGGACACATAATTGGGCAACAAGGAATTAAACCGGATCCGGATAAAATAAAAGCAGTAGTAAATTATCCAATTCCGAAAACAGTAAAAGATGTCAGAGCATTTATGGGGTTAGCAGGATTCTATCGGAAATTTATACAAAATTACTCGGAAGTGGCCAAACCATTAAGTCAATTAACAAAGAAGGATCAGATTTTTAATTGGACCAAAGAACAAGATGTAGCTTTTAATACATTAAAGAAAGCACTTTGTACAAAACCAGTGTTACATTACCCGGATTTTACACAACAATTCTACTTAACTACAGATGCATCAGGAATAGCGATTGGAGCTGTCTTAAGTCAAAAGGTCGGAAATGAAGAGAAACCAGTAGCGTATGCAAGCAGACAGTTGGGAAAGGCAGAAATGATCTATTCAACAACCGAAAGAGAGTGTTTAGCAGTGGTTTGGGGTATCAAACACTTCAGAGTTTATCTGTGTGGGAGACCGTTTACCATTATTACAGATCACAGACCATTGAAATGGTTATTAACTATCAAAGATCCTAGCTCAAGGTTGGCTAGGTGGTCGCTTACTTTAGCAGAGTATGAGTTTGAGATTGTTCATAGACCGGGAAGATTACATGGTAATGCAGATGCACTGTCAAGAGTTCAAATAGAGGCCGAAATAAATTATTTAGAGAGTAATGAAATAAAATCTATGGCAGACCGACAAAAGAGTGATGATCATATAAAAAACTTAATTGAAAAACTAAAAAGCGAACCAAATCATACAGAATTCTTTTTGGATGAGGAGGGAATATTATATAAAAAACAAAAACTCAATCAACGATATCATCGATTGGTTGTTCCGAAAGAATATCAAAAAGAAATCATGTACCAATGTCACGATTTACCGTACGCGGAACATTTGGGATATGAAAAAACTAAAGCGCAGGTTAAACAAAAATATTATTGGAGAAATATGGATGAGGATATAAGAGATTATTGTGAGAAATGTTTACAATGCAACAAACGAAAAACATCACCGCATTTAAAACCTGCACCTTTACAAATGTTCGTACCAGCTCAGGAACCTTTTGAAAGAGTTGCAATGGATATTGTGGGACCGTTACCTGTTACGTATAATGGAAACAAATACATTCTAACGTTCCAGGATTATTTCACTCGGTATACAGAAGCGATTCCATTAAAAGATCAGAAAGCTGAAACCGTCGCAAAAACTTTTGTCATTCACATAATCACGCGACACGGAACACCTCAACAATTGTTAACTGACCAGGGTACAAATTTTATGTCAAAAGTGATGGAGGAAGTGTGTAAGTTATTACATATTAAGAAAATTCGTACCACACCATATCACCCTCAAACCAATGGGATGATTGAGAGGATGCATAGGGTTTTAAAGGATTTATTGTCACAAGTGGTTGATGAGAAACAACGAGATTGGGATGAGTGGTTGCCATATGTGATGATGGCATATCGGAATTCGATACATTCCACTACCGGGGACTCACCGTATTTTTTGTTACATGGAAGAGACATGAAAGTTCCTCAGGAAATTTATACCAAACCAAATCGATTTAGGTATGATTATAGTGAAAATTATGTTTCCGAGTTGATGGAGAGATTACAACAAGCTTACAACTTCGTACGTAACTGTGAACATGAGGAAAAGATTAAAAGGATAAATCGATTTAATAAAACAGCAAAGGAAACTACATTGAAATTAGGAGATAAAGTATTACTTTATAACCCTGCTGTTAAACCGGGTACTAATATGAAATTAAATAAACCTTGGGTAGGTCCTTATCGAATTATTGAGAGAATGGGACCGGTTAATTTTAAAGTCTGTGAGATTAAAGGAAAAAAATCTATGATTGTTCATACAAATCGTATTAAATTATTTAAAGGAGAAATCGAGAAGGGGGAGAATAAGAAAAAACGAACAGAAATAAATCAGGAAGAAACAAAAATTCCAGTAGAGGAAGAGCAATTACTATGGTATAATTGTAAAACTAGTGACGAAGGAGTTAATGATAAAGGGATGGAAACACAAATTTATGAAGAGACTAATTTGGATGAGGAGGAAGAGAGCGAAGATGGCAGTTGCATATTAACTACAGATGAGATAGAAGTGCATAATGCGAGTGGTAATGAGGAAGAATCAATTGATGGAAATCAGGAAACTTCTCAGGGAGATGAAAATTTAGCAGAAGAAAGAAATGATCAGGATAATAGAGAACAAACATATAGATATCAAACAAGGAGTAGAGGATATGTTGACGATAATCCGTGGGTATTAAGAAAAAGAATTTAATATAACAGAGACAGTAGAGTAGACGTGCATAGTTAGGATTTATGTTATTAGAGTTTACTTTTGTTTATTAATGCTCAGGGTAAGATTTGTTTTTTTGTGTATAGGATATTAATAAGATAGGGTTAATTAACGGTCAAATTAGGTTTGATTATTTGTTTTTTTTTAGGGGCTGCTATTAAAGCTAGTGGGTAAATCAATCTAGCCATAAATATTAAAGTGATTTATGTTGTAGGAATTAAGGTGAACTTCATTATTTTTATGGGAGGGATTTTCGTTGTTACTAATGGAATAGTAGTATATGATTGTCGTGGACCTACTACAAACATAACTACATTATCTATAAAGGATGTAGCACCGTGTCAAATACCGGGAGTTAACTACACTCAACATGAAGTCCGAGTAAAAGTAATACAAAAGAAGGATTACGGAAGTGTTAAAGTACGGACCTGCCTGGTGGAAATGACTCGTATGATCTATCATTGTGGAATGCATAGCCATACTAGCATGGTCCAGGAAGGGATTCAAACCCAGATGAAACAAGTGGGACGGGAAGGTTGTCAAAAAATGCACTATACTGGAGTGTATGAAGGATTTGAAGGACATGTCATATCTGGTATTGTAGTTAATTCTACTTTATCAACCTCATTGACGTTGGCGGGAAAGGTAACTCGAGATGGTACATGCAGAGGTACTACTTATATTGAAAAAGGAAATACTTGGGAAGGAGTCGTGGTGACTGCGGCAGTAGTTATTACTCTAAAGGAATACTATGCTGATGTGGTTTTGGAATCCAACGAAATTTCATTAACAGGTGGAGTAACTTGTCCATACTTGGATGGGTACTGTATGGATATCGAATTGGGAGAAACGTTCTGGAATGATGAGGAAAGTAGGGATTGTAAAAAGTAAAATTATCAAGTAATTTACGAAGGTTCAGCAACAAAGGTAACTGTATTTAATGTGGGAGATCCCGAGGTATATCTCGTTGTGGATCAAGGTGAGTATATTTTCGCATTAAACTTAATAAAAACTAGTATCAGATGTAACCAAAAAGTTTGGATCACTGAACATCCAAAGTTGCTGGTTACTGAAGATATGAAAGCATTTGAAGAATTTCGGGATAATTTTGGCAACGTTAATAATATCAATTTGCTTTCATATGTGAACTCTAAATTTATGTATGTGGAAATTTCTAATAAATTGATGTTCCGAGATTTCCACGTTGATGCTATCTACAGACGATGTCTAACGAAACGTGAAATTCTAAAGAATAGATTGCTGTTAGCTCCTTTCAATTCAGATGCAATAGCAATGATATTAAAAACAACTAGGGGTTATGTGGGAAAGGTTTTTGGAGAGGTACTTTATATAATGAAGTGTGAACCTAAGGTAGCTGAAATTCGAAGAGCTGAAAAATGTTACAATGAATTGCCAATTCGGGTGGGTAACGAGTCAATGTTCATGGCTCCGATTACTCATGTGGTTCAAGAGCATGCGGAAGAAATACCATGTTCTCCCGTGGCACCTCCATTGTACCATTTGGAAAATCAGTGGATTGGTTTTAGTCCATACCCGATATCAGTTTCTACTCCAAATATCTTGGAAGTTTACGACGAATATCATGTGAAATTTGTGCCTATACGAAGTTTGGGGAGTGGAGGTTTATACACCCAAGCTGAAATTGATAAAGTTCAACACAATTTTGTATTTGGGAGAGAAAGAGAAGCAATTACTTCCTTTATAGCGAATCGTGTTGCGGGACGAGTCGAATACTCTGAACAATACGATACGACTAAACTATTTAATGAAAAAGAAATCAAATCACTTTTTGAAACGGCATTTAAACAAGCTTGGGGGTGGTTTACTTCATTTGGAAATTTTATGGCGGGGTTCATGGGGATATACATGATCTTCATCGTTTCAAAATATATATTTTCTGTTGCACTAAATGGATTTGTTTTGTATCAGGTTATGGGCTGTGGAATGGCTATAGTAGCTAGCTTCTGGACATCCCTGACAACTTGGTGTATCCATCGGGCTTATCAACAAACCACTAATGGAAGTCAACAGGAACCCACTGAAGTTCCTGAGATACCACCAATCCAAGGGGAGGCACCTAAACCGAGTGCCCCTGTAACCAATAATTCATTATATCCTGACATCAGAATCCATTTGAATAATCCAACTGACTGAGTTGTGTGGATTCTGTAATAAGATTATAAATGCGTAGATTTAAGGTTAGGTTAGGGTAGGTTAATAATACTATCGTATTTAGCTTGTAAAATGATCATCCTTTGTCAACCACGAGATTTGAAAAAAAAAACTGCAGCCTTTTATGGAAATTAATGAAGTTTCTCTTTATTGAAAAAGAAAAACAAACCCAAAACAAGAATTTCAAAAGAAAACCGAAATGTGCCGAGACGACGATCAAGCAAAAACAGTGTCACCTCGTTTCAGGTTTTCACTTAATGAATAAGAACATGGCAAAATTAAAAACTGGAATCAAGCCGATGTTCTGGGGAATATGGAAGTTATAAGAGTACTGTAAGCAATATCATATTGCAACTGCACCGTGTGCTCGAAGTTACGCGTAGAAAAAAATTTTGAAAGAGTTATTTGGAAGAAATAAGATAAAAGAAGAACAATCTCTGTAATTTGGGAAGAAGATAAGAAATTAGAAGAATAAAAATAAAAAGTTCCCTAATGCAAATGATAAACAGTTACTACGAAAACCTAACTTGGGGTTGATAAGGAGGGTGATCATTCGCGTAGGGTAGATATTGGGTAGATTAATTGTGTAGAAAAATCATTTGATTAGAATAAGTTAAAGGATAGTTTAGATGTTAGTTTGGTATATAAACCAACAACTAAAAAGGGGAGGGCAATGTAGTAACCAGGAGTACCAAATTTTTATATTTTTTAAAATAACTCATAATTATATTTTATGGCATGTTTTTTTCTTCTTTGTTTCTTTTCGTTGACTCGTCACTTTAGAGTGAGCCGGGAGTCGAGCGAGGAAAAAAAGAGAGGAGAGAGCCAGAGTGTGGTAAGCGGTGGTGTGGGTCGTGTGGGTGCCTTAGAGTGAGCCGGGGGGAGTTTTTTTTTTTAAGGATAGAGCTTAAATACGTAAGTGGGTTTTTCTTACAATCTTTATTTCTAATTTTGTTGGGTGTTTTAGTATTGTCATTAATTTATCGGGTTTTCATTTAGTAGGTTAGATCTATAATTTTAAGTTGTATAGTTCCATTTTAATTTTAGCTACTCGTGTACGTTAAATTTAGATTTATGGTAATATTTTAAATAAATCAAGTTGAGATAATTGATATAAACTCTTTCGTTTCTTGATCTTTGCCCTCATCCCTGAAGAATATAAGATTACTACGTTACAAGGGTTAGAAAGAGCGGACCCGTGGGGAACCAAGGGAACCCCTGAACATGCTCAAACCCTTTTGCCAACCCTGAGCTCGGGGGTGGTAACAAAACAATGTTATTGCAGTATAGCAATGTTATTGTTAAAAGGATTTACTTGTAAGTTTTATTAACGACTTTTTTTCGACGATTTCTTTATAGTAAGTACATTTAAATGAATTTAACAGTTATATATTATATATCATATTAACAAGGTATAAATCATATTTATACCTTGTCTCTTGGATTAAAACATCCAAATAATTATATATATATATATACAGGGTGTCTCACCTAACTGGTTCATTAGAGCTTTTTTAGGTTCCACTATTCGTAGAGGCTTGAAATTTTGGTAACATGGGTTGTTCATTCCGATCTATTAATTTAAAATATTTTCAAGATGGCCGCCACTTCCGGTCTACCGGAAGTAGTCTTCAACTTGGTTATTTTAAATGGAATGCTGTAGTTTTTATTACACCATTCAATTATACATAAGAAAATATGTTGACTTTGATAACAGTTGTTGGTGCCTACCGTTTTTTGTTTTCGAGTTATTTTGATTTTAAGTGTTTTTTGGCAAATATCACCATGCTCTTTACAAGCCCATATCTCAGCCAACGTTAACTCAAAAACGTTTTGCATTGGTGCGATAACTCTTCATATGCTGCTAAATAGATAGTCATTTGTTATATCAGTATATCTTATACAGGCTGGTCAAAAATTGAGTTACCGTTTCTCTGTATTCAATTGCGTGAAAGTCGAAAATTTTAAATGGAACGCCCCATATTTTCATCCCTAACAGAAAGGAAATTTAATTCTCTACAAATTATCTATAAATATTCCTATACCTATTTATTATAGTTTTCTTGCTATTGAGGAATTTATCACAATCATAGTTAAAATGCTAGAAACCGTCTGTGTTTTTGTTAGAAGACCATGACATTTTGACAGTTTTTTGTTTAATTTATTTAAATTATTATTAGTATTATTTCTACAATGAACTGTGATTGAATAAACTTTAGATTGCTAGCTGTAATTTACCAAAAATAACCAAAAGAAAACCGAATAAATGAAACAATGAAAAACAACAATTTAATGACAAAGATTAAAATCAATAACATAAAAGAATGAAAAACTGAAAATTACAAAAATAAATTATGGGAATTTAATTCTCTACAAACTATTTAGATGCTTTCCTGGGCCTATTTGTTGTAGTTGCCCTCATATTTGGAAATTAATGGACGCATGCAATGCTGGAAGCTTCTTGTTTTTATGTTAGAAAGCCATGGAGTTTTGATAGCTTTTCAACCATATTTATGTTATTGTTATCACTACTTAGTTGTGTCATCACTTACTGCTGTTAATGTCTTTGAATATCATGTCGAATTATTCCCACGCCAACATTTTAAATTCGTCTTATATTCATGACGGATGTAATAAAGTTTTGGATAGGATAAGATACGTATCTCTTAGTTTTGGAAAGATCAAAATAACAAGAAAACATAAATTTCTATAATCAGCAGCTTAAGATAATAGAATAAATGTTTTGTCATATTTTATTGCTTTACCAAATTCTTCGGTAAGAGAGGTGCTTCGGTCAATTTAGATGAATAATATTTTACAAAAATGCACCGTAAATAAATAAACTGAACTCTCTAGGAACATCTCACGCATCATTACGTCGAATATTACGCCATATCGTTTTTCATTGTTTAATTTATGCGTTCTTCTGCTGGTTATTTTTGGCAAATAAAAGCTAACAAACTCAAGTTTATTCAATCGCAGATCATTCTAGAAATAATACCTATGATAATTTAAATAAATTAAACAATAAACTGTCAAAATATCATAGCCTTCTAATAAAAACACGACCGGCTTCCAGCATTTTGTGTAGGATTTTGATAAAATACTCAATATGAAGAAAACTATAATAAATAGGTATAGCAATATTTATAGATAATTTGTAGAGAATTAAATTCCCGTTTTGATAGGCTAAAAGGATATGGTGCGTTCCATTTAAAATTTTCGACTTTCTCGCAATTGAATACAGCGAAATGGTAATTCAATTTTTGACCACGCTGTATAAGGTACATTAATATAACAAGTGACAATCTATTTAACAGCATATGACGAGTTATTGTACCAATGCAAAACATTTTTGAATTAATGTTGGCTGAGATATGGGCTTGTAAAGAGCATGGTGATATTTGCCAAAAAACACTTAAAATCAAAATAACTCGAAAACAAAAAACGATAGGTACCAACAACTGTTATCAAAGTCAACATATTTTCTTACGTGTAATTGAAGGGTGTAATAAAAACTATAGCATTCCATTTAAAATAACGAAGTTGAGGTCTACTTCCGGTAGACCGGAAGTGGTGGCCATCTTGAAAATATTTTAGATTAATAGATCGGAATGAACAACCCGTGATACCAAAATTTCAAGTTAAGATGACGTATAAATTAAAAGAACTCTTCCTCAGTTTTAATTATATATACTTAGAACCGGTTTCGATATTAATATATCATCATCAGCTAAATAGTCAAATAAAAGATGTCACAATATATAAAATGATTTAAAAACCAAAACAATAAAAATAAAATTTTAAAGTGGACGACACGAGACGACATTACAGGTCAAAACGGAGCGAGTAAATACCATATAAATACTATGTACTATAAAATAAATGTTCTATTTACAGTCTGCACAAATGCTGAGGCGGTGGTCGGCGCATATGCTTTTTTTTCAATGTTCGCATTTGTTTCGCACTTTACGATTTTTTGCTCTAAAGCAGTAATCACAACGACTTAATGGCCCCTCAGCCCTTTGTAATACCTCTTCTTCGTGGCACTTTAATATTTCGCGAATACTACTTTTTATTTCCCTCGGAAGTCGTCCATTATTCATCCTGCTCTAAGATGTTCTGTGTAATTCTTAGTCTGAAGGACTCCTACCTGATCCTATCTATTCAAACAAGATTAAATGGCAAGCGCGCGGTCACTATTTCAGAACCGTGGGTTCTTGCACTAAGGCTCTCAGGAAATGTGAAATAAAACGACAAGTGTACTAACCACACTTAATCTATATTTACAAAAATAACGAAAAAAATAAGTAAGACACAAAGTTAATCTTAAAAACTACCTACGTGATACCCGACGTTACTTAAGGGGACAAATCAAAATTAAGAATGAAAATGACCTGTCTGAACCTAACCCTACAGCGAACTCCAGTTGACCGATAAATGATAGGGAGAACTGGCAAACAGACTTATCCCGGACGTGTATTTCCGATCTGGTGGTCTCGGTGATGGGTCGCAACCTGGATCCTGTTGGTATCTTCTCGGGATAATCCGGGAAGACTTCTTCGACACAAACACACCAAATCCTCAAGTGAACGCGGTTTCGGACACGACGCGGACGCCCGAATCAGAAGAAAGTTGCCCTTGAAGCTGAATCAAAGTTCTCGATTTCGACGGGACTTAGAATTGGCGTTAAAGCGAATCTAAGTTTCGGTCTAACAGAGCGCTGGGTGAGTATTGGTTCGAAATCTTTCTAAGAAGATATCTTTCGAAGTTGAATTGAAACTAATTCAGAATTCTCTAATTATGACGCGTGCAAGGCCTTAAGTAACCTCGGGTCTTGGAGGGGTGCAAAACCTTCATTAGGCGTTCCCTAACGTGTGGACATCCCCGACACCTGGGGCCAATCCAAAATACGGGGCGGATATTTTAAAATAATTTTCTGAGCCAATGAGGGAATTTGTGGAAGGGAAGAATTCCTCGCCCACAAGACCAGAAGATAACACTAACTAATCCCAAAAATCGTCACGTAATTTCCAAACAGTGGAAACCATCAAAGATTAAGCTTTTTATTAATAAAAAAAAAAAATTTGATTAATAAAAGCTTTTAACGACTTCTTCGTGTCGATTCGCATTTCCCCCATCAGACTGCGGATACATAATTTTTAACAAAATTTAACATGAAGTCTGGTCTCTATACCGGACGTCGTTAACTTAAGACGTGATTTTTAGTTTCTAAAATAACGAAAGGCTGCACTCTAGGAATTTCTAATTCGAATGATTATTTCTTAAAACCGTTAAATAATTTTCGAATTATTACAGTTCATCTACCAGTGGCATCGCCAGTCGTTCCACATATGAGTTGATTCCTGCTATGTCCAACATTCCATAAAAGATTCTTAGTGGCCATCTACGAGTTTTTCTCAACACTGTCGTCGAATAACAGAGCTGATCGATAGTATCAACGCCACCTTTTGTTAGCTTGAGTTTTAATAATTGTTCCGCTACCTCTAATGAACTAAACCAATTATTCATTGTGCAGTTTCGGTTTGAGCCTTAAATTTCTTTCGTTAAATTCAAAACATAATGTGTCCAAATGGAAAACTGTTCTTCCCTGACCTCTTTAGTGATATAAGGCTTCGCCGAGCACATATAAAATGTTCTTGCATAACATATGGTAACAATTTTTAAGCCATACTTACCTGGCTTGCTAGGGATATACATTTTAAAAGGACGTCGTCCTCTAAATGCCAGTAAAGATTCATCAATACATATTCCGAAGGACTGTAGTTTGCTCTACAATATTTCTCAAAAATATCCCATATCTCTCTGATAGCAACGAATTTGTCTTGTTTTTTCCTTTTTTCTCTTGTTGCTTTATTGCCAAACCGCAAATAATGGATCAGAAATTCAAATTGGTTCTTACACATTGTTGCTCTGAAAACCGGAGGTCTTAATTCTGATGAAAATAAAACTTTTCGCATTTCATAACATCGCTAAGATGTTGAGCGATTTTATAACGTGCCCTTTTTATATTGATTTTGTGGTTTGTATATTCAACAATTATGTCGAGGATTTTGTTGATAAAAAATGAATTCCAAATTTTATGTATACATTTCAAGTTGCGCAAACAACCTTTTGGAACAGGTCAATTAAGTACTAAAATGTTCGTCCGAAAAGTTCTTGCATTTCTGACATGAAAACTTTTCAAATACTCTATACGACCATTCTTCGCATATATCGCTTTCCTATTTTCTGTATCATAATTACCTGAAAAAGCTGCAGTATTATCCTTCACATCATTACATTCCTTACTTTCTTCATTGGTATTTTGTGGTTCAGCTGCAAAAAATATTTGGTTGTGAAGCATTTTCAAAAGTACTGGGGTATTTAAAGAAGCTAGATGAAAGAAGAAGAAAATATAATTTTGTAGGTTACTCGTTGATCGGATACAGATTGTGGGATAGCGAAAAACAAAAAATAATTGTACATCGTGACGTAGTTTTCAAAAAAACCAGAGAATATACCTGAACAAGTAGAAATAAGACTCGATCAAGAAGTTAATCAAATAAAAGACGGTAGAAGAAGAGAAAAACTCATTAAGTTTGAGCAAAGTATGTGGGTTAGTAAAAAGCGACGAGGGAATACTATAACTAATAATTTTAACACGTTGTAAAAAAATTCCGATTCAGAAGAAGTCGTTACCGAGGTGGTTTGCTCTGGAGTTGACCATATTGATGCAATACATATCTCTTTACGCCATGGCGAATGTACGTGATCGTGTGGTTCCTTCTAATTTGTTCTTTTTTGATGGTTAAAAGTTGTCGGAGTTGTGTTATATCAGTGTCGTTACACTCGTGATAAGCTTCTTCGTCCGTTTTCGTTTGTTTTTCTTCCGTTGATTGTACTGCATTAAAGTTATTTGTAATTGTCTCTTTTGACCAATTGGTTTCGGTTCGGGGTGTAAAAACAAGTTTGGATGCCGTCATCACAGTGCGGGGTATGCGGGCAGTTGGTGGGGAGAGATAAAGCAGGGATACACTGTCCTGTGA
The DNA here is from genome assembly GCA_036711965.1 of Onthophagus sagittarius. Classification (NCBI taxonomy): domain Eukaryota; kingdom Metazoa; phylum Arthropoda; class Insecta; order Coleoptera; family Scarabaeidae; genus Onthophagus; species Onthophagus sagittarius. The sequence goes on from JASERS010000015.1 coordinate 394,564, forward strand.
CCTTTGGTTCCACGCCAAATGCGTGGAGCTCTCCAAAGCGGCAGCCTCTGCGCTCTCCACTCCCAGGTCGACGTGGAAATGTCCTGGTTGCCGTTCTTCTTCTGATAATCGTATGAGGACATTGTTACCGCATGATTTTAATCGTGTCACAGCCCCCGCCCCGACTCTTGATGCCGTTTATGAGATGGTTAGGGAAATTCGATCGGAACTTAGGGATATGAAAGCTAGCAATGATGAACTTATAAAGTCGGTGCAATTCTGCTCTGACCAGATTACCGACTTCGAAATACTCCTTAAAGGGAAGTGTAAAGTAATCGACGGTCTTTCTACAGAGAATGCTTTGTTGAGGAAGCAAGTTGACAATTTGTCCAATAAGATCGCGGACCTGGAACAGTATTCCAGGCGCAACAACCTAGAGATACAGGGTATTCCTGAAAAGTCGGATGAGAATATCATTCAAATTGTTAATAAAATTGGTGACTTTCTTGAAATCCCGTTAAAAACAGAGGATATTGATGCCGTTCATCGTGTGCCGCAATTTGGAGATAAGAGCCGCCCAAAGAATATTATCGTTCGCTTTTGTAATCGTACAAAGCGCGATTCGGTACTGGCTGCTGCCGTCGTCAAGAGACGTTCCCTCCCTAAGGGATCCCGTCCAGGGTTTGCGATTGAGGGTTTATCACAGCAGTGTTTCCTCAATGAGCATCTCAAAGTTGCTAATAAGAAATTGTTTGGCACTATTAGAGCCGTGGCTAGGGAAAAAAATTATAAATACATCTGGACGCGCAACTGTAAGATTCTTGTCCGGAAAAACGACAGTAGCCGTGTTATTCAGATTAACACCGACGAAGATTTGCGTAAACTGGAATAAAAATTTTTTTTTATCGCATTTAAATAATTCACAATTTTTTTTTCTTCTTCTAATGTTGACGCCAAACAAATCCATCTCTATTTACTATCAAAATGTGCGCGGTTTACGAAGCAAAGGTACTGTTTTCAGCACAAATCTTCTAAACGCGGATTTGGATATTGTGTCTCTTACAGAAACATGGCTCTGTCCCGGAATTGAATCTGAGGAGTTTTTCTCCGACTCGTATGTTGTTTACAGGCGCGACTGGTTTATGAACGTTGATGCGGGTGCTCGGCGTGGTGGTGGTGTTTTGTTGGCCGTTTCTAGGGCGATTTCCAGTGCGGAGCAACCGGACTGGTTTACAGGCGTTGAAGTGGTGTGTGTAGCTTTAAAAAGTGGTTCCTCAGTGCTTAAAATATGTTGTGCTTATATACCGCCAAATGACAACGCTGCGCTTTCGCTATTCTCCCAATCCCTAATTCATGTGATTGAGCGACACCCTAATGAGGGTTTCCTGATTTGTGGTGATTTTAATCTACCGGAAATTCGGTGGTCCCTTGACCCCGCTTCCCGATATTATATTCCATCTAGGGTTACCTCTTCTAGAGCTGCGGACTTCTTAGATGACATCGCTTTAACCGGTCTGTATCAATTAAATCATTATTGTAATAATTTTGGTAACACTCTCGACCTTATTTTTACCAATACGTTATTTGACTTTGAGCTAGTTTTAAGTACTTTTGCGCTTGTTTCAGAAGATATCGCGCACACTACACTAGATATTTCATGTAAATTTTCAATTTCTAGAAATCTATCTCATTGTAGCGAGTCGCTTTATAATTTCAAGTCGGCATCATTTATTGAAATTGATCGTTTCTTAAATGAGGTACCGTGGCGGGATCGTTTGAGCGTTGGGACTGTAGACGAAACTACCACTTACTTTTATGAACTGTTATCTGAGGCATTTCATCTTTTTTGTACCGCGTAGACGAATCGTAGAACTCCGTTTCCCGTGCTGGTTTGGAAAAGATACAATAAAAGTTATACATGAGAAACGTAATATGCATAAAAAGTGGAAGCGGTACGGTAATGACCTTGATTACGCCACCTTTTCCCTCTTACGGCGTCGCTCAAAGTTTCTTATCAATCGCGATTACCGAAACTTTGTTGTAACTAGTGAGGATAATATACGGCATGACCCCAAAAAGTTTTGGTCATTCGTGAGGAGCAGACGAGAGGGTTGACACATACCTACCGAGGTTACACTCGACGGCGTTACTGCTACTGATGGTACGCACATCTGCGACCTATTCTCCGACTATTTCGGTTCGGTATTTCGCTCATCGCGTGTTACGGGGGGCAGCAATGGTTTTCTCCCTGTAAATTCATGCTTTTGTAACCAATCCCTACAGTTTGAGCGGGCTGGGGTCTTGAAAGCCTTGGGAGCGGTTAACTCTACTGGGGAGCTCGGCGGCGACGGTGTACTTCCTGTTCTCATTAAAAACTGATGTGCATCTCTTAGTGAGCCTTTAACAATTTTGTACAATAGATCTATAAGAGAGTGCGTCTTTCCGCAGGTATGGAAGCGTGCCACAGTTGTGCCTATATTCAAATCTGGCAGTAGAAGTTCCGTCAAAAATTACAGGCCCATTTCTCTACTGCCTATATTCGGTAAAGTTCTCGAGAACTTAATTTATAAACCAATTTTTTACATTGTTAAGAATGTTTTAGACCAACGACAGCATGGTTTTTTTTGCTGGTCGTTCAGTAGAGAAAAATCTTCTTGAATATACTAATTATATTTTGCATTCTTTTGACGATAACTGCCAGGTTGACTCCGTATACACTGATTTTAGCAAAGCATTTGATAAGGTTGATCATCTGCTTTTATTAAATAAATTAGAACGAGTTGGTTTGCCCAGCAACATACAGCAGTGGCTCGCTTCCTATGTGGTTGATAGAACGCAGTGTACTAAGATTAGAGGTTTCTCTTCACAGGTGGTGGTCGTCTCGTCCGGTGTCCCTCAGGGAAACATCCTTGGCCCCTTGCTCTTCAATATTTATATAAATGATGTTTTTAATTGCTTTAAACAATCAAACTGTTTAATGTATGCAGACGATTTAAAAATTTTCTGCCGTGTATCTGGCCCTAAGGATTGTTCAGCTCTTCAACGCGATCTCCACCACTTTGCTCAATATTGTCTGACAAATTTTGTTAGCCTAAATTTTAGTAAATGTGTTACCATCACATTTACAAAGAAAGCTAATCCTGTACGATTTGATTACGTTGTTGGAGGAGAATTGTTGCAGAGGGTCACGTCTGTAAGAGATTTGGGTGTGACCTTTGATAGTAAACTTTTATTTAATGAGCACGTCGACTCGGTGGTCAACAAAGCTTCTCGCATGCTTGGATTTGTCATGAGATCAGCGTCTGATTTCACTAATATCAGTTCCCTAAAAACTCTCTACATTGCGTATGTATTCAGCGTTTTAAATTATTGTTCTGTCGTCTGGAATCCCTAATATGACATGTACGTGAAAAGATTAGAACAAGTTCAAAAGAGATTCCTTCGATTTTTATGTCGGAAGTCTCATATCACCTATGTTGACTACGACTCGGCGTGCCAATCCTTTCGGTTTCTGCGACTCACTCAGCGACGTTTTGCCAGTGATGTATTACTATTATATAAATCAATTCATAATATCTATAATTCGACTTCGCTTATATCTCTAGTGAATTTGCATGTTCCGCCCAGAGCTTTGAGGTATGATTTTCTCTTTTTCACTCCAACAACCAGCACTAATGCTTATCAACATTCCCCATTGCTGCGTGCCGCTCGCTCTGCCGATCGTCTGTCTATCGATATATTTGCTAGGCATGCTGTCGGGGGCATGCCGTATCATAGCTATGGTTAACATTACAATCAGAAATTTCTTATTGTTCTTATTTTGTAATTGTTTATAGAATATTTCCTTAATTTCGATCTGAAGTTTGATAGTTTATTTTTAATTATTTCATTTATTTTTTTTACTACTGTTCACTACTTATGTTATTTTGTGTTTTTATTATTTTGTTTTGTTCTTATTCTTTCTAGTGATACAGCTTTTATTGGGTTCGTCCTGTGCTGTGTCCTATGTACATAAATAAATAAATAAAATCATTTTTGCTGTATGTTTTTAAGGGAATTAACACTTTTAAGTCTTTAAACTTTTGAAGTACGGCTATTTGATGTAATCTACTTTTTATAGATGATTTTGTAAACTCTCTATCACTGAAATGCAATTGACAAATAATTTCTTTTGCAATTAATTTAACTTACTCCATTTCACTTCAGTAGTGAAATGGAGTAAGTTAATATTTCCATAGTTTCTTAACCACTGTTCACATACACCTTTATTGTTAATCGCAAAACGAAGTAATTTAAGTCCGGTATGAATTCTTGCGATTAAATAACAATCGTAATAACTGCAGCGTCTACCGGTAGCACGTTGATCACTTATTATTATTAATTTAGTTTGATATAAATTAAAGCAAACTTATTCACTTGTGAACTACTAAACGTATAAGTAAAGCATACTTTTTAGTCTTCCGTGGTAGCAAGACTACCTTTGAGTAAATAAAAAAAAGTCTAGCCGGTTTTATGGTTGCCAAAATAAAGATAAGAACAGCCCGGGATTTCTTAAGACTTATTTACGTATGGAAATAAAATTTGTTTTGCCAAGATGTAGTTACATTCTTCAATATTAATTTAATTTGTAGGTATAATAAAAATAAGATTAATTAAATATGTTTTTAAACAATATAGCTAAGATATAGATATCATAAATTAAATTAATATGTAAAATATTTGATGTTAAATTAAACGAACACATTCAAAATTTTACGATTTCTTACCTGCAGAGACAATACTTATAAAAAACGAAATGTGTCGGTTTTATGAATCCATGGATTAAACACAACGGCCGCCCCGTCGTCGCTGCAAACGTGACGCGACGAATCGTCTAAGCAAACGGAAGATCACAGTGGATTGGAAATCACAAATATTCCTCGTTTCAATGACTACTATTTCTGCGTATCATTTTACAGTTTATTTTAAATTAATTGTATAATTTTAAAATAAATTTTCTTAATACAATTTTTACTAAAAAGTTAAATATAAATCTTGATTTTGAACAGTGTCATCTGTTGTTAACTAGTAGTAAGTTGTTAACTAGTAGTAACCTACCAAACCTTCAGAAGGTTCTGAGCTGAGATGTGGTCCTATCAGTTGGAGTTACAAGAGTTGCTCCATGGTCCCATTTGGATCTCAAAACCGCTTCGACTTTTTATCATTGACGTGGGCTATATATACTATATATAATCAAAGGTAAAGCCAATCGAGCAACTCTTGTACTTAAAGCTTTCTTATCCATTGTCTTTTGAAAAGCTAAGCAATCGGTAACAATTTTAACATGTGTGCCGAGTAAAGAAATATGAAATTTCTTCAATGCTTCGGTAATGGCTAAAACCTCAAGTTCGTAGCTAGAATACTTTTCTTTTGTTGGTGTTGTTTTTTTTACTCATAATGATACTGGATGAAATTTTAAATCAATTTCGACTTTCTGAAGCAAACATGCTCCATATTGGTGCTTACTGGCATCTGTATGTAATTCTGTTTCTCTACCAGGCTTATAAATCATTAATATCGGTTTGCTACTTAGCATTTGTCGTAAAGTTTTAAATGATTGTTTCTGTATTTCACCAAAAATAAAGGTGTTATTTTTTCTCAGTATGTCACTCAGAGGCTTTGCGATTGTCGCATAATCAGGAATAAATTTTCTAAAGTACCCTGTCAAACCCAAAAATGATCATCTAAAATGATGAAACTGCTTCGCTGTGTTAGGTTGTAGAAATTTTTGGATCGCCACTGTTTTCTCAATTATATAGCCCAAAAATTCAACCCTCTCTCTTAAAATCTGACACTTCTCTTTCCTTATGTCGAGACCATATTCTTTACAAATTTTTAAAACCATTTCCAATCGTTCAATACCTTCTCTCGTGAGTTCAGGATCATCCGATGTCATCGCATTTTTTTCTTCGCTTAATTTTTTGCAACCTCTGATGTAACTGACGGTAATTATATTTTATTTCATAAAATCAACTTATTTTTAACTTTTCTAATTTTAACTTAATACAGTTGTACCTGATGACGCTTTTAAGAAAAAAGCGAAACACGTGTAGTACAGATTGAAAAGAAATAAATAAATATTTATATCATTGTGAAAAAAGGATTTCTTTCCTTCTTCTTTTATTATCTTTTTTCTATGATTTAATCGACGAGCGGGCACAAATAGTACGATTAGTAAGTTTCGAGTGAAGTTTAAGCATTCAAGAATGATGATGAAGCATGATCAATAACATGAAATTTGAGTTTTACTCCATCTAATTCCAAGGTATAAGTACCTTTAGTGCACTGGTAATCACCCATTAAACCCCTATACTCTACTTTTTGATTTTTATTAATTTTCTTTAAATCAATCCTATTATCTTTTATCAAACTAATATCTGACCCACTATCAATCAGTAAAGTTACCTCTTTGTTTTTAATTGGAGAAAAGTTTAAATACAGTTTCTTATTACCTGTTTCATTAATTATTCTTACCATATGATCTCTAAGATCAGAATCAACCTTATTAATCTTATTTTCGATTATTCCCCTATAAATATTTGCAGAACCAATTAAAAAATTACTATTGATAAATTTAACATCCCTTTTAACTACTCCTTTTTGTTGGTCTCAGGTTTATCAAACGACATTGGTTTAGAATTACCTCGATAATTCTGAAACGCTTGTTTTTATGGACATTCTTGTACTTTATGACCTAATTGATCACATAAAAAACACTTTACCGGACGAAATGTTTGTTTATTTTTATATTTCTCGTTATCTCTATTTTGTTCATACTTAAATTCATGATTTTGAGATGAATGGAGGTTAAATACACTTTTATAATCGTGAACACCTCTGGTCGCGAAATTTCTTTTATTGCCAGGATTGTAATGAAAATTTTGATCTCGAAAGTTATTTTCACGCCTATCTGATTGAAAATTTCTATTAGAATTTTGATTATATCTAGACTTAAAAGAATTTTGATTAGTATTATTATAATGCGAATTTTGATTAAATAAAGTATTTGTACATTTAGGTTTTGTGCCGTTTTGACCAAATTTATTAGAAAAGAATTGAGCAGAAAAACTATCATTTATCAAAGCACGTTCTTCTACCAACGCCAAATCAATAGCTCTCTCTAAACTATCAACATTTCTAGATTTAATAATCATTTTTAACGGTTGCTGTAACCCTGCAACAAATACATTTAACGCCTGATGCTTTAACAGTGCAACAATTTCTACCCTTAATTTTTGTTTTTTGGATGATATTGAATAACAAGGTTTTTGATCGGGGATTTACTGAATTTAACGCTAAATCACATGATTCTAGAAAATAATTCAACAGCTCTCTGTTGTTTCCATCAAATTCAGCTACTAATCTTACAGCCGTTTCTAATTTTAAACAATTCTCATCAATTTCTACATTTACATCATTATCCCTATCTTCTGTCATCATTATTTTTATTTTATTTATTTATTACACAAAAGCAATTATTTAAATCTAACCTCAAATTTTCCTCCTTTCTTGAAATGTTGAACTTTCAGCTCGATTCGGTTCTGCAGCGACCTCTCGTTCGGAGATCGTCTGGTTCACGTTTCTCTCACTTTTTTTTTCTTTCTTCTCGTAATCCTTTTTTCTGACTCCACAAAAATTTATAATTCACTATTTTTATCTATTACATCCTTTCAGCTCTCGCACTTTCGTTATCTTCTATAATTTTCAAGTTTCCAAGGATATTCCAGAAAATTATATCCCACACCGCTGCCACCAATTTGTTGTGCCCTTATCTAGCACAAGTTAAGGGTTCTTGAGCTGATGTCCGTAAAGAAAACACTCGATGATGTTTTATTGGTTTTTATTTATTAACGTTGATTTGACGATGTTATATCGACGATTCCACGGACGACGGACGACGAGCTTATAAATAATGTGAAGACGGACGACGGACGTTCAAAAGAAGATTTTCAAATTGAACTATGTTACTTCTAGTTTTGGTGAGAATTTAGAATGGCACTTTGACCACAAATGGTCTTTTCCACAAAAAGAATAATTGAATGAATGACGAATGAATGAATGATGATCCATAATCTAGCGTTCCCGGACTATTTATGCCCTCGGCTTACCCACGCATTTTTATCTCTACTTTACTTAAACCTAAGTGCGCGTATGGTACGCCCAAAGTTACCTCTGCATTGTTGAAGACAATGCAGCGTCGACATTTGTATAATCAAGCAAAGAACTACGAGGAATACTTGGAAAGAAACACTTATCACTATGAGAAAATATTATAAAGTAATTTAAAACAACTTATCGTTGTGGGAAAATATTAGAAGGGAATTTTTATAAACTTATCGGTATAAGAAAATAATACAATTAATTATAAATGCGATTTACAGGGTTCGTTACATAGTATTATAACATGTTGTATGTCTTGGTATAACGTGGAACCTGAGTAAAAACTCTTTGTTATAAGTTTCACTTATAATTCAGTATAAATCTTTTTATTTTTTTTTATTTTCTTTAATTTCTCTAGAGTTACTCGTGACATCTGTTGTTCAGTATTGAATATGTTTATTGAGGGTAGAATTCTATTATTAGTGGTAACGTTGCTCGTACGAACATCAAATCGAATGTGAATTTAATTTCTTCCTCTTCCGTAATTACACCTGTTGATGTATATACGTGTTTGACCCAATCGTATCTTAATTTGGCCATTTTGTGAGTTGAACGAAAATTCCATAGAAATTAATATATTAAGGTTGATTAATTATTTGATCGGTGATCAAACCGATATTTTCGGATTTGTGGGTTAATTCTACGTTTCGTCCATTACACCTGTTAGTAAGGTTTTCTTATTTTTATCTATTAAAAGAATGTAACGTTTATACGTTTTATTCTACAGTTTACAAGTCAACTGACGTCATCAACCTAACCTAACATAACCATTCGAACTACCCTAAGAGCTGATTGGACTGAGAGTGATTCTAACAGAAAACCTCTATAAACTTATACTTTTGAACTCTTCCTGAGATAAGCTATAATCTTTTTGTTGATAATTCTTTTTCCATGATTTGATCTTTTTTTTTGTAATTAATATATTTGAATTTATGAATTAAATATTTAAACATTAGAGAGAGATATTATACTTAAGTTTGTTGCTTTAATTTTTATCTCATTTGTGATCTTGACTCGCAAGATTTTTTTTGTTTGTTTTGAAGAACAATACCGTTCTATGTCTTACTTTAATTTTAACTATAATTTTTGATTAACAATATTTTTATAACAATTTCATTATTTTATTTTGTTTTGCGAGAATAGAAGTAAGACATTACTTTAATGGTGTTAATAACTGATTTAATTTGAAACTAATTTTAATTATTTTTTCTCTTTCTCTCTCTACATAAGTATTTTGCTATAAGTGTTTTCACCTAAATTTATTATAATTTTTCTTAAGAAATTATTATATTTTGATTTATTAACCATTAATTTTGTTATGATTGCAATACTTTGCCTCCTTTCATCTTTACATTATTTGTTTAAACTGTTACCTACCTTATATGTTTCTAAGTTCAACATAATAAATTTAATCATTTTTGAAGTAGAAAAGGCAGAGCTTGGTGGCGCCCTTAATATCTTTATATTCATTTGTCTCATTCTTATGGGGATTGTTCTCTCACGACCGAATACTCTACCTAGACTGAGTTATCGAGCCTTAGCTTCTAATTTTGTCATGTAAATGGATTCTGCATGTAACATCTTTATCATTTACAATCGCATTCGCAGTGAAAGACCTCAAAGTATTCACTTTATTGTCACCTAGTCCTTATAAATTAATTGAATTATCATCTAAGAGGATATATAACCTTTATATATGTATTTGAAAAATCCTTTTACTCCACCTAAAAATAAAAATAAAAATAAAATTAAAAAACCCTAACATACGCAATAACATTTTCCCATTTTCCCAAATTTATAATAGATATTTGAACTTTTGTTTTGGGAAATATTCAATTTTAATTTTAATTTTATTTTATTTTATTTTAATCCTATTTTAATATTTCACATTGACACATGTCATAAATCACAACATAAATAAAAATAAAAACTTCAATACGATCAACAATTTTTTAAAATGTGTATCCTGAAGATGGTCTAAACGTGACCGAAACCGGTAGAAACATTATATGAAATACTATCGTCTTAATAAAGTGCAGAAATTATTAAATAAATATTTTTAAGAGGATATCGTATAACTTTTCTGTATGAACATCTTGTCGAATTCCATTTATATATCACTTCCTATATATCACGTTCTTCTACTTCACTAATAATCAGTTTTACACCGTTTTCTTTTAGTTCTATTAAGTTAACTCTTTGATTTGATCTTTGTCTTGATTCTTGTATTTCAGCATTTTCATATTTTCTTGGACATCTTGATGCTATATGACCGTAGTTATTGCAATTAAAGTACGTGGTACCTCTGTTTTTGGTACCTCCTTTATACAGGTCCATCGTTCTTTGTTCTATTATCTTGCTGATCTTTCTTACAATTCTTGAATTTTCTGGAGTCGGATCGTTTAGTCTTAATTGTTTCATGTATCTTAAGTTTTTCCATAAATTCGGCAAAGGTATGCACTCCATATAACACCATTTTGTCGTTGTTATCTTCTTGTATCCCATCAATGATGCATTGTAATATACTTTCGATGTCAATATCCGCTCGGCTGACTTTTACTTCAAACAATTCTATCAATTTATTTTTTTGATTGTATAAAAAGTTTAGCGAAACCTTTCAAACATTTCTTCGCATAAATCAGTCTTTGCAAATTATTCCATCCACTTCTTAACTTGTTCTTTCGCATATAATACTTGCATTTTTGTTAGATTTGATACAGTTATCTTGTTCTTCCTTTTTTTCAGTTTAACGTTCAATTTTATTTACTTTAATGTGTCTAGTTTTATGTGTAAAAATGTGTAATTGACTATTTAATATTTGGAATGTTCATTATTTTAATTTTTAACAAGTAAGTTATTTTTGTAATTTTAAATCTGTTTCTAGATGTTGTTTTTCATGTCATAGTTTTTTACATTTTTACTTTATTGATTTACTTAATATTTTTCATTTTTATTATTCTTCTCTTTTAGAGCTTCTGAAAATGGCCATAATAGGTCAAAACATGTAAAGCTGTCATTCATAATAAATTGCCAATACAAGTACAGATAAAAAAGTACTTTTTAATTTTTAATTTAAAATGAAATAAAACTAACAGCAGCCTTCTTTTTACATAATCTTTGATTGGTAACGGTTACACCATTTCATCTAATAACATATTCAATATATTACAGTTTTGCACTTATGAAAACATTCTTTTACAAATAAGGTTGTAGTGCAGATATGCTTAAATTAATTGTAAATGATACAAATAGAAAAAATGTGTAATTGGAAACATTATAGTCAATTAAATTTATTTTATATTTAGGGCGCCGTAAGCAAATAGCTCCAAAATCACTCTTTCTTTTGCATTTGATTGTGTAAAAACTTTTCTACTGAGTTTTTCGTGGAAAACTTTATAAATATTTAGCAAAATTCTATTCCCCAACGAAGTTGTTTTTGTCACTTTATTAACGTACAAAACCAGAATTTCCTGAAATAAATTGATTGCGAACTCAACATTTTTTAATTAAATAAAATTCGAAAATTTCACGATTGTTACAGATTCCATTAATACAAATTTTAACAATCCTTTCGTTATGTCAAACCGAACTCTAAAGTAAAATCCAAATGAAGAATTCGAACAGTTATAAACAAATAGCATCATGATTAGATATCCAAACATAAAATTAAGTTTTTCAACAATTTCAAATAAAGCTGTATATAATAAAATAATATTATTGTTTCCTAATCAATCCTCCTTTAAAATATTTTCTAATGCTTAATATTTGTGATAAGTACTTTCTACGGCGTAAGTGATCGTGGATCCCATTAAAAATTGTTGTATATCTAGCATTGTGTTGACAATTATTTCTGAAAACTTATGTGATAGATCGTGAAATATAAATACCAGCCAAACTATTAAAAATAAAGTGGACGTTGGAAAAAAATTATTCCTCGACCTACTTATAGCTTCCATTTTAGTTAAAAGGTTTAAGAAATCAACCCAATTTTTCGTGTTGCATATGTTAAACTTGTAAATAAAGTAAATATTAATCAATTATATTTCCATTTTTACTATAAGGACGAAATATTCGTGAAATTTATTATATTGGATCTTACGCTGTATTATATATTGGCTTAATTCGATAATTAAGAAAATCAAAGAAATGAATGACACGCCTTTATATTATGTCTTGCCTTTTTAATGAGCACATCGGTAAAATTGCGAAAATATTTATTAGAAATTGTAAACGTGTAAACATTGATAGCAAAACATAACATAACAAAAACATTACGTTATTACATTACATTATTGTTTTTTTCTGCAAAATTGTAATTAGAATTTTATTGATTGTGTGAATTAGTAATAAAGCTAACGTTGAATTTACTTCAATAATAATAAATAATAAATTTTATTTGATGCCGTAATTAAAGATATAAAAGGTAACCTAGGGTCGTTATTCCCGAAGGAATTTAAAAGAAAAAAGTAAGCAAATTATTTTATTTTTTTTTAAGATTACTACTTGAGAATGAAAAGCCAAAAATAAATCATTACTTGATCGCGTAAATTTCCCTAAAACAATGAGCTCAATGATTTTGGGGTAAATTTAAAATTTAAATAAAAAAAAATCGAATCAAAAAAAAAAATGAAATCCCCAAACAATCTTTACAAATTTATCAAATGTAATATTAATTTAAAGTTTCTTTTTTTCTTAATGAACAATTTTTAAAAGAAAATTAATAATTATAATGAAAATTTTACAAGGGAAAAACAAATTTTGCAAAATTTGAGACAAGTTTCTTTTTCTTTAACAATAAAAAGATTATTAGGATTCAAAGTTCTGACCTTTAGATGTCCAATAAAAAAAAATTACTTCAGAGAGAAAACCTTCAGTTGATGGTTGAGACGGAAGGAAACGATCCAAACTTCTTCAACGTGATGGTTCAACACTGATTTCTTTTACAGGTTTTTCGAACTTCAAAATGGCTTCTAGAGGTATTTGAAATTAAAATATCGTCGACATCACACGAGACTTCCAATAATAGATAAATGTATGCCGTACACTTGCCGCCTACAAATAGTTTCCCATAATTAGTTTTAAGTTAGAATAAGATTTATTTTTTTCTCTTTTTTTTTTAATGCATGAACTTTTTTTTTCTCCTAATCTAAATTTAAATCAATTTTACATATTTATTATTAATTAATATTCTTTCTGCATGAAACTTTATATTTTTCTAATCTAATGTATGACGCAATTTGAATTATTTTTTTTTTAATTTTTTTCTGTATCTTATCACAAAATTGTATGCAATTATAAACTGATTAACAAAATAAAACAATTTCGGTACTCGCTTACCTCACATGTTGTTAAGAGGTGAAATATAATTTATTTAAACAAAATCAGCAGCATGTTTCTTAATCCGGGAATCACGTTAATAATAACAATTATTGATTTAAGAGACGAGTAAATGATCCGCGAATTGCCTCAATTGAACTCAAATCAATTACCGAAATGGAACGCACAATTAATAATTACCAAAGAAAATAATTTGAAAAAAAATACTAATCAAATGAAATGATAAAATGTAACATGAAGAAAAAGTTTTATAACAATTCGCGTAATTTAAATTATTTTAACCTCCGCCATCTAATGTTCGAAAACCCAACCACAAATGTGGTACCAAAAAGGTAAAACAAAAACAGAAATCCTCTCAACACATCAACCATCTGGCGTTCTCTCCCTGAAACACAGCAAAACAAAAAAAATCTGAACGGCAAAAAAAATCATTAATATCGAGCTTTGTCTTACAACAAATAGACGTACACAATAACAAAACAACATTGGAAGAAACAATTAGGTTGGTGCAAAAACGAACCGTAACAATTTATGAGGCACAATAGTGTCACCACAGAGGAGGTTCAGTTAACGTCTTTTATGGCTTTGGGTAAAATTTTAAAAACACGGAAATGATGGTAAACCCATGTGTTAACCGAATATTAGTCAATTTTTAATTATAATTTCTGAATAGCCCATTTAGTTCTAAAACTTTTATGTCCGTTATAAGATTAGTGGTTAAGCCAAAAAAAAAGAATTTTTGAGTATCTGCGTCATTTCAACTACAAAATCTCAACTTGTTTGGCACTTAAGTAAGGAATTGAATATTAGGGAAATTCTTCTTCGTAATTTCTGTTCATTATAAACAGTATAGACAAGAGACTTTTGGTTTCAAAGGCCCCTACAGAAATCAGCACCAACTACGATGAGATTCTGTAATTGCAATGAAGAAAAAAAGCTTGTAGATATTCAAAAATTCCAATTTTCTTGCTCAACTACACAGAGAAAAATAATGTGAAAAAATAGCTATTTCACATTAGTTACCAAAAAAGAAGTTAAAGTATACAAAGTATTAGTCAAATGAATATTTGACGATAGGTATTTTTATGTCTTTCGATTAGTTAAAGCAATAGTAGTTAAAGTATCTATTTCTTTAGTTAAAAAATATAAAATATTTATAAGTTAGATATTTCAACTACAGATTAAATTATATAACTACTACAAAATACGCTATCACATCTATACCGGGTGTCTCACGTAACTGGTTCATTAGAACTTTTTTAGGTTGCACTACTCGTAGAGGCTTGAAATTTTGGTAGCAAAACGTTTTTGAATTAACGTTGGCTGAGATATGGGCTTGTAAAGAGCATGGTGATATTTGACAAGAAACACTTAAAATCAAAATAACTCGAAAACAAAAAACGGTAGGTACCAACAACTGTTGACAAAGTCAGCATATTTTCTTACGTATAATTGAATAGTGTAATAAAAACTATAGCATTCCATTTAAAATAGCGAAGTTGAGATCTACTTCCGGTAGACCGGAAGTGGTGGCCATCTTGAAAATATTTTAGGTTAATAGATCGGAATGAACAACACATGTTACCAAAATTTCAAGCCTCTACGAATAGTGGAACCTAAAAAAGTTCTAATGGGCCAGAAGCCCCACATGGAACTGTGGGCGTTGAAATCGCCCAGAAGTAAAATGGGATGGGGTAGCTGAGCAACAAGGCATGGTAAGTCGTTTAGTGTCAATTCAGGGATTTGGTAGGTAAATACTACATATTGTAACCTAAATTGGACTGCGTAGGCGGACAGCAACAACTTGCAGGTTGCTGGCGATGGTGACCGGAATGGCCACGTGCGGTTTTCTGATTAACAACTCCTACCCTCCTTTCGCCCGGAGGTTACGGGGACAGTCGACGCGAAATGTTTCGAACCGTTTAAGACTATAGGTACGTTACCGATTCATCAGCGATTTCAGTTCGGAATAATGTCGAACCAATCCGTTGCAGTTCCACTGAATTATTGTGGTAGCGGAGCTGTCGAATTATTCTCATTTCATTTCCTATAACTCTCTTTCCTAATCTTTAATTAACTAATAATTTAAAATTTAAGTCTTTAAAGAAAAATTATCCTAATTAATATTAATTCATTTTCTTTCTTCTTCTTCATTTCCTCTTTCGTAATTCATCCGATTTTTTAGGCCTCTTTTAACAATTGGAATAAGTCTGTTTGTGACTTTCCTGTTTTCCAATTGAGAATATCGGGACTTGGGATCTTTTTTCTTTTTGGGGATATTTGACGATCTCAAATAAGCTCACATATCAACTTTGGAATTGGAAACACCATCGACGTACTTTTTCCTTATTCCATTTATTTTTGGACCACCTTCACTGAAACAGGAGATTTTATAAGCATAAGAAGAGACTTTTTCAGACCGGAACACCTAAGGTTAGAAAAAAAAGTACATTAAATCAAAATATAGAAAAGCGTTTTTTTAAAAGTTTTTGAAAGGTTTAAACTTAACTAGAAATTCATTTGTTTATAAATACCTATATATAAAATTAACAGAGGCAAAGGCGGTGGAAGTGCCAAATATATTTATTTACATCTTTATATTGACGGTAATTGCTCTTATTTTATTTTATTTGCGTTATTGATTTTATTATTTTTAAAATGTTCAAATGTTAATTTTCCTTTTTGTATTCTATATCAGTCGTGCCTGAAGAAGATCATTGATCGAAACATGTAGCATCGAAATAATTATAAATAAATATTTTCATCGTTTTATATACATTATTTTATTACTTAAACACGATGAACACCGAATCCATTCGTACCAAAATTGTTTATAAATGTTTGCTATTAAATCAAATGTTAAAAGATTATTTATATTTGTTTAAAATAGAGAGAGAATTATTTTTACTGTTAATTAAAACTATAATAATTTTAAGAACCTTGTTTTTATTTTTTTAAATTTTATTACGTCATAATATCTTTAGTCTATAAATATATCACAGAGCACAATTTTGTATCAAAATTAAATGCTGTATAAGTATATAACAACTGAGGGCGTCGCATATTTTTAGCCGTTTAGGCGTTTGCATACCATAAAATGGCTCAGCTTACCCAATTGCATAATTTAGAACCGATTGATAATTTTGAAAGTTATCCAATCGAATTGAAGTTCAGGCTTCAAAACATATGAATTGACGCAAAATAAAATTTAGTTGACTCAAAACTGAAAATGAACCTTGATATTAGGAGTTCGAATGTTAGTTTTAAGCTTAATAATAAGTTACTTAAGTTTTTCAGTGGTTAAAGTAAGATGCTTAAACTATTTCAAGCTTTTTGAACTAATTCAATTTGTAAAATTCTTTTTCAGGTTGTGTTGAACAATTCTTCGTTGAATACAGAAAGTGAGTTTGCATTAAACAGCTTGTCGGCATAAAGCATTTTTAAAATTAGAAATTCCTGAAGTATAATACAAGAGACGTTGCGTTACACTCAACATCATTCTTGGCGAATACTGGAGCAGATCTGTTAACAATTAAACGACTTAACGGATGGAAATCCAACACTGTTGCAAAGCGATATATAGATACCTTGTTGAAAAATAAAAAAAAAAACATGTAGCTCAGAAGATATTAGGTGAACAACGTTCAAAAAGAAAGGATAACAGCAATGAACCTAGAAATAACAACTGAACATTTTGCGACCTTATGTGGAATAAGTGTTTCGAAATGTAAAAACGTAACAATTGAAGATTATAATGAATAGTATTATTTCTTGTATTTGGTCTGTTATTGTTTGGAATTTCGTAATGAACTTCATTACGTAACTCAAACTACCTCAAATGAATGTGGTAATAATGACCTATCCAACCAGTCGTAGATAAAGTGATCTGGAATATGTCGTTTTACGATATGTCCAACGGATAAAGATTATACATTATTACGTTAACATCGTTTAATATTTAATGTTAACGATCGATATTGTAAACAAGAAGAAATATTTTTTATTAAAAATCAATTGTTCTGTATAAATTTTTAATACCGTTATTACGGGAATAGTAACAAAACTGCCCCGATGAGCCGTCATCATTTAGTTGTGTTGCGATAAATATGGCGAAAACACACAGTTTTTATCTTTTGGAAAAATACTTCAAGGATAGTTATATTTGGCCGACGTCTCTTGGAATAAGATGCTTAAGGACATCAATGCTGGTTGTTGTGAATATAATTTGCGGAATTTATCCGCTGATAAATAAAATGAAAAGTAAAAGTAAGTATTTGATCGTGAAATTGATGTTTCGATAGCGCCACTTTTATCATTGCAGATTACAAAACGGATAATACAAAATTATTATTTGATTTGGAATTTATTGCGCTTGGGGCATTGATTATTTTCTCTAATATTAAAGTAATACGAAGTCGCCTTCGTCTGTTCGGAATGATTGATTTACTAAGTAATTTGAATCCGGTCGGTTTTCACCAGCGAATTAAACTTATTGAAAACAGTATGGAAACCATTTTAAAAATGATTCGTTGCTTTGGATTATTTCTCACATATCTTGCAACATATTTTATTATGTTGAAACAAGATTGTGGAAGTATTAAGAATACTAAAATTTGTTTCCTAACAGAATACTACATTCCATTTGATATAAATCACTGGCAAATGACATTAATAATGTTATTTCAAATTTATATTGCATCCACGATATTCAACATAATTTTTTTTACGTTAATTTTCTATTGTTACTCATGCGAATTAATCATCGGACGCATGGAATACCTTGAAAGTGTGATTAATAACATACATTTGACTAGAAATAAAAGAAGAAATTTTAAACTTCTTCGTCCAATTTACGTATATTGTCAAGATACATACAGGTATTGTAATTATGATGTTTTTTACGTTTTTTAAGATATTACAAATGGCATTCTGGGTTTAGGATGTATAAATGCGTTTCAAAATTCTTTGGCAGCTTTCTTGAGCTCATGAAACTGTGTCCTTTATTTTGTTTAACTATGTCTTCGAGTGAATTTGTTCTGGTTTGAGATAGCATATCATTCTTGCATTTGACTAATACTCTACTAATTTTAGAGTCAGAATTTTGTAAGTTTATGCATGATGATGTTGAGTTTTTTAGGAATAATATCACTGCACATAATTGGACAAAGATTTTCTGTTTCGGTATGATCAACCCAACCCTTCATTTTCAAACATTTAAAAAATGATTTAATCTTTTTTTGTAATAGGCGGACGGTGTTACCGACGCAATTTCTAATATGAACTGGTTTGATGCTGACGTTTCAACGCAAAAGGATGTTTTAACTTTCCTTTGCATTGGTCGAAAGCCCTTTATTATAGAAGTCCCTTTGTTTGGCCAATTTTCACATACATCAGCAGCATGAATTATTGAATTACGCAATTAAATTCTTAAAGATTACTAATAGGATGAATGATGCTATTTAAGGAATTCAAGATGGTTTATATTTTCTGCAATTGGACTTTACAAGTATGGAGAACATGAATTATTTGAACAAGAATTTAACACAAAAATTATGACTTTATTATGAAACAAACTGGTTAATAGTGTCTGTGCTAGCTTTCGTGTTATCGATTTAATAATGATGAAAATGGTTCGTAACGATATTATTTTAAATAAAGAGAAATATGCAACTTCATTGTATTGTAATGTTATACTTATTGTAAAATGTGTTTGACTCGTATTGTTTAATTTATGTAAGAATCGTAGATGTTAGTTTATGTCTTGGCATTGGTTGTCATTGATAACGAATACAAACAAATAAATAATAAAAAATCGTTTTTGAGAGACACAAAAGAACGTCGTTTTGTATTTCTCGCAAGTTTACGTTAAATAATACTTTCAATCCAAACTGTTCGTTATCCGACAAGAAGTGTTAAATCCAACATGGTCATTCGAGACGGATAAATTTATAATCCTAATTTTTGAAAAATCAACGTTTGTAAAGTTGTTAAGAGCAATAGCGAAGATTTTTATACTAGAAATTCTAAGTGACAATTTGAAAGAGCTTCCGACGAGACAGTTAAACGCGGACCGGAAGCAGCACTCTTTAAGTTTAGTTATGTCGTAAGTATACATTGATTCTTTTATTTTCCATTTCCTGTCTTTTACTTAATATGAAACATCAGCGTAGCGTTCGTTAATTTTTACTTATCAATATGTCAGAATTAGAAACATTACATAATAAAAAGCGTTGTATTGTTAAAGTAAGCAAACCAATTTTTCAAAATTTAAATAAAATTAATTTAAACTGAAATTAGATAGAATTGCAACAACGTTATGGTCGTAAACTTAATTTAATTGCCGAATTTGAAAAATATGTTAGAAAGAGAACATTTTTAGACGGTTTCTTACGCGAGCACTGCAAAGGCCAAATGTTTTCAAAAAGATACAAATTAGTGAAGATTCTGAACCGTGTCTAGAATTTTACGATATATTCGAGTCGTTGATTTCATAATAACCATGCCATAAAATGACGTTTAAAAATTCCACTTTAACAGGGTGCAGTTTGGCAACTAATTTTGTGTTTAGAAATTACAAACTCAAACTATGAAATTGCGTGGCAATTACCGTATAGTGAATAACATTCGCAAATATTTACGCACACGTTGAAGGAACCTACCATTAGAATGCACTATAATTAGTACATATGTTTTGGCTAAAGGTCGAATTCCGGCTAAAACTAAGTTTAACCGGTTTAAATGGCAATTACTCAGGCCTTAGAGGTAGAGTCCGAAAAGTTTTTTAAGAGTTTTTAAATAATAAATAAATGAAATCCATAATTAAGAACATTATTTAACATTATAAAAAAGTGTTTTTTATTTACTACTGCAAGCAAAACTGGAATGGTACTTAGAGTTGCATAAAACATTTGCAGCGTTGCATAGATATTTTTAGTTCCACTTTTTTGTTTTATGATAGCATTTCTTAAATCCTCGATCACCAGAGGTTGACTATAAATGTCCAAGTTGTCGTAAAGCCGTTTTGTCAGCTAAAACATTTCCAATGTTGTTACAAATTTTGGTTCACATATGATAAATTGACTTCTTGAAAACACATTTCGCACATTTCAGAGTATATTAATGCCGATTCTTGAGCGGAAGTCCTCCGGGAGGATCGGAGGCACGGAGGATCGGGCGACGGTGGCGCCACCTAGCGGTGAGTAGTGGAACTAAGCATGCGGCGGGCGGTGAAACTACTAAAGTTAGTCCTCAGAGGATCGGTCGATGGTGGCGCCACCTAGCGGCGGGCGGTCGAACTTCTGAAAGTAGTCCTCAGAGGATCGGTCGATGGTGACGCCACCTAGTGACGGTCAGCCGAACTTCTGAAAGTAGTCCTCCGAGAATCCCCACAGAGGAACCTTCCTCAAGTCCAGGTCGATGGTGGCGCCACCTATCGGCGGGCGACCGAACTTCTGAAAGTAGTCCTCCGAGGATCGGTCGACGGTGGTGTCACCTAGTGACGGTCGGCCGAACTCTGAAAGTAGTTCTCCGAGAATCCCCACAGAGGAACCTTCCTCAAGTCACGGTTGACGGTGGCGCCGCCTGGCGGTGGGCGACGGAACTTCTGGAAGTGGTCCTCCTCAGAGGATCGGTGGATCGGCCGACGGGGTGGCGCCAAACGGGGGATCGTTAAGGAGAGAGAGAGAGAGATAGGTCGCTGTCCGACCGACCGACGTTTCGATCCTCCTCGAGGAGGATCGATTTAAGGAGATGATAGGTCGCTGTCCGACCGACCGACATTTCGATCCTCCTCGAGGAGGATCGATCGACGACGATGAATTGCGCAATATTACGCAATTCTTTTTTGCTAAGTGAGAATTCTGAAGCGGAATTTATCCGTGAGGAATGGGAATTCTGAAGCGGAATTTATCCGTGAGAAATGAGATTTCTGAAGCGGAATTGATCCATGAGGATCGAAAGGATCGATCGATTGATGGTTCCCCAACCCATTGTTATTATTTAAGTAAAAGAAGGAAAAGGTTTCGATGGCCCAGTGGTATTGATGAAATTAATGAAAAATATAATACTTACTTATTTAATGAAATTTACGCGAATTGAACCGACGACGGTAAGTTTACATATAAATACTTTATAGATAATAAACCACTGAACCACCGAAACCTTTCAGTTTAATATTAAAAACTTAAGTAATATCGTGATAGCTGGAAAGAAAAATGGAAGCAAAAAAAAAAATTTTGTGTTTAAGAAACTCATTTATTATGACTTAATTTTTCAATGAAAAATGTTTACATATTGGTTTTAATAATACAATCACCAGTTAAAAAATGCTAATGTCAGGATTATCATTTATAAGTTTTTTTTCTGACGCATGTGTTGCTTACGTCATTTTAGACGCGAATAGACGAGTACGAACGCTGTTGTTTACGTCATTTTTTACACGTGTAAACGCGTCTAACTCAGTAGGCTCGGCTGCCAATTTTAAAACTTACTTTTTAGTTTCTTATAATTAAACACTATTGTTAATACCATGATGACCCCAAGCTAAAGTGTTAATCCCATCATTACAAATAAATCGCTTAGAGTCATTTGGCGAAAGAACCAATTTATTTTGTATAATTGTAAAAATTCTGTAACTAAAACTTCTAAAATATAATTGTTTTTTTAATAAAACTGATTTTGAATTTAGGCAATCAAGGTAGTTCTCAAACGCAATTTCACGTTTAACTACGGCTTTCTTTACACCTTTGGATTTTTTTGTAACTCGCCCATCGGCGACCCTATTAGCATATACCTTTGATCTTAAACCGATAAATTCTATCATTATTTTTCCACAATTCTCATCTTTCATTTTACCTAAAACAGCTTTATTACACAACGGGATGTCAAACTGATTATCAGGACAGTAATTCGATGTGTCAAATTTATCTAAATTTATTTTCACATCCTTGTAAACGTCATCCGAATTAATTAGTACGGTGAAGCTATCGGTGTCCATGTAACATAATCGAATACATTCACCATACTTCGGTTTTAAGAAATCATAATAAAATTCCTACATTAATAATTTTGAAAGCTCTAAAACCGTAAAACCGATATATAGAGGTTTATCGTAAACCACGTGGAGGCGATCCATTTGAATAGCTGAAAATGTTTCAGTAAACAAACATTTTTATACATTTAAAATTTAATTTAGCGATTAAGTTGCGCGCTCCAAGACGCGGTCGACCTGCAGTTTCACCAGTGTGAATATCATCCCAACTGGTCTCTAATCACGTCGACTCTTTTATCAACATTTTCCATTGTTTTTCCAAAAACCGAATTATTCATCAATTTAAAAAAGTCTTTTTCAAACGCATTCTTAGCGGATTGGCGCAATTCCGTATTTTTGTCGATGTAAGATTTCAACCACGCAGACTGTTTGAACGATAAAACTCTATTAAGTTTACTAACAATAAGACCGTGAGCAACGGCTTGTTTTAAATTTCTATAATGGATCACATAGTTCTTTTTATTAAATAAATTTGAAATCAATCTTTCATCGCTTTTACATTTACCATTAGGTGGTACAATGTTTTCAGATAGAAAAGGTAAATCATTATGTGCATCATGTAAATATTCAGGATATTCGATATCCACGTCCAAAATGTAGCCGAAATTTGAAGGATCCGAAATATTATTAAAATTAAAATTTTTAATTTGGATTTCGTCTAACCATTCAAAATTAGAAACGGGTATATATTGAGACATCGCCCACCCATATAAATTATTGGCGTCCCAATACATTAAATACCTTGATGGTAAATTGGGGTTATAATCATCCATATATTTATTATTGGCTTTAGCAGATCGTAGGGAGCATTGAGAAATACCTCCACGGATACCTTTCTTAATAAAATGGACTTGATCTATATCCGTCAATAATTCTAATTTAATTTTAGTAAATTTCAACATAGCGTCCCAAGACAATCCCGGTGCCGTATAATAATGAGCGGGATCTAAACCGTATGTTTTATAGCAAACTTGTCTGAATTTTTCAAATACATCAGCTAATAAAAGAACGTCAGTCTTTAAGTACAGGTCGGAATATTCTTTTAAATTTCGACAATTAAATTTTTCCCACACGCATTGAGCATGCGAATATTGCTCATCGCTTATATCCTCTAAATTTAATTTGTTGTAAAACGTACTCTTAGGTGGTAGTGTTGTATCATTTAGTTTATCGAAAGAGGTTATACAGGGTGTTCCCGTGACTCGGGGCATAAAATTAACCACATATACTAGAGCAAAAATGATGATGATTCGTGAAAAAAAATTATTATAAAAGTCTTCAAATGGCCAAGATATGGGCCATCAAAGTTCAGAAATTTTAACACATTTTTCTAAATATTTTCAAAACCATTAATGGTAGAGGGTTGAAATTTGGTACAGAGTAAACAAACATCATGCAAAATCATTGAACCAATTTTGACTTTGGCCGGATGACGGCAACCATGTTATACAGGATGTTCCTAAAATTTGTTTGCTCAGAACTTTTTTGTTTGTTCGTAACCCTACATTTATTTTTGTAGTTTTTAATAGAAAATTTATTTTCGAAACTTTTTTCACTCTTTGAAAATTTTGATAACATTGACTGTTTTCGAGTTATACGCGAAACTGTTAAGCTTTGATTTCAATCGTAACAAATAAAACATATTCCGCAAGATCTGAGAAGGCGATGACAATTGAAAAACGAACTGATCTAATACGTCAAAAACAACTATCTGGCGTGTTCTTCACGAGCAACAGCTTTATCCATATCATAGTTATAAAGTACACTACGACTGCAATATTGTCAAATAATGCAGCACAAAATCCAAATTGATGATCAATTTTTAGAAAAAATACTTTTTGCAGATGAATCGATATTTTCTAAAGATGGAATCATCAATTTGAGAAATTCACATAGTTGGGCGGACGAAAATCCAAGATTTAAGAAAGCTTGGAAATCGCAATGGAGGTTTTCTCTTAACGTTTGGGCTGGCATTGTGGGCGATGTCATTATAGGACCCGTTTTCTTGCCGTCAAGGCTGGATGGCCATACATACAGGGGACATTTAGAGCAATTAAATGATTTTTTAGATGACGTTCCTTTAAACACAAGACAAGAAATGTGGTATATGCATGATGGTGCTCCTGCGCATAGTACACATGCTGTCCAAGAATTTCTATGTGAACGGTTTCCGGAACGGTGGATTGGACGAGGAGTGGATGCACCGATAAGTTGGCCCCCCCGATCGCCGAATCTTACACCTCTAGATTTTTATTTATGGGGACGCATTAAATCGCTTGTGTACTGCGTTGAAATAACTTCAGTTGATCAACTGAGGTTACGAATTGTTGATTCATTTGATCAACTTCGAGCTGAAATCAACGTCCTCAGCAGAGTGCGCTTTAATTTAAGACGGCGATATCAGGCGTGCATTGAAGCCGGCGGGAGTGTTTTTGAACATCTGCTTTAGTATTTTTTTTTGTTCTGTTTTATTTATTACCATTTGTTTATAATTTTATTGTTCTTGTTCATATTTTTGTTAGAATTTTTATTATGTTCTTGTTTGTTGTTACCGCGAAAATTAAATTTATTGTTTTGAAAATTACATTCTTTTATTCAATTAAAATAAATTAACACTGGATTTAACTAAATCTACACTGAGAAATTTATGCAAATAATGGTTATTAGATCAGTTCGTTTTTCAATTGTCATCGCCTTCTCAGATCTTGCGGAATATGTTTTATTTGTTACGATTGAAATCAAAGCTTAACAGTTTCGCGTATAACTCGAAAACAGTCAATGTTATCAAAATTTTCAAAGAGTGAAAAAAGTTTCGAAAATAAATTTTCTATTAAAAACTACCAAAATAAATGTAGAGTTACGAACAAACAAAAAAGTTCTGAGCAAACAAATTTTAGGAACACCCTGTATAACATGGTTGCCGTCATCCGGCCAAAGTCAAAATTGGTTCAATGATTTTGCATGATGTTTGTTTACTCTGTACCAAATTTCAACCCTCTACCATTAATGGTTTTGAAAATATTTAGAAAAATATGTTAAAATTTCTGAACTTTGATGGCCCATATCTTGGCCATTTGAAGACTTTTATAATAATTTTTTTTCACGAATCATCATCATTTTTGCTCTAGTATATGTGGTTAATTTTATGCCCCGAGTCACGGGAACACCCTGTATAATTGTATGGGAATATACCCTTTTTTGTTAACAATTTAAAATGTTCAGAGTGGGGGAAGAATTTACGTATATTGATAAAGTCATATATTTCAAGGTTACCGGCTAAAGAATCTAATGAAGATGCCATAAATCTAAATGAATCCACAAATCTTAATTTTAAAAAAATATTTTCGTTAGGTTTATCTTGACTACTAATTACTCTATCGACCAACACTCTTTTACTAAAATTGATATATTTTTCTTTATTGTTTGGCAATACGTCAAGTCCATCTGCATCAGCCATTTCTTTAATAAATAAGTGGCAATCATAACCGCTAAAATTGTGAAAAAATATTGGTATAAAATTTTGAAGTTTGAAATTTAGATTACAATTTGTATGGGCTGGACCGCGGTATTTACCGCTTATGTGACAATGGTCGCGAACCTTATCCTGATCTGAAATGAAAGGATTTTCACAAATAAAACAATTTTCAACCGAATCGAAATTTCGCTGCTCATCGATTGTTAGAGGTGATATTGGTTTTACGGTTTTGAAGTATTCGTTATAGATAAATTTGACATCATCGATTAATTTAGCAATAAAAACTTGAGGTGCATCGAGCCCCGTATAAGTTTCGAATTTATTGAAACTGCTCTCAATCGTGGAAACGATACAATAAGCGAAACTGTAGGGTTGATGCATTTCAATTTTTTCGGTAAAAGATTTCGATGAATTTGGTTCACAAGATTCGATGGGTTGTAGAATCGATTCGAAGTCCGCATATATAACGAACGGGGCCATCTGTGTGAATTTATAATTATTAAATTCTAAAATATTTTCAGGGGTGTATAAGCCGAAATAATTGGGTTTTGATTTTAAATTTTTTGTAGGAACAATTGTTCTTACATGATTACAATCGTTACTCTGGTGCGCAATTAATTTTTCTGCTGACGAAAACCGCGTTAAACATCCATCACAAAGGTGTATAGAATGTCCATGTCGTGTGACCTGATTTGAAATTAATCTAGAAAAATTTTTGATTAAAGCAAAATGACCTTTCCCTTTTTCATATACATAAAGTAAATTTATATGAATATCACGTCTTTGTTTGATAAAATAAATTGGTCCTTCCACCGTGTACTTATTTGAATTTTTAACTAACTCATAAACATTAATACTTAAATTATTTAATTTTTCTACTTTAATTATATCTTTCAAACTCACGGGAAAACTAATACCTTCTAAATTGAGAACATTTGAAAAATGAGGATAGCTCGAAGTCCGGTCTTGACTAATTTTTGCGGGATGAAGGGCCGCCGTTAAACACCACGCTAAACACGCATCATCTTCATAATTTTTTATGTTGATGCACGCGCGTTTAGCATCGATTTGATGAGGTAAACGAATATAGGATGATCCAGGTAGTGGTTCAAATTTATTAACGTTCAGGAGCATGTAGGATATTGAGTGGAAAGCCCACCCTGACCCACGCTCCTGAAACTCTTCACTTTGATTCAAAATCCCCTGCATCATATCATTGTAAACCTCATCGACATTTGTAGCTTGTGTAATAACATTAAATTTTGTATTAAAATTCTTTTCGGAAACAATTACATCCTCTGCGCCGGTATCGTCAAAGCCGGACTTAACAAAATTAGCGATTAGTTCAATTTGTACTTTAATTGAACCGAACCTACAAATGTTGTCGTCAATGAGCTGATTTACTACCCCGCGCGATCTTTGGAGGTACGAAGGTATATCGTCCTCCGGTAACACACCCGTTAATTTATAACAACAAACCCTATCTTTAAAACAACTAGTAATTTTCTCAACATCACATCCTGCAATATTTTTCTCGGTGTGATGTCTACGAAAATGGGCTTGAAGAGCGTTTACTGAAGAATACGTGTTTCCACATACTACACATACCCTACGTTTCATCCCCGACCTTTAGACACTGAAGGGGTTGGATGTTCGTCAGAAATTTGATTATTCCCTACCACCAAAGATCTTGAAGTAGATGGACGTTCAATGGGAATTTGATGATTTCCGACCTCCAAATTTCGTGCGATTGTTGATGACGCTTCACGTGTAACCACGGGGGCTGGTGGTGCTTCAATCACGTTTACTCCATGCACTTTTCGTTGGTGTCTAACTAAATTGTCTGATCGCTTAATTTGTTTATAGCAAATTAAACACTTATTGGTAGTGTTAGTTTCATCCACGTGAGAATTTTTAATATGCCGATTTATATTACTTTTACATGATAATGACTTTCCGCAAACCTCACAGAGAAGCATTTTTACTCGTTAGAAATTAAGTTGTACCAAAACCAAAACAGGTGTTGGGTTTGATAAAGTCGAATGAAGAATGACTATAGAGAACAATGGGACGTCTGTTTTTAATGGAATAGTATACAAGGTCATCATGGCAACGATATAATTAGATTTGAAAACAATTTTTTATTTTGATATCAGAATATATAATAAAAACAATAATATGTTATTTTAATTTTTTTATTATTATTTATAGCTAATTACATATTTTGAAAAAATAATAAACAAATATAGGTACTTAAAACAAATATTATATTTTTTGAAATTCGATTAGTGGAGTTTCTCGTCCTTTGATGACCTTGAATCCTTTGATGATGATACAGTACTGTCCGGATTGAAATTCCTTTATTCGATTTTCTTTCTCAAACCAATCGACAAATCGTTTGGGTAGAAATAAACTTCCTTCTTCCAATTCGACCAAAATTGTCTTTCCATAACTTGTAGTTAGTGGTTTTACAGTTATTATTTTATATTTGTTATCGATTTTTAATTGTTTCGCTTTAATTTGTTCTTTAAAATTGGCTTCACCAATCGCATTTAATTCTCGTAAATCCATTGTCTGTGTTATAGGAGCACAAAATTACGTAAAATAAAAAACTGTATGAACACTTCTTTTGCATGAGAAGGTTGCAGTACTAATAGTAATAGCAATTAAATACCCGTTTTTATAACAACTATAAGATTCCCCCACACTCATCCCCTCTCCTTAAAAAATATATTTTAGATAATAACTACGCATTTCACGGTAAACATTTCTAATGCATTTTAATCAATTTGTTAAGATTTTGAATTAATTAAAAAAAATAAAATGTAAGTTAAATTAAAAAAAGTTGTTTTATTCCTTTAGAAAACGATATAAAATGGTCACATTATATAGAGTACAATTGCTTAATCTATTTTTCTTATGATTAACACAACAAGAATTAGTTTTTATTAGCTTAGGTACACTAGGTTCATTTTCGATATTAACAATTTTGTTTACATTTATATATTTTTCTAAAAATTTCTTTTTTTGATATCCCTTAACATAAACGGTAGTAAAATCATCCTTAATGTGTTTATTTAATATTGTTTTAATATTTTCTTCTAAATCAATATAACCTTCATTGTAGCTTACGTTTAATAAATTGCGTTCTATCCAAAAAACTGCACGTTTCACTTTTGACGATAAAAGTTGATACGGAGTGGTAGGTTTGAAGAGAAAATTGAATGTTTCGCTTCCATCGGTTATACTCATTTCCTTTGGTGTAAAATCGGGCATGTTAAACCCTTGTATATCGATCACTAAAACGTTTTCAGTTACTTTCTTCTTATGCGTAGAAAACCTTTCGTTATAAATTTTTGAACGATGTGAAGGTGACAGGATCGGATTCAGTATTGTTTGCAAGCGATTAATGTTATCTGAAAACCGTTGTCGATCAATCGCACTAAATAACCAAGGCGAGCTTCTATCCTCTTCATCAAACCACTCGTACGTTATTGTAACTCCAAAAGTAACCTGTTTACGAGGCATAATTTTTTTGTTTTATTTTACACAATCTTCCGGACGATGCCACTCAACGGTTCGTACTGAACGATGTTGTCATGAAGAATCAGACAGTAAGCCACGGTTTCCGGATCAAATGACCTTGAACACTCGAGTGCTAATTTAATGTCGACGGTACCAGATTTAAGTGATTCATTTTGATTCGAACAATCTATGACGAAAAGCGTATTACCTCCAAACTCATCGTAATCGAGGAGCGGTTCTGCTGCGTTTTTAAAATAAAAGCTCGACTGAAAAGCGGAATAATTACGATAAGCGATTACGTATCGCTTCTCGTTCATTTCAATGTTCATCGCATTATACGGACAATTTTCCGCGTTCAAATACAATTTAATATTTGTAATCGAAGAATGATCAAAAATTGAGGCATCCTGTTTAAAATTATCTTTTCTATTATTTTGGAAACCGATTATAACGTAGCGCGGTTTTTCTAAGTTTGTACTCGTTTTTACGGGCCATATATCGGTTTTGGTTCTCCGTAAAGCAGGCAATTCGTACAATTCCCATTTTCTAAACGGAATATAAACTGGTTTGTTATCACGTAAATTAGATAGCAGTTGAAGTCGTGTTTCATCGTTAACGGTTACGTGTGGCACGTGCCATTCGATCTCTTCAATTTCGATAGTAGCTTTTCTATTACCGTCAACATTTATGTAGCAGTTATCATCCGTTCTGCTGCGCACCAAAATAAGTTCCTGACTGACGTTTATTAAGATCTTTTGATAGTCTTCAGCGAAACCCATTACAAATTTTAACGGAATGCTTGCGTTAAATCTAGTCTCTTTGGATGTTGGTTGCCCCTGATTTAAGGGGTTCCATCCGGCGGTGATTAGAGCCTTCGAATCGTTTTCATTGTACGAAAGTAAGCCTTTCATAGTTGTCGTTATACCGGGTTTACTGCATCGATCTATTTCAACACCATTGATTTCATAGCGAATTTGTTCAAAAAGGAAGGCATAGGCATTGTTTGTTAACTGACATTTATCCGTAGAAGTAGCATATCCTCCAACAGTAGTAAATTTACCCTCGATGTAGATTTCGCTTTTACCGGGCAACGTGTAAATGTCCTGATGTGCGATGGATATACGTATTTCATCATTTAAATTGAAATTATTATTCCTCGGATAGTAAGTGTGAAATTCCTGTTTGGTTATAACTTCATAAAAATTAGGATTGTCGAATATTTCCAATTTTTCCATTGTTATTAACCTTTAAACCGAGTAATTGAAGAAACGTTATATTTTCAGATGTTAACTGCGTGCGAGATGGACGATTAATGCGAGAATTCACTTCCCTCTTTTAAAGGAAGTAGGTCGGAAGTAGTACGTTTTTTTTTCGTTGTTAAATACCAAACCCATTATTACGACGATTATTATTATAATTATAGTACCTTTTTAAGCTCGAGTCTCACGACAATTGTTTCTCCTCGAAAATCAACCGGATCGCCGTCTTGGTCCAATATAGTAAGAGTTATATTATCGATTTTATTTGTATTGACAGGTAGGAAAATGACGTGTTGAGGTTCAATGTTAATACTATAACCCGGTTCGACTTGCGGAGCAAATTCGTATAGCGTATGCACCAGACGTGTGTTGTAGTAGGCTGCCGTTGTAATATTACACTCTATACGTATAGTAACGACTTTTATAATCTGCACTGGCAAATCTGAAGCGTGTTCCCGACCGGCCTCCAAAACTTTACTACTAAATCCCAACATTTTTCCTATAGAATTTGACTTTTTGAAATTGATTCGGTATTTACTGCTTACGTTCCATACCAGTACGGTCCATACATTGATTTGTTAATTTCAATTTAGTATTACAATGAACACTGACAAATTTGGACGTCACCATAGTCGTGGTAAAGTTGATTTTGCCGTACAACGTATTTATCAAAAGCAACCGGTTGGATTTGTTTTGACTGCGAACGGTGATCTAGACGTTGGCAATAAACGAATCGTAAACGTTGCCACACCACTTAATGAACAAGATATTGTCAATAAGATTTATCTTGATAGAACGATCGAAAAATTAATAGTATTATTGACTAGTAATATTACCACATATAAAAGCGACTTCGAAAACAAGCTTGTTGAGTTAAAAAAAGAAATTGTTAATTTATACAAACATGATGATAAGTTATACGAGATCCTTGGAGTAAATTCAATTAAGAAAGATGGCTAAAGCTGACGTTGTAGATGAGTTGCATCGATCTGCCAGAAGAAATTTTCCCAGGAGACAAGTTGTCGTTAAAGGTATCGACGATTTATGGCAATCTGATATTGGCGAATTTACTCATTACAATAAACAAAATCGAGGTTACAAATACATTCTCTTTACAATTGACTGCTTTTCCAAGTACATCTGGACGCAACCGTTAAAATCTAAAACTGCGATTGAGGTAAAGAAGGCAATGGAAAATGTTTTACGTCAAGGAAGATATCCAAAAAATTTACAAACCGACCAGGGAAAGGAGTAGTATAGATTAGCCGATTCTAGAACCTCCTCCTCGAACCTGCGTCCGAGGAGGAGGTTCTAGAATCGGCTAATTGTTGGAGGAGGAGGAGGAGGAGGTTCTAGATTCGGGTAACTGGTATAAACCTACTCCTCTTAGAGGTTGCAATATGGGAGGAGTTTCCAATTAATGAGGTTTCAATTAATGTCCAACCTCCTCCCAAGTGACTCCTCCAAGTAAGAAACCAGAGAATAAATTATGACAACGTTCTATATGCCAACGTGTTCGATATGGTCACCCATCGACGTCTTCTGATAGAATGTAAATAATGTTGTAATATTAATTAATATCAATGAAAATGTGTTCCCACAATTCTTGTGTGAAAAAGATTCCCCCCACTCTATTACTTCAGCTATAAATACAAAATGCCTGGCGATAGTGATTCATACAGTGGTGAGACAACGAGTGCACGTTTAGTGTAATTAATATACAAGTAAGTAATTCAAATTGAATATCAAGTAGATAATGAATTAACGTAAAAGATTTTTAAATATAGTGGCATCCAAACCGAACTCCAAATGCTCAAACAAGAGACCTGCGCCAAATGTGTTGGGGAGGGGAGAAAATAAGAAGTCACTTGTGACCACAAAAAATGAAGGTTGCTCATCATTACCAAATATATCGTCTGGAAATGCAAAGCAAAATGTAGTATCGGAAACAACTAATGTATTAGCAACAGAATTGGGAGAGTTTGTGTATCCCAGCAGTCAACAGATTATCGAAAATATTGGTCAGCCATCTGTAATAAGTAGTACTGTATCCAATGAATCTGCGATAAACCAGAAAGGTAACCAAGGACCGCTGTTCTCGGAAAGCACCTATTATTTAAACAAAAGTAGAACCAAATGGATATCTGTTGGACTGTGCGCGAATCAGCATTTTGAACCCGTGATACGGTTAATGCGAAAAGGACAATGCTTGAGTTTATCTGAACCTGAATGGAAGAACATAGTAAACAGCAAACAATTGATTTTAAACAGTTTTGTCGGTGATTTATCTACTCCAGCAAAGTTCCTTATAAGTGGAGTGTCTTGCAGCAGTATGTGGATAGAGAATACGAGAAAAGTATTCAAAATGGATAGGGGTTCAGAAGTATTTTACCTAGCTTATGACTCGTTGCATGAATTGTGGAAATTAACCGAATTAGTTTCGGTGAGGCTAGACGCATTGAAAAGTCTTGAAGACCATACGTATTATGATAATATGATTGAGGTTGTGAGTGGAATGCAAGGTGATATAAAATCGAATGTATGGGCAGCTTGTAATACTGGACCAAGTGAGCAGTCGTGCATAGCTCAAGAGTTGCTAGTGTATGGTATGGACAAGATATTGTTGGATATAGACTTGTATACTTTATTGAGAATGTGTTAAAAATATTTCATTATAAATATGTATTAATATTAGAAAGCTATAAGTTAAAAGTTTTTGTAGAATAAGTGAATTTAATATGGTTAAACAAGTAACAATTTGCGAATCTAAAAATCAAGTGTATAGAATGTGTCAATGGTCGTTCGCTTACCGAAAAGCGAGGAAAGGTGATTGGGAAGAAAGAATGTTGGATGAAATTAGATTTAAGGGTAGAATAAGAATCGTAAATGAGTTGTTAGCAAAATATTTAAGTGTAGAACATAGATTGAAGATGTATCGAGAGCGTTTCAGTATTATAAATTAGTAGCTATATGTATAATATGCTCCTTAATAAAGAATATAAAGCATATGATAGTAAAGCGGTGATTCATTTGCTGTTTATAATTGTGTAGAGAAAGAAGGACCGCGCGTGAAAAAAATATAAAATGACATCGACACTATCGAAGCGTCGCAGTAGGCGTTTGAGGGGTAAACGAATTGGTCACGGTTTTTTCAATAAATTGATTGATAAACTTCCGATAGAACTACACTTGCCTGGATATAATTTCTGTGGGCCGGGTACGAAATTGGAAAAAAGATTAAAAAGAGGAGATCACGGTGTGAATCCATTGGACGAAGCGTGTAAAAAACACGACATCGCTTATACACACAGTTCTGATTTAAAATTCAGACACGGTGCAGATAAGGAATTATATAAAGCGGCGAAGGAACGAATATTCAGTAAGGACTCTAGTTTTGGTGAAAAGGCGGCATCATCTGCAGTAGCAGCATTAATGAAAGCCAAAGTAGCAATAGGCATGGGTGTTGGAAAAAGATCGGTGAGGAAGAAATCGATCGAAAATTGAAGCGCTCAAAGCGTGGAGGAGCTTTATCTTTTTCAGAAGCGCTCAAGGTTGCTCGTAATGCAGTTGCGAAAACCGGTACTAAAAATCTATTAGCGAATGTGAAAGCTGCATACGGAACATTAAAAAGTAAACGACGAAAAATTGCTGAGCCTAGGGGCAGGATAATTCGAATCCCGAAAAAGGGAGGTTT
Organism: Onthophagus sagittarius; assembly: GCA_036711965.1. NCBI lineage: Eukaryota > Metazoa > Arthropoda > Insecta > Coleoptera > Scarabaeidae > Onthophagus > Onthophagus sagittarius. Next base: position 429,081 of record JASERS010000015.1, read on the forward strand.
TCTACCATTAGTACCTTTATTTGCCGCTTTGGGAGCTCTAGGTAGTCTCGGTGGCGGGGCGGCTGCCATTGCGAAAACTGTCACTGACGCAAAGTTGGCTAAGGAACGTTTGGAAGAAGATGAGAGACACAACAGGGCGTTGGAAGCTAAACCTGTAGGCAGCGGGTTTTATATAAAGCCATATAAGAAAGGATGTGGTTTATATGTCGATAGAAAAGAGGCTAGCGTTGCAGGGAGAGGATTCTATATTAAACCGTATAAGAAAGGTTGTGGTATTACAAATAATTCAAAAAACTAATTCAGATACCTCGTCATGCGTTAAATAACGAAGAATTGGAAAGGTTCGTAAAAATACTAAAAATTCCAAATTTTCGCGGTGTTTTTATGAAAGACGATCTTCCGAAGCACGTGAAAAAAGTAGAAAGAGGTATAGTTAATCTTGACAATTCGAATGGGTACCTACTACAGTACACTAACACTGGATTGCATATAAGAAGGATGGTAAAGACATACAGTATTTTGATAGTTACGGTGATTTAAGACCACCATTAGAAGTTGAACGGTATTTGTTATCAGATGGTAGGGGTAATGTGATAAAATATAACTATCGTCAATATCAAAGAGGTTCAGAGAAAAATTGTGGCGAATTATGTTTGAAATTCCTAATGAATAAAACATGTAGTAGGTAAAAAACATGTTCAGTTAGAAACATAATGGAGCAAGAAGCAGGACATACAAGTTACACATTTACATTGTCTGGAAAATCTTCGGAGTTATCTTGTAATTTTAACCCTCCAATATATTTGAATGAATCAGGAAGGTACGAGTTGGCTCTCTTAAATTTCGAAACGTTCAATAGTTTGGCAAACGTAGATAAAAGTAACAATATTTTACAATACGAAGATAAGACAGGTAATTTTAAAAACAATATAGAAATACCGGTTGGAACGTACGATATTGATGATATTGCCGGAGTTGTGAATGAACAGTTACTGAGGAGACACGCTAAAGGAGTCTTTATAGACATTACGGGAAATAATAATACTCAACACGTTCGTATAAAAAGTACTAGAAGAATTAATTTTGCGTGCGATAACTCAATAGGATCCCTACTGGGCTTTAAGCCTGGAATAGTGCCTAAACATACGGAACGGTATTCGGATTACGTAGTAAACATAAACAAAACAAACGCTTTACAAATTTATTGTAACTTGGTGACAGGTTCGTACAACAACGGAGTTCCCGTTCACGTTTTATACCACTTCTTCCCAAACGTTCCGGCAGGTTTTAAAATAATTGAGTCGCCACAGCAGCCTATTTATTTGCCGGTTTCAACGAACGTGATTAGTAGTGTAACAGTACGCATACTAGACCAGGACGGAAAATTGGTTGATTTCAGAGAAGAGGAATTAACCGTGAGAGTTCACTTGAAATCCATTAATTGAAAAGACTATGTCTGTAGTATATCAAAGTAAAAGAAAAAGGTGGGCAAGAAGAGATAGAAACGGGAAAACGTACAATGGTCGAAACTATAAAGCGCGTATTGTAGGAGAGCGCAACGTTAGTAGAGAACAGTCCATTAGTCGATTAACACCTAGCAATCGAAGATATTTAAGTCAACTAGGATACGAAGTTTTATTGTAATGGATTTATTAAAAGTGACTGATAAAATAAAATCTGATCAATCAATTGTGAGTTACGAACTACATTCTCATCAACCATTTGGTTCGACGACATACGATAACAACGATGAAATAAGAATTTCAATTCCAGAAATAGATAATTACACTTTACCGAGCGAGAGTTATTTATACGTCGAAGGCAGCGTTCGTAAAATCGCTGCGGATGGTAGTGTAACAAAAAATGCTAGTGCAACAGCTCAATTGGTTAGCAATGCTGTTGCATTTATGTTTAGCGACATTAGGTATCTTATAAATGGAATATTAGTGGATAGCGTACGAAATGTCGGTATAACATCTTGTATGAAGGGTTACTTTTCATGTACCCGGAATGAGGTTATAAAATTAGAGAACGCCGGCTGGCACATTACACCGGGTGAGAATGATCAAGTCGGTATTTCGAAAGCATTAGATAAGAATGGTAATTTCGGTATAAGCGTTCCATTGAAAACATTGTTGGGATTTGCTGAAGATTTTAGAAAAATTATGATGAACGTCCGGCAGGAGCTCGTATTAATTCGTGGACACGATGATACCGACGTTATTTTCCAACCTGCAACAGCTCCGGTCGATGAAAAATTGAAGTTGATTATTACTAAGATTGTATGGAGAGTCCCACACGTGGTCGTTGGTCTAAGGGAGCAGTTGACATTAACTAAAATTTCTGAAAGAAATTTGGATATTCACGTTCCTTTTCGCTCTTGGGAAATACACGAATATCCTCAATTACCACAGACTACGAAGCAAACGTGGGCAGTAAAAACAGCACCACAATTAGAAACTCCGAGGTTTATAATTATTGGATTTCAAATTAATCGTAAGGGTACTTTTACAGGAAATTTGTCTCTGTTTGATAACATCAATTTAACAAATTTAACTATATTTCTGAACGGCGAACGTTTCTCGTATGATAATTTGAATGTAGATTTTGATAATAATCATTATGCAGTGTTATATGATATGTATTCAAGATTCCAGCAAGCGTACTACTATCAAGAAAGCGAGCCTTTGTTTTCTCCCGAAGAATTTAAAACGTATGCTCCGTTAATTGGAATCGATTGTACGTACCAACAGGAAGCAGTACATAAAAGTGGTGTAGAAATAAAAATTGAGTATTCAACAAAAGCTGCGATTCCGGCGGGCACTACGGCCTACGCGTTAATATTACATGACAGAGCATTCACATATTCACCTCTGACGAAAATTGTCAAGCAACTGATATAGTAACGTTTGTTAACCATAATCAATTAGTGTTTGTTTAAACGTCGAAGAAAACGCCTGTCTAAAAGTGGGTTGAGCATGCTTTGCGAAAACGATTTTATTATAATTGATATTCAAGGTTTTATGGTTAATGATGAAGAATTTATTCCTAAGGAATTGGCCTCCTATGATAATAAGAACCGTGTAAGTCATTACATATTCCAACCAATTCGAAGTTTTTCATCTTTACCTACCAAATTTCGCAATACGGCCAACTGGTTAATGAATTATCATCACTGCATCGATTGGAATGTCGGCTTTGTCCCGGTATCCAGTTTCGATGACATCGTTTATTATCTGTGTCGATCAGCAAAAGTAGTTTACGTAAAAGGGCATGAAAAAGCATGTTTTTTAAAAAGAATTGTAACGATACCAGTCAAAGAATTGCCCGAACACGAATGTAAATTAGAGGTTGGCTTGCCAATGTGCCCCTTCCATAAAAAGACACCAAGCATGTGCTCTCTGTCAAACGTTTTTTACTTGTTTTCATACATCTTCAGAAATTTGAGGGTATAAATGAACTGAGAAAAGCAGAACAGCGTACAGTTCGAGATGGAACGTATTTGGCGTTTAGTGACGCGGTTGGGGCTTTCAACTTTCATAATAAATAAAGTGTGGGACATTATGCAAAGATATGAAAGGGATTTATCGTTTGTGAATATAAAAAATTACGAACTTTGTTATTTACCAATGGAGTATTATTTGGATAAAGTGAAACCATTGGACCTTGCAGCTGTTTGGTTCAAATTACCTTCGAAATACAGAAATGAAGAACGACTGCAATGTAAGCTACCTTGTTTCAAGCATTACAATATGGATCATATTGATACGCATATTGACGGACCACCACCAACCCGAGGAAATTGTGGTTTTTGTAATGTGTAATTTGTATATATATTATATGTAAATTGTTTAACGAAAAAAAGGTTCTCTTGTATAACGAGAAAATGTTGCGTCTTTTCGTCTTTGCGTCACTTCGTCAGAATTCAAGGAAACGTGAGCATTGGAAGAAGGGTGTAGGATTGTGGTTACCGAAGGATACATATAGAGAGCAACGACGGGAACGTTCTCGTTCACGATCAATACAACGCAAGCGTGCTTCTGATGAGGAACCGACGGAAGTGTCTATACTTGACGCTGGAAGAGTCGCCTCCAGCATTAACGAGCACATTTCTGACGACTCTCTTAATGCAATGGCGGTATCACAATTCTGCGCAGTAAGGACTTCTGACCTGTCCTCTCTTCAAGTTCCTTTAAACAAGAAAGATTCCTTGGTTGTCGCTAGCCATACTTCTCCTTCTTCTGCTTCTTCTTCTTCTTCTTCGAAGATCGGTAATGTGCCAAAAGTACAGACCACAATGATTACAAGCACTCTACCTCCTACCTCTAACATTCCATCAACTTCTGCTGTACATTCAGAAGTATTAGGCAACCTTTTTCAACTGCAATAAGTTCTACATTGGAAAAAACTAAAAGCTTGCTTTTGGAAGATGTCAAATTATTACACAGAAATTATAGCAATAACCTTTAACAAAAGGTTACTCAGTTAAATCATTCTTTAGTGTATTTATTGCAGCTTAAAGAAGGGATGACGTCTTTTATGGTTGATGATGATCCTCTAAAAATTTCTCTTAACGAAACCATTGAGGATTTGACCGCAGAAGTTGCGAAGGACAAACAAATTCTTTCTCTTCTACAGTAACCTATTAAAATTATTTCCTTTATGGCTAATACATTATCTTTTAACAGAATGACAACCATTAGCCCTCGCACCTTGGCCAAACTATTAATATTCGAAAGGAGGGCGGCCATGATGGAAGCCCAAATAAAAGGGATGAATGATATAGTACGTTAGTTATTCATATTTATATACATGTTTTTGCTAATTTAAAATTTTCAGTTAAATCATTTAAGAGTGGAGGTGGAGATGCTCAAAGAAGCGGTCAAGGAGTCGTCAACCATAAAAGCAACGACGGTAAATATAGAGGCGGTAAATTTATACCGGGAACTGCCGCCGGGTAATATTGAACCGCCTAGCCCTTGGCCGGATGCATCTCCCACCTACTCGCCTGCACCGACGGAGCTGGTTGCACCCCCTGGCGAACCCGAGGAGGAGTGGTAGGGGTGGCTAATGATTATTATTTGTTATTATTATTATTATTATATTATTATATTTTATTATATCATATTATATTATATCATATTATATTATTACTTATAATTATTACTACTTATACTTATAAGTTGAGTTATGTTTTTTAGTTCAGTATTACCCTGTTAACTTTTGAATGCGGTAGGTCGTGAGTAATGATTGTCGAGAAGGTAAAGTGTTCATCGCAACCGCTAACTCTACCAATAATTAATTTTAGTAAAGGTGCATCCGAAGAATACTTTGTGAGACATAGTGACTTGTTCGGCGGAAAGTGTAAGCGAGGTATAATTGTGGGACCGTCTGGTGTCGGTAAAACGAATGTCATGCTATCGGTTTTACTTGCTCGTAATGGGCTGCGCTTCCTAAACATATATTTATGTTCTAATTCATTGTACCAAAATAAGTATGATTTTTTGAGACATCTGTTAGAACCTATAAAAGATTGTGGTTACTATGAATTTTCTAATATAGATTCGTTTATTGCTCCGGAAGAAGTGAAAGAATATTCGGTAGTCATATTTGACGATATTCCTTGTACTGGTCAGAATGTAATTAAGGATTTTTTTTTTCATATGGTCGCCATAAGAATATTGATTGTTTTTTGATTTGTCAAAGTTATAGCGCAATTCCTAAACAGTTAATTCGTGACAACTGCAATTTGTTGGTGTTGTTTAAACAGGACCTAACAAATTTAAAACACGTGTTCGAAGATCATCTAATGGCTGATATAGAATTTAATAATCTAAAGCGAATTGCCGATACTTGTTGGTAGAATAGACATGGTGTCCTAGTAATTGACCTGGACTGTACTTTGTCTAACGGTCGGTTCCGCTATGGTTTTGACAAATTCATTGAAGTTTAAAAGTGCCTATTTAAACAGTACTTGCTTCATTACGTTGAAGTACATCCCACTATGAAGAAGACGCTTGCTGCGGAACTTATCACTGCTCGCGAAGCCTAGCGAGACAAAATTCGCTCGTTAAAAGAGAACGTAACAGAATCAAGAATTCGGACGGAAACGGCGTACTCTCCGATTACGAAACCATTAAAAGATATTACTGCAAAAATAGAAACAGTGGGTTTGTTATCCGATTCAAAACCACGTCTGTATCCGAAGGCCGAAAAGATCTCTAAAATGGAACGTTTCACGGACGACATTTCTGACATAGCATCCAAATACGAGGATGAACATTTTACACAAAAACCTAAAATTCCATTGAAACCTACACGCCGAAAATTAATCACATCTACTCCTGAAAAGAAAAAAGTAATTTCTACTCCAACTATACCATCACACCAGGTATAAGAAGAGATATTTGAAGGTCAACCGGGTGAGGATATCGATGAAGAGTATTCAAATTCCAGCGATGGTACCGCAGCCCTTATAACCTACGGAAAAGATCGAGTGGAACGATTTAAAGATGAATTGGAAGAACAATTGGCAAGTCCCGATGTACAAGCTGCATTGGATATGTTTGATCCTTTACCCAGAAGGTATATTGTTGGTTTGGCTAAGGATGTGGCAGATGAGTATGATCAAGTATACGGTGTTCGTCAGACTCCGGAAGGCTTTTACATAGGTGTTAGCCCTATTGAATTGGACGACAAGGATATTCTCGTTGGAAAATTTAAATATGTGGGAACCACTGGATTATATGATTTATTATTTAAAAACAATCCTGGCAGATTTACAATTCAAGATGTGCGCAATTACAAAGATATCTTGCAACGTTCGAATGCAGCTTACATGAATTACATTCCAGAGGCAGGTTTGACCACGGAGGATGAAAGTCAAAAGTTTCAAGATATTACCAAGCCTATCATGGAGGGTGACAAACCCAGGGTGCATTGGGCGAGGTGCTGGCCGAATCCTAAGAAAAAAACCTTGGGTGGTACATTGCAGAAACAAGTTGTTCCTCACGCTCTTATCGAGTACGGATACTGGGACGATCCCAATGAGCTGGTCAATAGATTGCGATTGTTAATGGCTTCTCAAGCTGCAGGTAATTCCGCACATGTCAACGAAATTACATCTATCATATCTGAACTAGCAGAGGCAAAGATTATACGTTAAATCATAAATATACATGCTTCATACATTCTATTATAAAACGTCAGCGACCATGAAGTAGGAAAGATGAGTTTAAACCGGTTCGGAAAGCACTCGTCCAGTATAGTAATCGATAAGTTTGGTAAGCATGTACATGGTCACAACATTGTTACTCATTTGAAGAAGCGTCGATATTTACGACCATCAATTATATTAACATTTAGCGGAGATGGAACTACAGATAAGGTTGATAATTATTTCATTATTCAAAATTTAGGATACGTCAAACAGTATGTTAACTATTTTTATGTTGGTGAAATTGTTTCTTCCCGATTTGAGGGAAACGTACAACTCATAATTGATGGGAAGCAATTCGATCCAAATGACTTAAATTATCTATCCTTCGGGAATAAAATAGTGTGCAAGCCTACAGTAACGCCCACTTTATTGAAGCATCCATTTAGTATTGAATTAGTCATTGAATTGTCCACAAAATGAGTGATATCAAGAGATCCCTTGTAAATGAGTTGCACGCGCCAGTACGGAAAAACTATAGGCGCAGGCGTGTTGTTATAAAGGGTTTAAGGGACTTATTTCAAGCTGATTTGGTAGAGATGATTCCTTATTCAAAAGCTAATGGTAATTTTAAATATATATTAACCGTTATTAATGCATTTTCCAAGTACGGATGGGCTGTACCACTAAAAAACAAAACAGGTAAGGAAGTTACGCGGGCTATGGAAACGATTCTGTTAGACAAGCGAAACAATATACCGAAGAACCTACAGACAGGTAACGGAACAGAATTTCACGCCTTCACCAAAAACTACACTCCAAATTGGTCTAACGAAGTATTTACTACACATACCGTTCGTAATACTAACCCCACAACATACCTTCTCAAAGATGCTTCCGGTGAAATTATTTCTGGCGGATTCTATAGAGAAGAATTACAAAACGTTAAGCATCCAGACGTTTACTTGGTAGAAAAAGTGCTAAGACGAAAAGGACAACAAGTGCTGGTTAAATGGTTGGGTTTGGGACCGTCTCATAATTCTTGGATCTCAAAAAGTTGCGTTATTTAAGAAACAATAAAACAATTACTAGTACACGTTAAATAATTTATTTACTAGCTGAGATTACAGTATATGTATTATGTTGTATTGATTATTTATATTATATTTTTTAATTATCTATATTTTGTGTTGCATCATTCAATGACTTATGCCCCCAAGCCAATGTACTAGAACCATCCGGTAATATGTGCCGTTTATCATCACTACATGATAAAGCGATTTTGTTTTTTAATTCTGTGTACATTGTGTGATATTCCGATTTAAATACGTACATTCTCTTACGTATCAATCCACCACGTTCGACCACAGCTTTGTAATCGGTTACGCTCAAATGTTTATCAATAACATACTTTTTCACTCCTTTAGCCTTCTACCTTCTTTTGGCTCCTGTTCCAACAAATGAGGTGATACACCTATTTGGATATTCATCCTTCATTCTTCCCAATATCGGTACACCGCGGGGTATACCGTGTATATTGTCTAACGGATAATTCGACGTGTCAAAGACATCAATATTTTCCTTTATATCCTCATATACTTTGGTGTAAATATTTCTAGAATCAACGAATCCGTATCGGTGTACAAGAGGTATACGTCGTGTCCATACTTTTCTTTTAAATAACCATAGAAGAAATCGTACATTACCGTTTTCGAAAGCTCTAATATGCAGAATCCTACGTACAGCGGTTTATTATAACGTACTTCTGCGAGATTCAGTTGAATTGCTACCAAATTATCATTGAATACCTTTGAAGATTTGAAATTTGGTTTAGAGATCAGAGCTTCTACGCCCGGTTTCCTGTGGCGACATTCCCAGTGTGTAACTAATCTTATATCTACCCGCTTTTCAACATTTTCCATTGTTTTACCGAACACGTTGTTATTCATCGACTTGTAATGGTTTTTATCAAATTCATTTGTCGCTTTCGCACGCTTTTCAGAATTGAAATCAATATATTTCCGCATCCACTCTGCTTGTTTAAATTCTAACGCCCTATGAACCTTTATTAACTTCAAACCGAACTGTACACATTGCTTTAAGTTCATGTAATGAATGATGTACCTTGATTTATTATATATGTTAAGAATTTTTATTTTTTATTTTAAATTAAAAGCAAATAGGGTTGCATACTTTATTTAAAATCTGTTGAGTTTAAATACAAGTTTTTTATTTCGTTGTAAAAAAAGGTTATAAAAGAGCCTGCGAGCTCAAAAGCGGAGATTCGTATTTTTATTCGTATTTTTCGTTTTACGTCTTACAACCAGACAAAGTCTTCGTTTTCAAAAATATTTAAGTTAGTGTTTGTAAAGCAAATAAATTATAAAACAAAAAAGAAGTGTTTTAACCAGCGCACACCAGAATTCCAGTAAAATTGTAACATCAAATTGGTTCTTCGAGCCGGATATCTGGAGAACGTCAACGTAAAAATTGTTTAAAATCATCGCGAAAAAGAAAACTACAATTCATATGGAAGCCGTCCTGATCGAGGTACCCAGGTCGCCAGAATAAGCAACCACGTCGGTTCTAGCAGTCCATGATTGTAATCCACCAACACGTGCAATCCAAACCGGAAGCGATTCCATTTTGTCATCGTGCTGTAAGTTCCTTCTTCCATTTTTCCCTTCTTCTTCGATTTGGCAGACTTCTTCAAACACTATGAGTCAATTAGAGGGTTTAATTAAAAAACGTGGCGTAATTAAGGGTAAACTTACTAATTTCTCTAAATTTGTCGCGAGATTTGAGAGCGCAGTGCGTGAGAACGGTGTTGATCATGAGTTGCCAATAGAGTTAGAGGAACGTTACGATAGGGCCGGTAATTTACTTCAAGAATTTGAAGGGGTTCAAGGGGACATAGATTTATTAAGTATCGATGATGAGGTATAATTAGCAGAACGGGATGCATTTGAAACGGCTTTTTTCTCGGTTATCGCGAAAGCAAAGCTCATGCTCACGAATAAGGCAATTTGCGCTGATTCGTCGTTTGTCGTCGGTCCAACACCGGAACAGAACGTTCGACTTCCGATTATAGATTTGCCAAAATTCGATGGAAATTATAATTCCTGGTTAGAATTTAGGGATATATTTGAGTCGTTAATTAACAGTAATTCCGCGATTAATGGAATTCAAAAATATCATTATTTGCTTTCAGCATTAATCGGTGATGCTCGTCAGGTTATTGCTAGTCTTGAAATAACAAATTCCAATTACGACGTCGCGTGGGGGTTAGTGCGCACGCGTTACGACAATTCAAGGGTATTAATACAAAATCACGTTAAAGCTTTATTTGAAATAGAAAAAATTACACCCGAAAGTTTTGAATTCATTCGCAAATTTATTGATAACATTCGAAAGCATATGCGGGCTTTATTGTCGTTAAATCAACCCACCGATAATTGGGATACATTAATTATTTATCTCGCGACAACAAAAATGGATAGCGGATCCAAACGAAAATGGGAACAGCGTAAAGTAGCGGTAGCTCAACCTAATTTAGACAATCTTTTAGATGTGTTAAAAGAACGTGCGGATTTATTGGAAACATTAGATCGGGGTTCAAATCAACGGGCCAAATCAAGTCGTCCTAAGTCGTTTCTTGTTGCCAACGAGTCCAATGTAAAATCTTGCGCTATGTGTAAAAATAATCATTATATACAGGAATGCCCAAATTTCTCGAAACTCACCGTACAAGGTCGCTTGGATCAAATTAAGCGGTTGAAACTTTGTATTAACTGTCTTCGCCCTGGTCATTTTTTACAACAATGTCGTTCTAGTTCATGCAAAAAATGTAAGGCGCGACATCATACCCTTTTGCATTTCGAATATAACCCTCCGGAAACGTCACCACAAGCATCCACATCTGCGCAATCACCAAACATCAATCTTTCATCACAGACAATCTCTCATTCAAACGTTCTATTGTTAACTGTTATCATTCACACATACGATCGTCACAATAAAAAAGACTCTATCGTGCACTCCTCGATCCGGGGAGTCAAAGTAGCTTCATTACACAAGAAACTCGTGAACGGCTTCGGTTACTTGAAAGAAAGGAACACATTAGTATCTCTAGTATAAATCAAAATCATTCGACAATTACTGGTTCATGCACATTTAAAATACGTTCACATTTTTCTGATTATTCGTTAAAAGTTAACTGTTTTGTTATTTCTACAATCGCGAACGATTTACCGAATTTTTCAATAGATGCGAAAGCTTTACAAATTCCAACACATCTTCGTCTGGCAGATCCTTTGTTTAATGTACAAAATAAAATCGATATGTTGATTGGGGCAGACTACTTTTGGGGTCTACTATGTGTTGGACAAATAAAGCTCACTAATGGGCCAACTATGCAAAACACTCGTTTAGGGTGGATAATTTCAGGGCCTGTAACTGATTGCGCGTCATATTTAACAACCCGGTCAGTATTTTTTAACCAGACAAACAAAGATATTTTAAGTAAGCAACTTGAACGTTTTTGGGAAGTCGAAACCACTCAGGGTCCACCGTTGTTATCTGCGAATGACAAAATATGCGAGAAACATTTTTGTGATACCACTCAGCGCGCATCTGATGGTCGATTTATTGTTAAAATTCCTTTTAAAGATGATTTAAATAAATTAGGTGAGTCCTTTAAAAATGCTGAAAGCAGACTTTTTAGCGTAGAGCGTAAATTTAAAAAACTTCCTGAAATCGAATTACAATATAAAAATTTTATGAAGGAATATCGTGATATGTCCTAAATATGCGCAAGATAGAGAACCCGGTAATACAAAATCCTTACTATTATTTACCACATCATGGCGTAATTAATGAAAATAGTTCAACCACCAAGTTACGTGTCGTCTTTGACGCTTCATGTCCAACTACAACAGGCGTTTCACTCAATGACTTACAACTTGTTGGCCCCACTATACAACCGGATTTGTTTAGTGCAATTATCAGATACCGGAAATACACATATGTGGTAGCCGCAGACATTCGTAAAATGTACCGTGCGTGCTTAGTTAACCCAGAGCAAACTAGATTTCGGTTGATTCTTTAGCGCGATTCAGAACAAGCTCCTATTGATACTTACGAGTTACTTACTGTCACGTACGGTACGGCGTCAGCAAGTTATCTAGCAACTCGTTGTCTAAAAGAACTAAGCAATGAGTGCAGGGATTCGGTAATAGCGGACGTTATCGGTAGTCACTTTTATGTTGATAATTTGCTCACGGGGGCTAATTCAATAGATGAGATAAATTCAATCATTAGTCAGGTAAAATCAAAAGTAAGTACAGGTGGTTTTGAACTAGCCAAATGGACAACAAATAGTTCACAAGTTATTAGAGAATTTACGCAATCAGTAGAATCGGTAGACCTTGGCAGATATGAAAATACTAGAACGCTAGGGTTGTTGTGGGATCCCGGAAATGATCAATTTAGATACAAAATTCGCGAAATGTCCTATCAAAAAATTACAAAACGGTCGATATTATCTGATATTGCGCAAGTATTTGACCCTATAGGTTTCCTATCCCCGGTCATAATTAACGCAAAACTTATTCTACAAGAGATTTGGTAATCCGGGATAAATTGGGACGATCCGTTACCAAACAAAATTCATACCAGTTGGATAAAATTTCGTGAGCAGTTGATTTATCTCAATTCTATTCGAATTCCACGCCATATCTCTCTACGGCAGCCAGAATCTTTCGAGCTGCACGGCTTCTCGGACGCATCAACCAGGGCCTTTGGTGCGTGTGTTTATCTTCGAACGTCCAGCGTTAAAGAAGGTGTCGTCGTTCGCTTGGTTTGCGCTAAATCAAAAGTAGCTCCATTAAAGCAAGTTACCGTACCGCGGTTAGAATTAATGGGTGCGCTCAGGCTCGCGGACTTAATGAGTAAAGTAAAAACGGTATTAAAGTTAAATGTTACACGAACAACGTACTGGACGGATTCCAGTGTTGTATTGGGCTGGTTGTCAATTGAGCCCGCTAAACTATAGACGTTCGTGGGAAATCGTGTGGCTAAAATCTTAGAACAAACGCGCTCGATTGAATGGAGATATGTACCAACAAACGATAATCCGGCAGATCCAGTTTCGAGGGGGGGTCGATGCCCGGGAATTATCTTCTCTGTCTAAATACTGGTCCGGACCAGATTGGCTTGCGAAAAATGAAAACATCTGGCCGGTTCGTGAATTTCGAATGGGAAATATCCCCGAAATAAAAAAGATTGTTTTGACAATAGAGCTAAAAAGAGATTCTTTAATTGAAGTGTCACGGTTTTCTTCATTAGCGCGTTTGCAAAGAACTTTTGCGTATGTATTGCGGTTTGTAAAAAATTGTAAGGGGAAAACTAAAATTATTACTCCTCTAAAAACTGTTGAATTAGAAATTGCCTTTAAATTTATCATTAAATGTAGCCAACGTGAAATATTTGCAGAAGAGTTGGAAAATTTAAAGCGCGGTAAAAACCTTCCAAGAAAGAGTCGATTGATGAATTTAAATGTGTTTTTGGACAATGATGAAATAATTCGCGTAGGTGGAAGATTAAATAGCACGGATTATCCGTTTGAGCAGAAGTTTCCCATCGTAATCGCGAGTAAACATGCATTGGGTCGTTTAATTTTCCAAGCTGAACATAAGTTACTTTTTCACGCCGGGCCACAGCATTTATTAGCGTCCGTACGTGAGCGGTTTTGGCTACTCGGAGGCAGAAATTTGGCGAAAAAGGTTGTTCGCAAATGTATTAGATGTTGTCGAGTAAATCCTAAGCCTACACAACCGTCGATGGGTAACTTGCCTGTTCAAAGAGTAAAACCTGCACCTCCATTTTACGTAACCGGTGTTGATTATGCAGGTCCGTTCCTCCTAAAAGATAAAAAGGGTAGAGGATCAAAAATGAGTAAGTGCTATATTTGCCTATTCGTGTGCTTTGTTACTAGAGCGATTCACCTAGAATTAGTGACTGAATTAAGTTCAGAGTGTTTTATTTCCGCACTCAGGCGTTTTGTGGGTAGACGTGGAAGACCGTACCAAATATTTTCTGATAATGGAACAAATTTTATAGGCGCGAATAAAGAATTAGATAGATTGGGTAAATTTTTGTTAGAAAACTCTGATGAATTAGCAACCATGATCAACGCTAATAAGTTGAATTGGTCTTTTATCCCCCCTGGTTCGCCTCACTTTGGCGGTTTATGGGAGGCCGGGGTGAGATCGGTAAAATATCATTTGAAAAGGGTGGCGAGTAATGTTTTGTTTATTTACGAGGACTTTTATACATTGCTTATTCAAATCGAAGCTATACTCAATTCCCGACCTCTTACTCCGTTATCATCCGATCCAAATGATTTAATCCCTCTAACTCCGGCATATTTTTTAATTGGTCGAGCACTTACATCAATACCGGAGCCGAATTTATGCCTTCTTAGAGAAAACAGGCTGTCATACTACCAACACGTTCAAATGGTTCAGCAACACTTCTGGTTTCGATGGTCGCGGGAATATTTGGTGGAGTTGCAGCGACGACATAAATGGATAAGCGGCACCGTCAACCTTCAGGAAGGACAGTTAGTTGTGGTAAAGGATGATAATTTACCTACCTTGAAATGGATTGTTAGAAGAATCACTGAACTTCACAAGGGAAACGATGGAATAACAAGAGTAGCTTCCGTTCGTACGCCAACCGGTGTAATAAAAAGAGCTGCCATAAAACTTTGTCCGTTACCAGTGAACTGAATGTTTCGTTTATTTCAAGTTTTTTACGCATGCGCAGTAAATTTTTATTTTCGGTTCGTTTTATTTCATCATTGTTTATTTTCTATTATATAATTATTCATTTTTGTTCAAACACATTGTTTTTTGTCGTTTTTTTTAACCTTGAAAGATAACCCTTTCAAGGTGGGGGCATGTTAAGAATTTTTATTTTTTATTTTTAATTTTAAATTAAAAGCAAATAAGGTTGCATGTTTTACCGAACACGTTGTTATTCATCGACTTGTAATGGTTTTTATCAAATTCATTTGTCGCTTTCGCACGCTTTTCAGAATTGAAATCAATATATTTCCGCATCCACTCTGATTGTTTAAATTCTAACGCCCTATGAAGCTTTATTAAGTTCAAACCGAACTGTACACTTTGCTTTAAGTTCATGTAATGAATGATGTACCTTGATTTATTATATATGTTAAGAATTTTTATTTTTTATTTTTAATTTTAAATTAAAAGCAAATAGGGTTGCATACTTTATTTAAAATCTGTTGAGTTTAAATACAAGTTTTTTATTTCATTGTAAAAAAAAGTTATAAAAGAGCCTGCGAGCTCAAAAGCGGAGATTCGTATTTTTATTCGTATTTTTCGTTTTACGTCTTACAACCAGACAAAGTCTTCGTTTTCAAAAATATTTAAGTTAGTGTTTGTAAACCAAATAAATTATAAAACAAAAAAAAAGTGTTTTAACCAGCGCACACCAGAATTCCGGTAAAATTGTAACATATAAATTTGCTATTAACTTTGCATTTTTTAAGCCTGGAGGTACAATTCGTTCAGGACAAAATGGTAAATCGTTGTGTTCATCATGCAAGTTTTCCGGATACTCTAAATCAACTTCAAACACGTAACCCTGAATCTTCATTCATATTGCCAATATCTAGCCTATGGATCTCTTCATCTGACAGCCATCGAAATCCTCCGGTTGGTAGTTTTCTTCTCATCGCGTGCCCATACAAATTTGTAGCGTCAAGATATAAAATATAGGATGTTTCTCTATTGGGTAGAAATTCCGGCATGAACTTGTTATTTGCTTCAGCACTTCTCTTGCTGCATATACTCAAACCACCGCGAATACCCTTTTTAAAGAAATGCAACATATCTATATCGGTTAGCAATTCCAATTTTACCCTAGTCATGCGTAGTAAGGCATCAAAACCGAAACCCGGTGATGTGAAATAATGACACGGATCCAAACCATAGTTCTGAATCGATATGGTCCGAAAATTCTCAAATACATCCGCCAAAAGTAAAACATCCGACGTTAGATATATGTCACTATATTCTCCTAAAGTGTGACAATTAAACACTTTCCACGCTTTTTGTGCTCGACAGTAATTTTCTTTAGTTACTTCTTCATCGCATAATGTATTATAAAAACTTTTTTGATCTGACAAACAGTTGAAGTTTAGCTTTTCGAATGAGTCTACAAAACAGTATGGAAATACTCCCTTTTGACGCACTAATCGAAACTGTTCTTCATTTTTAAAATGCTTTCTGATTTCGACACATTGATTATCTTCCAAAAATTATCCCAATTTTTCTAACGATGAAGCCATAAATCTATATGAATCGACAAATCTTAATTTCATAGACACTCTTCTTAGCTTTCCCTTGCTATCAACATAATCTCCTACGACAATTTTTTTTTTAAACGATATATATTTCTCTTTACTTTGTGCTATAACTTCAACATCTTCCTCTTTTAACGCCATATATTTTACGAACATGTGACAATCGTAATTTAAAAGATTATGAAAAAATATTGGTATGAAGTTTGGTAATTGGTAATTTATATTACACACACTATGTGCAGGCCCTCGATATAAGCCGGTGAGGTGGTCATGATCGTATACTTTGCTGCCAGTTTTTATCTCTTTCGAACAAATGTGACACGTATCTTCCATATGATGTATTAATTTTTCTAGATTTTCTAATGGTAACATTTCTTTTGGCTTGCTTAAATAGTTGTTGTATATACTTAAAACATCTTCCTCCAACTTGTTCATAAAAATTTGTGCTGCATTACGCCCTCGATATATTTCAAATTTCGATAACGAATCATCATAAGAACATTTAATATAGTATGCAAACGCATACGGCTCGTGTTCAAAACATTTTACGGAGTATGAATTCTCATTGTTCTTTTCTGTATTCTCGATACAGACGATTGGTTGCTGTAACGATTCAAAGTCTGCATATACTACAAATGGTATTTTTAATTGTTTTTCAAAACTTTCAAATTGTAATACATTCTCCTGTTCTTGCTCTCCATATTTATTTATTTTAATACTTGTTGTTGGTAAAATTGCTCTTACCTTGCCGCAATCGTGCGTTTGATGTCGCTGAAGTTGACACTCTGTTGAAAAGAATATCAAACATCCCTCGCAAATAAATTTTTCATGACCATTTTTAGATGCTTGTGCTGACAGTAATCTGGATAAACTTTTTATCCAACAGTAATGGCTATTTCCAAGATCATCCGATATTAATAATAAATTTATATGTCTTTCTTCCTTTTGTCGGCATATGTACATGGTGATTATATCATAATTCATAACTCCGTCTTTAAAATATTCATTTAAACCATAGACATTTATCGAAACTTTGTTCTGCTTCTCAAACTCGGGTATGTCTCGCAATTTAACCGGAAATGTTATATTTGAATAGTCAAAGCCACAATTTTCATAATGAGGATACGAAGTTGTCTGTTGTGGTAAACCGTTCGGTTCACACACTGCTGATGTTAACGCCCAAGCAAAGCATGCATCATCAGCATTTTGGATATTTATTACAGCACGCTTAGCTTTTATATGGTACGGCAGATCCATGTACCTCGAAGCTCTTGTGGGGTTATATTTGTTGAGATTAACCTCCATATACAGTATTTGTAATAGTGTCCACTCTGTATACAAATTGTTTTAATTAGTATTCTTCAAACTTTGCACCTTAGAGCGCTTACCTGAATCACGTTCTATAAATTCCGACATTTTTGATGATATTTCATCGATAAAGTAATTATAAATTTTATACAAATCTGTTGCTAAAGATGCTACTTTATTCTTTGTATTAAACGATTTTATTTCCCAATCTTCTTTGGATTGCAAACAATACATTCCAAAACATTCTATATTTAATTTAATGCTGCCATGAATATCGATAGCGCTTTGAATTAGATTTAAGATTTTTTCACGAATTCTATCCGAATATTCCTTCAAATCCACAAAAGCTCCCGTTTCGTTTATTCTATAGCTTACTATTTTATAGCCAAATGCCCCAGCGATTCTCTCAACTCCATCGTCAATTATTACAAACGCATTGCGTTTATGCTCATTACTGCGCAAATGTGCAGAATAACATTACTTATTTACGTACCTATCGCACACATCACATATTTGCCATATTTGATTTAGATATTTCTTCAAGTTTGATTGTTTTACCAATGCATGATTGCCGCTGATGTCTCTTCAAGTTATCGGATCGGGTGAAACATTTTGCGCAATTATCACACACCAACATTTTGGACTTTATTCTTTTTCACTTCTCAACGAATAACTACGTCCCTGTGATACTTTACCACCGTTTATAAACCTTTCCACCTCCTCCCATTTCTTGCAGGAGTTTTATGCAGGAGGTTTTTTTTGTGTACATAATGAACCCAAATGATGCCAGGTAAATATGACTCATTCCTTTTCTTCGAGCAAAACAGCACTTCTTATCTGCATATATTTTTTTTACATAAACTTGCTTGGGCAGTATTACTACCTGAATAAATTTATAAAAAACCCTACTCTTATTTAATAATTACGGCCGATTTAAAACTTTTTGCAAGTTCAATATACACGATTTTCAATTAGTCACTTAAACCCTCCCACATTATATCATCCAAATCAGGTAGGATGGGATAATCATTTTAATTAGTATATATTAATAAATATTACAAGATTATTTTTCATTCTATCGGAAGACGACGAAGAGTGACCATCTACGAACATGTCTTGACACGTCAACAGAGCGTTATTATTTTATTCTCTGGTTTCCCTATTTAAAGGTGTCACTTGGGAGGAGGTTGCAAAATAATTAAAACTTAATTGGAAACTCCTCCCACATTACAACTTTTAAGGTTAGTAGGTTTGTAACAATTAGCCGATTCTAGAACCTCCTCCTCCTCCTCCAACAATTAGTAGATACCACAACCTCCTCCTCCTCCTCCTCCAACAATTAGCCGGAATCGGCTAATCTATACTACTCCTTTATTTCTCTTTTAATATTTTGTTCGATTTTTCTCGATAATTGCCGTGTTAAATTAGAGATAGTCTCAATACACTCTTTCAGCAGGAATGCCTCCGTTGATTCTTGTTTGTTATACGGTAGCATCTCTGTCTTTTCTATTGATGTATCTAGGCTTACTTTTCTTTTTTTAAGCATCGCGCTTCCCGTAGAAAGGCTTCTGAAGTGCGACATTCTTAAATTAAATTTCACTCCTACCTAAATCTAGTTTAAGTGCGTAAAAAGCGCAAAGAATTAATCAAATTAAAAAATAATGTTCCCATCGCGAAGTTTCGGTGTCCGGCCGCGTCTGGAAGCGACTCGACTAAATAATTCGAATAGGTCCTCTGGTAATCAGTCTGCCTATACCTATACCCAGATTCACCGTAGGGGCTACGGGGTGAGTTTTTTAAACAGACTCCTTTTTACTACTAAAACTATGGATTTAATTTCTCAACCCCTAGCGAATGTCGCACTCTGGAACTATGCTAGATAATTCGAATAGGTCCCCTAGTATAGAGTCTGCATATGGGCACCCACAGATTTGCCGTAGGGGCTGCGGGCTGAATTGTTTAAATACATACATTTTGACTACTAAACTAAGGATTTAATTTCTCAACCCCTAGCGAATGTCGCACCCTGGAACTATGCTAGATAATTCGAATAGGTCCCCTACTATACAATCTGCATACGGGCATCCCCAGGTTTGCCGTAGGGGCTACGGGGTGAATTGTTTAAATACATTCATTTTGACTATTAAACTAAGGATTTAATTTCTCAACCCCTAGTGAATGTCGCACCCTGGAACTATGCTAGAAAATTCGAATAGGTCCCCTACTATACAATCTGCATATGGGCATCCCCAGGTTTGCCGTAGGGGCTACGGGGTGAATTGTTTAAATACTTTCATTTTGACTACTAAACTAAGGATTTAATTTCTCAACCTCTAGCGAATGTCGCACCCTGGAACTATGCTAGATAATTCGAATAGGTCCCCTAGTATAGAGTCTGCATATGGGCACCCCCAGATTTGCCGTAGTGGCTGCGGGGTGAATTTTTTTAAATACACTCATTTTTACCACTAAACTAACGATTTAATTTCTCAACCCTTAGTGAATGTTTAGCTATGTACAATTTTACGTTTAGTATTTGGAAGAGAACTTCGCCATGTACAGATGCACATTGCTGGGATTTATTATAAATGTTATTGCGGTTGTAGAACTACATTGTAAAGTGCTTTTAGAATTGTTTACAACCTAAAATTATTTGAACTTACGATTTCTATAATATTTTAATTTTATGGAGGAGAAAAGGTTGGACATAAATCACAAGTAAACAGGAAACTGGGGCTGGCCGCTTGCTCAAAAGAAATATTAGTAGCAACTTTGGAGCACCTTTCAAAATGAAACCATCTTTTACGATGATTGCAACTAATAAATTTGGATTGATTATAGAGTCCACATCGAGGGCAGTGCTTTTTAATGTTGTCTGAATTTTCTAATAAATAAGTCTGCAACCAAAGTCGATATTGTTCTGGATCTAATTCTTCAGCTAAATTAAATAAGTCATTTACAATGCATCGGCGACCTATAACATTTATAAAATATATAACATATAATCCACAGTTTATACTATCTGTTTGTTTTGGATATTTATGACAGTTTGCCAATTTCCATTCTTTAATACTAATTTTGTTATTACAAGCTTTTGATCGGTTATAAACTCGGAAGAACTTTTTGACCATGTTGAATATTTATTATCCAACTTTGTATGTCCGGGATCGAGAAAGTAAATTAATTTTTCGGACATACTTAAAAGAATTAACGTCCAGTGACAGGAATTCACGTTGTAAGGAACCAACACATATTTGTAACTTTTTAAATTTTTCGAATAAATTTTTAAGTTCAAAGTGTCGCTTTCCGCAAACATAAATTGAGTTGAAACAGTATTGATGTGCTAAATATAACACGACAAATTTTTCAAAAATGAAAAGGAAAAAGCGTCGACGTAGTAATCCGACAACCACTTGTCGGGCAATGATTTTGAATTAATAATAGTTAAGTTTTTATTGGAATGTAATCGTAAAAAATCATCGCTCATTAATTTAATTGTTATATTACTATAACTGTGAATACCAACGAGAAACGATCTTTTGAGTAAACATTGTTTTTTTCCAGCTTCAAAATAATAATCAGCGTTGCATATTATACCATTACTATAACGCTCTGAATCAGTTGAATAAGAGGAACATGGCGACGGTGAATTCAAGTGCAAATCATGAAAATTTGTGCTAGAACATGAAGCTGTTTAATCTTCGACGCTGCAATAGATATGCTTTTCAAGAAAAGCTTGTAATTTTTGTTGATCAAAATGTGTACGCTGTTTTTTGATTTTTGATCGCCAGCTTTCCTTACATGGAGAATTGTTTGGCGGATTTTCACGCCAAACAATTCGCTGAAACTGTTGATCGTCTTTATGAACTTTAATTTGGCGATACATCTTCTCGAGGTCGCACAGAAAGACCAGCTTGTGTCGTCGCCACCGCAAAAGAATGTCGAAGAGGTCAGTTTGAAGCTTTGGGCCGACGTACAAGCAATTATTCAACGAAACTCCCGAAGTTGTTGAGGAGGAACCGTTGAAGACAACCCGCAGCTTCGTGGTGGAACTGGACTCGCGAACAACTCCGTGGTGCAGTATAATAATTTAACGTATTCAAATTCCCGGAAGTAATTTCCATATGAACGAGAGATTCGTATTCCCGCATAAAGTCACGGTAAGAGATGGAAAGCTTTTCGTTATTTAAAAATCTTTGTTTTAATTTATTAAAGAAATTGACTGCAGTGTTATATGATGTTCCGTGGCAATTGGGGGATTTTTTAAAGGGCAAACGTATCACGAAACGACCGTCTTCATCGCGAGAATACGACCGTAAAAAATGCTCCTAGCAAGCACGTTCATCAGAAGATAAACAGCTTGAAGTGCAGCAATTCTCCTCCTGCTTCCAAAAACGTTGAATTTCCTCTAGTAACTCACGATCTATCGAGCATTGAAAGCCATACGAGGCAGTGTCAATAGATTGTGAAGTTTCTCCCATGGAACCGAAAAGAATCCATCCATACAGGGTTTGTTGAGCAACCATGAGCCCGTTATTAAATTTAAGTATGTTGTTTTGTAGGATTTTGGTGTAAAATTGAACTCCCAAAATCAGATCGATTTCGCGGTTCGAATCGAATTCGGGATCAGCCAATGGAAGATCTACAACATCGGCCGGTATAGATTTGGAATATTGTTTTGGAAGATATGTGGTGAGTCGAGGTAAAATCAAAGTTTTTTCCTCTAAGGTGATAGACGGATCATATTGCGACGTTAACCGAACCGATACTATCCCGTTAGAGGTACATGTCTTTCCGGAACCCACACCGTTGATAGGAATTGTAGCGGCACGACGCGGGAGATGCAAAGTTTGTACCAACGATTCACTAATGAATGACTCCTCTGATCCTTGCTCTATTAAAGCTCTGATAGTTATGAAATCACCGTCAATTGAACTGACCTGAATCAACGCCGTAGCCAAAAGAACTGGAGCACTGAGATGAGAAGAATGAACCGAATGACTTGTCGACGGTTGAGATGTATTTACAAAGTTACAACAGAATTGGTTTACCACACAATGGTTAACATTCTTTACTATGGTTGATTGTTTTGCAATATTCGTATTAGTTAATAGAAGCTTTTCCGGTGGAAAATCGTATAATATTGTATGATGTGCTTTTTTACAGTTAAGACATCTAGCGAACACGCGACACGCGGACACGGGATGATGACCCAAGCAAATAAAACAAAGTTTGTTGGTCATCACATATTCACTTCGTTGGCGAGGCGATTTTGTAATAAACTGAGAGCAACGATACAAACGATGTTCGTTTCCGCACAGCACGCATTTTTGTTACTGGTGAGGCGTTATGTGATTTAAAATTAATTGGTTTTTGTCTTAAACTTGGAGAATGATACGAATTTTTTCTTTTTACAGAAAGATTTTCGATTGCTTCCAATGTCAAAACACGCGCCGAAAGAAAGTTCATGAAGTCAGTAAACTTAGAAGGATTGCGATGGTCACTAACTGACCTTTCCCATTCCTTAATAGAGTCTGTATCGAGTTTTCGCACGATTAAATAAATTAGAAGGCAATCCCAATGCTCAACAGGGCAACCCAGCGACTCCAAGGCACCAAGAGTCTCTTTAACTTCCCCGATCAACCGATTCAACTCCACGGACGATTCAGCCTTCAAAGGTTTAGCCGTAAATAGCACCGAAATTTGATTATCGATAAGCACTCGTAAGTTTTCATAACGATCCACAAGGAGATTCCACGCACGTTGAAAATTATTATGTGTAACGGATAAGGTTTTAACTAATTGAGCAGGTTCTTTTACAAAACTCATTTTTAGATATTGAAATTTCTCAACTCCGCTTAAATCGGCGTTATCATTGACCATTGTAACGAAGAGATCACGAAACTGAGTCCAATCGGCGTACGAACCGTTAAAGATAGGAAGATTTATGCGCGACGATACAGCTTTTGTAGGAACGACCGCTGTCGGTGTGACGCAAACATGCGCTTCAAGTTCGCGAAGCATGTCCATGAAAACACCTTTGGACTCGATGTAGTTTTCTTCGCAAACAAAGAAAAACTCCTCGGTAAAGTAATAAGTTCGTTCTGCCGTTCGAAGACCGGCTCGAGTTCTTTTCCGGAAGTAGATTTCGCCATGGTTTTACGCGCGAAATAGAATAAAAAATTAATCTAGAAAATATGTAATTGTTTATATGAATGTACTACGTAATTTGTTAAGTCTTAAATAAAGTAATTTTGGCTTTCAACTCACAGATGTCCTGTCCTTTTGAATAATAAAAAAAATAAAGTATATCTTCAACACAAACCGAGCACACGGCGACGGTAATGGCCGTCGCGCAAACCGAACGAATTTTATTAAAGTCTATAAATCGCACGAAATCGCGAAGATCCGGTTCGAAGGACCAAAAAATAATGTTTTGAATTTAATAAAATTACAGTATTTGAAAAATGATCACTGATAATCACAATTCAAATCTCTCGATCAAGTTGAAAAAAAACTCGTCAACAAAACTGGATGACAAAAGACTATTTATTTATTTTAAAAACAAGCACACTTTATAAAATTATGACAAATCAGTTGTATATGAATATATGATTTAAAAAAGGAAAAAGAGTTTGCGGGGTGTTACCTTTAAATTAGAAAAATAAAATTGATTTTCTTTTGTGCGTGTGAGCACTTTAAATTAGAATTTTAAATTCTTCGCGCGTGCGGGCGCGTTCGGAACACGTCCCTAGCTGCAATATCGTTCATATTATTGACGTCCTCTGCTCTTACCATGAATGCCGAATTACTTTCGCAAGTTTTCTTTTATATCGGTCCCTATCCACACTACGAATTTGATATGCGTAACTTTTGTTCTGGTGATTATTGAAGTTGTTATATTTAATTGTGACTTTTAATGAATCAGCAGAAAAACTATACTCAAATCTAAATTTTTTGCAACCTTCATGTTTACATCGCCCATACTCTACAATATTTATGTTATACCCTTTAATTTGTTGGCGTGAACCTTTAAATATAACCACACATGTAATATCTAACTTCAATAACATTTGTTTTAGATTTAACCTTCTTTGTTGGTAGTGATTCCAGGTTTGATCAAATCTTTGTATAAAATGATCAATTTTAAAATCAAAACGAGTTCTCTCTTTAGTTATCTGTTGAGCAGTGGAAAACACATGATTTAGAGGTAAAACAGGTGAGCTTGTACATGAATATATTGAAATGGGGCTGCAAACATTTTCTCTTGCACATTCATTTGAAATGGGTGTGTTTTCACTTTCTTTATCAGCTGAAGAGATATCTAAATGCGGCGATGAACATGTAGATAAATATGTTGAAGTGACCATGATTGGCAAGTTTTCTTTTGGGTTGGTATCATTAAATTTTGAAAGAATAATTATGGACTTTCTATGGAAGTATCTGAATAAAAACATTTTATTTGTGTACACGTTCTTAATTCTTAAACCTTTACACAATAAGGAGTAAATATCAATTCCCGATCGCTTGGGAGTATTTTCCAAATCTGATGTTACAAAGTAACCTTTCTTTGTTAAAGTTGCTAATTCAGCAACAAAGGCATCGATATCAAAACACCTTCTTTTCATTTTTGTTTAATATAAGTATATTAAAAAACCTGTTATTTACGCTTTTTATTTAAGAAATTAAATAAAGAACCACTGGTTAAACTAAAGATATTCCTTATTAGCTCAATATATGTGAGCAAAAACGAAAACAAATTTAAAAAGAAAAATGTAGTATAATTATGCACTATTTTACGAAAACTGTGAAAACTTCTCTGAAAACTACCAACAGGGTATTAAAAACAGTAAAAAAAGAAAAAATCCTGCAATAATAAAAACTAAACGGTGGAACGGTAAAAACTACTAACTAATAAATGAAAGAAAATCAATGAATGATTAGAAATAAATTAGAAATAAAAATGGAACAGAATAGAAACGTCACGTAATATAACTAAACTAAATATAACTAATCAACTAACGACAAAAAAAACCTTTACGAAACACTCGTAACAAGTAAAGAATAAGAAATGAATAACGCAAAACGCAGAAAGAACGCAGATTAGGAGAACTGAGACCTTATCCCATTGCTTTCAAGTCAAGAACTAACGATAAAAGTGCAGAGAACGACGCACGGACCACGTCTCAGCATGTTACAAAAAGCACCAAGGCGTCGTCTGGACGCTGCTTCTAGGCGTTCAGATATGTACGTCGGTTTACACCGCTAACCAAATGTGTTTATGCAATTTTTAAACAGAATTCAAATCCCGTGTTGACTTCTTTTGACAATTTTAATTCAAACAATTTAAACACTTTGGCAGAAGCAAAATGGAGATATCATTAGATGATTATGCCACATTAAACTACACACATAATGATGTCGATGTTTCTATCGTAGTAAATGTAATGTAAGGAAAATCGAAACAATTGAACTCTAGTTTGATTAGACACATGTTTTTCAGCAAATTTCGATTTTTTTTGCCACATATTCGATTTATTTCGTTCATTTTTCGATTTTGACAGATTTTCAATTGTATACGAATAGAGGAGGATCAATTCGAGAAAATGACTCTACTTGTAAAAATCACCCCACCGCCCCTACGGTAAATCTGGGTTTGCCCATATGCAGACTCTATACTAGGGGACCTATTCGAATTATCTAGCGTAGTTCCAGGGTGCGACATTACCTAGGGGTTGAGAAATTAAATCCTTAGTTTAGTGGTAAAAGTTATTCTATTTAAAAAATTCACCCCGCAGCCCCAACGGCAAATCTGGGGGTTCCCATATGCAGACTCTATACTAGGGGACCTATTCGAATTATCTAGCATAGTTTCGGGGTGCGACATTCGCTAGGGGTTGAGAAATTAAATCTTTAGTTTAGTGGTAAAAATTAGTCTATTTAAAAAATTCACCCCGCAGCCCCTACGGCAAATCGGGGGTGCCCATATGCAGACTCTATACTAGGGCACCTATTCGAATTATCTAGCGTAGTTCCAGGGTGCGATATTCGCTAGGGGTTGAGAAATTAAATCCTTAGTTTAGTAGTAAAAAGGAGTCTGTTTAAAAAATTCACCCCGTAGCACCTACTGTAAATCTAGGTATACGTATAGACAGACTGATTACCAGAGGACCTATTCGAATTATTTAGTCTAGTCGCAGGGTGCGACACTTCGTGGGATTTGAGAAAAATAATTATTAAAATTCATGTTCACTACTTGGTTGGTTAACTGTAAATTTATGAATCTGAATCTGTTGCGGATTTAAATCTGAATCTAACTTCAGCCACATTTAAATATCTAATTAATCATCAATGGAAAAGAGGGAAAATAGTAGGAAGAATTAATGAAAGGTTTTATAAAGTACTAGATGAAGAAGGACGAAAGTACAGAAGAAATAGAAAATTTTTAATCAAGTCAAACTTTGAGTTTAAAAATAGTATTAAAGATCCGTTAATTTATGACATGGATCTAATTGAAAATAAATATTTGACCTCTAATTTGATATCTAAAAAGAAAACGAGACGACAGTAACACACATATAGAAACTAGTATAGAGATTAATAGAAGTATTGAACCTGTACAATATAATAGTTTAAGACCCGAACGACGACGTAGAGTACCTAATTATCTAACCGACTTTGTTTTGTAATGTTTGATTTTTTTATTATTAAAAAAAAAAGGCGAGTTGTATAATATAGTCATTAGTGTAGTAAAATTATGTTTTTTGAGGTTGGTACTTGTCCCGCCAGAAAAGTAGAGATAACCTAGAAATTAGCAGTACTTGTGAACTGGTGAAAAACTGTTAGAAAACGTTAATAAATAAAGATATAATAAACGTTAGTAGTTCAATTTATTAACAAAATAGCAGAACATAAGATAGTAATATTTTTCAAATGATGTTTTTCGAAACAAACTAGGAATAGTTTGTAATTTGATACAATTGCAGCAACGTAAGGTAAAACTGAATATTTTCCGGCAAGATTCCCACGTAGCGTGACCACTGCATTAGTCCCGTCTTTAGCCGACTATGTCTTCTTGTTTTATCTCTAGCCTTTTTAATACGGTAGGGAAAATAATCATCTCTAAAAATGCATTTTGAACGTAGTTTAACTTAACTATATTTTTGAATTTATGGATTACTATTTATAGTTTATTGTTTCTGTATCATTCAATTTAATGTTAGTATAGTTTGTGTAAAGTTTACCAACTTATATATTATTATTACCGGGCTAAGCGAAGCAGCTACTCTCGTCAATGCGTGCCATAAGCTCTCTTGTAACTTTAGCAATTCAAGGTTTTCGCTCCAAAGACTTGTTCTACTAAGTCGTCCTTACAAAGTCATCAAAAAATTTGATCTCCAGATTGTCAATATCGAAGAGGCGATATCAGAGGGATGCATGGTAGGTCAGAAAGCCTGAGAACGTCCTTAGATCCCCTTTGCTCAGGCATAAAACCTATAATACCTTTCGCTTATCTGTTTTCCTTCCGGCATGATGCTACTTTTGAAGTCTCTCCACTGTTATTACCTGTTTTACGTGGCTGTTTTGTAGCTCAGACCGCAGAGTGTTCATTTTCTAATAAACAGGTAACAACAGTGGAGAGACTTCAAAAGTAGCATCATGCCGGAAGGAAAACAGATAAGCGAAAGGTATTATAGGTTTTATGCCTGAGCAAAGGGGATCTAAGGACGTTCCCAGGCTTTCTGACCAACCATGCATCCTTCTGATATCGCCTCTTCGATATTGACAATCTGCAGATCAAATTTTTTGATGACTTTGTAAGGACGACTTAGTAGAACAAGTCTTTGGAGCGAAAACCTTGAATTGCTAAAGTTACAAGAGAGCTTATGGCACGCATTGACGAGAGTAGCTGCTTCGCTTAGCCCTGTAATAATAATATATAAGTTGGTAAACTTTACACAAACTATACTAACATTAGATTGAATGATACAGAAACAATAAACTATAAATAGTAATCCATAAATTCATAAATATAGTTAAGTTAAACTACGTTCAAAATACATTTTTAGAGATGATTATTTTCCCTACCGTATTAAAAAGGCTAGAGATAAAACAAGAAGACATAGTCGGCTAAAGACGGGACTAATGCAGTGGTAACGCTACATGGGAATCTTGCCGGAAAATATTCAGTTTTACCTTACATTGCTGCAAATGTATCAAATTACAAACTATTCCTAGTTTGTTTCGAAAAACATCATTTGAAAAATATTACTATCTTATGTTCTGCTATTTTGTTAATAAATTGAACTACCAACGTTTATTATATCTTTATTTATTAACGTTTTCTAACAGTTTTTCACCAGTTCACAAGTACTGCTAATTTCTAGGTTATCTCTACTTTTCTGGCGGGACAAGTACCAACCTCAAAAAACATAATTTTACTACACTAATGACTACATTATACAACTCGCCTTTTTTTTTTAATAATAAAAAAATCAAACATTACAAAACAAAGTCGGTTAGATAATTAGGTACTCTACGTCGTCGTTCGGGTCTTAAACTATTATATTGTACAGGTTCAATACTTTTATTAATCTCTATAGTAGTTTCTATATTTGTGTTACTGTCTTCTCGTTTTCTTTTTAGATATCAAATTAGAGGTCAAATATTTATTTTCAATTAGATCCATGTCATAAATTAACGGATCTTTAATACTATTTTTAAACTCAAAGTTTGACTTGATTAAAAATTTTCTATTTCTTCTGTACTTTCGTCCTTCTTCATCTAGTACTTTATAAAACCTTTCATTAATTCTTCCTACTATTTTCCCTCTTTTCCATTGATGATTAATTAGATATTTAAATGTGGCTGAAGTTAGATTCAGATTTAAATCCGCAACAGATTCAGATTCATAAATTTACAGTTAACCAACCAAGTAGTGAACATGAATTTTAATAATTATTTTTCTCAAATCCCACGAAGTGTCGCACCCTGCGGCTAGTCTAAATAATTCGAATAGGTCCTCTGGTAATTAGTCTGCCTATACGTATACCTAGATTTACAGTAGGTGCTACGGGGTGAATTTTTTAAACAGACTCCTTTTTACTACTAAACTAAGGATTTAATTTCTCAACCCCTAGGTTGAGATATATATATAGTATAGTTCCTATAGTTCCAGGGTGCGAATATCGCACCCTGGAACTATGCTATCTAATTCGAATAGGCCCCTAGTATAGAGTCTGCATATGGGCACCCCCGATTTGCCGTAGGGGCTGGGGGGTGAATTGTTTAAATACATTCATTTTGACTACTAAACTAAGGATTTAATTTCTCAACCCCTAGCGAATTTCGCACCCTGGAACTACGCTAGATAATTCGAATAGGTGCCCTAGTATAGAGTCTGCATATGGGCACCCCCAGATTTGCCGTAGGGGCTGCGGGGTGAATTTTTTAAATAGACTAATTTTTACCACTAAACTAAGGATTTAATTTCTCAACCCCTAGGCAATGTCGCACCCTGGAACTACGCTGGATAATTCGAATAGGTCCCCTAGTATAGAGTCTGCATATGGGCAAACCCAGATTTACCGTAGGGACGGTGGGATGATTTTTGCAAATAGAGTCATTTAAATCTCTCCGTGTTTATCTAATTTCGTTAAAATACATGTATTCGTATTTCTCGTGCGAAATGTAAATAAACACGTTTAGAAGACGAAATATTTGATATTTTTTACGTGTGAGGGATCGGGCTTAATAGAAAATGAACTTCGCCGTCTGCGCCCCTCGGAAACTAACCGACCTGGTAGAGTAGCCTCTTAATACTAAAAGAACGGATACAAACGATTTTCTATCAAATTCCATCGACCGTTTTGCGACATCTCTATTAATAAGGGAGATACTCTTTCAACGGTATTCTAAAAAATGTAGAAGTAGAAGATGAAGATGAAGTAGTTGAAGTAGAGAGGAAAACAAAAGTGGTGCAAACGATTCTCTTTCTAACTTCATCGACCGTTTTGCGATATATCTATTAATAACGGAAATACACATCTTTCAGCTATATTCTGAAGAATCAAAGAATAGTAACATTTTTTATCTCTTTAGGTCCTGAAGTACAAACGATACCAAAGGTAATACAAACGAGTACACAAGTAAAAATAGTACTAATAAAACCAACATATAGTAAACTGGGGTGCGAGGTTCACAGAGCTACCAAGAGTGGGTTATGACCCAATGATTGCGATTCGCTATGCTAGATTATCCCCAGTTAAGAAGAGATGATTGTAAATCAATTGTAATAAATGAATTACTAATAGCATCATAAGAGTAATACATAATCTTACGTAATCCTCGGTGTTTCACTCATATTTTATCGTTCAGTTGAACCGGTACTATTGTCCTGAAAATGGTAAAAACGCTCGGTTTTTATCAACATTTTCAGAAATTTTGGTGTTGGTCCGAATCACGAGGATATCGAAGATTTGGACTAATTATATTGATGTGTATTAATGCTATTTTGGCAGGTTATCCGTGTTTAATAGAAATGAAAGGTAAGTGTTATCTAAAATGGCTGTTGCATGAGTTACACACATGTTGTGGATAAAAATTTCGAACACTTCACGAATTCAGGTATTGCGAATAACCTACACCTCAGAAATTTGCGGGCAATCTACATATAGAATGTCGCATACTTCGTGCATTTCTAAAGTGAAAATGTTATACCACGCTTTATACGTCATCACGGGATTCTCAAAGTTCAGATAATTCGCCCATAAATATTCATTAATATTACATATCTGTTGATGAAAATCAACTGATTCTTCTTTCTTAAAGTTATTTTACTTAGGTTTTAAAGTTTGTTATTAAATTTTTTTTATATACATATAATCCCGAAAAATACATTTGACAATATCGTTTACAGTTTTGTCATTCAAAAGTCATTAAATTTTCTTAAAAAAGTGTAAATTATTTTTTTAAATGAATTTAATTAATAATATTGTAATTTTCATTAGTACTTTAAAATGAATTCACGAGAAAATCTATATATAGGTGATTTTCAGGAAATATTACAGCATCTAACAGTGTTGAAATGCAATGTTGCCACATATTTTCATTTCTTTTAAGTGCTTCCTGAAAACATTCGAAGCATGATACGACATTTTAATATTCAGATTTTAGATTCATAGACTATCGACGAATATCGTTACGTGTAGACTATCCGCCAATTTCTGAACATCCTGTATAAGATGTCTCTAAATGCGTGTTCAATGGAATACCTTTGTGGTCTTCTGTTCCACAGATTAATGGCTCAAAATCGGTCGATTAAAGTTGGAAATAAATAGCAAGGTGCTCAGTGTTGCTTCAAAGGAGCTAATTTATACAATGCAATGTTTTGTATAATAATAGTAATTTATTATGTTAATAACCTAGGGGGCACATATTCATCGCACTCTAAATGTAAATACAAGATAAAAACGTTTATAACAATGAACACATAACATTAAACTGATAAAGTAAATCTGTGTCCGGTCAGCAGCGACAATGGGATAACCGCAACATATTATGAAAATATTAACAGAAGTCGTTTAAAAAATCATTTATTGAGCAATATGATCTCTCTATTTCAACATTTTTAGTTTTGTTTATACAAGCTTTTATATACAGGTGCTTCACGTAACTGGTTCATTAGAACTTTTTTTGGTTCCACTATTCGTAGAGGCTTGAAATTTTGGCAACATGGGTTTGTTCATTCATTGATCATTTAAGTTAAAATATTTTAACTTAAATATTTTTCGGTCTACCGGAAGTAGGATTCAACTTGTTCAAGCAATCTTGTTTCGTCCTGACATAGTGACTAAACCTATAAGCCTGTCCCTTTGATTGGGATACAGGCTTATGAGATATTTTATTTGAAATCACCTTATCGAGGTGTAAATTTAATTTCTCCATCGCTTTGTGGAATTCAATGTTGAATACATTCAAACGATCAGTGTTTGCCATTCTTTACTTTTATTCGTATCGCACACACAAAGCTAGAGCCCAAGCCGGCTGACGAACTTGCACCCACAAAATAAAAGTATAATTTTAATCTTAACCAATTACTCATAATTGAATTAACGTAAGTAATTGAATTATAGCTCTGATAATATTACTCTTAAATTCTTAACCGCTGTTCTGAAGTTTATAGCTTTTCCATCAAGCTCTCTGTTGCAGCTTCCTTTTTGGAGTGACTGTATAAATTTTATTCGGATTTATGGTGACATTAATGTTTCTACACTAAGTGCTAATAAGTACCAAGCAGATTATGCAGATTATGATTAACTTGTCGTCAGCATATCCCCGAATCATCAATCTATTTCCTGTTCAGGTTCTCATTATGTCATCTACTAACAGGCACCATAGGAGAGGTGAGAGTACTTATTGTTGTTGCAGCTTTTTAGCACCTTAATATATAACGACTAGCCTCCCAATCATTTAATTATTTAGTTATCGACCATTTGTTTATACGTTTACAGCATTCTCAGTGGATTCATAAGATATGTTAAAAACCTATATGTCTATGAGGCTATTTGTTGCAGGAACATCAGTAATTGTTGATTTTGTGTAAACGAAAATTGCTTGGTAAAAAATTATTGAATTATTTACATCCGTTAACCCAGGAGAGATGACCACCTTGAAAGTGTTTCGGGATCGAAAACTTAGGATGACTAACTCCGAATGCTGAAGGTTCAACAGTGTTGCTACGCCTACTATTAAAATAAAAAAAGGAGGAAAAGAAAACAATAATATTGCCCACCAAAAACGTCTACATAAAATTACTGTATCACCTATAAAAAAAAATTGTTATCGACGCGGTTGCCCAGCCAAACCCAAAGGAGACGGGGAGGGTCGATATTTATTTAAGGTGCCACCTCGTTAACAACACGACGTTCACCAACGAGGAAGTAAAGATGGAATGGAATAGGCTGAAGATACAATAATAACGACAAAAAAAAATTTAGACAAAGCTGTCTATTCCCGGAGGAATTAAAAAAAAAATTAAATTAAAAAAATTATTTTTTTTAAGATACTGCTTGAGAAGAAAAAGCCAAAAAATAAATTCTTACTTGATTGCGTAAATTTCCCTAAAACAATGAGCTCAATGATTTTGGGGTAAATTTAAAGTTTAAATAAAAAAAAATCGAATCAAAAAAAAATGAAATCCCCAAACATTCTTTACAAAATTATTAAATGTAATATTAATTTTCCTAATCAACAAAAGTTAATAAAATTTAAAGTTTTTTTTCTTAGTGAACAATTTTTAAAAGGAAATTAATTATTATAATGAAAATTTTACAAGGGAAACAAAAAAATTTTAGCAAAATTTGAGACAAGTTTTTTTCTTTAACAATAAAAAAAAATTATTAGGATTCAAAGTTCTGACCTTTAGATGTCCAATAAAAAAAAATTACTTCAGAGAGAAAATTCTCAGTTGATGGTTGAGACAGAAGGAAAGGATCCAAACTTCTTCAACGTGA
Source organism: Onthophagus sagittarius (assembly GCA_036711965.1). NCBI lineage: Eukaryota > Metazoa > Arthropoda > Insecta > Coleoptera > Scarabaeidae > Onthophagus > Onthophagus sagittarius. The sequence continues at coordinate 463,453 of JASERS010000015.1, forward strand.
TGGTTCAACACTGATTTCTTTTACGGGTTTTCGAACTTCAAAAATGGCTTCCAGAGGTATTTGAAATTAAAATATCGTCGACATCACACGAGACTTCCAATAATAGATAAATGTATGCCGTACAATTGCCGCCTAAAAATGGTTTCCCATAATTAGTTTTAAGTTGGAATAAGTTTTATTTTTTTTCTTTTTTTTTAAATGCAAGAACTTTTTTTCCTAATCTAAACTTAAATCAATTTTACATATTTATTATTAATTAATTTTCTTTCTGTAATTATAAACTGATTAACAAAATAGAACAATTTCGGTACTCGCTTACCTCACACGTTGTTAAGAGGCTAAATATAATTTATTTAAACGAAATCAGCAGCCTGTTTCTTAATCCGGGAATCCCGTTAATAAAAAAATTATTGATTTAAAACACGAGTAAATGATCCGCCAATTGCGAAAATGTCCACGACTTGACCAAATTTGACAACATTCCAAATTAAAAATCTTTTCCAAAATGTCGAAAAGGACACTAGTACACACATTCTCTACACGACTTGCTGTCTGTTACAAGTGACAAAAGTGCCCGGGACAAATTTCCGGTACAACTTATATACCCGTTTCGCGACATACCAAAAAAAATTATAACTTGGAACACAAATGGAACGCACAATTACTGAATTACCAAAAACAAATAATTTGGAAAGAAAAAAAATGCCAATCAAATGAAATGATAAAATTTAACATGAAGAAAAAGTTTTATAACAATTCGCGTAATTTAAATTATTTTAACCTCCGTCATCTAAAGTTCAAAACCCAACCACAAACCATAAACCATCTGGCGCTCTCTTCCTGAAACACAGCAAAACAAAACAAATACTGAACGGCAAAAAGAATCATTAATATCGAGCTTTGTCTCACAAAAAAAAGACGTACACAATAACAAAACAACATTGGAAGATACAATTAGGTTGATGCAAAAACGAACCGTAACAGTGTACGAACAGTGAAACCTAAAAAATTTTTAACGAACCAGTTGCGTCAGTACCTTGTGGTAATTTTGGTAATTTATTTATTTAATATTTAAAACTTTAAATAAGTAGGCTGAAGGTGTTGCGGAAGCAGTTTACAATATGAACTGCTACGAAGCTGACATTTCAATAAGAAAAGATGTCTTGATCTTACTGACTTTGTGTCAGAAGCCACTTATAATTGCAGTTCCTTTATTTGGAGAAATATCCAATGCAGCATCAGTTATAGTAAGTTAATCACAAAGATTGAATAATTACAAACATTAATACGATTTTTTTTATTTAAGGAGTACAGGAGAGCTTATGTTTTTTTCAGTTGGATAGCGAAACTTTGTGAAATGAAAAAGCTTTAAAATTAGAACATTACTGGCGAAGGAGAACTCATCAAATTAGCCCTTATAGAAAGTATGAATTAAATGTTAATGCGTTCTGAACTCCTTCTGGTTTAAAAATAGAGTTTAGCAGTCTAGTATTAAATAGTCAATGGTAGTACCAAAGTAGTAGTATAGGTAAGGGGGTTCTGTGACCGAGAATGCTCGATGGCATGTCGGTGGTAACTTGGATGGACAGGGGGGTTTACCACTCTTCATCAAGGTCACCGGAAGCTGAAGAACTACCCTAATGACTGAAGAAGTACGGTGAAGAAGTACCCTAATAGCAGAGGAACTACCCTTACCTCACCGAAGAACTACCCCCTGTCCCACCGGTCCAAAGAACTACCCCTTGTCTTAATAAATAAATAAAAGAAAAAATTAACGATGATATTGTTTTTATTTTTTAAAATCGGTGCGATACTGTTTCGATTGCCTAGCAATCTTCGACGACTTTCTCAATTAAATTTACTTCAACGATTCAAATTTTAAAGTTTCTATTCAAGATTTAAATAATATTAATTTTGCACCCCGTTTCACTAATCTGAGCAATGTTGCATTCACTAACAAGGAAAATAATATTTTCAATTTAGGCCACAAGTTTGCCCTTCCCAGAAAGATTGATAAAATAGAACTAGCCATAAATTTAGAATCACAAATTTTTTAAAATTTTAACCTTTTTAACGACATTCACAATAATTTTGCAAATCTAACTTCCAATTCTAATATAAATTCTAAAAACAGACCTTCAATCACCTTAAATAATATTAAAAAATTAAAACAAAAAATTAATAATGAAAATTTGATCGTCACCTTAGGAGACAAAAACGCTGGGTTAGTCATTATCAATAAAGAATCAGATATCAACAAGACTTAAAAATTTTTTGAACAAAACAATATCAAACTTATAAACAAAGATCCTACCCCTAAATATAATTACACTTAAAGACACTTATTAATTCTTGTAAAGAAAGTTTAAAAAAATTCAACATCAGTACAAATCATTAAAATCACGTAATGGCAATATTTGTATTGTTTTTTCTTTTGTTTCAGCAGCCGAATTCAAGATCCCTATGTTAACTTTTTCTAGTATTCATTAGATGTTAATCAGTTATTTTAAATTTCGATATCTACTTTATTTTTAATTTATATTTAAATTTTTTCAAATCATTAGTTTTTTTTGAGATAGTGGATTTTTTTTATTGAAAAGGATGTTTTGGGAATTAAATGATAGACTTTTATCACATTATATAGTATTTATTTTGACTTTTAGTCATGAGAGTTACGAGAGAGGGTATGATTTTTTTTGGACCAAGTATAAATTGGAACGGGTTTTGAGGCTCGGTCTCTCTTTTTGAGTGACAATTCTCTTCGCCGGTGGTGAACATAATCTGCGACAAGTACTAATCAGCTTAGGAAGACAATTTGGGAAAATTTTTGTGAAATTTTGAAGTCTTAAGGCAAATCCGAGGGCATCGGAAATATTACTCGCGTTGAAAAATCGGAGTTTAGTATTCTCTAGAACCCAACCCGGATATTTTAACCGGATTTAGTTATTGTTCATTACATATTAATTTTGGGCGTAGACCTCGACCATCTGAGGTAAGTTCTTTTTTGGATTCTCGTAATTCTTCCCTTACTACAATATCCTTCTGGTTTTCAAAAGCCTTAGAAAAATCAAGTAAGACCAAAGTTGTCGCTAAATCGTCATCAGTTCCACGCAATATACCATCCGTAATATGCAAGAATGCCGTTGTGCAGCTGTAACCAGACCGGAAACCAGACTGAAAACTAGGGAGAGATATAGTATAGAATACTCATCCAAGTGTACTTTCTTTTCTACTTTCTAATTTGTGACTTCGGTTTGTTATTTATTTTTACTTTATCCGCATATCTACCTTTATGCTCAGAGACTTCTTTGACATAGTCCTTCAATCCTTCCATTTTTCTCTAAATAGTGCTCCTATATTCCGCTATTCATTAAGTGCAGTTTCCGCAGAGAATGCTCTCATTCCAAGATCCTGTGCGAATCTTTCACACTCCCTAAAGCAGTCGACAATCGAGTAGCTTACATTTTTATTAACTTTTCCCAAATTGTTATATAAGTACGCTTCTAACTTAGTTCTGATGTGCTGCAATGTAATATGTCAGTTTCATACATATTACTACTTAAGTTTTTAATAGTAAACTATTGTTGTTTTAATTTTTTTATTTTTTATTTCAGTAGATAGAAAATGTCGATTCTGGACCGGAAGTGGCTCCCTGGCTCCCTCTGACGTTATCAACTAGGCGACGTCACCGCGTCATCAACACAATGACGTCACCACCCCCCAACGACACAAATTTATCTATATTCGATTTAACATCTTTATATACATCTTCAGAATTAAGCAAAACGGTAAAACTATCGGTGTCCATATAACATAGCCGAATTTTCTCGCCATACTTTGGTTTCAAAAAATCATAATAAAAATTATACATTAATAATTTGGAAAGTTCCAAAACCGTAAAACCAACGTATATAGGTTTGTCGTAAACGACATGAAGCCGCTCCATTTGAATAGCCGAAAACGTATCCGTAAATACTTTAATACTTTTAAAATTTAATTTCGCGATTAAACTCCGAGCTCCGAGGCGAGGTCGACCTGCGTTTCCGTCAGCCCGGATGTCCTCCCAACTGGTTACTAATTTTACATCGACGCGCTTATCGACATTCTCCATCGTTTTACCGAAAACCGCGTTGTTCATTAATTTAAAAAAATCCTTTTCAAAATCATTTTTAGCCGATTGTCGTAATTCCGTATTTTTGTCGATGTAACATTTTAACCAGGGGGATTGTTTAAACGTTAAAACTCTATTAATTTTGCTAATAATAAGACCTTGAGCAACGGTTTGCTTTAAATTTCTATAATGAATAACGTAGTTTGTCTTATCGAATAAATTTGGAATTAATCGCTTATCGCTCTCACATTTACAGTTTTTGGGATTAAATTCTCCGCTAGGAACGGAAGATCGTTATGTGCATCGTGTAAATGTTCGAGATAAGCGATATCTACATCTAAAATAAAACCAAAGTCGGAATCATCTGGTACATTATTAATATCCAAATTTTGAATTTCGTTTTCAGCCAACCATCTAAAATCCGAAACAGGTAAAAATTGAGACATTGCCCACCCATACAAATTATTAGCGTCCCAATACATTAAAAACGTTGATGGAGAATTGGGGTCATGATTTTCCATGTATTTATTGTTGGCTTTAGTGTGTCGTAGGGAGCATTGTGAACTACCCGCACGGATACCTTTCTTAATAAACTGGACCTGATCTATATCCGTTAGTAATTCCAATTTAATTTTCGTGGACTTTAACATGGCATTCCAAGAAAGTCCTGGTGCCGTATAGTAATGAGCCGGATCTAAACCAGAAGTTTGAAAACAAACTCGTCTGAATTTCTCAAATACATCAGCTAGTAACAGAACATCGGTTTTTACATATAAATCGGAATAGTCTTTTAAATTTTGACAATTAAATTGTTTCCACACACATTGAGCATGGGAATACTCCTCATTGGTTATATCCTGGAATGTTAGTTTGTTGAAAAAAGCGCTTTTAGGCGGTAAGGAAGACACGTTTAATTTATCCAGAGAATCCATATAACCGTAGGGGAATATTCCTTTTTTACTCAGTAATCAAAACTGATCATTGTGTGGAAAAAATTTACGTATATTAATTAAATCAAATTCTTCGAGGTTCCCGGCTAAATAATCCAATGATGAAGCTATAAACCTAAATGAATCTACAAATCTTAATTTGAAAAAGACATTTTCGGCTATATTGGTTTCATCAAATTCTCTATCAACCAACACTTTTTTACTAAAACTGATGTATTTTTCTTTATTGTTCGGTAATACATCAAGTCCATCATTATCAGTATCAGCCATTTCCTTAATAAATAAATGGCAATCATAACCACTAAAATTGTGGAAAAATATCGGAATAAAATATTGAAGTTTGAAATTTAGATTACAATTTGTATGGGCGGGGCCACGGTATTTACCGCTTATGTGACAATGATCCCAAACTTTAACCTGTTCTGAAGTAAAAGGATTTTGACAAATAAAACAATTTTTAGCCGAATCAAAATTTCGTTGCTCATCGGCCGTTAAAGGCAACATTGGTTTTACGGTTTTAAAATATACGTTATAGATAAATTTGACGTCATCGATTAATTTAGATACAAAAACTTGTGGTGTATCCGGTCCCATATACGTTTCAAATTTGTTGAAACTATTATCAATAGTTGAAACGATATAATAAGCAAAACTATACGGTTGATGCATTTCAATTTTTTCCGTAAAAGATTTAGAACTACTCTGTTTACAATAATCGATAGGTTTTAATATCGATTCAAAATCGGCGTATATAACAAAGGGAGCCATCTGAGTGAATTTAAAATTATTAAATTCTAAAATATTCTGGGGGGTGTATAAGCCGAAAAAATTTGGTTTTGATTTTAAATCGGTTTTAGGTAAAACGGTCATTACAGGACTTGTGATGAAAATCGCGTTAAACATCCATCGCAAAGGTGTACAGAATGACCATGGTTAAATACTTGCTTTGAAATTAGCCTTGAAAGATTTTGAATGACGTCACTATAATGGGGGTAGCTTGAAGTCCGGTCCCGATGATGTTCGGTGGGATGAAGAACCGCCGTCAAACTCCAAGCCAGGCATGCATCGTCCTCGTAGTTTTTGATGTTGATGCACGCATGTTTTTCGGCAATCACCTTAGGCAGACGTATGTATGACGATCCGGGTATTGGCTCGAATTTATTTATGTTGAGGAGGAGGTGAGATACGGAGAAGAAGGCCCATCCAGAGCCTCGTTCTTGAAATTCTTCGGTTTGCGTTACAATTTCCCGTCACATTTCAACATACGCCTCATGTAAATCCGTACCCGATGAAATAACTCGAAATTTACAATTGAAATTTTTCTCCGACATCACCACATCCTCATCTCCATTCTCATCAAACGCGGCTTTAATAAAATTCGCCAGAAACTCAATTTGAGTCTTTATTGAGGGGCCATAGCGATCTAAACTACCCTCAATCAGCCATTTAACGGGTGCTTCCGATCGTGTTAAGAACGTCGGTATATCATCGTCGGGTAATAACATCGGCGATTCTATATGTGCAAATCCTGCCTTTAAAACATGACTCCAGTCTATCGATGTGCTCTTCACCCTCGACCGGCGATGTATGCTGCAAACTGAGATGCGCTCGTAGGTGGGTGGCGGATATGAAGTCGACATCGCAAATCGGACATACATTGGGTGATCGCTTCTTGGGTGAAGAAGGCAATGTCGATGATGATGCACCCGTATTTTCCGACGACGTGAAGGGTTGACGTTTAGGTGGAGGAGGTGATGTTGTTTTCAAAGGTGGCGGCGGCGTCATATAGCGTTTACGTTGAACATTTACCCCATGGACCGTTCTGAAGTGTTCATTCAATTTATCAACTCGCGATAATTGTTTCTCGCAGATGTGGCAGGTAAAGTTCAACTCGCGCACATCACCATGTTTCACCCGTAAATGCCGGTTGAGGTTGCGTTTGAGGGTAAACACGTTATCACACTTTTCGCAGGGAAACATTTTGGAGAGAGTTTAGGATAAATGTTCGCGATCGATGCTAATACTGAACTGATACGCCGCTAGACTTGTCTTTAGACGTTATCACACAGTGGTCACGTGATCCTGGGTGCGGCAGGAAGCTTACACGCGGTGAACACGTGATCAAGTAGAAGCTAGTTGGGTGCGGCAGGAAGTTACACGACGAGATCATGTGATCAAGGGTGCGGCAGGAAGCTTACACGGAGCGATCACGTGATCAAGCGGAAGCCGAAGTGGAGTTTATTCTTTCCAAGTATTGCATCACATAGAAATTAATTTCCGATAAATCCGGCAAATTAAGAATATTTCGGGAATAATAATACAATCGCATGTGTTCAAAAAGTATATGTATTTATATATAAATATTAATTACATTTTAAAATATGAGTATGTTACATTAACAGTGATTACAATTAAGCAATAAAAATTATAAACTAAATCTACATATATATTAACAAAATATTTAAAATCTAGTTAGTACACAATATCTGATTTCTTGATCCAACTGCTTTCATCTAATCCAAACCACTTGACGTACATCCTGTTTCCTTTCCGTTTTAGAATTTTTTCAATCAACTGAACGTCATGGTAATGAGTCCGTTGTAATCCAAGTGATATGGTGATTTATATTTGATTTATCATACCAGTTAAAGGAACGTATTTGAAAACACGGTCATGTAAGATTAAACAGTAGAGGGAAGTCGCATCAGGTATATCTTCACTCGTTTCAAATTCAATGCGAATATCAACGGTTCCAACATTTAAATTATCATTTTGCCGTGAACAATCTATTACAATAATCGGTGTATAAGTTATAAATGCGTCTCTGTTAAATATTGGTTCCGCAAGTTGTCAATCGTAATAGGTCTTTGCGAAGTTACAGTACATTTCATATAAAATTGCAAATTGACCCGTCTTAAAATTTAAATTTAGAGCTTCGTAGGGATATTTCTCACTATTTAAAAACACTTTCATATCTGTTAAATTACAGTGGTCAAATGTGATGCAGAACGTAATGGATTATCCTTTCTATCGGTTTGAAATCCCAATATTAAGTATCTAGGCTTCCATAATTGTGTAGATGTTTTAATTGTCCATGAATGCTGTTTACTCCTTGGTAATGATGGATATTCATGTAAATCAAACGATCTAAATCCCATCTCTAATTCAACTCCTTGTTCTATGTATTCTAACAACTTTAAACGTTCAACATCAGCTACAGAAACATGAGGGACTCTCCATACTATTTTATTAATATTAATCGCCATATTAGGTATGAGGCTTTCAATAACATTCCTGTCTGAATTACTGCGTACTAAAACTAATTCTAGACGGAGTGTTCGAAATGTTCAAAATAAATAGAAATCGAATGAAAATAAAATTAATATATAGTCTTACTGTTTTTCCGGAAAACACTTATACTTCCGAATATTAATATTAATGAAAAACTTTTGAAAAAAGGAAAATTTTGAGAGAACTCATTGAACTGCACGAAAACTGGTACACGAATGAATGTATTTTCAAAAAGACAAGGATAAGTAACAATACAAGTTTAAAGACCGAGACGGACGACAACTAAAACGAAAAACGAAATACATCTAAACGAAATATTAAAATATAATGAGAAAATAAAAATTTAATTATTGAATTTTTAACATTCCGCCCGCCTTGCTCACAGCAATAAGAAAACTAACCTGAGTTTGAATTTAACAAATTACAAGAAATTAACTGCGACCTTCTAGTGAAATGTTCACATGAACTTACAAAATTTTCTAGAAGGAGCATTAGAACGAAACACAAGAAAATAAGAAAATAAAAGTATAGTTGAATATAAAGCAAATAACGGAACGGAACTTTAATAAGAATGAATAAACTAAAACTTGAAAGAATATGAATTAAGTACTACATAAAATGCAAATCTATCGGATTATATTATGAAATTTAGAAACGAAACATAACAAAATGAAACATTATTCATGAAATTTAATTCTGAAGAGGAAGTACGCATATTTTTGTTATTGGGCGGACCAAAGTCGTAGTTGGAGTTTTTATTGTGACGATACGAACGTGTCCATCGGAACCAGGATGGAGCTCTTGTACGCGTGCCATTAACCACTTCGACGGAGGAAGTCGCTCGTCCTTTACTAACACCAAACTTCCGATTTCTGGTATATTACGTTTCTCGAACCATTTTGTCGAATTTTGAATAGATTGAAGATAGTAACTTTCCCATTTCTTCCAAAATTCTTCAACCATTTTCGTCAGAAGTTGCCACCGAGTAAGACGAGAAACCTTCTCGTCCAACAGGGAAGGTCCAGGGACGACGTTGAGCGCGGAACCAATCAGGAAATGTGCAGGAGTTAAAACATTGTAGTTGTTGGGGTCTTCAGAAATCGCACAAAGCGGCCTAGAATTTAAGACAGCTTCGATTTGTACTAATATAGTAGAAAATTCCTCGTAAGTAAGTAAAGCTGCCCCAACAATCTTTTTCAGATGCATTTTAACTGAACGCACTCCAGCCTCCCATTTTCCGCCAAAGTGTGGTGAAGCCGGAGGATTAAATTTCCATTGTGTACCGTCACCACTAAGAATGTGCGCCATATGTCGCCACTCCTTCGACGCAGCCGAAAACATTGATCTCAATTCACGGTCCGCCCCAACAAGATTGGTTCCACAATCACTGTACAAGCACTCACAGAGCCCCCGTCGACCAGAAAAACGCTTATACGCAGCTAAAAAGCCCGCTGTCGAATAATCAGTGGCGATTTCGAGATGAATGGCCGAGGTAGCTAAACATACAAACAAGACCAAATAAGCTTTATATGTCTTACCGCCACGACCTCGAAAGGTGCGAAGGTGAAAGGGCCCAGCGTAATCTACTCCCGTGTGGAAGAATGGTCTCGAAGGCGTTACGCGCGAAGAAGGTAGCTGACCCATTAGTTGTTGGCTTGCTTCGACACGGTGTCTTGCGCAGATCATGCAACGTTGGATGAATGCTCGAACAGGAACACGGCCTCTCAAAATCCAAAAACATCGCCGTATGGATGATATTGTTAGTTGTGTCCCTCCGTGCAATGTGCTGCGATGGTATTTGTCGATGACCAATGTTGTCAATCTTGACTCTTTGGGCAAAATGATCGGATGTTTCTCATCCCAATCCAGCAAAGCAAAGCGTAACCGGCCCGTCACTCTCAGGATGCCCTTACCATCCAGAAATGGAATGAGTCGATACAGTGAACTGGATTTTTGTATCAGTAGTCCCTCCCGAAGCGTTCGAATTTCGTCACCGAAATGAAGCTGTTGACACTCACGAATCCAGAACATCAGAGCATGACCAAGTTCATCTGTTTTTAAATCCCAGTCGTTGGTCAAATAAGCAGTGTGAACGGTTTGATTGGTTCGTCGTTCCTGGTCTGCTTCGGGAGTTGTAGAATGTCGATGAGAAGGCCAATTGGAAGACTGTAAAGAGAGCCAGGAAGGTCCTGACCACCAGAGATTTTCGTTCTGAAGCTGCCGAATGAAAACTCCTCGCGAAGATAGATCAGCTGGGTTGTCTTGACTAGAGACGTACGACCATCGAGCTTGGGATAATTGTTGAATTTCAATGGTTCTATTACGAACGTAGTCTTTCCATTTGCTGGGGTGGCTACATATCCATGAAAGCGCCACAGTTGAGTCGCTCCAAAGCTGAACTGGGATGTTTTGAAAATCTAAAACACTTATGACGCGCTTCACCAACCGCACGAGAAGGACCGCCGCGCACAATTCTAACCGCGGAATGGTTACACTTTTTAATGGAGCCACCTTTGTTTTAGAAATCACGATCGAAACTTTAACTTCTCCGGGTTTACTAACTCGTAAATATACAACGGCACCGTACGCGGAATTTGACGCGTCTGAGAAACCGTGCAATTCTATAGAAGTAGCCGTTTTATCTATTCCGAGCCACCTTGGTACCCGAATGGTGGGAACTCCGAGAAATTCGTTAACAAATGATACCCACTTTTTTTCTAAGTTATCTGGCAACGATTCATCCCAATCGAGTTTCAGCGTCCACAACTCCTGCATAATAATTTTGGCAGTAATTATTAGCGGAGATAACCAACCGAGAGGATCAAACAATCTTGCAATGAATGAAAGTATCGAACGTTTAGTAATTTTGATCGAAGATTCGCGAATGTTTTCTAAACTGAACAAAAAATGATCATCAACGTTGTTCCAAATAAGTCCTAAGGCTCGAGGAGAATTATCGTCATCGATATCTAAATTGTTCGTTTTTTCAATAAGGTCAGAAGAAATATATGTAAGAGCTTCTGAATAGTTTGAGGTCCACTTACGCGCGTTAAAACCGCCCGCCGTAAGCACTCGATTTAATTGAAATATGAGTTCTTGGATTTCATCGACATCGTTTGCTCCGGAGAGTATATCATCGACATATGTATCGCGTAAAAGTGTCAATGCGCCGAGTGGTTGACGAGATGAGTTTTCATTAGCGAGTTCATGAATGCACCGAATTGCTAAGAAAGGGGCACAAGAAAGCCCGTATGTTACGGTCGAGAGTTCATATGTTTGAAGCTTTTGTTGATCATTTTCGCGCCACACGATACGCTGAAACGGGAGGTCCTCATCGTGAATTTTAATCTGTCTATACATCTTTTCGATATCGCACGCGAAAACCACAGGATGGCGTCTCCACCGAATTAAAACATCCACTAACTCAGTCTGTAGTTTCGGACCAATATGAAGGCAATGATTAAGTGATATTCCGGATGAAGTTGGTTGAGACCCGTTAAAAACAACGCGCAGACGAGTTGTCGAACTTGTTTCTCGTATTACCCCATGATGTGGTAAATAATAATTAGGAATGTCTAAATTGTCAGTGGTTTCCTGCATATGTCCTAGAGACAAATACTCGCGCATAAACTGGCTATATTCAGTTCTTAATTGTTCATTTTTTGCGAAGCGCAATTTCATCCGTTTAAAAGATTGTACCGCCAAAGAACGAGACGCGCCCAACTCTGTTGGTGACTTTCGAAAAGGTAACCGGACCACGAACCGACCATTAGATTCTCGCGAATGAGTCTTTTTAAAATGTTCCTCGCATTCATGTTCATCAACGGACAAACGCACAACATTCACAGAATCATCCTCTTGTCGCCAAAACCGTTCCATTAAGTCAAGAAACTCGCGATCAATCGAGCACTGAAATCCGTATGAATTTGAATTATTATCAGATTGATTAGAAAATGCACCAGAAAGGATCCACCCAAGAGAAGTCTGTTGCGCAGTTAAAAGATTGTCATTGCTTTTTTTAATACCGCCTTGTATGATTTTTGAGTAAAATTGGACGCCAAGTATCAAATCGATTTGCCTTTCTGATTTGTATTCAGGATCCGCTAAAATAAGATCGTTCAATTCGGAAGGTAAGTCCATACAACTTCTTTGAGGTAAATACGATGTTAATTTTGGTAAAACTAACGCTTCTTCGTTAAATGTAATATGTGGATTTAATCGCGATGACAATTGTACAGATACTACACCGTTGGAAATACAAGTCCGATGTGATCCAATACCAGCGATAGGGATGTTTGCAGAACGTCGCTTAAGGCTAAGGCGTTGTACTAAATTTTCTCCGATAAAGGAAACTTCAGATCCCTGGTCAATTAACGCTCGAATTAAAATAGAATCTCCTCGAGGTAAAATTATTCGCAGTAGTGCAGTCGCGAGAAGTATTGAAACACGAAAATGTTGCGCGTGGCCGAAATGGCTTGTGGAAGGAATTGGATTCGCTGAAACGCTTGAGTCGTTTTTTGTAGTCGATTTGGATACAATGTCTTTTGTGGAGAATGGGCGCTTTTCTGGTGGAGATCCATGAAGCATAGAATGATGGGCCTTTTGACAAAAACGGCATCGTTTTGTAACTCTACACTTCTTAAGCATGTGCAGACCTAAACAATTGAAGCATAGTCCTTTAGAAACTACAAACTCTACACGCTGCTGAGAGTTTCGCGAGAGAAAGTCTGAACAGGAGGCGATATAATGTGCACCACCGCAGAGAGAACAACTGAAACTTGAGGTCATGGCGTTGTGAGATTTAAAATTGATTGGTTTATGAATTGGTTGTGAAGATTTCTTATGGTGGCTAGTACTAGGAAGTTTTTCTATTGCTTCGAGAGTATATATTCGACGAATAATAAATTCTTCGAACTCTTCGAAGCTTGAAGGATCTCGATAGCTACTAATAGATTTTTCCCAATCTTTGGCTGTTTCTGCATCAAGTTTTCGAACTAGTAAATAAACTAAGATATAATCCCATTGTTGAATTGGACATCCTAACGCCACCAAAGCTCCTACAGCTTCTTTTACTTCACTTATTAACCGCTTTAGTTCGGTAGCTGATTCGGTTCTGATAGATCGAGCAGATAGCAATAATGTTAATTGTGTATCAATCATAACACGTCGATTTTCGTATCTTTCAACGAGTAACGACCACGCCCGATGAAAATTGTCATTGGTAACCAATAAATTTTTAATAAGTTGAGCAGGCTCATTAATGACACTTAACTTTAGGTATTGAAACTTTTCGACATTTGAAATTTCCTCGTTTGAATTGACCATTGAGTAAAATAAATCTCGAAATTCTGGCCAGTTGCTATAATTACCATCAAAACTTGGGAGTTTAAGAGCAGGTAATTGTCTCGAACGCGAATATGAATGCAAAAATCCCCGCGCCTCTGGATTCGGTGGAACCGATACATCCGTTAAAGGGTTGAGAATAGGCAACTGAGCTGACTGAACGCTTCGCACAGAACCTGATGAAGTTGATCCTTTTAATGGACGCAACAAATCGAGAAGAAAAGTTTTCGCGGTAATGTACGCTTCTTCGCAAACAGCAAATAAATCGTCCGAAAAATAAACCGTTTCGGAGAATGCGCCTTTAAATGAAATTAATTTTTTATGATTAACATAAAATTCGTTCCAACTAACTTCTAGTCGATCTAGACGACTTTTAAGATTACTAATTGTCCAGTTAGCTTTACCAACTTTTTTAGTATTGTCAACAACACGAGAAATTATGCTATAGAGATCGTTCTGTTGTTCGAAAAGTGGATTTAAATCTAGAGTTTCTTTGCTCGTAGCCATTTTGAATGTCAATGAAAGGTTTTATTAAGAATAAACGTAACGAAAAAAAAGTCACTTCGTACCGCGAATGAAACAATAATTGAAAAATAACTAAAACTATAATTAGAGTTAATAAAAATCGAAATAAAGTTTGGGTGTAACGTCACGCACGTGCGTAAGAGCCTCGCGTAATTCCACGAGTAGAAAACAAGAAAAAACCGGCCGAAGATCCGGCTCGAAGGACCAAATGTTCGAAATGTTCAAAATAAATAGAAATCGAATGAAAATAAAATTAATATATAGTCTTACTGTTTTTCCGGAAAACACTTATACTTCCGAATATTAATATTAATGAAAAACTTTTGAAAAAAGGAAAATTTTGAGAGAACTCATTGAACTGCACGAAAACTGGTACACGAATGAATGTATTTTCAAAAAGACAAGGATAAGTAACAATACAAGTTTAAAGACCGAGACGGACGACAACTAAAACGAAAAACGAAATACATCTAAACGAAATATTAAAATATAATGAGAAAATAAAAATTTAATTATTGAATTTTTAACACGGAGGTTTATTAAAATTTTATTGTAATCTTCTGGCAAGTCAAGAAAATGTTTCAATGGAACACAAAAATCAAAATCGCCTGTCTTTTCATTTACTTTGTTATTTATATATTCGAAACCTGCATTAGAGGCATGATAGTATTCATGATTTGTTACATGCGATCTCAGCTTGTAGTGTATCTTCATTTGCTTGTAGGCTAAACGTCACACCATTAATATTCTTTTCTTTCAGTTGCTTATTAATAGCATTCGAAATATGATTTAATTCATAAGATCCTGTTGGTTATGTTGTCAACAGATTATCGATTTTTAAGCAATTATTCGTTTCATCAATATTTGGAATTGAGTTATAACCATCAAAGCTTACCAGTGCCAGTTCATATTGATATTTAGGATCCAGTTCTATTGAAGGATGATAATTTGCTGTTAGAACAGATGTTTTTCCTATCAAATCAAACGTTCACATCGTTTGAGTGTTGGAAAAATACTGCGTCTGATGATAAGAAATTTAAACATAAATGGCCACAATTACTAGTGTTATAGGTTTGATATTGATGGTGATTATATTTAATGATTACATTATTTCCAGCACACTTGAAATACTTTACTTGGCTTTAAGTTGACGAAACTATCAAAATAAGTGATTACGTTTCCCTTCTTAATATAGGCTGTCCAATGAGTGCCAGGTCCTATCGCAATATCTAAGTTAATAATACCTCTTTCATTGTTATTAATACGTACAGGTAATTTATCTCGCATGAATATCCCTCTAAACTCAGGTATCCTTAACACTTGTGCATAACGCATCAAGTCAAGGTTTGTTAGCGCCTTTCGCTGTTGTCTGATTTTTGTTGGCGTGTCTTTAAAAAAACCCCCAATCCTTTTTTATATGGCTTTAAATACAGACCTTTACCTAAAGCTATTGATTTCATCGATTTATTATGTCTTTGGCTTTCTTTGAGCGCCGCTTGTGCTTGCGTTGCTTTGTTGACGGCACTTACAATGGAAGCAGTGCCACCTGCTAATGCTCCTAATGCGCTTAAACCAGCGAAAATTGGAATGAGCGGAAGAATACCGCCGCTTTTAGGAACCGTAATAATTCTAGAACTAGGGTTCTTTTTGGTAACACCTTTTACGATATGTACAGCTAACTTCGCATCAGATTTCAAACCATTAGTCCTTGACTTTTTTAATTTTATTTTTGCATTTTTGAGAGGTCTGTTAAAAGAAATCTCTTTTCCACTTACTCGTTTCTTCATGATCGACTGACCACTTCAATGGTCAACAGATAAATGAACAGTATATAATCAAACTCAGGCTTATATAAAAGTCAGTTATGTTATAAACATGAAAGTGATAAAACAACCTTACACATTAAACGTTAATGATGTAACAAGACAATTTGATAATCCATCACCGGAAAACAGAAAGCATAGTTATTTATTTCCAAATAATCTACGTTGTATAATATGCGGACCTTCCAACTCTGGTAAAACGAATCTGATAATTAGCTTATTACAGGATCCTAATGGATTATCATTTCGAAATGTATATGTATATTCAAAGACTTTGTATCCAAACAAATATCAATATTTAAGAAAGTTACTGCAACCTATAAAAGGTATAGGATATTATGAGTATAACAGCAGTGATGATATAATGCATCCTTCTAAAGCAAATGAAGATTCAGTTTTTATATTTGATGATGTAGCTTGCGATAAACAGTCAGATAGTTTTTATTTATGCCAAAGTTACACGCATATTCCAAAGCATTTAATACGTGATAATGCAAACTTTTTAATACTTTTCAAACAAGATGATCTAAATTTAAGACATATTTATAATGATCATGTAACAACCGACATGAACTTTAATGTATTTAAGAAAATGTGTTCAATGTGTTGGAAAGATAGATTCGGCTTTGTTGTAATCAAGAAGGAGGATGATATGAGCAATGGCAGATATCGTAATGGGTTTCATTACTGTATAAAACTTTAATTGTGTATGTTTTTATATCAGTCATGCTCGTGATACGGACAGGTGGTAAGCTACATTTACCCGGCTATCAGTTCTGTGACCCGGGAACAAATCTCACGAAACGATTAATACGTGGAGATCCTGGTATTAATGAGCTTGATAGAGCATGTAAACGACACGATTTAGCATATACACAATACACAGATTTGCGGAATCGACATAAAGCAGTTAAAGTGTTAGCAGAAGATGCATAGAAGAGAGTATTAGCAAAAGATTCATCGATTGGTGAAAAAGCTAACGCATGGTTTGTTACTAACGCATGAAAGTAAAACGAAAGTTGGGTTTTGGTTTGAAGAATCAGTATCGGCCTGTTAAAACCGAACTGACCAGATAAAAGCGGTGGGTCGGATATGACAGGCGGATGATCGGGCAACCGATCTGACCAATAAAAGCGGTTGGTCGAATGAGACAGGTGGATGATGGGACAACCGAACTGACCAGATAAAAGCGGATGATCGGATAGTATTAGTCAGTAAGCGTTCATTCAATGTACCGAAAACATGGACTCTAAACAGTTAACGCGGAAGCTTATTAAAACTAGAGCTAATGTAAAAAAGAAATTGGATAAGTGATGATGAAACACAAATCTGAACATTTGCTTCAAGAGCATTTTAAAGCAGTAACAACCCCTTTAGAAAAAATAATGTCTACAATTAAACATCCTATTAAAGTAAAGAGTGAGAAAGAGACAGAGGACTCTAAATCTGATCAAGGACAGCAACTGGTTGAGACATTTGAAACAGTAGCTCCTATAAAGAAAAGGAAAGTGCTAAAAGCAATACAATCATCTTCAGCGCGGATACCAGAACCTCATCACGATCTTCACGAACATGAAGTAGAACAGTCAGTAATACCAATATTAAGAGATGATGATGATGTTTTTACAATATCCCCATCACCACCACCATCACCGACACCAACTCCAGCAGCAGTAGCAGAAGACGTATCTCCATTACAAGAAACTATGAACATTCCTGAAGAATCATTTTTATTGTACTTGGAACAATTTGCTCCTCTAACAAGATCATACATTGAGGGTTATGTAAGAGATAATAACAATGAATACTATTCTAGCAAGAAGGGAGTTCGTGTTAATATTGTAACTGATAAGTATTACATTGAAGATAGTGAAATATCCTTTAGTAATAAAACCGACGATATAACCATTGCAAATAAAACCTATAATTGGACAAAAGGGTTGTAGGAGCTAATATTCAAAAGAGATCCAGAATCATTTACCAGTGATGATCAAAAGAATTACGTTGAAATACTTAATCAACTGCAGCATTGAACAAAAATCAAGATAAAAGTAAACAAATTATCGGTGACAAGTCGGATAAGTATCGTCAAGTAATTGCACCTATTATAAATGCAACGGAAAAAGTTGTTCGACGGAGTAGAGTATAAAGCGTTCCTATTCGTATGACAACTGGAGAAGGTCTTATGCAACAGTACAATAATCAACGGTCAAATTTTATTTATTGGGATGATCCTAATGAATTAGTAAGTAGATTAAAACTATTAATAGCCTCTCAACTTGCCGGTAATACATCGCATAGTAATGACATTAATAGTATTATAGAAGAGTTGCGTGAAGCTCGTATAATTGTGTAAACCTTCAACAAATTGTTTCATTTACATTATGACCGTTCATAAATTCGTACATCACATTTCTTCTTCCTCCTTACCAAAAGAAGAACATTATTATTTCTTCAATATCACTTTGACTGGTTCCAGTAGTTCGCATAGTATAAGTTATGCGTTGAATAATTTAAAAAAATATTATATTTTTCCTATTGAATCTGGAATAATTTACTCCATTAATATTTCACCATCGAACGCAACACTTAGAGTAAACAATAGGATTTATGATAGTACAAAATGGAAGGGAATCAACTTGAAGAAAGGTGATAGATTACAATTCCCTGCTTCTACAGGTACTGCTTTATTATTTGCTGAAATTATAGTAAAATGTCCGGTGATATTAAACGAAAATTAGCGGAGCAGCTTCATAAACCTGCTCGAATTCATTTCAAAAGAAGACATGTACTTACTAAAGGTATAAAAGATTTATACCAGGCCGATTTAGTAGAGATGATACCTTATGCACGACAAAATAGAGTTTATCGTTATATACTTGTTGTAATTGATGTCTTTAGTAAATATGCATGGGCTGTTCCGGTAAAAACTAAATCAGGTAAAGATGTTACTGAAGCAATGAAAAGTATTTTAAAGGATGGAAATATACCCAAAAATCTTCAAACCGATCAAGGAAAAGAGTTTTATAACAAAGATTTTATCTCACTTATGAGTAAATTAAAAATTAATCATTACTCTACGTTTAGCGCATTGAAAACATCGATCGTTGAACGATTAAATAGTACCTTAAAAGGTTTAATGTGGAAAGAATTTAGCGTTCAGGGATCTTTCAAGTGTAGATTAGTAAAACTGAAAATTTTACTAATCTATAATACCCGTAAACATTCCACTACGGGTATGAAACCAATAGAAGCGGATGAGAAAAAATTATTGCGTACTGTTTATAATGGAGTAAAAAGATATTATCAAAATCAAACAATACGCACAAAATTTCATTTGAATGACTTTGTAAGGATATCTAAACATCGTGGTGTGTTAAGATTCAACACACTAATCCAGTCACGTATTTATTACAAGATTTGAAAGGTGATGACATTAAAGGAGCTTTCTATACAAAAGAATTACAACGGACTCATTACCATGACGTTCAGTTGATTGAAAAAATTCTAAAACGGAAAGGAAACAGGATGTACGTCAAGTGGTTTGGATTAGATGAAAGAAGTTGGATCAAGAAATCAAATATTGTGTACTAACTAGATTTTAAATATTTTTTTAATATATATGTAGATTTAGTTTATAATTTTTATTTTTTAATTGTAATCAGTGTTAATGCAACATACTCATATTTTAAAGTGTAATTAATATTTATATATAAATACATATTTTTTTTAAACACATACGATTGTATTATTTCCGAAATATTCTTAATTTGCCGCGCACGCGCATTCAGACGTGTGCCTTCGGATGTTTAATAATTTAGGTACGTTCATATGAATGTTGTAATAATGACGGAGCTATTCACGAATATTAGATATTTAAGATAAATACTGAAATTTATTCAGTACATCATCATCCTTCCGACAATAAACATGGCATAGATATGAGTCATTTTGGTCCCATAACTCAAATTGAAACATGCCCACATTGTAGGCATGGTGGCTTTACATTGACTATACCTGAAACCTCATCTAAAACTTATTTATTTGCTGTAATACTTTGTGTGTTAGGGTAAGAAGGTTAAACATTAATCTTTTCATGTTTACTAATTAAAAATCTTCTCTGTGTATGCATTCCATATTGTATGGATTCCTGCAAGAACGTTAACCATTATTGTTTCAACTGTAACTCGTACCTAGGCACTTATCGAAATTAAAAATTATTATTGCCGCTTTTTTGATAATCAGTTGAGTAATTGCGGAAGCTGCTCCCCGAATTCAAGGTTATCCTGTGGTTACCCCTTTCTATTTTTAATTGATGGATGCGCGCGCATCTTTTTTACAATAAATGTAATAAATACCGGAAATATTTAAATTATAATTTAGTCTGAGGTGACCGTTCTTACTGACAAGATGTCTCGTCTAAATATTTTGGGTTCATACGTTTTCACACCGAAACGTTCGCTTTCATCGCTGCAGATTGATCGGCCTTACCCGATTGCGATGGCTAAACGAATTCCATCGAACAAATGGCCCTCCGTTATTGTTGAATTGGAGGATGGTTTTTCCGTATATTTACCGTTGAGAATTGCCGAAACTATAACTGATGAAGAGATAAGGGCCCTTGAGGGGATGTCTTTGGTGTATCTGGGCACGCAAGATTTTGGGAAAGAGAATCCAGCAAATTTAATTCGATTCGAGCGGAAAATTGATGCAAATTGTTCTCCGACTTATGGGCAAAATAAAAATTTGGTGACAAACCATAGTGTTCCGGAAGTGACTACAGCCATCGGCAGGCGTTATTGTGTAACGACGCGAGCGCCTCTACATGAACGTGGACAAGGTGGATTCTATTATAAATTAGCGGATGATGCCCCGGGCGGACCATATTAATCTCATCCGTTATAGTGAATGCATATATCATCCCCATTTCGAACGGATCGGCACAGTGTTTGGATATGCTTCCACAAGACTTGATGAACGCTATAAATGGTTTAAATAACTTGAGCGTATATGCAAATAAGCCTAAAATTTCCGTATCTTCATTAAAAAAGAATAAAGTATATTGGGTGCGACGCTTTGTACCCGTTCCCGAGTCTTTTGAAGATCTTTTGGTGCAACTGGACCACGTGAGAGTATATTTACTATAACTTTACGCGGATTTTGAATTTGTCATTGCGTTGATGACGCGGTGACGTCGCCTAATTGATGACGTCAGAGGGAGCCAGGGAGCCACTTCCGGTCCAGAATCGGCATTTTCTATCTACTTATTTCTTTATTGTCTTTAAGGTGGCTATATTTAACCTTGCCATTATTAGTTCAATTCACGTAAATTTAATTAAATAAATAAGTATCATATATTTCGTTAATATCATCAATACTACTAGGCCACCGAAAGATTTTCCTTCTTTCACTTAACTAATAAATGTATTTTCACCTCATTAACATCATTTTTTCGTTAATTTTTATCTGTAAAATTTGTATCGATCCTCCAAAATTTTTATGAATCCTTTGTTAAATCCTTGATTTTCTCCCCTACCCGCACAAAACATGTGTGGTGCCACCGTCGGCCAGTCACAAGAATTTCCAATCCAGAACCGGCTAGATGGCGTCACCGTCGACTGATCCTTGAGGATCGTTTTTCTTAGTGCCACCTCTGGGTGGCGCCACTGACCCTCTGAGAATCACTTCCGCTCCAGAATCGGCATTACAACAATCTTCGTTTACTGATTTAAAAATACAACATTAAAATATCATGTCTCAAGAATGAATTGAGATATATCAATAGAATAATAAGCATTTTTAAGCAAATTTATTCAAGTTTATGTGGTGCTTAAATCATTTCTAATTTTTCATAAGCACCACGGTCAGACCTTTTTAAGCACAACACTGCACTTTGAATACTGGATATGTGAACAATAAAAATTTTAAAAATCATATTTCAAGAATAAGTTGAAGCATCATTATGAAATAACGACCTTATTAAAGCAAATTTAATAGGAATTTGCTATGAATATAATAAATTCTTGTTTTCATAAGGATTTATTGAGTAAGAAATACATTGTCATAGTGACTCAACTGCAAAAGATATAAACTCTCCTACATTCCTTAAAAAATATTTCACTTTAAAATTGTTGAAATTATTCAAATATTACGTTTAACTTACAATAAGTAATGCTTTATGGGTAATTTCGCCAAACAAAGAAGTTTCAATGGCAAGAGGCCTCTGACTCAAAGTAAGCAAGATTAAAACATCTTTTCTTGTTGAGATATCAGCTTCTTGCCAATTCAGATCATAAACAGCTTCTGCTACACTCTCAGCCTATTCATTGCAAATTCTAAATGAATAAATAAATTTTAAGAGAACATTACTTATACCGATGTAGTAAATCTTTGTCCACATCCATAAGATAAAAATAAACCAAACAACATGGATGCAATGATTGAAAATTTAATCAAGTCCTTCCTCTAAAAGAATAATATTAATAGGTTTAAAATAAATCAAAACTCAAACCAAAGCAAATGCAGCAATGCACATAGTTAAACTCAACAAGCAACATATTTTTGTGGCAACAAGAAAACAGCAATTACACGTTTAGTCACTTGAAATATCCTGAAATAATTTTACCAAACAAAGATTGTTTTTAAACTTATATAGTTGAATATGTGTTGATGTTGTAAGACGATATTACGTATCCTTCTAAAATTTTTCTTCTTATTTTTGGTTAATCTTGTACCATTAATCGTCTCAATGAGATGTTCTATCCGTATAACAATTAATTCCAAAGAATACCAATATGACAACAAAATGAGGTATAAAACGTTGGCTAAACACTTTAAAGTGTATATTTGAAATAACATAAACAAAGTCATTGACCAATATTTCAAGTCAATTGGAGTGTAATATTCAAGCATAAGGCAATTTTTCGTATCCTGAAAGACAGCGCAATCTTCTTTTAACGTTATAAGGATCGTGATGAAAAATCCAATAATGTATGCTCCCCAATGGGTAATTTTTAATAGGTACTTTAAATTTTCTTCGGGTGAATTAAATCTTTTCGGAATACCGAATTCGGTGAAATTGCTTAATGCGGTTATTACTTGTAATAAATGATGTTTCCGGTACAATAATTGAATGTTAAGGGAAAAAAGTAGTAATCCAAACGATAAAAATTCCATGTGAAATAAAAATATGGCGAAATTTGTTTTATAACCTAAAATTAATAACAAGATTGTTAGAAAACAAATATACAGTGTTCACCAAAAATTTAGAATCACGAAAAAATCGGTAAAATTTGAAAGATTGTGGAGGTCTTATTTTTGAAAATATATGTCAAATTGAAAGTTGAACTTTCCTCTTCCAAATAATGTATAACTCATTGTTTTAATTTGAAGTAGATTCCGACGGAATTTTAAAATTATTCTGGAGGTCTTACTTATGAAAATAAAGATGTGCCTTGCAGAGAAAGATTCAACCTTCAATTTTATATACACGAGGAAGATATGGGTTTTTGGCGAATACTGTAGATATACCCACATTTTTTGTTTTGTGTATTATTAAATAATACTCACTTTTAATCTCTATTAAAAAGGGGTAAAGAGCCAAAACAACATTAGTACACGTCAACATAATTGGACCAAACCTTCGAAATCCTTGTGATATGAGCCAACACCAACACTTTTGGCAATGTTGTATAAAAAGATACTAACCGAACGTACTTTCCATTTTAAACGCAACAGTACCGGTTCAAATGAACGACGAATTGTTAATGGGACATTATGTTACGTAGGATTATTGATTACCTGCACGTATAATGCAATGAATAATTGAATTATTACAATTGATTTACAGTAAACAATGTTCTCATTTGGGTGTAATGTCGATGTAAAATTTAATTAATTCAATATAATACTTTATTTCAATAATTTCTGGCTAAAACGATCATTTCAAATAAAGAGATAAAAGAAGTAACTAAAATCTCTTAAGAAGTTTATCATAACTGTGAGAAATCGAATTTAATTTTATCTTTAAAAGTTTCTCGTTTTAGAAACATTTACAATCCAATTGAAAAAAAAACCATGTACCTTCCTGTACTCCGTAAACAAAAACAATCAACTCTTAATTGAAAGTAAAACAATTCATATCATTTTTTTTAATTCCTCAATTTAATAAGTTACAACAACCACTGCTTTATGGGACATCTTTCCAAATAAAGGAACATTAGCGACGAGTGGCTTTTGATACATACCAAGCAAGAAAAAGACTTCTTTTCTTGTTAGGACATCAGCTTCGAACCAATTCATTTATTCATTGCAAAATTTCATAATCATTTTTAAAATGATTAATTTAATCATTAATCTCTCAATCTAAAATATTTTCAAGATGGACCGCTACTTCCGGTCTACCCGAACTAGACCTCAACTTCGTTATTTTAATTATACGCACAAAAGTATATGGACTTTGATAAATACTGTTGATACATAGCGTTTTTGGTTATCAAGTTATTATGATTTTTATTACTTTTTGGCAAATATCACTATGCTCTTTAGAAGCCCAGGTCTCAGCCAATGTTAATTCAAAGACGTTGTGTATTGGCACGATAACTCTCTTCATATGCTGTCAAATAGGTTGTCATTTGTCGTATCAGTGTGTCTTATGCAGGTTTGTCAAAAATTGAATTACCGTTTCCCTGTATTCAATTGCGTGAAAGTCAAAAATTTTAAATGGAATGCCCCACATTCTAAGAAAATACAAATGAAATAATTAATAGCCACCAGTCTCTTCTCTATCTTATTCGAAGCATAAAGTCCACGATTATACCATACTTGAGTTCTAGTTGTTTGTTTTCGCACTAACTGTCGGCCTATTCGCATGATTCTAAAGCACGTATTTTTTATGTCCAGACATACTCCCAAATAAAGTGGCTTTATTCAGCCTAGCATGTATGCTGTTTCTTTTTGGTTAATTTGGTCTATTGATTTTATTAATACCCGCTTTTGTCACCAAGCGGTTTAAATATACGGTCAATTACTGGTTCTATTGACGGTCATACACTGAGTCTGTTTAACCGATTTTATAAATGTTTTAGACTAAAATAAATATAAGTGTAAATGTTCGATTCTTTTCTATTTTATATATTTTTTTGTAATAATAAAAGTAATTGAACACACTTAGCAGTAAACAGTCTGTAAAATTGAAAGGATAAAAGGTTGGTCAAATTCTAGAGTTGTTAATTATCAAAAAATGGAATTTTCTTTTAGAAAATTAAATAAATATGAATTAGGTTAAATTTTTTTAGTACCAATATGGCAACGAAGCCCTACTTTAAGTATAGTGAAGCATATTTTCAAAAGGATATTGATGTAAAAAGTAGAGATGCTTTCTTGTGAAATATGTAATGTTAAGTAAACACATTTTCCTGCTATATTTTTGCATTTTTTCTTAAATAAAGACGGGTTAAATATTTTGACATCTATTGTCTAAAACATAATTTATTAACGGTTTTGTGATCCATTGTTTTCGTCTTATAGTTTTAATGATGTAAATCGAAAAAAGTATTTATTATTAAAACGATGTAATTGATAAATTTAATATTTATTATATATTTATGTATACTTGTTATATGAGACACATATGTTTCATTTCGTTTTTGATAATTGTTTATAATTGTTAATGAACCATACCTCGAGATTGAAATTTACTTTTAGAATTTCTCAATTTTTATTTGACAACAATCCTCCGAAGAAGACTGATAAGGTCGAAACATGTCAGGATTGAAATAAATAAATATTATTACGTTAAGTGTTAGAAAATCTTTATTAAATAAAGGTAACTCACTACAACGTACTTAATTATAATAAAATAAAATAAAGGGGTTCGACCGTTCAAATCACGAAACAAGCTCGACGAAGGTGACTAGCCAACTCCTCCCCGCGTCTTACAGACTTTCTTTTTTTCGGGCTCGCCGTCGCGCCCTTAAGTCGCATACGCAGATGCACAAACCCGACCGGGAACACTCCCTCTCTGTCACTATTCTTAATATCTCTCTTTTTACTGTTACAATATTAAATTTTTCAATTACGTCGTTTTAATGAGAAACACTTTCTTCGATTTACATCATTAAAACATAATTGCTTGCATTAACTTGAGCCTCTTAAACAGTAAAAAATACTCACGTTAAATATTTTTAGTGAACAAAGTAGTGTAGAAAAATAATGATAGTGTAATATTTCACTTTGAAGAATCGATCAAATATTGACCGGTTTTAAGGTCAATGATTTTAGTATTTATTAGATATTATCGGTCAAGCAATATAAACAAAGTGGTCAAACACTAAACGCGAAATACTGTTTTCTTTTTAATCTTAAAGAAGTATTAATTCATGATGATATACTTTATATGTAAATGTTAAAATAACTTTAAATGAATCAAGTGTGTATTTGATCATATTTTGATCATATTATTTAAAGGATCAGGGATCTAGAAGAGGAATAATAGGCTTAGTCAAACACTGACGTTAAAAAATCCTTAACCGGTCAAACACTGGGTCGTTTATCCTACCTATTTATTACAGTTTTCTTGCTATTCAGAAATTTAGCAATATTCTACACAAAATGCTAGAAGACAGTAGTGTTTTTGGTAGAATGCCATGACATTTTCACAGTTTTTTAGTAATTAAGTTAACTATAAATTATTGATGTTATTTACCGTCATTGAAAGTACATCGACTAAAGAGAGAACTGTAATGGATTTTCATATAAATGTCTGGTTCGGAAGAAAATAAAAACGTGAAAAGCATGTGCTTAATATAATATGAACTGAAAAAAATGGATAAACTGGTGTTAAGTTAAAATGTATTTCAAAAGGAAATTCAACAAAAATGTATTCCAAAAATCCAAAAAACAGGTTATTTTAGTGTAAGTTACATATTTCACGCGAGTACTTAAGGCTGTTCGACCGTTTCGTGGGAATAAAATCGTTGTAAGAGAAACGAAAGTTCAAAAAAGGATAGCATATGTCGATATGCCAACGCCTCTACTCTTCTATTGGGCGAGATCAAGTTGTTTACACAATTTTTTTTAGCGCTAGTCATAAAAGATATGTAAGAAGAAACGTCTACAATTATATTAAACGTTTTTATCTCGTAATCTAATGCATCTGAATTTTAAACATTTTAAAATTTCAATCCTGTATTAAAAATATAAATACTTTGATAATTAGTTACGATTAAAAATGTATCTTTATTGTCATTCTGATATTTTTATTTTTAATTCACGATGAAGTAATTGTAATGAATTAATTACATGAAGAAGATAATGATAAGAATAATTTTTTCTAATACTTATCATTCCTATCAATCATATTATATAACTCCTGCATTTAAATACTCATTCAATATTACTCTAATTAAAAGAATAGCCAGCATACAATTTTTTCAAAATCATAAAAATAATTTTAGACAAAATGCTATTGATGAAAAATATTATAAATATTGTAGTATATCTATTTAAAGAAAACAAAAAAAAACTATAATAATAACTTTATAATGATTGTTTAATAATTTTTTTTAACATGTGATCTTTAAAAAATAATTTTAATTGGTTTTTCATTTTTGTTTCCCAAAAGTTATCATCTTTCATGATTTCTTCTATGTGTGGGGGTCCTATTGGACTCCACACAACAAAATAACACTTGCTCTTTTTTGTTACTTGCAGTTGGCCTTGTATTTGATAAAAATAATTATGATTTTTTTAAATTTTAATTCGCCGTTTCGTTCTTGCAACATATTTATTCTCTTGGAGCGAACTCCATCCTCTATGGACGTGTTCCTTAAATTATACGGACATTTAACTTCCACGATGGAATTATTACCATGGATTACTCCATCCGGACTGGCACCTAAAAAATAAAACTCTCCTTGACCTACATATAATCCACATGGATCTACACGTAGGCCAGAAATATTTTGAAATGCTTCAATTGCAATTTTTTCATATTGGCAACCATATTCGGTGGCTTTGTTTCCTCTGAAACTATTTGCCAATAAATTCTTCAAAAGATTATTAGGTGGTCTTCTTTTACACACTGCTCCAAAATTCGAAGCTGTTAATTTGTACAACCGTTTCTGTTTCCAACAAGGATTAGTGTGTTGTCCCCGTGTGCGTGCTTCTATTTTATCCATTTCTTCAGCTGTTTTTGTTAATAAATTGCATATTACCTCGCTTCTTCTAATAACTTCTTCTTGAGATGGTAATTCCACATCTCCGTAATCACTATCAGGTTGTTGCGCAATTGGTTTAACCCTTTTACTTTTTTTCCCTTGTTGCGTCTTGCGCCGTTTTATTA
This sequence comes from Onthophagus sagittarius, assembly GCA_036711965.1. Taxonomy (NCBI): domain Eukaryota; kingdom Metazoa; phylum Arthropoda; class Insecta; order Coleoptera; family Scarabaeidae; genus Onthophagus; species Onthophagus sagittarius. The sequence continues at coordinate 491,839 of JASERS010000015.1, forward strand.
ATATATTATATTTTTCTTCACAGCTTTTTTCTGTGTAGTGTCCTAATTTTTTCCCATGTTTTCTGCAATTTTCTTTATATAATGTTCACGACAATTGAACACAATTGCCGCAATGTGGCATCTTAACTGGTACGATCCGCCTAAAGAGAAATTGATCTGCAAACCGATTTATTAAAAAAAGAAAATACAAATCTATAATTACATACTCGTTTACCACCGATGAATTTATTTACTAAGCTATTAAACTCTTCGGCGCTATTATTATTTTTGTTTAACAAACAGGATGAAGAATTGGATATAATTCGTTGCAAGCAATTGTTTATATCACGCTCTAAACCGCATTCCTTTACGTCTGCAAATACATTATCTATGCCGTTTATTTTATTACAAAAGTAATGGGCACAATTTTGGTGGTCTCCAAAAATATGTGATTGGATATTTGATACATCTTTTTGAAATAATAAAAGTTTTTGTTCATATGGTACATTTTCTGTATTTCTGTATTCAGCAGATTTTTTTATAGCAACACGAACTCTTAAAATACTATTGGATAATTTTCTTCTGAGTTGAAGAGGAACGAATTTCCCGCTAGTACTACGTACTTTTTTCGATAGTTCAACTAATTTGTTGCTAAAATTCCGTAATAAATGATTGATACATTCCACTTTTTCTATTAAATGTGGTCCATAGGGTTTAACAGCATTTAACTTTTTCCACGCTTTTTTTTGGTCTCTTCTCCTATGATGACACCTACGCCTGATGATGCATTATAATTGGTTCTGTATGAACGCTTTGACCAAGCACCATCGGCTACAACACTAACAAGAGCAATACCATTTTCATCTACATCACCCTTTTCTTTTGCAATAGCAACTTCTTCCTCTCCGGCGTTTTTTAATTGTTTTGAAACTACATCTTCTACTACCTCTAATAGGTTAGCATGAATAGTGTTGTATCGACGCTGCGTCATATGCGGAATATTCATTGTTGAACAAAAATCTTTCAGCTGGGAATATCCTGCACCAATTGACACTATTCCTGTTGGAATGTGTGAAATAATAAATTATGTATGTTTGCGTGCAGTTTTGGTCGTAATTTATTTTTATTGTGTACCAATAAAATATCTTACCGATTACTGCTGAAGTATTCACGTTTATTTCATCATTATTGCCATTTGTTTCTACATTAGATTCCATTCCACACATTTGGCATTTGATTGTGAAAATAGATTCATAACCAATCTGGCGTTCGGCTACAATGTCGCATAAATCTATTGTGCAATTAAAAGTAGGTACATGTTTAATTTCTTTTATTTGTTTCCAAAATGAAACAATATTAATTAATCTTCTTCCAGTAAAGTGTTGTACATGTTCTGGCTGTGCTTGTGGTTCTTCCGTTCTGTAAAACAATTGTGGTATTGAATATTTGATCATAAAAAATGTAATCTAGATTAACTTTTCAAATAATATTGTAGATTTTAAACTGTAAAGATTGAATTAAATACGTTTTCAGAATCTGAAAATTTTTAAAAACAGTTTTTTCTTAGAAAACGTTACGATTATTGCCTTTTTTAACTTAAAATTATAAAATTTTATACAATAAAAACCATGCTGAACTATTTCTATATCTTTATTTGGATTTATATATTTTAAATCCACAGCAATGTCATCTCACGAATGGTCTGTAGTTACATTATGCGAAACTGCGTATTTCTGCAGATAGGAATACATAAAAAGAATTAAATATTTATACACATAAAATGTTGAAAAGCTTCACGTTTTATTTGATAATTAATAATTTAAAATTGACTCAAAATAAGTAACGAAGTAATAATTAAAGTGGCGAGATCAATTCGTACTTACTTGTGGCCTGTTTTATTTCTCGAAAACTGTCGTTTCTTTGACACCACCCTTGAGGGTGCTTTTCTTGTTTTAACCATAATTTTTATAGAGTCACTATCTCAAACTTAAAAACTGGACACACTTAAACACTAAATAATCAACACTAACTTAACAATAATAACACTAAAATTCTAAAGTTTACTGGAACCAATACTGTGGAAATTATCTTTGTGCACGATGTTAACGCAGGACAACTCGAGAAAGGAATGTTTCAAAAATCTCATGACTTAGACAAGCAAAACTGGGAAAATAAACCCTTTTTTATAATGGGCTGTAAAAGGCGGCTGGTTTCAATAGTTTCGTCTCTTTAGTACCTGCGTTCCAAAGCTACATATATTGTTACTTATAGAAATTAAATTTAAGTATTTCTTAAACATTTTAGAAAAGTAAAAGATTTCTTTTAGGATTATATTTATTAAGATTTTTTGTCTCACAAATTTATACCGTTTTTCAATAACATAAACATAATTTAACTATAAGAATAAAATACATATAGAACTGGATTTTTTTCATTGATTAAACGTTCATATCTTATTTTATATCTATATTATTATACTTATTAAACCGAAACGGTAAAATTTGGGTCGATATACTTTAAAAAATGATAAGTTATATTTTCTTTCATATTATTTTGTATTTTGTCGGCAAATTCCTAAAGAATGAATTTGTATTTCTACGAACTCGTAACAGGTATCGTAAGAGAAAGATGTAATGTTAGATAGAGCACGCACGATTTCGCTAAAACTTGTTCGCCACACCATCCTATCCTTCGAGGGCGGGACTAATATAGAAGTTAGGAAATTATTACAATTTTTCGACGTGGGAATTTCAAGTTTTCCTCCTTTCTCTTATAAAATATCAAAAAATGTTATTAGGGAAAAGTATTCGCTTAACAATTATCTATGCTTCTTCTAAGCCCTTTTAAAAATGCTTCTTAATAATCTCAGTAATTAACAACAATTAATCAAATATCTCGCAGAAGAAGCATAGATTTTTCAATTTTAAACAGCTTTTGTTTGAAACTTTTTTTGATATTTCGAACGGTTAACGCGTATTATTTGAAATTCGTTTGTCCTAGCGGTCGAACAGCCTTAAGGGTTAAGCCGAACCGCCCTATACATATTTTATGCTCGTTGCCGTTTTATGTTCGTGTTGTATATTTAATGTTCGTTGCCGTCCGTTACCGTCCGTTGCCGCCCGTTGCAACACGTTGTGGTACGTCACGTCACGGCATCTCATGGCAAATCGAAAGGATAAATGGCTGAAATCCGGTTACGAATTTATAGTATTTAAGAAAAGTAACCAACATATCTAAAAAGATGTCTAGGGTTCCATTTGAAAAAATTAAGTTGAGTAGGGTTTGGAATTGTGAAACACCTTGTATAGTTGAAAATAATTTTAATCGATGCAGCTTTGATTGTAATCAATGATTATACACAAACATTTTCTTTGTTTTCAACAGTACTATTGATTCACCCTGTTTGTAATACGTCGAACGCACAAAGATTATACATTACTACATTATTACCGTTGAATATTTAATGTTTACGATGCACATAATAAGCAACAAATTTTGTTTCAATAAAACGCAATCGTTCTGAATACATTTTTAATATCGTTATAATGCGCGTAACTAAACTCTTCCGATGAATTGTGATCCTTTAGTTTAGTTCTGTTAAACATGTCGAGAACACAGGGTTTTTACGTTTTGAAAAAATACTTCCAAAAGTGTCACTTTTGGCCGAACTCACTTGGTATTCGAAGCTTAAGAACATCAATACTGATTGCCGTGAATATAATATGGGAAATTTATCCTCTAATCAGTAAAATGAAAAGTAAGTATGAGAACATGAAAATGATGTTATAATATTGCTACTTTTATCATTGTAGATTACAAAACGGATTTTGCAAAATTATTGTTCGATTTGGAATTTGTTGCGATTAGGGCAATGCTTCTTTTCGGCAATATTCAATTAATACGAAATCGCTATACTATGTTCGAAATGATTGATTTACTAAGTAATTTGAATCCGATCAGTTTTCATGAACGAATTAAATTTATTGACAACAAAATGGGAACCATTTTAAAGATGACTCGTTGCTTAGGATTTTTTGTCGGGTATTTTATAATATATTTTATTATGTTGAAAAATGATTGTAACAGTGTTATATATAGTAAAATTTGTTTCCTAACGGAATATTACATCCCATTTGATATAAATGAATGGCAAATAACACTTATAATGTTGTTTCAAATTTATATTATCTCTATGATGTTTAACGTTACTTTTATTTCGTTAATCTTTTATTGTTATTCGTGTGAATTAATAAACGTACGAATGGAATACCTTGGAAAGATAATTGGTAACATACATTTAACTAGAAATAAGAACAGAAATTTTAAACGTCTTTGTCCAATTTATCTATATTATCAAAGTACATACAGGTATTATAATTACGATGTTTTCTTAAAGTGCTTACGATATTAATGATGTTCTTGGTTTAGGATGTATAAATACGCTTCAAACATTTTTGGCAGCTTTATCGCGCCCACAAAACTCTGCACTCTGTTTTGTTTAACCATATCTTCTGCTGATTTTTTTCAGGTTAAAATTTTCAATAATTGTATCGATTTATTTAAGTAATATTTCACTAATTTTAGAGTCAGGAGTTAATACGTTTCTTTATGGTGATAGTGAATTTTCTAGGAATAATTTCATTGCACATAATTGGACAAAGACTTTCCGCTTCGGTATAATTACTCAATACTTTTAAAACATCTAAAATATATCAATATTTTTTCATAATAGGCAAACATTGTCACCGAAGCAATTTATAATATGAAGTGGTTTGATGCTGACGTATCGACACAAAAAGATGTTTTGATACTCCTTTGTATCAGCCAAAAACCACATATTATAGAGATCCCTTTGTTTGGCCAATTGTCCCATCCGTCAGCAGCGAAGGTAATTATTTAATTACGAAATTTAATTGTTAAACTTATTCAATAGGGTTAATAATCATTTTGAAGGATTTCAAGATGGTTTATATTTTCTACAATTGGATTATGCAAATATGGAGAAAAAGTTTAATTGTTTACAAAAGAATTTAACATAAAAATGATTATAAATTTGTTACCAAATATAAATTGTTAGCTGTTTTCACTTTTATGTCAATAGTAGTAATGTGTTAATGAGAGTTCTGGACCGGAAATAGGTCCTTGTGCTCCCCATGACGTCACTGCGGAAACGGCCATTGTGCGGGAAGTTTAAAATTTAAAAAAATAGTACGCTCCACCTAGGGGCTGCGCACGAAACTACAATTTGAGTGGTTAGTTGCTTGCATCACGTAACACCATGTAGCGGAGAAATCCGAAATATTACATCATGCAGCCCTTAGTTGTCGGCCTTCCTTCTGTAACGTCATCTATCGGAGAAAGTCAACAGTTTACGTTGCACAAAAACTTTAAAAAATGCCAAGACGAATTCTTTACTCTGATATCTACGTTAGCTTTCAAGCTATAAAGGTAAAAGTGATTCAAGTAAAGGTTCATTTTAAACTAAGAGAAGCGCACAGCATTTGAATGAAGGGCAGAGATATTCTTATTGGTTTTAGGTATAAATTCTGTAGATAATAATGCAATATAATTTTCATTCAGATTTTGTACAATTGCACTTTGATTTATGCTGTTACCTTGATGCATTGTAAGAAACATATTAGTTTAAGGTATAAACTAGTAAATTGGATATTGCAAGTATAGAAGGATTGCTTAAAAAGTATATAAGTAATTATAAATGTATTATAAAGTATAGAGTTGGATACTTTAACTTTTTGTGTTAACTGTTCAGGTAGTTAGCAATCAGAAACAAACAAGTACAAATTCAATAAGAATTAATACAACAAGTATTAATCTTTGAATACCAATCAAACTTAACACGAATTAGTATCAAACGTGATATTTATTTAAGTTACGTTCAAAGTAACTGTTATGATATCTGATATCTGTAAAACTAAAAAAAAATAAACATAATTATCTGCACATATCCCGCATTATTTGCTTTACAAAATTGAAAAATCGGATTTTAAAATCTAGTTAACGAATTAAATAATGTTACAGACGCGTTATAATGTCACTACTTTCATTTGTTGTATTAATCTATCGATTGTTTAAATTGATAATTTTATGACGCCTAAATTGGCTACTAAGACACAACAAAAAAAGGAATAAGGTTGTTTACATCTAAGGGACACACGTGAGTCCTCGTCCAGCTCATTGTAGAAGGGAGGTGTGATTACCTAGACGCCACACAGTTCACCCAGTTCACCTCACACGGTTCACGAACTGTGACGTGTGATGTTGGTAAAATGATGCAAACAAATAACACAAATCGATAGAAAGTTACACACAGGATTTATGAGTTGCAATAGTTTTTATTAAAAAAAAATAAACGTAATCATAACCATAAACCTAAGCTCTTAACCTCTTTTTCTTTTTTGTTAAAATAAACAACGAAAAAAAAATGAATGAATGCAAAAAAAAAACAAAACTGAAATGTTAGCGAGTCAAACTATTGTTTAGTTTTAGTTAGACCAAACAAATTGAAATAAAAATAAAATAAAAGAACGCTCGAATGAAAATTAAAAATGAACTTAACTCGCGCTTTGACTCCGTAGAGTTGAGCTCAACGTAAAGCCAGAATAATATACTGATCAACAAAAGAACTATCTTGGCCAACAAACTTGCAAAAGAAAAAAAAATAATGAGTTTTAAAAAAATTACTCTAAATTGAGTAAAGTGAACACGTGAAACAAGAAAATTTAATTAACTTAACTCGAAATATATTTAAAGAAAATATTTAAACGAGAACCTCTAAGTTGTGTAAATGGTTCTCCGATTATATAAGATGTAGAAGTTATCTGACCTTCAGGATCGTAAGTCTTCTGATCTTGATCCGATGTTGAATTCCCAGCAGCAGTTCCTCTGGTACAAGTTAGGAAAGGTGAATATGGTATAGATTCTTCCCGATCAGTTTGTTATGATTCACTTTGGTATTATTCCAATAGGTTTCGAAAAATAGAGACCCCTTGGAGGAAAGTGTACCAGGAATGTTCCGAAAACAAGTTGGAGTAGTTTCAAAAAAAAAAAGAAAATGATGGCAAAATTGCTCTCCACAATAAAACCTTGATAGATAATTAGAGAACAAAAGAAAAATTAGATTTAGGATTATTGTTTCTTTTTTTTTGATAGATAGCTTTTTTTAATTTTTTTTGTTGAATGCAATATATATACATTTTTTCTTCTTTTCATTTTTTTTTAACTAAATAGAATTAGGATGTGTTGGATGAATAGATGAAAGGTGCTGTTGAATGAATTGTGGAAAGATGTATGAAATGATGAAGAACTTACCTCTGCTGTTCGAGGTTTTAAATCAGAAGAAAATGTGGTGTAATAGAAATACTTTTAAATCCGGATACACCGAAAAACGTAAGAAATGAAAATCACTTTTATAACAATATTTCACACGTGATGAATCCCAACAATATGGTTTTAGGAAAATTCTCCAAAACGACCCAAAATGGCGATCCAACCCAAAAATTCCAATATCACGCGTTTTGAGTATTTTAAATCAGGTTTGAAAAGAGAGACTGAGAAGATCTTTGACAACACTTTTATATGAATCAGAGAGCAAAAAAAATATACCTGCGCAAAAATGAAAGAAATAATTTTAATAAGTGTGGGAACTTTTTACGGGACTGAAACAGAAAATTTAGGATTACCAGAGGTGTGCTGCTGTAAAAAAAATTAATTACTAAAATACCATGTAACAAAAGTTACAAAAATAATTTTAAACCAATCCAAACTTATGCAACTCATAAATCTTATACATATCAACAGTTACTAACACTTAACAACACAGACCTAATTTAAATTTTAGAACGTAATAATTTATTGCCGGTTTGTGATATCTGTTTCTGGACAGATTATACGTAGTTAAAAGTGAATTTGAAAGTGAATTAACTTAAATTAGTGAAATTGTGCCTTTTCAAATTTAGAAGCTTTCGACATGTTAATGGTTTTGGGAGAATGCAGACAAAGAATACAGAGCAGCTGAAAGGATATATGCTTAAGGATATTCTCAGTGTGCCCATCAACCCTTCAATGTTTTTCGGAGATTGGCGGCACGTATTTATACCATAGGGCAGGTGCAACCAACGTATAACCGCGGGAATAGATAGGCCGAGTTTTTAGGTAACGACTTAATCGACCTACTGGAAAATGTTCCTCTTTTAATGCAAGCAAGAATGTGGTTTCAGTAAGATAGCTGCCCAGCTCATTTTTCTTTATTTGCCAGGAACACGATGAATTAACTTTTTCCTGATAGATGAATTGTACGCCTTTATATTCTTTCATTTGGAGTCGGATCAAGGATATTGTTTATAAAGAAAAGCAATAACGAGAGATGATATGAAGCTGAGAATTCGGAATGCATGTCTATCATTAAGTAATGAACAAATACTGTTGATAGTATAACTGGAAGAGCTCAACCGTGTTTGCAAGTAAACGGAAGACATTTTGAACAGTTGTAACATTGTTTAATTCGGTAACTAGATTTTAAAAGCACACTTTTCAATTTTGTTTGTTAATAACGAATTTCAAGTGTAACAACTTTAATCGAACTTTACTTAAAAGGGGTGATAGTAGTAAAATAATTTTTCCTATAAAACTTTCTTCTTTTTTAACGATCTTTTCAACAATACGTTTTTCGACTTATGCCATTTAAAATTTTGGAATTCCTGGCATTGTTGAGAAATAATATCATTTGAAAGATTTTTCGTTTCCATCTTTATATTAATTGAATTTAAATAAAACTATGTTTTTTAGATGGATTTGTTTTTTATTCTTGGCTCCACCGGTTTCGAGTGGTTTCTCCTCTTAATCGACTTTCAAATCCATCTAAAAAACATATTTAAAATCAATTAAACAATAATATGACCATTCGATTCTTTAGTATGACTTTTATAATAAATATTTTTATCCTAACTCTCTAAGACTCACGGTTCCTTAAAAAGAGTCTCAAAAAGTGGTTTCATTTACGCTGTATAATAAAAACATCAATGTGTTTTTTATTATTATTTATAGCTAACTACGTAATTACATATTTTAAAAAATAATAAACATAGAGTATATATAGGCACTTAAAACAACAATTATATTTTTTGAAAATCGATTAGTGGAGTTTTTCGTTCTTTGATGACCTTGAACCCTTTATTCGATATAAATTTAAATTTTTTTTTTAAATTTATTTTAATTTATTATGCGGTTCAACTCAAAACTTCAATAATAAAATCAAAAAATTCATTAAAGAAAATCATTTAGCACTAACATTCTTTAATATTAACAATTTTAAATCAATAGTCATAAACCCTCAAATTCCCAACCTAAAATGTCTAATAAAACTTCACATAATTGAACATAGTATACGACCAATAATTTCTAATAAAAATACACCCACTAGTAAAATAGCTAAATCCTTTCAAATTTTTCTTTAATAAAACATTTTAAAAATACATCACTTATAGCATAGAAAACTTTTGTCATCTTGTAGAAAAGACAAAAAATTTAAAAATTACCAGTAAACACCGTTTAATATCTTTAGACAAGAATCTTTATAGCAACATTCCTATACAGGAATCTATTAAACCAATTCACGAATATCCTTTACTAATACGCATTTATTGGCCTGTTGAACTTGGTTTGTGATCAAAATTTCTTTGAGTTCAATAATATACATTATAAGATGAAACATGGTTTACCAATGGGTTCACCCATCTCAGGCATTATGTCCGAAATTTTTGTTAACTCTCTTGAACGTGCTCTATTTTCAGATAAATATAAAATTTTCACCTCTGATATTACCTTTTACAGTCGTTATGTGGATGACATTCTGATCATCTACCATGGTAACAATGCAAAACTTCACGCCTTACTGAATATTTTTAATAGAACATGACAATAGTATAAATTTCTTAGATCTTACAATTACAAAAAACCTTTTAGATAATAAATTAAATTTTAATATTTTTAGAAAACCTACCACAACTAATGCTATCATTTCCAAAAACTCATATAACAGTACTTCCCATAAAGAAGCCGCTTTTCGTTTCATGATTAATAGATTACTTGACATTCCACTCAATCAACCAGACTTCATTAACGAACTCAAAAAGATTTTACACATCGGTTTTACTAATGGTTACAATATAGATGATATTCAAAAAGTATACAATACAGTTCACAGATCCACTATCAACAGGCTTATATATCCACATATTACAACACCTTCTAAATTTTTATCGATTCCCTATGTGCCCTTGCTTCAACATGAGATGGGAAAACATCTAAGGAGTCATAACTTTAATCTGGTTTTTACTTCGTGTCAGAGGATTGGACAAATTTTGAATAAGACTAAATCTAAAGAGTGCTTAGCGAAAAGATGTGGTGTTTACAGTATCGCCTGTTCAGATTGTGACAAACTCTACATAGGTCAGACTGGTCGTAGTTTGGGGGTCAGATTCAGAGAACATATTAAAAAAGATAATACTGCAGTATTTAAACACTTAAACAATGAAAAACACGATACCAATTTCAATAACGTTAAACTTCTAAAACAAGCAAACAAATAAAAAGAATTGGATCTTTACGAAGAACTTTTCATACATATAAATAATAAAAACAACAATCTGTTTAATGACATTACAGACTTTAACCACCATCGTTACTTTTATAAATACGTTCAATTCCCTGAATCTCTGTAAACATAAACAAATAATTACATTTTTCTGTCTTTTAATATTAGTAATTTTTTAATTTTTCTAATTTACTGGTTTACAAGGCTCAACTTTTTAAACCTAAATTTTATTAATAATTTTAAAATTTTAAACTCTGTACACATGCGCAATCACGCAGACAGACTCTTTTTTGTTAATTTTTGTAATTTTTGCATACAATTTTTTAATTTTTGTGTTTTTTGCGACATTTTGTTTTTCTAAACGTTTACTATGAAGTTTAGGTAATAAGTTTACTATAATTTTTAATCTATTTTAACACATTTTCATATTTTTTACAGTTTATAACCAAATGAACACGTGCTCTTCAAGCTTATAATTTCTAAAAAAACCCAACTACAATTTGTTAACGCGCTCTTCAAGCTTTCAATTTTGCATTTATAACACGCCCTTCAGGCTTTTCCAATTTTCTCAACAGTATTAACTCCGTAACGTACTCGATGTTCGATGAACCCGCATAGTGTGTATATTCTTTCAAAACAATGTCTTCCTCAAACTGACGGTAACTACAACTGTAGTATATTAAAGTAGCCGCTGATCGTAGCACTCGTTAATCGGTTGTCATAGAATTAGGTCGTTGTTGAATATATGACAGTAGAAAATTATCTACGTAGTTTTATTCATACACTACAGTGTCGACGAGGATGGGATGTAGTATAGTAAAGTATCCGCTGATCGTAGCATTCGTTAATCGGTTGTCATAGAATTAGGTCGTTGTTGAATATATGACAGTAGAAAATTATCTACTTAGTTTTATTCATACATTACTGTGGCGACGAGACATTACAGAAATGACAGAAACGGCGGTTCGTTTGATGTTCGTGTCTCGAATTTTCGTAACCTTGAGCGTTGTTCCCCCATCTTTGTCGTTAGTATATCGATCAACGATTTGCCAGTTTTTTCCTTAAATTAAATGAAGCAATAATTTTATGTACTCGTCACAATTTTTTCGCTAGAAAAAATTTTAATTTAATTTACTATTGATATTTTCAAAATATTAATACCTGATTTGTTGACAATTAAAGTTTTATATAAATGAATACACAAATTGTATATAATTATTTATTATTTAAGATACATAATTTTATATTATTTATATTGTAATTTTGTTTATTATTTAAAAATTTATTCGCGAATTTTAATGCGTAAAATATCCTTACCCGAACAAAAAGTTGAATTAAATATTTTTTTGGAAATAATGGGCAATCATGAACAAATGGTACATGCTGTAAATGATTATAAAAAGTTTGACCAATTCTTTTCTTAGTAAAAATTAAATCGAATTCATTAAAAAAGATTTGTTCTAATTTATATATATATGACAAAAATCTAACACTCGGAGTGTGAAGTGGTCCATACGATGTACAATCTGTAAACGTTTTAAAATGAGTAAACAAAAATTCTTCATTGTTCTCAGGTGCTGTGTTTAATATTAAAACACAACTGTCACAAGAATGTTGTGTTAAATTTTTTTTTCCTAAATACCCTGCAACATATGAAAACGCATTTATAGATGGCAAACTTTGTTCTCGGTAGTCAGCATGAATAACTGGTATATTGGACATATCTTTCTCTGATTCATTTTGATTGTTTGTTTCATTTGTAGCAGCAATAACAGTAGGTTGCAAGCTATTTAATTTTGTAAGTAGTGCCCCATCATCATCAGCACAATTGTTGTTATTGCTATGAAAATAATTTTGACAAAAATGCTTGGTGAATAACCTTTCAAATTGAATAGGTGTTGGGTTTCTACAATTTCCACCCTGCTGCCGGATGCTTCCAAAAAAATTTTCTAAACAATCTTGGTTCAAATATCTAGTAGGAAGTGACGTGAAACCAACTTCTTCTAGTTTTTTCCATAAAATTTTTATACCATTAATGGTAGTCACCCAGAATTTTAAGCATTTCACAGTATTAGTGATATCCTTACCATTTTTGTTTAATACTTTTAAATGTGTAATAAATTTTATCATGTCATCTAAATATTCTTCTTTATAAACTTCTCCTTTATATGGACTCCTGAACTTTTCTGCTGCAGATGGTGATGTATTTAAAATATCAAACAGATTATTAAATTTTTCAATAAATTCAATAGTTGCTATTGATTCAGTTGGTAATGCGTCCAGAGCGAGGTGCGTTTCCAATCCGCTAGCAACTGTTCTGCTTATTACTTGTGCCGCAAGCTTCACCTTCATTTTTTCGAAATTACTAGGCGATATGTGTGAGCTACTTAATTTCAGCGCCAGTCTATTTCTCTGACGACAGTCTCTCTCATAAAATTGCAGTATATATTTCCACGATGTTGTTTTTCCGTCAATTAAAAAGTTATTTGTCAGTAAATTATTTCGAGTTGCTTTTAACAAATGTGGTGTATCAAACATGTACACAATACATCTGTCTCCCACTGAAAAACATGGACGTTGTGGAGTAAGCTTGACAAGATTAAATAAATTTATAAAATTGGATCCCATGTCCGTAATTAAGCAGTCCACAAATAATCCAACACGTTCCAATTTTTGAACACAATCTATTATTTCGCTTTTAAGTGTTTCGCCGCTTAAAGTGGTATTAACGAAATAATAACTTATTGGTTGTTTCCAATTATTTTTAATGCCTCTTAACATCAACACTGTGGCAGTTCGAGCTGGCACAAAGTGTCTTCTATCAGAGCCCATATCTGCAATGCCAATAATTTCGTCACGACCTATGTTATAATAGAAATTCTCTTTTAAGGACTTTTCTAATGCTTTGTATAATTGCTCATTTTCAAGTCCTGGCAAAAATGTTATACGTTCAGTCATGCGGTGAAGTCCTCTTACTGATGGTAAACAAAACAACGTTTGTAAAAATTTATAACTTCTACGACCCAGAAAATGTAATTGTAACGCAAATTCTTTGAATTCATTGCTATAACGTCGTCCATGGATTGGCATTTTGCATAAACGACCTTGTGTTTTTGCAAAATTTGACATTGCTGGTGTTAAAAATGCATTACAATGTTTATCAAACATTTTCAAAGTGGGTCCTTCACGAGCATCTAATAATTTTTGTAGTCTTATGACTTTCTTTCGCTCTGATGCAATTGTAATTTTTAATTGTTTCTTTCGAGGAGAATTTGATGATATGGATTTTGGTGTTTGAGTGTGCACGGAACTAGTAAAAGTAATTATTTCACTTAGATTTTTAACTCTACGTTCCAAATGTGTACTATTATATACCTGAAGTTGTTGAACTATGTGTTGATGTTGGAGTTTCTGGTTGTATCAAATTATGTGATTGTGTTGGAGTTTCTGGTCGTGGTGTAAAAATTTTTATGGATGGTTCATCATCATTTAAGGTTAATAGTAGTATATTAATGCCGGTTCTGGACCAGGAGCAGGAGCAGGATCCCGCGCAATGCGCATGCGCGGCGTGACGTGGCGTTCTCTGATTGGTCGAAAAATCAAGATGGCGGTTTAAATCTAGTGACTTTCTGGTGACTTTAGTTTTTTGGGTTGGTAGTAAAACACCTGATGCGCGGGAAATTTGAAATTTTGAAAAATATGCGCGCCATCTAGCGGTGAGGATCGAAACTACAAGCGTGAGTTGTTGGTTGCCTAACTCGTGTAGCGCCATCTAGTGGGTGAACGCAGAAACTTTCATTGTACTGTTGGTTGCCTACTTCGCATATCATCATCTAGCGGATAAATCCCGAATTTTATACTTTAATGACAAAGAAGAATTCTGCAATCATCATCTAGCGGATAAATCTCGAAGCTTACTTTAATGACAAAGAAGAATTCTGTAATCATCATCTAGCGGATGAATCCCGAAGTTTTCTTTAATGACAAAGAAGAATTCTGTAATCATCATCTAGCGGATAAATCCCGAAGTTTACTTTAATGACAAAGAAGAATTCTGTAATCATCATCTAGCGGATAGATCCCGAAGTTTACTTTAATGATAAAGAAGAATTCTGTACCCAAATTTGGTGCAGTAAGTTCGTGAACAAAGCGTAAATCACTTGATGAACAAATAATGAGCTTTTTAAAAGCATCAGAGTTAGAATTTGATAATGCAGTAGATGTACCCACTTGCGGTTACAATCGCTTTATAGAAATCAGTTTAAGAAAGATAGAAAAAAAATCTTGAAAGAAGAGCAATTAATTGGTGAATCTAGTTATGGGCTTAATAAAACCGGAACCAAACGTGTTCGTACAGGTATAAGTCTAGCGGGTGGAATTATACCAATCGTAAAGATAACATATGGAAGTAGATGTATATTTTTTACGAAAGACGAATGGGAGAACTTTATGGATCAAAAATTAGGTATCATTGATCAAATGAATCATCGATTGGAAGTTTTCGTCACTGATAAAGGAAAAGAGGAAATTCATCTTATAAGTAGAGGAAAGAAAATTGTATTTGAAGACGACTGTTATAATAATTTACACAAAATGAAAGAGTTGATAAATAATAAATTAATTTTATTGGAAAATTGCGGATTTACTCAGTTTTATAGTTACGTGTTGAGGGAATGCTTAAAGCTGGAAGGAGGCTTGTATGAAAATATAAAAGCATTAACATCATGCCAATTTAATTCAGTAAATGCTTTCTATATGCTAGAAACGGTACAGATTGCTTTCAGTAGTGTGCATTACGATTTCGAGCTATTAAAAATTAGGCCAGTGTAAAATAATAAATAAAAATATTTGTTTAACATATTGCAAATTATATATTGACAGTATGGAAACCGTTATAAATAACATTGGGGATATTATTGAAATATTAGAAGTAAATGGTGGAAATTTACAGGATATCGAACCGAATCTTTTTCAATACATTCCAGTCTACATACTTCAAACCAAAGTTCGAAGCCAATCGCTAGAAAATAAATGGAATTTATTAACGCCACAACAAAAAATGGAATTAGAAACTTTTCGACCATGTTGGAAACATTTTAATCTTCCAACACAAAGTACGCATGTAGATGGATGTCCACCTCCGATTAATCGATGTCCTTCTTGTCGTAACGGCGGCGGCGATGGTTTTAAGTTTGAACAAAAGAAATAAATGCAGTATTAGAAGTCGGGAGCGCGTAGTGACCTCGCTTACGTTATCGTTGATACTATTTATAAATAATTTTGCTTACATAGTGAAAAAGTATAAAATAAATAAAAAACTCTTATTACATTTACATTTATTTATTTATTTTTCATAATACATTAGCTTTAGGAATCCAACTGTTATGAGATTTATCTAAACCTAACCACTGCACGTACACCTTGTTTCCTTTACGACGTAATATTTTTTCAATTAAATAGACGTCCTCGTGTTTTGCCTTTTGTAGTTCTTCTTTATAGAAACATCCGAGTAAAACCTTCCCCGCCATGTCCTCCAGTAAATACGTCTGCGGAGATGTGTTATTTATTTTGGATATCTTGAACAATTCCGTAGACCAGTTTGGCGTATATCCTTTTTCAAATGCTGTTTTATATTTACTTATACGAACTACATTACCCAATTGAAATTTCGATTTTTTGTTCGTATTATTAATATTAGTATAGTAAACGGAAGATACCAGATGTTTTTCGTGCTTTGCGGTCACATCGCAGGGTTTCATTCGGATAGTTCTATGTATAGTTGAATTATATTTCTTCGTTATTGGTTCTATTATATCGATCCATTTGAAACTACCGCGTAAACTAAACTCTCTGTATAATTTGTTTTTAATAGTTCGAATCACTCTTTCGACGATTGAGGCTTTCTTGGTGCTGTATGTTGAATAATGGTTAATACCGTAGGTTCGCATTGTATTTTGAAATTGTTGGTTATAGAATTCCTTTCCCTGGTCGGTTTGTAAATTTTTTGGATATCTTCCTTGACGAAAAACATTTTCCATTGCCTTTTTTACCTCAGTCGCACTTTTAGATTTTAACGGTTGCGTCCAGAGGTACTTGGAAAAGCAGTCAATTGTAAAGAGAATGTATTTGTAACCTCGATTTTGTTTATTGTAACGGGTAAATTCGCCAATATCAGACTGCCATAAATCGTCTATACCTTTAACGACAACTTGTCTCCTAGGAAAATTTCTTCTGGCAGATCGATGCAACTCATCTACAACGTCAGCTTTAGCCATATTTCTTAATTGAATTTACTCCAAGGATCTCGTATAACTTATCATCATGTTTGTATAAATTATCAATTTCTTTTTTTAACTCAACAAGCTTGTTTTCGAAGTCGCTTTTATATGTAGTAATATTACTAGTCAATAATGCTATTAATTTTTCAATCGTTCTGTCAAGATAAACCTTATTTACAATATCTTCTTTATCAAGTGGTGTGGCAACGTTTATGATTCGTTTATTGCCGACATCTAGATCACCGTTCGCAGTCAAAGTAAATCCGAGCGGTTGCTTTTGATAAATACGTTGTACAGCAAAATCGACTTTACCAAGACTAAGGTGACGTCCAAATTTGTCAGTGTTCATTGTAATACTAAATTAAAATTAACAAATCACTGTATTTATTACTGAATAATTCCAATTTCTCTCAATTCTTCAATGATGCTCGCAATTTCATTGGTGTGGCTAGTGTGACCGGCACTTTGCGACGCTATCAGTAAACGTAAACGATCCACGAGTTCGTTTACATCGTCCCAATATACGTATTGGTACGGAGTCTTAACGTCCGTTTCTAGAGTTAAATTGTTTTTCGAGAGACTGTATCCGGTCCAGGATTTTTTGCGTTTCTTTTGCAAAAGTGGTTTTATAACATGTTGCCATTTAAACGACGTACTACCTTTCAATTGTTTATTAGGATTGAATTCTCGACGATGTACGTTCGTCAGCTCGAGTATCTTTAAGTACTCAACCCTATCGCTTTCAAGATCTCCTTGAGGTGTTACTTTGAAAACGAGTTCATACAGTCCGGGGGTTCCTTTAAATTTCTGTTGCTGAATTACCATGTCGTTGTTGTTGTTGTCAAACTCAATTACACTGTTACCTATTTTAAATTTACTCACTTCAGGGTCGTATGTTATACCATAGGGAGTATCATATTGATTAGATGTATCTTTTAAAAACCCATCGATGTATTCCTTAGCTAACGGTTGGAATGCTTCGAGATACTGATCAACTATGTGAGGATTTGTTTCATTCATATCTCGATAAAGTCGGCGATATTCCTCTAACGATTGTTTCGGACGCTCATCTTCTGCAGGTGCAGGTGGACTTGATGTAAAATGTTCTTCCTCAGTTAAGAAACCAACTCGTGGTGGTGGTGGTGGTGATTCTATAAAGAACGATAGTGGTTTTAAAAACTGTTCTTGCTGTTGTTGAGAAGAACGAAGAGGAGATTTCATTGTATTGGTACTACGATCCGTTTCTTCTTCTTGTTTTGTCTCCTTATTATTCTCTTCTTTCTTTATTGATCTCGCTCTTGATTCTTCCTTAAGAGCAATGTTTATATTTTCTAGTGGCTTTGTAATTGGTTTATATGTCTTCTCTAAAGAATCTACAAGTTCAGCACGTCCCATTTTTAACGCCATATGTTTCCTTCGAATCGCATTGCTAGCTTTTATAATCTCCTGTTTCACTTTATCTCCCCCTTTGGTGGTTCTTCTTGTCGGAGGCATGATTACTCGTCTGAATAATCTAGATAGGCAGACAGATAGGTAGACAGATAGGCAGACAGATAGGCAGACAGATAGGGGCAGACGGATAGACGGACGGATGGATGTACAGACAGCTCGGTGCGGACTGACATCCGGCCGTTGAATGACGGTTATTTTGATAAAGTAATGTTTAAATAAGAATAATCATGGTTGAATGTGATATTCAAATGTCTTCCTATAACGACCATTGTTTAGGCCTCTGTCCTTATCGATAACGAGAAATCCGTATTTATCCTTCCAACATTCGGAGCACATTAATTTGAATTTGTCCAGTGGTAGATCCGTACCGACGTGTTCATCGTACACGTGTTGTAAATTTAAATTGTCCTGTTTGAATAGAATAATTAGATTGGCGTTATCCCGTATTAGATGTTTTGGAATTCGCGCATAAGATTGACATATGTAGAAACTATCGACGCCTTTATGTCGTCCCATGCTAAAATACGATCTGATTTTATCCTGTTCATGGCACGATACGTCATCGAAAATGAATACCGAATTGGTGCGCGCTTCTTCGGGATCCACGATCTCTTCGCTGTCTTTAAATGCGAAATAATTGACGGTCGGTACGGTGCGCATAACATTTTTCAAAAGTTCATATTTCGGTTGGTATAAGGATTTCGAGTAGACGTACACGTTCTCGAACCTGAGACCCTTTTCATCGAAGAGCAGTGTAAGGATCAGGTTGGTTTTACCGCAATTCGATGGTCCACATATTAAATAACGAATGCTATCGGGAAAATTATCACCGTGTCTTTTCATTAATTTGCAACCTTTTCCCTTGACGTCATCATCTAAATTTACAATCTGGACGGCATGTTTCTGTTTCACGAGACGCATTTCGAATAGTTTACTTAACGCATTTACTTAAATATTTATACTAGTACAAACTATAATATATATCATTTCAATGCCGTCACTCAAACGAGGTGGAGGTATTCTTAATTCTCTGATCAACAAATTACCCGTCGAACTACAAATCCCGTCGTATTCGTATTGCGGGCCGGGTACGAAGTTGGCAAAACGATTGGCGCGAGGCGATCCCGGCATTAATCCCCTGGATTCGGCTTGCAAGTCTCACGACATATTTTACGCGCAGAACAAAGATCTATCGAGTAGACACGAGGCGGACAGAGCGCTAGAGGAGCGAGCTTGGGAACGAGTTAAAGCGAACGACGCGAGTTTCGGTGAAAAAGCGGCCGCCATGGTCGTCGCCAATGCTATGAAAATCAAACGTAAATTGGGCATGGGTCTCAAGAAGAAATGCAACGATAAAAGAAATAAGAAACAGCATGGTGGAAATGGATTGGAACTATTTCGGAAAACCTCTATAAACAAAAATGCGGCAGGAAGTATTGATAAGAAGAAACATAAGAAGAAGAAGAAGAAGAAGGTGAAGTTAGCATTGGACGGGGTCAAGGCAGCTACCAGAACACTTCCAATTCCTACAACTACCGGCGGTGTTCTACCCTTAATTCCGATATTTGCCGGCTTGAGCGCTCTTGGCAGTTTAGCGGGTGGTGCGGCAGGTATAGCAACCGCAGTCAACAAGGCAAAAGCCTCTCGTCACCAAATGAATGAATCGAAACGTCACAATAAAATTGTCGAGGAAGCAATAGCCCGTTTGGGAGTCGTCAAAAACAAAGACGGCAACGGCCTCTACCTCAAACCATACAAAAAAGGAACGGGATTGAAAAGACAATCGAGAAAAAAAACTAATCGAACGACTGCCTCTCCGACCACTTTCTGATTATGATATTTCCGAGATGGCCAAAAATATACCCGGTTTTAGGGGCGTATTCTTAAGAGACACTTTACCGGATTCTCCCAGAAAGAACGAGTGCGCAGTCGTTAATTTAGATTCCAAGTCGGGACCGGGTACGCACTGGGTAGCCTATGTAAAACGAAGAAATCGAGTGGACTACTTCGATTCATTTGGAAATTTGAAACCACCTATTGAATTGATAAATTATTTAAACGTTAATGAGAATGTAGACATTTTTTATAATCACGAAGCGTTACAAACTTACGATCAAATCATTTGCGGTCATTTATGTTTAGAATTTTTAATAAATAATACTTAAAAACATCTTAAACGATTAGTTTCATTTAACCCGCTGTTAGAGAAACATGTCACATACGTTTACGTTAACTGGTACAGGTCCCGTATTGTCCGCCGATTTTTTTCCACCCATAGAATTAAATTCCAAAGATAATTACGGGATCCACGAAAATACGTAAATACCGAATCAATTTCAAAAAGTCGAATTCTATAGGAAAAATGTTGGGATTTAGTAGTAAAATTTTGGAGGCCGGTCGGGAACACGCTTCAGATTTGCCGGTGCAGATTATAAAAGTCGTTACTATACGTATAGAGTGTAATATTATAACGGCAGCCTACTACAACACACGTCTGGTGCATACGCTTTACGAATTTGCTCCGCAAGTCGAACCGGGTTATAGTATTAACATTGAACCTCAACACGTCATTTTCCTACCTGTCAATACAAATAAAATCGATAATATAACTCTTACTATATTGGACCAAGACGGCGATCCGGTTGATTTTCGAGGAGAAACAATTGTCGTGAGACTCGAGCTTAAAAAAGTACTATAATTATAATAATGGGTTTGGTATTTAACAACGAAAAAAAACGTACTACTTCCGACCTAATTCCTTTAAAAGAGGGAAGTGGATGTAATTCTCGCATTAATCGTCCATCTCGCACGCAGTTAACATCTGAAAATATAACGTTTCTTCAATCACTCGGTTTAAAGGTTAATAACAATGGAAAAATTGGAAATATTCGACAATCCTAATTTTGATGAAGTTATAACCAAACAGGAATTTCACACTTACTATCCGAGGAATAATAATTTCAATTTAAATGATGAAATACGTATATCCATCGCACATCAGGACATTTACACGTTGCCCGGTAAAAGTGAAATCTACATCGAGGGTAAATTTACTACTGTTGGAGGAGATGCTACTTCTACGGATAAATGTCAGTTAACAAACAATGCCTATGCATTCCTTTTTGAACAAATTCGCTACGAAATCAATGGTGTTGAAATAGATCGATGTAGTAAACCCGGTATAACGACAACTATGAAAGGCTTACTTTCGTACAATGAAAACGATTCGAAGGCTCTAATCACCGCCGGATGGAACCCCTTAAATCAAGGGCAACCGACATCCAAAGAGACTAGATTTAACGCAAGCATTCCGTTAAAATTTTTAATGGGTTTCGCCGAAGACTATCAAAAGATCTTAATAAATGTCAGTCAGGAACTTATTTTGGTGCGCAGCAGAACGGATGATAACTGCTACATAAATGTTGACGGTAATAGAAAAGCTACTATCGAAACTGAAAAGATCGAATGGCACGTGCCACACGTAACCGTTAACGATGAAACGCGACTTCAACTGCTATCTAATTTACGTGATAACAAACCGGTTTATATTCCGTTTAGAAAATGGGAATTGTACGAATTGCCGGCTTTACGGAGAACCAAAACCGATATATGGCCTGTAAAAACGAGTACAAACTTAGAAAAACCGCGCTACGTTATAATCGGTTTCCAAAATAATAGAAAAGATAATTTTAAACAAGATGCCTCAATTTTTGATCATTCTTCGATTACAAATTGTATTTGAACGCGGAAAATTATCCGTATAATGCGATGAACATTGAAATGAACGAGAAGCGATACGTAATCGCTTATCGTAATTATTCTGCTTTTCAGTCGAGCTTTTATTTTAAAAACGCGGCAGAACCGCTCCTCGACTACGATGAGTTTGGAGATAATACGCTTTTCGTCATAGATTGTTCGAATCAAAATGAATCACTTAAATCGGGTACCGTCGACATTAAATTAGAACTCGAGTGTACAAGGTCATTTGATCCGGAAACCGTGGCCTACTGTCTCATTCTTCACGACAACATCGTTCAGTACGAGCCGTTGAGTGGTATCGTCCGGAAGATCGTATAAAATAAATAAAGAATATGCTACGTAAACGGGTTACTTTTGGAATTACGACAACGTTCGAGTGGTTTGATGAAGAAGATAGAAGCTCGACTTGGTTATTTAGCGCGATTGATCGACAACGATTTACAGATAAAATTAATCGATTACAAATAATACTGGATCCAATCCTGTCTCTTTCGCATCGTTCAAAAATTTATTATGAAAGATTTTCTACGCATGAAAAAGAAAGAAATGTTAACGTTTTGGTGATTGATATACAAGGATTTAACACGCCCGATTTTACACCAAAGGAAATGAGTGTAACCGATGGAAGGGAAACATTCAATAATTATCTCTTCAAACCTACCGTTCCGTATCAATTTTTAGCGCCAAAAGTTAAACGTGGCGTTTCTTGGATAGAACGCAATTTATTAAATATAAGCTACAACGAAGGTTATATCGATTTAGAAGAAAATATTAAAAGAATATTAGATAAACACATTAAGGATAATTTTACTATCGTTTATGTTAAGGGATATCAAAAAAAGAAATTTTTAGAAAAATATATAAATGTAAACAAAATTATTAACATCGAAAGTGAACCTAATGTACCTAATCTAATAAAAACTAATTGTTGTTGTGTTAATCATAAGAAGAACAGTATAAGCAATTGCACTCAATATAATGTAACCATTTTATATAACTTTTTAAATTAATAAAAAAACTTTAGTTTATCTACATTTTATTTTTTTCCTTAAACAAAATATGCATTTACTGAACAATGAAAAAACAAAGGGATCCTCTGTGTGCAGATGCATTTAAAAAAATCTATTTCTGTTTATGTTAGATGGAATATATTTATGCATCTACTGCACATTTCTGATGAGCTTTTACTGTGACACGTGCATTTATAAATAAAACACAATACACATCTACCGCATATCACTGATGACTTTGTATTTACCATTAAACGCGCAGTTATTAATTCTTTCTAAGGAGAGAAGACGAGGGTGGGGGGATCTTATTATGATATTTAATTGCTTATTTTTATTATTAGTAGTGTAACCTTCTCACATAAAAGAAGTGTCATACGGTTTTTTTATTTTACGTAATTTCATACTCCTAAAAAACGTACAATGGATTTGCGAGAATTAAACACGATTGGTGAAGCCAATTTTAAAGAGCAAATTAAAGCGCAAGATTTAGAAATCGATAAAAAATACAAAATAATAACTATAAAACCACTTACTACAACTTATGGAAAGACAATTTTGACCGAATTGGAAGAAGGAAGTTTATTTCTACCTAAACGATTTGTCGAATGGTTTGAAAAAGAAAATCGAATACAGGAGTTTCAATCCGGACAGTATTGTATCATCATCAAAGGGTTCAAGGTCATCAAAGGACGGGAAACTCCATTAATAGAATTTCAAAAATATGATTAGTATTTAATACCTATATATATTTATTATTTTTAAAGATTAATTACATGTTATGTATTACTTTGTATTAACAATAAAAAATTTTTAAAACAACATATTCTTGTTTATATTATAAATTTTTAAAGTTAATTATATCGATGTCGTGATGACCTTGTACACTATTCTATTATAAAGAGATGCATCGTTGTTCTCCATTACCACTCATTACCCAACCTTATCAAACACAGCACCCACGTTTTAATACGGCTTCATTACGAACTGTGAAATGTTTATTTGCGAGCTGTGCCACGCATCTTTTACGCTTAAACGTAATCTCAACCGACATGTACAAAGTAAACATATTCAAATCAAATTCGATTGTTCGATATGTGGAAAATATTTCTCGAGGAGAGATAACTTGAAAGCACATCAAAGAATATGTCATGTGCCAGTTATAAAACCCGGACGTCAAGCATCACCACCATCACCGACAATTGAATATCATTCGAATTTGGGGATGGGAGTTTCCACATCATAATCAACACCACCCATCAAACGTTGTCGCAGCTCAATATCACCGCATTCAGATAACATGAACCAGGGTAAGATGTGTGAGATTTGTGGCGAGTTGTTTCCATCGCTTATGACTCTTGAGGCTCATCTTCGAACTAAACACGCCGAATTAATTGAGAAAAATGTTGAAAAAATCATGTCTTGCTATAGAAATAGGGTTGTTTGTTATAGAATTGGGGGAGTTCAATCTGATGATGACATACCATCGTATCTATTGAAATGTTATGAAACGGTCAATAGACTGATTGAACGGCATCTCAATAAGAATGGTTCAATAAAAGCTCAAATTGAACTAATCGCCAATTTCATTAAGTCCGGATTCGATGATGACGGTAACGAAGAAATTATAAGGTCAGAAAAGAATTTCAACACCAAATTCAAAATTATCACTAAAACTACTGCATTGAATGAGGTTTACGATGAGATGACTCGCGATATTTTAACTCAAAGCGAGGAGTTTCAGGAGCGTTTGTCTGGGTGGGCTTTCCACTCCATATCTTGCCTCCTGTTAAACATCAATAAATTTGAACCCATACCCTGGTCATCATATATTCGTTTACCTCATGAAATCATTAATAAAAAGGCGTGCATCAATATTAAAAACCTTGAAGATGATGCATGTCTAGCGTGGTGTTTAACGGCGGCTCTTCATCCAGCGAAACTTCATCGAGATCGGACTACAAGCTACCCTCACTATAGCGAAGTGCTTAATTTGCAAGGGATTACATTTCCCATTACGTTAAGAGACATTGCTAAAGTGGAGAAATTAAATAATTTAAGTATTAATGTTTACGAATTAGTTAAGGCATCAAAAGGTTATTCAGTGGAAGGACCAATTTATTTTACCAAACAAAGACGTGAAAATCATATAAATTTACTGTATTTATATGAACACGGGAAGGGTCATTTTGTTTTAATTGACAATCTTTCGAGACTAATATCAAATCAGGTTACGCACCGTGAACATTGTATACACCTTTGTGATGGATGTCTAACGCGGTTTTCATCAACTGAACATTTAATTGCACATCAGATTAATGATTGTAACCACATAAAGACAGTTGTGCCTTCCGCAAATTTAAAATCAAAACCTAATTATTTCGGCTTATATACCTCCCAGAACATTTTAGAATTTAACAACTATAAATTCGCTCAAATGGCCCCCTTTGTCATATACGCAGACTTTGAATCGATCTTAAAACCGATCGATCATTGTGAGCCACATTCATCCAAATCATTCACCGAAAAGATCGAGATGCATCAACCGTATAGTTTTGCGTACTATATCGTTTCCACCGTTGATTCCAACTTCAATAAATTTGAAACGTATACGGGATCCGATGCACCTCAAATTTTTATCTTTAAATTAATTTATGATGTCAAATTTATTTATAATGAATACTTTAAAACAGTAAAACCAATGCTACCTCTAACGGTCGATGACCAACGGAATTTCGACTCGGCTAAAAAATGTTTTTTTTGTCAAAATCCTTTCGCTTCAGATCAGGTTAAGGTTCCCGATCATTGTCACTTAAGCGGTAGGTACCGTGGGCCCGTTCATACAAATTGTAATTTAAATTTTCAACTTCAAAATTTTATTCCAATATTCTTTCATAATTTTAGCGGTTACGATTGTCATTTATTTATTAAAGAAATGGCCGATGCGGATGAAGATGGGCTTGATGAATTACCTAATAATAAAGAAAAATACATCAGTTTCAGTAAACGGATATTAGTCGATAAAGCGCAAATGAAGGGAGATCGCGTTGAAAATATTTTTTTTAAACTAAGATTTGTAGATTCATTTAGATTTATGGCCTCCTCATTAGATTCTTTAGCTGGCAACCTCGACGAATTTGATTTAATAAATATACGTAAATTTTTTCCACGCAATGATCAGTTTAGATTATTGAGCAAGAAAGGAATATTTCCCTACGGTTATATGGATTCCCTCGATAAACTAAACGTAACGTCATTGCCATCCAAAAACGCGTTTTTCAACAAACTATCATTTGAAGATATAACCGATGAGGAGTATTCCCATGCTCAATGTGTGTGGGAAAAATTTAATTGTCAAAATTTAAAAGACTATTCCGATTTGTATCTAAAAACTGATGTCCTTTTACTTGCTGATGTATTTGAAAAATTCCGACAAGTTTGTTTCAAAACCTACGATTTAGATCCCGTTCATTACTATACCGCCCCAGGACTTTCTTGGGACGCAATGTTGAAATTTACTAAAATTAAATTAGAATTATTAACAGATATAGATCAAGTTCATTTTATTAAGAAAGGTATTCGTGGAGGTATTTCCCAATGTTCCCTACGGTATGCTAAAGCCAATAATAAATATATTGACAATTACGATCCCAATTCCCAGTCAAACTTTTTAATGTATTGGGACGCTAATAATTTGTATGGGTGGGCGATGTCACAATATATGCCCGTTTCCAATTTTAAATGGTTGACTGAAAACGAAATACAAAATTTAGATTTTAATGATGTACCCGATAATTCAGATTTTGGATATATCTTAGACGTAGATATAGAATACCCCGAAGCTTTACATGATTTTCATAACGATCTCCCGTTTTTAGCTGAAAATTTAATTGCCCCCAATAAACGATGTGAAAGTGAAAGGAGATTAATTCCAAATTTATTTGATAAGAAAAATTACGTCATTCATTATAGAAATTTCAAACAAGCTGTTGCTCACGGTCTTAAAGTTCAGAAAATTAATAGAGTTTTATCGTTCAGACAGTCTGCGTGGTTGAAATCTTACATCGATATGAATACGACATTACGACAATCAGCCAATAATTCTTTTGAAAAAGATTTTTTTAAATTGATGAACAACGCGGTTTTCGGTAAGACAATGGAAAACGTTGATAAGCGAGTCGATGTAAGATTAGTGACCAGTTGGGATGATGTGCATACTGGCGAAGCCGCGGGTCGACTTCGTTTAGGAGCGCGGAGTTTAACCGCAAAATTAAATTTTAAAAACATTAAAGCATTTACAGAAACGTTTTCTGCAATTCAAATGAATCGTCTTCATGTCGTTTACAATAAACCTCTACACGTTGGTTTTACCGTTTTGAAACTTTCAAAATTATTAATGTATGATTTTTATTATAATTTCTTAAAACCAAAGTACGGTGAACGTATTCGGCTGTGCTATATGGACACCGATAGCTTCACAGTACTAATTGATTCAGATGATGTTTATAAAGATGTTAAATCAAATCTAGATAAATTTGACACATCCAACTACAGTCCCGATAATCGGTTTGACATCCCGTTACAAAATAAAGCGGTTTTAGGTAAAATGAAAGATGAGAATTGTGGTAACATAATGATCGAATTTGTTGGTTTGAGGGCGAAGGTGTATGCGAATCGGGTCGCTGATGGGCGGATCACTAAAAAATCCAAAGGCGCTAAAAAAGCCGTTGTTAAACATCGGATCTCTTTTCAAAATTATCTAGATTGCCTAAATTCCAATTCAGTTTTATTTAAAAAGCAAACCTTTTTTAGAAGTTTTAACCACACTATTTTTACTGTATTACAAAATAAATTGGTCCTTTCACCAAATGACTCCAAGCGATATATTTGTGATAATGGGATTGATACATTAGCTTGGGGTCATTATAGTATAGCACGTTAAGTAACATAGTTTTGTAATTGAATTTCATGTAGATTAAATAAATATATCATAATTGTATTTATTACTACTATTATACTCTTATATAAGTGATTGTATTCAAGTTATTTTAATTACAAGTATTATTGTTCCTGCTTTTTATTCACCTCTTAACTTTTAATAGTAAACTGCAAAGGTTTCGATGGTTCAGTGGTTTATTATGTTTAAAGTATTTATATTTCACCTTACAGCTATAGGTTCAATTCACACAAATAGTTAATTATTTATATTTCTCACGTGTCACCTTTCGATAGTAAGTTATATGTATTTCGTTATGTTACACTACCACTGAGTCATCGAAACTTTTTGTAATTTTTTCAAATATAACAGCACTATCTATCGTTCATCAGGTGAATTTAAACGGTAAAAAAAATATTCGGGTACAGAATTCTTCTTTGTCTTCGGGATTTATCCGCTAGATGATGATTACAGAATTCTTCTTTGTCATTAAAGAAAACTTCGGGATTCATCCGCTAGATGATGATTACAGAATTCTTCTTTGTCATTAAAGTAAGCTTCGAGATTTATCCGCTAGATGATGATTGCAGAATTCTTCTTTGTCATTAAAGTATAAAATTCGGAATTTATCCGCTAGATGATGATATGCGAAGTAGGCAACCAACAGTACAATGAAAGTTTCTGCGTTCACCCACTAGATGGCGCTACACGAGTTAGGCAACCAACAACTCACGCTTGTAGTTTCGATCCTCGCCGCTAGATGGCGCGCATATTTTTCGAAATTTCAAATTTCCCGCGCATCAGGTGTTTTACTACCAACCCAAGAAACTAAAGTCACCAGAAAGTCACTAGATTTAAACCGCCATCTTGATTTTTCGACCAATCAGAGAACGCCACGTCACGCCGCGCATGCGCATTGCGCGGGCTCCTGCTCCTGCTCCTGGTCCAGAACCGGCATTAATATACTACTGTAAGGTATAGATAGTTTTAACGCCTTCTCATTGGTAAAGGCTCTTACTTCCGGTACTCTGAATTAGGGAAGATCAGCCATCCAAGAATAATATGATTTCGGTTTGCATCGAAAACATTTAAGGCATCTGGAGATCACCCGATGGACAACACTTCGAACAACAAGAATCCAACATTGTTGCATCACCAAAGCTTGCAGAAGGTGCTTGAAGTGGAAGGCAAGGTTTCTTGAATTTGTGTCACACGCTTAGCTATAAAGATTTTCTCCCTGCTAGTTGTAGAGGAAATCTATGTTACAGCAACCTGAGAGTCAGACCAGGCTGTCGTGCGGCTTAACAGTCGAAGATAAAGAATTTTTGATACACAATTTCAATCTCGGTATAGACAGAGTTTTTAATGGAGCCACCCGAGTTTTAGCATAAAAAGGATGTGGTAATGATGGTCGACCTTTGACAACGTAGATAGGCTACAGTACAATATCCAAGTTGTAAGGAGAATCATGTGGAGTTGATTCGAGTGGGTATCTGCTAGAATCATTAAACGTTGTAAGTTTCATGTGAACGTGATAAACAACTTTTTGAAAGCTTTTTTCTAAACGATTGTCAATTATCAGTTATGGATACGGGAGGAATTTCATTTCAAGCAACTTTTAATTCTCAATGCCGTCAGATAGACTGTTTAGATTTCAATGTACCGAGTGGCCAAATAAGTGTGCAAAGTGCCATATCTCGGGGACTACTCATTGTAGAACCTTGCGGTATAAAATTTTATGACTAAATTGCCTAAGAGAAAATGCTGGAAATAAATTTCAGGTTTCTAAGATGACCGCTAGGGGGCGCAATCACCATCTTGAATTTAAAAATGTGGATTATCTTATAATCCCGCTATACTAATATAATACTAATTTTAAAGCTTAGATAAATTCTAGTTCTTTTTGTTACAACATTTTTGCTCTATCTCTAAGCTCTATAAAGTGATGGAGGGTATTTGAAAATGTTTGTAAACAAATCAATCATTTCAAAATGGCTGAATGGAATTTACTAAGCTAGGTATCGTTGAAAAGAGCTTTTCATGGAATATAAATTCTACCTACTTATTTGTGAAAGAAATTGTGAGTCTTCTTAGAAAAGGTAAACGGGTTGGTATTAATGTTTTCCAATGGCAAAATAGCAAAATGAATCCCAAACTAACTAGTGAAAACCGTGCCTCGATATCTGGTTCCTAACCTAAAATATCGATGAAAGAAGATTTTATTAGAAAATTTGACGGATGTCGATCAGTTCTTTACTTTTTTCTATAATTTCTATTACACGTTCTAATTATTCGTAAAAAAATATGTTGACTTTCATAAATGCTGTTACCTAGCGTTTTTTGTTTTCGAGTTATTAAGTTTTTGTGACACATTTTACCATGTTCTTTAAAAGTCCATATCTCAACTAACATTCATTCAAAAAAGCTTTGCATTGGCACGATTACTCTTCATATGCTGGTAACTTGATTGCCATTAGCTGTATTTGTGTATCTTATACTGGTGGTCATACTAATTGTTTTAATTGAATTTAATTTTATATAGATTATGTATAAACATTTCTATGCCTATCTGTGGTAGTTTCCCTCATGTTGGGTAATTATTAATAAATTAAATTAATTTTCATTTCTAATTAAAATAATATAGCTACTCGTATTCGTATATATTTATTAATAGTTCATCCATTGAAGAAAATAATGGATGAACTTTTGGATAAATTTCCAAAAGTTTCGAGAAAAAAAGTAAGAGCCAGAGATTTTAGGTTAGGAACAAGATATCTAGTCGCGGTTTTCAACAGTTTGTTTGAGATTCGTTTTGCTATTTTTTCGTAATAAAAAAGTAACACCAACCAATTTAACTTTTCTAAGAAAACTCAGGGCATTTTCAGAACAATTTCTGTTGTAAGGCCGGAAAATGCCCTTTGGTGACTAAATTCCAAATTACATTTAACATAAATAAGATAAGATTTATAATATGCTGAAAATAATTTCCAGCATTTTCTCTTAGTCACTTTAGTCATAAACTTTTTTACCGCAAGGTTCTACAATGAGTAGTCTCTGAGGTATGGCATTTTGCACGATTATTTGGCCACCCGGTACATTTAAACACAATCAATACGATAATCTGAATACTATAACTTAACGAACCACAGACAACCCAATCTTCATGTAACCGTCAATTACTCTAATCGCAACTATCTCTCTTTAGCTTTTTTCCTTGATACCCTACAAAAAAGCGACGCATGCGCACACCACTTTTTATAACGCGCAAGGCTTAACACATGTCAAACGATGTATTTTATATGTAATTTCACGTTGAAAAGTTTAAGAAAAGCATTAAAATTAAAGTTTCCGCAACATCCCCTCTGGGAATAAGTGCTTGTGTTTATCAAATTGTTTACAACGTTATTTTTATTTAAATGTATTTTATATTTTTATAAGAACAAGACCAAGTAAATTAAAAAAAAAGAAAATTGCGAGGTTAAGCATTTTAGTTTAGAAGTTTAAAATAACAATTGTATCTTGAATGTATTAATTTTTAGAACCTCCGAAGATGGCATGATGCCGAAACGCATAAGGTGAAGTTTATTTAATAAAAACCAATAAAAACAAAAAAAGAGTATTTTCTATGCTTCTGCTATCTCTCTTTAGCTCTTGTTATCGTATTCGGTGGTTATTATTGTAATCAGGTCACATACCTATATTAGCCATATATTTGTATTCCACACATGGAAACACCATGTACAAATATTAACCATTTTTGTCCAATATGCAAGGATTTGAATGGAACTTATGAAAATTAAGTACCTATGTAAAAAAATGTAAAGTTGTAATAGTCTCATACAATTTAATTAATTTATTATTCACCATTTCCTGTTCAGAAGCGAGCAGACCGCGTTCAAAGTTTTTTTAAATATATTTATAGTTCAATGCTTCGGTAATAGATGCAAACAATTGTTTTACAATTCATTTGTTCAACGTATCGTCTATAGAGATGGGACCATATTCTTTATAATTACTAATTTAACTAATTTAGTTTAGGGGCGACAAGTGCTGCCGCATTATTCAAATTTGAAGCACCTACACAAGATTTAACTTTAATAATAATTAGTTTTAGGGAGGCATCATTACTATTTTTATTAATGATCTGTAAGTTACCAACCATAGAGCATAACCTCAATAATAACCAGTTTTCGCGCGTTCTTATTGTCTCGTGACTTCAGATTTTGGTTCTGTGTTTTAAAGAATTGCCGTTTTATGTCGAATTTTGACATATATAATACGGTTATAAAATTTCTGACGTAAGTTAATTTAGTTTTCATTAAAATTAATAATGTATTGTATTTGTTGCTACTTTGTAGAGGTCTTCTGAAGTCGGCCAGGTGACCGAAATTAATAAAAACAAATAAAATAAATACATATCACCTCACTAAATAAGGATACTTATCTCCCTCATTTAGGAATAAAGGTAACACGAATATAAACTATATACTAGTTTAGCGTTTCGTCAATGAATGGTGTCATTTCTGATTCCGTTCCATTACACTAGGGGGTTGAAGATGTCGCCGTAAGAACTATTTGGAGGGAATTTGTGTCCCATAATCTCCATCAATATGCCGTAACATACTATTAGAATATATAGCATTCCATTATGCCACGTTTTTGTAAATTTTCGAAATTCAATGTAATACTTGACTAAGCTGCTATACAGGCATGAAATTTCGTATATTAAAACAGGTTAACATCGACCTAAGCCTGCTACCTAAAAATCTAGTTACTTAAGAAGATCGGTTTCCATTCTAGTAAGGTTATTAACAGAGCGCGGCGAGTTTAGCTTCGATGTTCGGAGGTGTTGTCGCGTAAGACGACTCGGCCACAGAATAACCAGAAAGGACAAAACCGGCGGTGCCTTTGATGTTTCACGAGCTATTTTGATTGACCTTCGGCCATAGCGTTGGCGTGTAGGCGCCAATTTTAAACGTAAAGTACTCCTCTATTGTAGGAGAGCGTCCACTAAAGTGATTTTGAAATTTACTTTTACTAAATTCTATTGAAGATATAATTATGGTTACTGTTATGAAAATTTAATACATTATATAAAATTCATTTAGTACAGTATATTGTTAATTAAAAATATTAAAAATTTTTATTTATAAATTATTTACAATTTAAAATTAAGCACTAGGTGCTTTTTTCATTTTCGGATTTTGAAACGTTATGGTATAAAATAATCTTAATCTGATAAATTAGCTTAATAAATTAATTAATATAGTAACTACTAAAAAACTATTATTAAAAAGATTGAAAAATAAACTACGCTAAAAGATAAAAAACCAATACTACTTTAAAATATT
Organism: Onthophagus sagittarius; assembly: GCA_036711965.1. Taxonomy (NCBI): domain Eukaryota; kingdom Metazoa; phylum Arthropoda; class Insecta; order Coleoptera; family Scarabaeidae; genus Onthophagus; species Onthophagus sagittarius. The sequence continues at coordinate 525,213 of JASERS010000015.1, forward strand.
AGAAAAAATAGAATAATATACTAAATAACTAGGGTATAACTCGAAGAAAAACTTTCGCAATCTAATAATTTCAACAAACGTACGTGGTAGCAGGGATGTAAATAAACTCCAACGATATGGCGGACCAGCACATGCGCATAAAAATGAGTTTTGGCGGGAGAGCCTCTTTGTCCTTTCTGGTTATTCTGTGACTCGGCCGTACCTCGGAACGAAATTTGCAGTATCAAATCTCAGATATTGTCAGCTACCTATTTTCTATTTCTTTCAGTTTCGGAGTTAGTCTATGCGAATATCGAGATTGACACCTGTACACACTTGAACAAAACAAAAACCAAGAAATATAAATTATGTGATAGTAGGTGCCCCGTTGAAAATAATTTAATAATATAAAGAAGTTGAACTGTAAACTGTACTTATATGTCTTTATTCGAATTACATCTTTTCTAGAATATTTCATCTTATATAATTATTTAGAACACGTGCGACGACAACAACAAATCTATTCGTAACAAACTATTCACCTTGTTTTTCTATCTGTTTTACAAGCCAATACTTGATAGATATTGATCGGAAAAAAGCAGCAATTGAAGTTTAACACATTTCGGCAGTATTAAAAACACGAAATGTGAATATAATAAATACATTTTTGGTTTTATACAAATATTTAACATGAATTAAACAGATAGCAAATGGGACAGCTCTTTTCGTTATTTTAATAAAACACGTTCTGCTTCTGCAGCAGTATTTACTCAACCACTTACAACTTATCAATACAACCACGTTTTGCTGCTTTTGCCTTAAGTAGCAAAGCTTATAGTTTAGACAGTGCTTAAAAAATAATGTTTTATTAATTTATTTTATTTTAAGTAGTAATTTACTACCGTGATTTATTAAACTTACCAGCGATGTTAGAATCTTTGCTAGTTTTGTTTGGTGATCGTTGACAGCCAGCTGTAGTAAGCATAAAACTTCTTGTATTGCTTTAAATATATTCAGTGCTTTTAAATTATTTCACACTACTATAATAACTTTTTTCGAAAACTGCTATTAAATATTCACTTTGCGTAGTACTAAGCGACTGTCAAAACGATACTTTTTTGTTCACAGCATGTAAAAGTCTTTTACGTCCGGGAAGTAAAAGACTTTTACGTCAGCTTGAAAATCAAAGAATTTGGTACTATTAATGGTTGATTTATTGTTATGGACAAATTGCAAACACACCATAACTAACAATTAATTGTATTATCGTTTCATTTCCTTTTATAATGCAAATTTATAACAGTAAATTTGTGACATTTATAAATATCTGACGTTCAAAAATAAATGGTGGATTGACAAAACATTAACCCAAATCCAAATGTCATTAATTAATTTGGTTATTTTATTAATTTTTAATGTTCAAAACACGCAATTTTCGAAAAAATCTTGTTTGATACACGATAGCGAAATTCTTTTGCATTTTCGAACGATTCTTTTTGCTCGCTAACACTCGCAAAAAAAACTTCGTTCTAGAATATAAAAGTGTCATTTCCCTATATAGAATCAAAAGTAACTATTTTTTGTTTGCTTACAGTTGCTGCTGCTGAATGTGAAATATCCCCCAAAACAGGAAATTCCAGAGTCAGTGGTTTTTGGGTCACGCACAAAAGAATCACAAGATCTCTACGCGTTGATACATCAGCCTCAAACCAGTTCAAGTCATAAACGGCCACTGCAATATTTGCAGCCTATTTTGGAAAAAAAACCATTAAATTTCGGACGTTTCATGTAACTGGTTCATTAAAGCTTTTTTAATTTCTTCTATTTGTACAGTTTAAAAAAGTTTTAACAAGCCCGTTACGCAAGACCCTGTATATAAATAATTGACTTTCCATACCGATGAAGTAAAATTTTGCCCAAATGTGTAATTAACGAAGGAACCAAAGAATGTTATTATGCCCAAAGCCAAGCTTACTAAATCATGTGTCTAAAGTATGATACAATTAAAATACCCTATAAACAAAATGCAACATCAAACCAGCGCAAATTGAGTGGTTGATATAGTTAAAGAAGGTACAATGCCAATCTTTGCAGTTACAAGAAAGCTGGTAAAGAAATTCTTGACGAACTTAAACAATCTGAAACCATCGTAACTCACATTAAGTTATTCGTTAACGTTTAGATTAAATTACCTGAATATAATGTCTTGATGACACATAATAATTGGTGTTAAGGCTTTCAAACTTTTTCTCCTGTTTTCGTCAAATGTACGTTATTAATCTTTTCGTAGACTTCTTGTATACGTATTTCAAGCAGTTTTAACGAATACCAAGACAGCAAGACCATAAGGAGTGCAATGTTAAATCCGATACCAACAATGTATATTTAAAACAACATCATTAACGTTAACTGCCAATGTTGTAAATTAAATGGCACATAGTATTCAAATAATAAACAGTGTTTAGCATTTCTAATTTTAGCACATTTATCGCTCAATATGGTACAATGTGCCATAAAAGACGCAACAAGGAATCCACCGTAATAAACAGTTTTCAAGAAAAGTTTCAAATTTGTATCAATAATTTCAATTATGTTGGAAATATTTTTTTCAGATTGTTTAAAATCACTTAATATATTAATCATTGCACGTAAAGCATTTCGACATCGTAATAATTGAATGTTGATGGAAAAAATTAGTAATCCCATAACAGCAAATTGCATTAAAAATAAATCTTTGTTTAAAGTCTCTTTATAATCTAAAAATTTAGAAGACTGTTGAAATTATTTAAAGACGTCCTAACTGCAGGTGCATACGTACCTTTAAATGCTTTTAAGAGGGGATATAACGACCAAACGGTATTAATACAAAGTATAATAATTGGTCCGCATCCTCGAATCCCTCGAGAAAAGGGCCAACAATAACACTTTTCAAAATGCTTTTCCAGTAGATAAAAACCGGGTGTTTTCAACATCTTAAACTGTCTTATGTATTTGGTGATATGATGAAAGCTTCGTTTGTATAACTACCCCAATGGAATCATAATTAGGAAAAAGTCATTAAGAGCATATGTAACGTTGGAAACATCGTTAGTTTTAATGGGTTAATACTTACCATTAAAAAGACATTATGACGAATATGTAACTATTCAGTACACATCATTATTCATTTCGAAATTTTCCTGTACTGAGAAATACATAACAGTAAAATATTTAGATTATAAATAAAACATTTGGATGTCTTTAAAGATAAATTGTGTTTATTTTTCGGCTCTACCGGTTTCGAGTGCTTCGAAGCTTGCCACGTCATGTATCTTTAAGGACAATTATTAATTCTTTTTCTGAACCTTGTTTTTGTGTATTATTATATTTTTTTGGTTCCTTAACTTTTTCCTTTTCTGGCACATGTCTTTACACGTATAAAGACACAAAGACATACAGATTTTTAAACAAACCGAATAATAAAAATATCAATTCATCGACCGCGAGGTGATCGATGAATTGATTTGCTCGGTGTGTTCCCATGTTTGCCGGTCACAATTAAACATGGACGCAGAGAGTGTTGTCATAGCTGCTGCTGCGCTTTTCCTTGTGAAAACCATGGAAGATAATGACAAAGAAAAGAAAAAAATCAAAACGGGTGTGGACAGCTGTCATTTTACCAATTTCACACGAATGTCTGCAGAAGACTTTGAAAAGTTAATGCTACTAGTCGGTCCCAAAATTGCCAAAAAGGATACGAAATTTCGAAAAGCTATACCTGTACAGGATCGCTTAGCATTAACTTTACGTTTCTTAGCTACAGGAGACTCGTATACCAGCTTGCAATATTTATTCAAAATTTCCAAACAACGCATCTGTGTCATAATTATAAAAACCTGCGACGCTCTAATTCAACGTCTAAAGGATCAAGTCAAGGTAAGTTTCCATATTATTTTATTACCTTAACACCTAAAGCTACTAATTATTATATAAAAAACCTAAAACACGAACTTTTTAAATAATTTTTAATTATTCACCAATCGTGGAATGTCGACGTATTACCTGATACTGTCGAAGTTTGTAGATTAGGTAAAGGGCCATTTGGTAGGAAGTACAAGGAGAGGGGGAAGGAGAATATATTGTGCTTAAAAGTTGCGGAGAATTTAATGGAGTTTGATTGGTTGACGATTGGCTGGCTGATGACGGGTATGGTGATTTATCCTGACCGTAACATCCCATGTCGGCATTAAATAATATATTATTTATGTGGTGCTTAACAATATTTTGCACCCTTTTCGTATAGCATCTTAGTTTATTAGCTACATGCTGTCCGTATATGCTGTATCCATCGGTCTTAAAGGCACTGTTTTCAACAGCACTTTTAATATGCCCAATACCTCATCGACCTTTGAACTATCCATCTCACGTTCCAGTCTTTTTCTTTTGCTGTCCCCAGTGTTCGAGGCGTAGGGGTAGTTGTGGTGGCTGTTTCTTCAAACACTTCTTGACTATTCACTGCAGTACCTGCACTATCCAAGACACTTCCTGTCTCCAACGCAACTTTTCTTTCTAGTTCAGTATTTTCATTCTGAAATAAAAACACCTAGGTTCGAAAAACGTTTATAGGAAAATATGTGTAAGGTATATCAGAAAAGCCACAAGTATAAATTTTAATGTTGATTTTCTTTCAGATGCCAACGTTCAGAAAATTGGTTGAGCATATCCAGCCAGTTTGAAAATTTTGGCAATTTCCTCATTGCGTAGGATGCATGGACGGAAAACACATAGTAATCCAGGCCTCCTTTCAAAATGGAAGTGATTTCTACAGTAATAAATCAAATTTTAGCATTGTCGTATTTGCTCTCGTGGATGGGGACTACAATTTCATATTTGTTGATGTTGGTTGTCAGGGCAGGATATCAGACGGCGGAGTTTTAAAAAATACAACACATCAGAAGAAATTGCAAAATAATACATTAGGGTTATCTGATGATTCAATGTTACCTAACCTGAAGAAGATATTACCGTATGTTTTATTAGCCGACGAAGGATTTCCATTATCAAAACATGTTCTTAAACCTTTTGATGGGTTACATGCAAAGAGGTCACTTGAAAGAACGTTTAATTATCGGCTTAGTCGAGCTAGAAGGGTAGTGGTAAGGGTAAATGTTTTTGGAATTCTGTCTGCAGTTTTTAGAGTACTGAGAAAACCAATGCTACTTAGTCCTGAAAATGCACAATTAGTTGTTTTGACAACTGTTTACTTACATAATTTTCTTAGAAGGAGCAGTAGCTCGAGAAATATTTACACGCCACAATGGAGAAATGTAAATGATCCTGGAACATCATTTGTGTCTCTCACAAACATTGCGCGCAAATCATCAAATGCAGCGAAAGAAATTCGTAATGATTTTGCTGAGTATCTGTACAATATGTAGTACCTATTTTAATAAACAAATACTAAAATAATTAAGCAAGTTCTGAATGTTATAATACCTCATTACATTACACTTACCTCAGCTATATCTAACGTTGCCCTCGGTTCATCCCTATTCAAGAGGGATTCCAAACGTTGGAAGTCGAACCATTTGGTTACGTAAATTTCATGCCTGCCATACATAAGCAAACATTTATATACTGAAATATTAACAAAAATTCTAATAAACAATACCTTTGCCAGTTCCCATGGATTCTTTCCCGTTCTTTTTTCCCTCCTGAAACTAGCAAGGAGGCTCTCCATCTTCTTCTTACTTTCCCCAGCAGAACATCCAAATTTTTGGTCAATAATTGACCGTGTCGTGTTTTTTAATTTATTATAGGATTGCCCGTCTTTAGGGTTCCACAACACGGGATGCTGTTCGTAAACGTCTATTAACTCTAAACACTTTTCTCTGTTCCACTCCATTTTTGCTGAGTAATGAACGAACGGAACGAACGTCAGAAACATCACGAATGCTCGTTCCCACTGAACACCAACGAACGAACAAATTCCTTTGAGCAAATCACATTTACCGACTAGTCTCCGAAAACATTCCGCGCGTTCGTTTCATGAAAGTTCGGTTCGGTGTCCCGTACTTATTAGGCGACTTCGGATGTGCACGCTCGGTTCGATCGGTTCGTTCGGGCTAGAAAACTCAAGTCAGTATGCACCTTAAGATTTTTCGATTGTACATCCTCCTTATTCGCGATGACTACTAAGAAGCAAGACGGTGACACGGAATAGTAAAAAGCATAGAATAACCAGAATCCATACTTACAAATCTTTTGATGTTGTCGACACTTCGTTTCTTGACCTTGAGAACCTATAGGGGATTGATTTCATAGTTTATACCACCACGTGACCATTACGTCATCACAGGCGCATATTGGAATAAAAATATTTGTAATGTATACTCAAAGTAATATTAAATAATATTTATTTTACATAAAAATGTACATGATTGTTTTAGGAAAAAAGATAAGGTACATGTTTTAAATAAACACACATTTGACATAATATATATATATATATATATATACATATATATATATATGTGTTTTGGTTGATCCGAGGTATCATCCGTTCATCTTCTTGGTTGTTCCCTGTGGACAGGGGCAGACGTTTCGCCAAGATCTCACTTGGCTTCTCCTATCATCACAGGCTCCAGTGAGAGGCGTCCAGTGGGAGCAGCCCAGGTCCAGCAATCACCGGACAGCGGGTCAGTGGCCTCTTCTCGCCCATGGATGACGTCACCAAAGCCATATCCGGTGGAAAATCCCCAGGACCGTTAATCGCCGTGCGACAGGTCAATGACCTCCCCCCACCACGCACGACTCACGTCACGTTGGACATAAACACCCCCACCACCTCACCCCCGACCAATCGCTATCACCTACGACCAAGACGACCTACTATAAAAAGGAGCCAAAGCACTGCAGTACCTCAGTCTGTCAACAGGAGAGTACGACAAAGCACTGAAGATGCCAAGTGAGATCTTGGCGAAACGTCTGCCCCTGTCCACAGGGAACAACCAAGAAGATGAACGGATGATACCTCGGATCAACCAAAACACATACTTTTCCATCCGCGAAGCATTACGAATTACCATATATTTGTAAATTGAATATTCAAATTATACACAATAATGTTGGATAAATTATAATACAGCTTTCTAATTTAAAAGTATGATTAATACAAAAGATAACTCTAAACAGTTCCCGTGTGGTTGTTATAAACGATATGAAAATACTTTATTAGAAAGATTATCCCAAAATAATGTGTTCTACATCGTTATATACCTCTGATCGGGAAGATACCGTACATCCTGTATACTAATTAGTTATTTATTTTTGACATTAAAGCTTAAAGATCTAATGTTTTGCAGCTTTTTCAATCCATTAGCTGCACATATAAAATAAATAAATATTGTCATGTTTTAAAATTGTAACACAAAGATTACAATTGTTTGTTTTATGAATCAACACTATTGAATCGATCAAGACACTAAGTTACTAAATCGAATGGTTTCATCCTCTGAAGGCGACGCGTGGTGCAGGACATCGTTGTCGAGAAGCTGAATGGTCTCAATATTGGAATGATCATGCATTCTCTTCTCATATTTATATGCGAATGATGCATAGGTTTACTAGGTTTTGGTATCGGTATTTGTTCGTACAAAAAACAAAATTGTCGAACTCAAATGCGAGGTGCCGGTTAAACGGAAAAGAAAAAATAAAGAAATGTTCAAAAAATTAAAATTAAATTCTATTTAACAGAAAATTAATAAAACAGGTTCGATGGGTGAAATAAATGAGAAAAAAAGGTAAAATAAAATAAAGAATACGTACAGATAATAATGCGGTGATGAATAATAAATAATAATGCGGTGAAACTAAACAATTGGCGGTAGAAAATATTAAATTGAAAATTTGCACACACAAGTACACCATGCGGCGATAAGTTGAGAAGTTCTCTTCTTAATTTTTGTCGAACAAGATTGACAACAAGTGAGACGGCGATAAACAAGATAGACTGCGACACACGTACGAATGAAATACAAAATTATACAATAAAGAATTAATTTAAAGTAACTAAATTGTAGTTTTATTTTAATATCCTTCTGTATGAACAGTATTATTCTTACTGTATGAACAGTAAGAAAAAAGGAAGTAAAAATAGTATTCAGTCATTGATGCAGCATGTAAAATCTTTTTCCATGACGTCGTCCATTCTGATGACCAAGAAACGATGCGCTGTCAAGGGCAAATTAACGAATATTTCTAAATTTGTGGCGAAACTTTAAACGATTATAAAAAATGACGGTACCGATTTAGAACTTTGCGTGGAGTTAGAACAGCGCTACGATTGCGCGGTTAATCTTATCGATGAATTTGAAGAAATTTAGGAGGAAATTGATATTTTGAGCGTCGATGGCTAGGCACAAAAGGCGAAAAAAGAGGCATTTGAGGTTTTATTTACTCTAACACTGCCAAAGCAAACGAGCCTTGACATACAGGATAATACACGCCAACTCATCGTTCATGGCAGGATCGGTTTCAGAGCAACACGTTAAATTGCCGGTTATAGATTTACCCAAATTTGGCGGCGGTTATGATACATAGCTTGGTTTACTTGGATACACTTGTCATTTACTTAGCCGTCACAAAGTTCGAAAGCCCTTGTTAAAAAATTTATAATTTTCACTGAATAGGCTGATAGTGTAGCGGAAGCAATTTACTACATATGAATTGGTTCGAAGCCGACCAAGCAACTAGAAAAGTAGTCTTGATCTTGTTAGGCATATGTCAGAAGGCACATGTCATTGAAGCTCCTTTATTTGGAGAAATGTCTCATAGATCGGTAGTTATTACAAGTTAATCATAACATTTGAGAAATTAAAAAAAAATAAAATGAATTGTTTTGTTTAAGGAATATAGAAGAGTTTATGCCGTTTTCAATCGGATTATAAAAGTTTCTAAACTGAGAAACTTTTAAAGATACTACATTCCTGCTGAGGTAGTACTTAACAGTTGAGTCTTCATATAAGAAGAAGGGCACGAACTAAATTTTAACGAGTTTTGAATAATCGATGTCGTAAAGAAATGTCGTTCACTTGAATGTCAGTCAATATGACAAAATCACTTGGTTTTCACTTATTGGAACAATATTTTCGAGCACACTAGAGATCACTGAAATTCTTGTCCCTAGCGTACAATGACGAGGTGCTGTCAGGCCTAGATTTTACCTTTCATTATTCAGATGATATTCTTATCCCTAGTGTATCAACTAAATCCAATATTTAAAGCACTGGCATCCACTTTACGAAATGCTATTTTGCATTGGTATTAAAATACAACTAAAGCTCTATAACTTTAGTGTATCAGCTTTAGATATTTCGGGTTATTATATATCTTTGGTAGATATAGTCTAACAGCGCTATCGTCTTTTGTTTTCTCCTAGAGGTCAAAATTTAAATTAACGGCAAGGAGTATCTAATGACCGAACGTGTGCAACAAGACCTTTTGGTATTATTGAGATTGGTTATGCTTTAAATTTTTCAATTGATTCTAGAAGTCTATTTTATTATAAAAATACTTTCACTTTGAAATGTCTAAATAGACATTAAACTAGATTTGATAAAAAAATTCGGTAAATTTAAAATAAGAAGAAATGTCATCTAGGTAAATTAGGAATAATGTGAGCCCAAGGTGATTTCTTTGAGATGATATGGTTTGTACTCTGATACTGGCCATTTTTTAATATAGATTTTAGTTAACATAATGTTGTATTTATATAATTAGGTGGTTTTCTAAAGATGACAATAATGTGCCGAAACCGGCAGAAAAAAAATAGCTTTTATCATCGTCAAGTACGACAAATCATTTTTAATTCAAATAACAAACACAAACATTTAAAGATTGCAGTGCTCACATCATCATTATAATGTCTTGGATTGTTTTTCGGCTTAAACTGAGGCACTGAATAACGATTTCCAAGAAGAAATGATCCCGCTCGATACATATGTACAATTTTGGGAATTTGAAAATAATTTATGCAGAGTGTTGTGAATATGTTTTATTAATTTAAATTTTGTTATTTTCTCTCTTCCTTTGGAATTCGATTGTGTGTTGTAAACATAGGCGTTTTGATCGTTTGAATTTAATTTTATTTTTTGGAAAAAAAACTTGTGGCAACAAATAAACGTGTAAAATTAAGAATTTGGTATTAATTTGGTGAATCAATTCCTATCCTACGAGAAAAAATTCAAAAATTGGTATATTTGTAGAAGTTTTTGTCGTATTATCCTGCAAATAAGAAGACGGGATGACCAGGATTTCTTGAGATTTCCGATTGGATCGTCACGTGCATGTTAGAAGAATGGCGTTTTGAAGACTGTTCGTTGTTGTTGGTTCCTGGTCAGCAGCGTTCCAATCCGGATGTTGACCGCTCCATTGGTGAAGGACGTTAGCCATAAGCCGGAAGTGACTCCATTAAATGTGTGGTAAGCACTCACTTTTGTCCTATTTCCTGTTTTTCTCTCCTTGTTTCTGGTCGAATCAATAACATCTTTTAGTTTCAAATTTCTTTACACTCATTATGTCAGAATTAGATATCCTTGCAAAAAAGCGGGGCGTTGTTAAAGGCAAGCTCACTAATTTCGTAAAATTTGTGAATAAATCAGAAGCTGACATCAAAGTAGGTGACCTTTATCAAGCACGATCTTTTGAGCTGGCACAACGATACGAACGCGCTGTTAATTTAATTGATGAGTTTGAGGGAATTCTGAGTGAGATACACTTGTTAAGCGTTGACGGGGAAGCGCAAATGCTTACAAATAAATCATATGTCACGATTCCTCGTTTGCTGTTGGGGCCGCCCCTGAACAATCGGTAAAATTACCCATAATCGACTTATCCAAGTTCGGTGGCGATCACGAGTCTTGGCTTGAATTTGATGAAGTGAGAAGGGAACTGGCAGAGTTCCGATACGCGTATTTCGACGTCAAACCCGACGCCCTGAACACCGAAGGCGATCGCTCCTGTTGGAAGATGGTCAAGGTGCTGAAGGGGAACACGTCACGCATGCCGCCCATTCACGGTGAAACCGGAATGGCTTTCACTCTCAAGGAGAAGGCTGAGGCTCATGCATACAACTTTGAAACCCAGTGCAGCCTGCTATGCGGCGATGACGAAGATGAAAATTTCATCGATCGAGTCGAGCGTTTAGTGAGTAGGCGACTGGCGGTAGAAGATCGTTTGCATATCGAGCCCTCTTCCCCGACCGAAGTGAAAGAGGCAATCCGGAGATGTAAGTCGAAGAAGGCATCGGGACCGGATAGAATCGGAAACGCCGCTTTAAAGGCCTTGCCTTTAAAGGCGGTTGTTTCGCTAACGGGGATCATCAATGCGACGCTCCGGCTGCGCCACTTTCCCACCACGTGGAAAAGCGCTGACGTCGTCGTGTTACCGAAACCCAGAGCGAACCTGACGTTCCCGCAAAACTACAGGCCCATCAGTTTGCTTTCTTGTCTCGGCAAGATATGCGAGAGGGTCGTCCAGACGAGACTACAAAGATCCGTTAGAGATCTTAAGCTCATCCAGGACGAACAGTTTGGTTTCCGACCCAAACATTCGACCGTACACCAGGTACTGCGACTTGTCGAACATATAACCAAAGGCTTCAATCGAAAGCAAAGCACTTGTGCTGTGTTTTTCGATGTTGCCAAAGCGTTCGACAAAGTATGGCATGAAGGACTTTTGTTCAAAATGCTAGAAGCGGGCGTGCCCCTGGGATTAGTCCAATTGATCGCCTCCTACCTTGACGGTAGGAAAGCGCGTATCAAGCTGGAAGGTACGCGTTCGAGAGAGCGAATCCTAACTGCTGGCGTCCCTCAGAGGTCGTTGCATTCACCGACAATTTTTTGTATCTTTGTAAGCGACTTACCCCTTTACGAGGGCACGCAGTTAGCGATATACGCCGACGATGTGTGCATCTACAACAGATCTTGGTCCCCCGAGGTCGCCGCTCGTAGACTGCAGGCAGCATCGGACGAGTTGCTCGACTACTTCGCAAAGTGGCGGGTCAAAATCAACGCTGATAAAAGTACCGCAGTACTTTTTACTCGGCGTAGACAGAGACCCCCCGATGCGTTGGTACTGCAAAGGGACGAGGTCCCCTGGCGTTCCGAAGCCAGGTATTTGGGTGTCATTCTGGACTCTAAACTTACTTGGAAAAGTCACATCGATGCGATGGCGAACCGGGCGAAGGCAGCTCTGGTCAATCTGTACGCTCTGATTAATCGTCGAAGTAAGTTGGATCCTCTTCGGAAGACTCGACTCTACAAAGCGGTTTTCAGGCCTACGATGACTTACGCCTCTTCAATCTGGGGTTACGCCGCGCACTCGCACGTGCAAAAACTCCAAGTGGTTCAGAACAAGGTCCTAAGGATGGCATTTGATGCACCTTGGTTTGTCAGTAATGCGACACTGCACAATGATTCCCAGATGGCGACCATCGAGGAATTCATTCGGGACAAGGCCAGTACCGAGTTGACGCGACTCGAAAACCACCCCAATCCCCTCCTAGCGGGATTAATGGATTATGACGTAGAACACCTTCGCTACAAACGGCCAAGGTTGCTTCTAGTCTAAAAATCCAGGACCCGACAATCCCTACTTCCGATATCACTAAATCAGTGAACATTAATTAATATATCTTCCGTCTGTTTTAGATCCGATGAAGAGGGTTAAAGAAGAAATTCTAGGAACCTCAAGAGGCCCGTCAAGTTCACCGTTCACCGTTCACCGTTCTTCGAGTATTTGAAAGAGGAGGATGTTTATAAAAAATTGTCTAGCCGACGTCTTCTTGAATTTCTCTACATACAAAGAAAAAAAACTGCATGGTGTACATAAAAATTGTTTATATAAAACTAATTTAGATAGAAAAAATAATTTAAAACAACAGAAAGTTAAAGTTAAAATGATAAATAAAATAATTTGTTATTATTTTATAATTTACATCTAGTATTATTAGCATATCAAATCAAAAGTAATTATACATTTATTAATTTGTTACAATACTAAAGATAAATGATAAACCTGGAGAAAACTTTGGTAGACTGAATATGCACTTTAAGAAGTTTGAAAGTCATGAAATACTTCTTATTATCATAAACACATTATGAAAAAATGAACTATGCATGTAATTAGTCATCTAAAAATTAATAATATACATCATATTGTGTATGAAGATGTTTTAGTAATTAATGCTTACCTAATTTTAGCTAATGAGAAATAATTTATATTGTCAAAACTTTAAAAGTGCTTCCATTTAATAAAAGAGTTCATTTAATAATCCGACAAATTATTGTTTTAATTTTACTTATGAACTTGACAAGAGGCCAGTCTCGTTAAAAACGATTTCTGTTAATGTCGTTTCCGCTTGTTTCAGTTTTTGCTTGTAATTCGTTACTAGTAACGATTGTAGATTCTCGTATCGGTAAACATCGTGTATGCCGAGGATCTATTAATTCTGGAAGCATACATTCTTCATAAAAGGGTAGCAATTTGCTTTCCATATTATTTTTTCAAAACATTGTATCACGCCTTATACAGGGTGTTCCCGTGACTCGGGGCATAAAATTAACCACATATACTAGAGCAAAAATGATGATGATTCGTGAAAAAAAATTATTATAAAAGTCTTCAAATGGCCAAGATATGGGCCATCAAAGTTCAGAAATTTTAACACATTTTTCTAAATATTTTCAAAACCATTAATGGTAGAGGGTTGAAATTTGGTACAGAGTAAACAAACATCATGCAAAATCATTGAACCAATTTTGACTTTGGCCGGATGACGGCAACCATGTTATACAGGGTGTTCCTAAAATTTGTTTGCTCAGAACTTTTTTGTTTGTTCGTAACCCTACATTTATTTTTGTAGTTTTTAATAGAAAATTTATTTTCGAAACTTTTTTCACTCTTTGAAAATTTTGATAACATTGACTGTTTTCGAGTTAAACGCGAAAATATTAAGCTTCGATTTCAATGGTAACACTAAACACAATAATTTTCGAAAAAGTTGGCCATGGCAATTAAAAAAAAAACAACCATCCATGAATTATTAAGCTTCCATGAATACACCCTGTCTAGAAACACCTCGTGCTACTGACAATTCATCCACTCGTTCTAGAAAAGAAGAAACTGACATTCCACCACATCCTGAGAATTTAAGTCCCCACATATGAACTGGTACACGTTTAGCCGAAACACTCGTAAGAGGTTGAACGGAAATAGGAGAAGAAGTACTCGGAGGAGCCGTAACATTCAAAACACGATTTAAACTTTCTTCTAGCACTGCCAATTCAATGGGTTTAGCTACTTCAGTTACTAATTTATCGAAATTTTCCTTCAATGCAAAAGCCTCTTCAGTAAAAGTAGATCGAATATCTAAGCCAGACGACATACGCTTAATCCTACCAAATAAATGCCATAATTTCGTTTCAATTCTTCTACTATCCTTAGACGAAAATGTACTCAACAGATCCCTAATCATACCCATTTTTCTCTCGATCGCAGCAATATCCTCCTCATTCGTGAACGGATAATCGGGTGGTGACTGAACCTCGGGCAATTCTAATTTTTGCTTTTGCAAAGCTGACGTCAAAGACTTTCTCATCTCATCGTACGTACCATGGGGTTGACCACGCACGCTCAGTTCATACATCAACTCATACTTGCTCAAATAACCTACCGATACCCTAAGTGCCATTTTAAAATAACTTCAAATAAAGAAAGCCTATTGAAAATAGATGATTCCAAGAAAAGTGAAAAGATATCCCCAAAACGTGAAAAGTGGCCAAGATAAAAAATGAAAAGGCCCAAAAAAAATTAAATGGCCCCACGTTGGGCGCCAAAAGTTTGTGGCATTAAAAAAAAAATTGCTAAAGTTCAAATTACAAAACACAAAACAAAACCAAGTACATTGGATAGGTTCGGGCTCCAGCTCACTCAATGGGTTACAATGGGGGGGTTACGATGTTAAAAAAAAGGGCGCCACGAACTTATACCGATACCTACTCACTTAGCTTCCCTCGGACAGCTAACTAAGTTCGAAATCAAGTCACGAGGTTTCAACAAAACATTCACAAAAGACAAACTCATACAAATGAGATTCAAAACTATATTGAAAATCAAAATAGATAATAAAAAAAATTATTAATATAAGGAAAATATGCAAGTTCAAAAAAAATAATTTGGTTTATAACCAGTAATGAAAATTATCAAACAACAAATTAAATAAAGAAACCTGACCGCTCTAAAGATTCTCCCAAAATAGAATCAAAATTAAAACCTGGAAAGGGAAAATAAATAAAATTAACACAAAAATTGAGTCAGCTTAATCAATAATATATGGGACACTACCTTGGTGTCACAAAAAAATGAAATCAAAACGAAACGAGCGAACAGGTGAACAAAACAATTAATAATAAAAATGAAATTATGAAATGTTACAAAATCCAATTAATGATTTAACAAGTTTTTGTTTCTTTTTTTTTAAGAAATATTACCCCTACAATATTTTCAAAATTTATAAATTCAATTCAGAATATGATTTAACAAATTATTTTCAAAATTAATAAATTCAATCAAGAATACCGTTCAACAAGTTATTTCTTTTTTTGAAAAACAAAGAAAATTGAGTAAACACAGTCGTTGGGGTGTCGATGGGTACTTATCTAGTTACAGTGACGTTGGCAAGATGTTGAGCAAGTTGATGAGTGAGAGTGATAGATGTACAGTTGGTTACCAAGTTGATCGACGAGAGGGCGACCCAGTCAAGGATATCACAAATTACGCCGAAGCCAAACCATGCTCTTTTAGGTGGCGTCCAAAATGGCGTCTCTGATACGAATTTTACGATTCAACCAGAATAATCGGAATCGACGATCAAGACCAGACGGGGAAATAATATTTTTAAGATAAACTTAAAATAAAATAAAAGCCTTAAGTTGTTAATCGGCTACACGTGTGTAATAAAGCGGAACCATTAAAAGCCGGAACAAAATCCGATCGCGTCAATAACAATTGATCGCAGAACGTGATGTAGAACAAATCCGAATAAATCGACGAAAGGATCTCCAAAATCTACACTGAGATTTCCTTTCCGAAATTCCTAACACCACACGGTTACTTTTATCACAAATTATAAACCACTTGACTACGCCAAGGCTCGATGACAAAAGAGGAAGAGGAAGTCCGGTACGGAAGAATCTAACCGCATCCCCACTCCTAAAATTAATAGATCTTAAAAACATCGATAAATCCACCGAAAACCCTCATGCATCCATCATCTCACTCGATCAACGACCTTTAATAAAAGAAAAGAACCGAAATAAAAGAAAATTAAAATTAAAAGATGAAAGCGAACGTTACATACCATTTATGCTTTTTATTTACATCAAAACAGCCACTATTTTCATTGAATTTCCAGAAAGTATTTTTTTTTGTTTTATGGCAACTTCTGGATGCATCTTGTATGCGGAAAACGGACACTTTATTTCTACAATAACTCTTTCTCCAACTAAACCATCTGGACTTGCTCCTAGACACGGATATTTATCACTTACGAACAAACCGCACTTTTCCACTTTTATATTTTCTTGAATTTCTAGCTATTTTATAGCAAGTTCTTCATTTACTATACCATGTTTCACGGCCTTAGATCTACTTGCTGTTTCATATGTGTATAGAATTCGTTTAACTAAATTTGCTGTTGATGTTGTATTTTTTCTGGTGCAGACATTATAAAAATTAGAGGCTGTTAAACGTTTTCTTCTTTCCTCGAGCCAATATTCACTTTCTTTTTGCATAATCGTCTTTCTTTCCAAATTTTTTCTTTCATCCCCTCCTATGTTCAAATTTTTCAAAAATGTATTTTTTTCCTGTTCAAAAATTTCGATGTCTATGTCTGCTTGTAAACATTGTTCTCCATAATCTTTATCTTGTTCACAAATACTTGCTTTTGTTGTAATTTTCCTTTGGGTGACAGCTCTTTTCATATTTTTTTCTTGGACCAATTTCAATCGTTTTTTCTCGAACTTTTCTAACATACTACTTTTAGATTTATACCTTGATAAATGCACACGAGAGTGTAACTGTTTTGTATTGAAAGTAATAACAGCTCCATGGCAACGCGATTGATATGATCTACGTTGTGAGAAATTGATTCGTTTTCCTCCAATAAACTTTGCAATAATCGAAAAGAATTGTTCTACGACATTACTATTTACATGTGACAAAAATCTTTTGCTGTGATTAGATAGACCTGACATAATTTGATTTAATCTCATATAGAGTTGAGGGTAAGAGGATTCAATATGCAAAATATTATTTTCATTTTCATTATTTTGCTGACAATAATAATTTGCACACGCCCTGTGGTCACCTAAAATATGTTTGTAAGAATTATCAATGTCACTCTTTAGTAATTGTAGGGCATTTTCTTTGTTTTCTTGCTTTCGGAAATTAATGGCTCCTATCACAGCTTTTCGAAACCTTATTATATTTTTGGAAATCAACTTCCGATATTTTAATGGAAATCTGGTGTCTTTCGTTAATGCAGATATTTTGTTAGAAAAGTTTCTCAAAAGGTGATTGGAACACTCTATCTTTTGTACCGTTAAATTTTTGTATGGTCGTGCATCTAAAATACGCTTGTATGTACTGCTATCACCATCAGCTATCATGGTTGAGTATCGTATATTATATAATGATTCACTCAGACAAAATCCATCCACTAGTGCAGCTGCTTCCATACCGGTAGAGCTACCTTTATAATTTTTGTAGCATACGTGGATTTTCGTAGGATTTTTAATGCATATAGAACAAAATTTGTTCTGCACCCTGAGGTACAGAACTTTGCCGAATTTGTGACCCATTATGGCTGCAGCACCAGACAATGCGTTATAATTTTGTTTATATGAGCGTTTACTCCAACAACCGTCAGCAACCACTTTGATCAACGGAACACCATCAACATCGACACTGCCAGTTTCGATGGCACCAGAAAACTGGTAATGAAATCATTGACGAGTTTAAATACACTAAAACAATTAAAAAACATCAATAAATTTATTACACTTATATTAAGATTAAATTTCCCGCACGGCGATTGCAACAAATCTTTCATAGCTACCCCATAATTTTCTATTTTCTTAGCTCTCATCTGTTCTGATGTTATTAGAGATATTTGAAAGCTTGATTCGTCCTCTACTACCTATTGAAAATATTTACTTCATTTTCGCTGGTGTTGTTTAGTACTTCTATTTCAATGTGATTCCTAATATTTTTATATGTACGCATGTCGTTACATCGACAATATTCTGGAACCGGTGTTAGTACTTTTGATAAAGATGTTCCGGAATACCATTTTCCAACAGAATAATTCAAGACACAATACTGCTGTGGTTACAACAAGGTTTTTGGAACAGTTTTGACTGCAAATTTTGACTTTGATTTGATTGTAAGATATTATGGGCCTCCATAGAATCTGGATATACTTCGACGCCATCTACACCAGCGTTTAACACCCTATGGGTCTCGACCCAAGAGTGGGACGCGGAACATGCAAAATGGGTACTAAATCTCCACGTTACACTAATGTGTTTTATGAGTCGCAATATAAAAAAGCGATCACTTAATAGAGATCTACGCAATTTCATGCGTAGAAGTGTCAGTGACTGCATAGCTGTGCAGTCACTGTGCATAGCTTTTGCTTGAAAAATGTTAATTTTTGTATGTTAATTTTTTTTTTCAAGTAACCTTTCATCGTTTCTTAACTGATAAAGCATCATTTTTCCGAAGTTTCAAAATGGTTATCTAATTCTTAATGGGTGGTGTGTTTCGTATGATAGTGGATGTATATTAAGGGGAGTTTATGTATGACGTTAATACCTATTGATCAACTATGTCGTACACCATTAATTCATTAACATAGTTGAAGGACTTTCTGATTGTAGCAGCAGTTTTTCAAAATTAGTTGATAACAATTCACACGGGTTTAAAGTTTAACAATTTTCAGCTGTCTAAAGACCAGAGTGGTGTTCTTGAACTTAACATTAACTTCTTGACAGATGAAAATTTTAGATAAAGAAAAAATGGTATTGTTGATTTGTGCATTTACTTCTTTGCTATCTCTGATATTAAACAAACTAGCTGGGAGGTTTGTTGCAACCATTACACGGGCGGTAACATTACCTGAATAGAATATTTTGATAACACATAACAATTGGTGTCAAGGCTTTAAAATTCATTTATGTCTGATTTATCTGGATATAAATGTTCAAAGTCAATATTGACCTAAAAGCAATAAAATTTCGTTGCCAAAAAATAAACCAAATGTATTATTACCTACCAGTTCATATCCTTTAGTATCATTTAGTCTTGGCCACGATAATGGGTCATTATTTGCGGACAAAAAGGCAATATAATTTTCTACATCTACAAGAAAAGTATTATGGAAGTTGTAGACCAAGTGAGAATATGGTGAATTCATAAATTAGGCAGATCGTATTATAATAATATACGAAATGAAATTAAGTCACATCAATGAAAGCATTGAATTGAATTAAATCTTTGAACCGAGATAAACAAATCACTTATAGCATTTAGAGCATTTAATACCACTTATAGCATGTAAATTATACTGTTTTCAAGATACTTTTATTCTTTGCCAATTCTTTGTGTTCAACTGTTTGAATTATGGTCGATGTTTAGGAAATGATTAAAATGGATACTCGAAATAAAGGCGGACAAGAGAATTCATTAAACGAATAGGAAGATGATTCGAGTTTTCAATTTTTATATAAATAGTTCTTTCTTATACTAGGTACCATACTAGAATTTATTTTATCATGCGCTTTTTACTTTATAATCATTTTTCTCCAAAAATTATATGAAAAACCTCAAAGAATTCAAACAAAATTCTGTTTTGGAAACTAAAACATCTACTATTTCGTTCACATATCATTTTTTACATTTTTTATAGGTTATTTTAGTTTCTAATCCCTGTTAAGCCCACAAAAATAAATTTGTTCACTTATTATCGAGATACAGCTCAATGTGCGTCAGGTTGCTCCTCAGTGTACGTAATATGTCAACAGAGTAAAACAGAGGCGACAACAAAAGTCGACGGTAAATTTATATCAGGCTAAACATTCCCATTATGTCTCTTTAGTCTCTCTCTCTCTTTTACCACATAAACCCGTCATAGGTGGCGTACCATTGTGTAATTTGGCGTGCATAATTATACACATAACCATATATATACAATCTACTATATAGCTAACGTCCTATTTAAACAATGAGAGGCGAGCGTTTCCATCAATATGAAAGGGAACGATATATTTTCCGTCTTTATTTTGGTAAAAGTCGTGAATGCGCGTTCGCAAATTGTGAATTTTAAAAAGACTGTCAAGTTCTTCGCGCGTATTTTATAAGCTTTAGATGGAATTATTCCAAATGATGATATATTTATAAATTGCTTGTTTGTTTAGATTTTTATGCCATGTACATGTTTTATACCAGACTTGTGGGTTACACCAATTATTTTTGATAAAATAAGGAATAATTAGATAACAAAAAAAGATGAATAAAAAAAATATTTATTTTATTGATGCTTAAATAGAATAAGTCTATTATATCTAGAACGAATGTACTCACTTTTCAGGGAGTTCAATTTACACACATGGAAAATTCTCATATCAAAATATTTTTGAGCAACTAGTTTTATCAATTGAATCATGTGATTATCTAAATAATCTTGGTCTGAACATGAGCAACAAAATTAGCATCATTAAAGACTTTTTGATTACTTTTTTTACACATATGATAACCATTTTATTTTTAATATTATTACTAAATATATTTGTAACATTTTGTCTATAAATTGTTTCTGCTTCTTTACATATTGTTATTATATCCTTGGATGGATATATTAAACTTCCAACATTTTTTAAGTTGATTAATGAACTTTTTTTTCTTTAGATACTATATAACTATTGCAAATGGCACATATGTTTAACGACATAATTTTTCTAACAATAAATCCGCTGATGTGTTTAATTACATTTTCAACATAAGCATTAAATTTCCACATTGTTTGAATATAATCGTGATCAAATTCATCAATGGACATGTTGTTATTTTGTACTAACGGAAACGCAGATTGACAGCGTTTAGACGAAATATATAAAATGTCTAAACCATCTGCCAAGCAATTAGAAGTGTCAAATAGTTTAATTTCATTCTTAATCAATAATCTTTTATAAGCACTTTCAAATTGCTTGGCATTTGGGTTATTGTTAAAGCTACATCGACTTCTTATGGCGCTAAACTATGTTTCCAGATAATCTTGACTTAGTTTAAAAGTTAATAAATTTTCTACGTTGTTATTAATATCACTAAAATAATTAAATAGATTAGACAAATTTATAACAAAACTTAAAAATCCAGTTCTTCTTGGTCCATCTAAAAGTTTGGTACCATGCAGATCCTTAAGAGTAGATATGTAATTGATAAAAATATACGTCTGTTCTTTAAAATAGACAACAGATTCTTTTGACAACGGGCAGTTAAAAGCATTTCTTTTTGCAAACTTGTTGCGACAATTTAACATGTCAAACATGTTATTGAACATGAGACAAAAATTTGCAGTCCCATCACAATCATCAAATAATAATGGATTATACTTAATTTTTCTCAACAACAATAGAGCACAATGCACACTTTTACTCAAAGTCTGAGTTACTAATTTAACGCTCATTCGATTGTCATAATACTGAAAATGTTTATTGGAAATTTTTGTGGCTAAATGCAATCCTTCCTTTAATTGAATTTTGTTTAATTCTTGAATGTGTTGCCAACTAATTTTCTTATTATTACCATCCACAATTATGCCCTTATCACCTAGTGTATTTCTGACAAGCTTGATCATATTTGATGCATCAAAAAAGATATATTTTTTTTTGTTATCGGATGTTCAATCCATGGCTTAAAATTGTTTCCTAAAAAATGAAACTGTGCATCCAAATTACTGCACATGTGGTGAGGCCGTCACAGTATTTCGCGCTACCTAATTCTTAGTCTGAAGGACTCCTACCTGATCCTATCTATTCAAACAAGATTAAATGGCAAGCGCGCGGTCACTATTTCAGAACCGTGGGTTCTTGCACTAAGGCTCTCAGGAAATGTGAAATAAAACGACAAGTGTTCTAACCACACTTAATCTATATTTACAAAAATAACAAAAAAAGGTAAGATACAAAGTTAATCTTAAAAAAACTACCTACGTGAATAGCCGACGTTGCTTAAGGAGTGAAAACAAAATTAAAAATGAAAATAACCTGTCTGAACCTAACCCTACAGCGAACTCTCGTTGACTGATAAATGATAGGGAGAACTGGCAAACAGACTTACCCCGGACGTGTATTCCAATCTGGTGGTTTCGGTGATGGGTCGCAACCTGGATCCTGTTGGAATCTTCTCGGGATAATCCGGGACGATTTCTTCGACACAAGCACACCAACTCCTCACGATTTCCGACACGATGCGGACGCCCGAATCAGAAGAAAGTTGCCCTTGAAGCTGAGTCAAAGTTCTCGATTTCGACGGGACTTAGAATTGGCGTTAAAGCGAATCTAAGTTTCGGTCTAACAGAGCGCTGGTTGAGTATTGGTTTGAAATCTTTCTAAAAAGATATCTTCCGAAGTTGAATTAAAACTAAGTTCAGAATTCTCTTAATTTTGACGTGTGCAAGGCCTTAAGTAACCTCGGGTCTTGGAAGGGTGCAAAACCTTCATTAGGCGTTCCCTAACGTCTGGACATCCCCGACACCTGGGGCCAATCCAAAATACGGGGCGGATATTTTACAATAATTTTCTGAGCCAATGAGGGAATTTGTGGAAGGGAAGAATTCCTCGCCCACAAGACCAGAAGATAACATCCGCCACTAACTAATCCCAAAATTCGTCACGTAATTTCCAAACAGTGGAAACCATCAAATTTTTACGTGATCTAACGTCTAAGTTTTTAACGACTTCTTCGTGTCGATTCGCATCTCCCCCATCAAACTGCGGATACATAATTTTTAACAAAATTTAACACGAAGTCTGGTCTCTATACCGGACGTCGTTAACTTGAGACGTGATTTTTAGTTTTTAAAATAACGAAAGGCTGCAATCGAGGAATTTCTAATTCGAATGATTATTTCTTAAAACCGTTAAATAATTTTCGAATTATTACATTCCTCCCCCCTTTAAAGAAATTGCCCTCAATTTTCACTTATTGGTTGAGGAAGGCTACTGCATGGTCTAAATCATTAAGCCTCATCATCGGCTACTGAACACAAACCCTTGCGAGGTCCTGCCTCATTACAGTAATACCATTTTCTTGAAAATACCAAAAATAAAATAACAAACAAAAGCTATACTTAATTTACAACTTCGGAAGCCAGTCCTTTGGTGCCGCCTCCATCTTGGACACTGTTGGGTAAAGGCTGGGTTGTGGCGCCTCCGCCACTTCTTCCGTTGTAACTGTCTGTAACTGTTCGTGGGGCTGCGCCAATGGAATTGTCTCGTCCGCACAAACACTTGCACTAGTGCTTGCGGATTTTTCGACTCCGGTGCCTCAATGTATGCGAATGTACGCAAAACATTGTTACGCTGTCCCATACGTGTATCCGTACATGGTGTCCACACATGACTTTTCTCTGTACGGACACGTGATACTTCCGGGCAGTACCATCTGATTCTCGGTAAACCTAGCTGGTACTACCCTCTCTTCCAAGGTGATTTCCAGTACCCCTTGAGCGATAACATCCGACCAACAAGGGACGTTGGTTGATCTTCATAATCGGCTCCTTTACACGTACTTTCTCCTGAGTGCATTCCACAGTGACTAACCATCCTAGTCACGTGTGTTTTGCACTGGACGATGGGTATCATCTCCACTTCGTTTAGTTGTCAAGCTGCACCTTTTCGACCGACTCCGTCACGGTGTTGGCTGGCGTATTGCATGCTCCAAATCCATGAGGTTGAAGGTGTTGATGTTCATCCTCGAGTTCTGATAGTCGTAGGCGATGATGGCATCTGCTCTTCTACTGAGGATCGCCCCGAACGTGATGGTTAGAATCATGATCCTGTACGTCTCCATTCTTCCTTTACCCGCGCAACAAGATCAACTAAAATACATCATCAAAACCAAAATCAATATCACGACTACATGTGCAATCGGTACTACTCATGCACTAATTCTACAACAACTGTGAAACAAAAAAAATAAAATGATAATTGGAAAAAACCGTGCGAAACGCTTAAATGCGTTTCGGAAGAACCCAGCTGTGTTCCGGCGCTGCTCCTCGACTTCGCAGATGGTACCTCAATGGTACTTGTACGGGTCGCTCCTCCACCATCGTGTCCTCGTCTGTATCCGCATCTTCGTCTGTGTCCGCATCTTCGTATTCGGTTTCCGTTTCGAATGACTCCTCCGGTCGTTGTGGAAAATGAAGATCTTCTCGGTAGATATCCAACCCTACAGGTTCTGGTTCGTTTATATCCTCTCCGTCGTTGGTTTTCCGGGAACCCTGAAACAAATTTGGCTCCTCCGCCAATATATTATCGTTGTGATTTACATTGTTGGTTCTACGTCTTATTTTCCTATGAGCCAGTTCGTTCTCCTCGGCGTAATAGGGTTTTAGCCTATTAACATGGACAATTTGCATTCTCCTTCCCTTGTTATCTCTAATTCTGTAATTAACTGGGCCGGTTTCTTCGATTATTTCGAATGGGCCCTCCCATTTCTTTGTTAGCTTGCCGCCAAGACCCTCTTTAACCGCCGGTTGGTACAGGTAAACTCTGTCTTGTGGCTCATAAATTACCTCAGCCGTTTTCTTATTGTAATACTGCTGCCTGACGTCTGCTGCTACTTCAGTTCGACGTCGTACGTCCTCAAATGCGGTTCTTAACCTCGCTTGCATTTCTTCGGCGTAATTTTCGGCGTAATCATATCGTGGTCTAGTTTTCTCAAACACGTCATCCTGCGGAAGTATCATTTTCCTTCCGTGCCATAAAAAGTACGGGCTCTCCTTTGTCGTTGTATGGATCGCTGCCCTGTAGGCCATCATAGCATACGGGATCCATTCATCCCAATCTCTCTGCGAATTTTCCACGTAATGTGAGAGAAAGTCCTTAAGTGTCCGGTGGCTGCGCTCCAGCATACCGTTGCTCTGGGGGTGATACGCTGTTGTCTGTATCTTCTTTATACCCAACTTCTGGCAAATATTTTTGATCAGCTGCGACGTGACATTTTTTCCTTGATCACTCATTAATTTCTTCGGTACACCATATCTGCAAATGATGTTTTTCACAAATGCCTTCGCAATTGTCTCGGTCTTTTGATCTGAGATCGGAATTGCCTCTGGATACCTTGTAAAATGATCCTAAAACGTTAAAATATATTTATTTCCTTCATAACTAGTTACTAGTGGCCCAACAATATCGATGGACACTAATTCCATCGGTTCATTGATCGTGCTAAAACGTTGTAGAGGTGCTAGTTTTTGCTTCGGCGCTTTCCTTTCGTTGCAGGATTTGCACTTCTTCACGAAATCCTTAACGTTTTCTTCCATGTTTCTCCAATACATGCGTGACCTCATTAATTGATACGTTTTCGACGCTCCCATATGACCTGCGTAGGGTAAATCATGATACAACCTGATTACATCCTTGATCAAATTCTTCGGTACCACTACTCGGTCATTATTATTCATCTCCGATGCTTTTCGGAACAACAATCCATCCTCGTCCATGAAGTAATCGTCATCATTACCACCGTTTTCCAATTTCTCGAAAAGGTTTTCCAGGACGGGGTCCATCTGTTGGCCTTCCTTAATGAGATCTTTACTTAGGATGGGAAGATATGGAACATTTTCAGTCGCGAAAACTTCTTTCAGGACTGATTGTCGGTTTCTCTTCTTCTCTGACCGTTTTTCGTCTTCTTCAATCTGTAAACGACTTAAGGCATCTGCATTACCATGTTTCTTACCCTCTTTATGTTCTACTTCGAAAGAATATTCGCTCAATAAAATGGACCATCTCGCTAATCTCGACGTGGGGTCTCTTAAAGAGAACAACCACTTTAACGGTCGGTGATCAGTTATAACCGTGAACTCGTTTCCGTAGAGGTAACACCTATAATGTTTAATCGCCCACACGATTGCTAAACATTCTTGTTCCGTAACGCTGTAATTCCGTTCGGCTTTATTAAGTATCTGATATCTGTCAAATCATATATCAAAGTATCCCAATATGTCTCAAACTTTATAACAAAATATCCCACCGCTGACGCCAATTTATTGCGGTGAGGCCGTCACTGAACGACTTCAACCTCTGGTAATTACCGCTGCCACCAGAAACAGTATTTCGCGCTACCTAATTCTTAGTCTGAAGGACTCCTACCTGATCCTATCTATTCAAACAAGATTAAATGGCAAGCGCGCGGTCACTATTTCAGAACCGTGGGTTCTTCCACTAAGGCTCTCAGGAAATGTGAAATAAAACGACAAGTGTTCTAACCACACTTAATCTATATTTACAAAAATAACAAAAAAAGGTAAGATACAAAGTTAATCTTAAAAAAACTACCTACGTGAATAGCCGACGTTGCTTAAGGAGTGAAAACAAAATTAAAAATGAAAATAACCTGTCTGAACCTAACCCTACAGCGAACTCTCGTTGACTGATAAATGATAGGGAGAACTGGCAAACAGACTTACCCCGGACGTGTATTCCAATCTGGTGGTTTCGGTGATGGGTCGCAACCTGGATCCTGTTGGAATCTTCTCGGGATAATCCGGGACGATTTCTTCGACACAAACACACCAAATCCTCAAGTGAACACGGTTTCCGACACGACGCGGACGCCCGAATCAGAAGAAAGTTGCCCTTGAAGCTGAGTCAAAGTTCTCGATTTCGACGGGACTTAGAATTGGCGTTAAAGCGAATCTAAGTTTCGGTCTAACAGAGCGCTGCTTGAGTATTAGTTCGAAATCTTTCTAAAAAGATATCTTCCGGAGTTGAATTGAAACTCATGAAACCATCAAATTTTTACATGATCTAACGTCTAAGTTTTTAACGACTTCTTCGTGTCGATTCGCATCTCCCCCATCAAACTGCGGATACATAATTTTTAACAAAATTTAACACGATGTCTGGTCTCTATACCGGACGTCGTTAACTTGAGACGTGATTTTTAGTTTTTAAAATAACGAAAGGCTGCACTCGAGGAATTTCTAATTCGAATGATTATTTCTTAAAACCGTTAAATAATTTTCGAATTATTACACACATAGATAAGTTTACAGGAGCTCCATCAAAAGTTATTGAACTGACTTGGGCCTGAGTACCATGTAATAATTCTAAACAGTTTGTCAGTAAATTGGCTCTCTCTGAGTCTGTGAAGCCTTTAATTAAAAAATAGCCAACTGGAATTTTCCAGCGTCCGTTTACACAGACAGCCATGAAAACCAAGGCATGTTTAGCCAACGGAAGGTTGTCATTGTCTGTATCAGCAACATGACTACCAAGGTCCACTCCTCCATAAAACCTGTTGTGATCATAAATTCTTTCCTCACGCAGAGACATTTCGTCTACTACCAGATTAAGAATTATTTTTTTATTTGAAGTTTGCGTTCGAATGGCTGTAAATGATTCTGCTGTAAAGCCAGGTTTTCCATCTACGGCAGCGTACCATGCTCGGATTGTGGAGGGATGTGGTAACAAATTTTTCCATGTTTTGCGAACATAATCACACGCCTTTGCTGAGTAAAATTGTAGGGTTAGGGCAAATCGTCGTAATTCTGGCGAAAATTTTCTTCTCTTTCCTTTCAACTTACGATCGATTAATTCCTTCATGCTGTAAGGCAAGATATTCTATAACAATGTATATTCTATAACCACTTGCATTTAATATTTAGATTTGTAGTTAATCAATGAGGGAAGTAATATATTTTTACAACATAACATTGAAAATATTCTTTTATAAAAAATAATAAAAATTTAAAATAATTAGCATTATTCTGTTCACTTCCTTATTGATTATTAATCGTTTTCCCTTTAATATGAAGAATAAATCCCAGACAAATAAATCTAAGACATAAAAATAAACAATTTTGTTAGTAACTAACTAGAGCTATAAACCAAATTACATTAATAAAGTTGTTATTATTATAATTAATTTATGTTATAAGTAAAAACTAAATACTTCTTTAAAAGACATAGACACAGATCATAAATGTACCATCAATGTATCATCAGCATCCTCAGATAAAATATTCCCAGCCCTTAGATGTTTTATAAGGTCTTCTAGCGATGAAACTTTTTTCTGCAATCTTGTTACTTTTGATCGTAAATATTTAATTAGTTGTGATTTTTTTGCGTAGTGGCTTGTGCTAATGCTATTGCCCTTTTAGGAGCAATACGAGGTATACTACTGTATACTACGAGGAGTTGCCACATCAGGAGATGTTATTTCATCAACATAACGAGGAGAGTGAAATCTTCTTTTCTTGGGAGTGTGTAGGAATGTTTCATCTAAAAAAAGATTAAAACTGCATTTTCATTGTGTTCTTTGGCATACAATTAAGATTTTATAATAAAACAAAACATTCATTGAGAGAATATAATTATTTATAAGTAAATACATACCCAATTCAGTTTTTACATCTTCCATTAATTGTGTGTCAGCAGGAAATAGTTGCCTCTGAATTGGCACTGTTGCATCTGTTGATTGTTCAGTAACTGTACAATTATTACTAACGGTTGGAGTTTGTACTATTACTTCTGGTAATTTTGCAACCTGATATGTTATATTTTCAGTTGACACAGAAGCTTCGATCACAGGTTGGCATTCTCTGACTCTATTTGACACAGATACAGATGGAATTGCATTAGGTTTTAACATTAAATATCCTCCACATTTCTTAGCATTTGGATCAACATAATTTTCAGGTAAAACATGATTTGGGAATATAAAAATTCTAGTAACATCATCATAGTCTTCGTAATCACATGCTTGCTTTCACAAACTAAGTCTAACTTCATTTTTTGGAAAGCTACGATAATATCGAACGTGTTAATACATTTCCTTTCATTTCCCTTTTTAATAAATAGTTTAATTTAAAAGCAAAAATACTTTAAAAAATCATTTGTTTCTCGAAAACAGTATGAATTTTTTAAAAAATAATAATATTAATTACTATCAAATCCGTTTTTATAGTTTAGAGAAAAATGCTACCAAATCTCTATGTAAGCTTTTAAGAGCACCCTTTCCACATATACAACACGAGCGATTTGAAGGCATTGCTTACATGCAAAAGAAAAATTCAAGAATAACACTAAAAGAAAATAACGTCTATATACAGGAGATCTATTATTCATAACAACTTCTTACCTATTTCTAAAAGTTTTCAAAGACCAACAAGGGTAGATAAGGGAGAGTTTTTGTTGTAGCCTTTGTTTACCCCACCTTTTTACCTGTTTTTCAGTTCGCTCAAAATTTAACAAGAATGTTCTAAGAGAACAAAAGCGTTGATTTCTTTTTATTTACACTCCAATCTTTCTTTCTACCTGCTAATCCAATTTTTCAAACTAAAAATATCTTTAGCACTCTTTTACATTTAATGAATTTAACTTACTTTCTTAACAAATAATAATTACATTTTAAATTGCTTAGTACTAAAATATGTTCATAATTATATATTCACAAAACTATATTCATAAATACGTACACAAAACTAATAGTAAGTACTAAGATCAGATATAGAAAAAATGAAATTAAATTGTATAAAACAAGAATGTGGAAAAATGCAAATTAAATAAAGAAGTATGAGTAATAAAAGAGAATAATATTCTTACGTTTAATTTTCACCTCACTTTACAATAGTTAAATTAATCGATGCGGTCGATACTCAGATCGTAATAAGAAGAGGCTGCGAGCGCATGCACGCGTGTTAAAATATATACATGCGTAAAATTCTAAGGTTCACGCGTTTCAATACATTTTATATGCCATTTTTTTTATTATACGAAAATTCATGGTAACGAACTACGAACAATTATTTCATCTCATAAGTATGATTTTAGTACAAACTATTATCGTTATTGCGAACACGTTGAGGTATTCCCCGAAGATATAAGGTGTTATATTCGGGGAATAACTTGTTTGTCTGTAGGTCGATTGTTTATCGACTCGAAGTCGTATTCCAGTTTCAAATGCAAGTGTGCGGTCTTCGAGAGCGTACAAAGTGTTTAGGTTTAGAAAAAAACTGTTCGATCAGTGTTAATTGAAAAAAATGTGTTTGAAAAGGACATCAATTCCTTTAAAAAGGAAATTAGAAATATTGGAGGATGTAGAAAAAAATGCCAATACAAAAACTAAAATTGTGGAAAAATTTAACATATTAAAATCAACGCTATCAACAATTATAAAAAATAAAAACAGTATTGATAGTGCCGTAGCATCTGGTAAACATACATCTCGTAAAAAGTTGTGGAGACCTGCATTTCCAGAACTAGAAAAAAAAATAATAGAATGGTTTACCGAAATGAGAACAAAAAATGTTTCCTTAACAGGGCCATTCATAAAAGATAAGGCAAAATCAATCGCTGCTGAATTGAACATAATAGGATGTGATTATTCATCGGGTTGGTTGCACTGATTTAAGAGTAGGCACGGTATTTCAGACCACGCCTTATCTGCAGAAAGAAATAAAGTTAATGTTAGTATAGATGAGTGGAGACAGGAGTTCAAATTTATAAGAAACGCCTATCTTGATAAAGATGTTTTTAACATTGATGAAACTGGTGTTTTTTATAATCCTATGCCAAACCGTACCTTGGTTTTTAAAGGTAAAAAGTGTGGCACTAAAAGCAAAGAAAGAGTAACAGCAATTTTATGTTGCAATGCAGATGGAAGCGAAAAATTAAATCTGTGGATAGTAGGAAAGTCAAAAGATCCCAGATGTTTAAATAAAATAGATCGTTTCCAGTTACCGTGCCATTACAGCAATCAAAAAAATGCGTGTGTAACGTCTGTGACATTCTGAGAATGGCTTATTCGTTTCCAACGAAACATGGCAGCACAAAACAAAAAATATTGCTAATAATTTTAGGGATGAAATGTTCTCCAATATAGAATCTGATGGGGGAACAGAAGTGTGTGCATGGATGGTTTACGTCGAAACCGAACATGGACGTGTGTATAGCAAGTGTTATAACGATTGTAGTTGGGAAATTACATGGGAAAGTGATTTTCATGGGAATATAGAGGATTTAAGGAAGTTGAGAGGGTTGTTAGATTAGGACACGAAATTCTTGATAAGGACAAGTTCACCTATTTAGTTTTATTAGACGAAAATGTGTCGTGCGCGTTCTGCTTAAATCAACCTAATTTTAGGCTAATTTTAAGAGAAACATGTTCCGAAGAGGTTCATAGAATTTTAGATAATAAGGTATATTATAGTATAGCTAATAAGCTCATAGGATAAATATATAATAAGAATATCGTTTAATTATAATTTAGGTATATTATTTTGAAATAAATTAAAGTAGGCAACCAAGCATACAATTGTGTATAAAATTTTTATATAACCCAAACACGAGATTAAAAATATTACTTTATAAAAAATTAAACAAGACAATGGGTTTTTAAAATTATATGACCGAAAAAATTGGTGAGGGGAGGAAATTTAGTTAATAAACTAATTATATTCGGGTGAGAAATTTAATCTAAATAAAATTGAAAATTAATATAAATTTAAACAATTGAAATAAATACACTTACATATCATGTGAGATGGGCTAATATACAGACATAAGCCCTCTCATCCCTAAAAAGAAACCCTGTCTCCAGGGCGACGTACCCTCGCGTTACTTTGTACCGTGGGACTACTAAAATTAAAATATAGAAATTAATTAAAAAAGAATATAAATCTCAGTAGTAAGAGGCTTACCTTCAGATGAGGAGGCAAGCCCCCTCACCCACTTTTCCAGCGATATTCTAGCTGAAAAATCGAATTTTAATTTAACTTTAATCTCTATGTTTATGATTTCATTTCATACCAATAAAAAACCAAAACAATTCACCACGCTAAAATTAAAAGATAGAAATTAATTTAAAAAATGAAACGTTATCTAGATTACTATTAGACTTACTTTCAGGTGAGGAGACGGCGGAGGATGTAAATTGCTCCATTACCTTATTTTGACGTTTCCCCCCACTATTACACATAAGGTTTATGCACTAAACCATTATCTAATGCGGTTTTTTGAGGAAATGCTCGAGAAGGAATGTGTAAAAATTAAATTTTATTTATTTATTTAATAATTCACATCGATATTAATAAGAAATTTTAAGATATATCTTTATTCGATATCCAAGAGTTATGTGATGAATCGAATCCCAACCATTTAACGTACAACTTATTCATCTTCCTTTTCAACACCTTTTCAACGAGGTAAATATTGGGTTGAGCGGTCCGTTGGAGTTCAAACTCATAAAAAGCGCCTTTAATCGGTTGCCCGCGATTGTCCTCCAATAAATACGAAATCGGATCTGCGTTTTTCACTTGGACAATTTTAAACAATTCGGTTATCCAGTTGGGTAAATACCCTTTATCAAACACATATTTATATTTACTGATACGAACGGTATCTCCAACTCTAAACTTTCCTCTGCCGGCAATTTTAACTTTATTGTACACCGTATCGAGAAGCCTATCCTCAACTGATTTTGAATTTACATCGGATGGTTTCATTTTCGTAGTTGTATGTTTTGTATTGTTATATCGAGATAACGACCCTCCATGAGTATTGAGCGTAGGGCGGAAACGACGTCCGTAGCACTTTTACTTTTCAACGCACGCATCCAAAGAAACTTTGAGAAACAGTCTATAACCACCAATATATATTTATTTCCGGAATTCATTCTAGCAAACTCAACCATTTCAATTAGATCAGCCTGCCATAAATCATCGATCTCCTTCAGAATGGTTCTGTGTCTAGCGAATATACGTCTAGCGGGCCGATGGAGCTCGTACAGAATAATACGTTTCGCATCCGACACCTTCATTGTGACAATTAAGGTCTGAGGCCAACCTTTTTCTCTAATATATAAAGCCTAGAAGATATCGCGGAATCCATGAGATCTACTCGGGACTTTTGCGCAGCGATCGAATGCCTCATAATCGAAATAAGGGTATCCATTACCGATTGATGATTTATAATACGGTTCATATTTAAAGCTATGTCGATGTTAACAGTTTTAATTATCGACGCAATCTGTCCAGTCTTTGATGGATTCAATAAATTTGTCACATCCTCGATATTTGATTTGTTAAGGTCTAGTTTATTCAGTAAATTAGCGAATTCCGATTTGAATGCCTCCCCAAT
Organism: Onthophagus sagittarius; assembly: GCA_036711965.1. NCBI lineage: Eukaryota > Metazoa > Arthropoda > Insecta > Coleoptera > Scarabaeidae > Onthophagus > Onthophagus sagittarius. The sequence continues at coordinate 558,656 of JASERS010000015.1, forward strand.
CTTTGTTATTTGATCGGAAAGTTGAGTTAAAGTGACGGAGACATCCGAATAATTCCGATTAATCGCATCTTTAAACTTCACCGTTGTATCATTCAATTCATCGGAAATATCTGTAATTTTTACGTCTCCAGCATCAATTTTAGCACGTAGATTTTTAATATCAGTCATCCAGCTCGATGTTAAATTGTAAATCTGATCCTCAATCGCTTTAATTGAGGGTTTCAAATTTCCAGAAACTTGAAGATCGATGTATTTTTTGTTATCATCAATTTCATCTCGTATGGTATGAAATCCCGATAGAAGTTCATTGTATTTAATTTCCAAATCTCCAAAACAGGTTTTAAATTTACAAAAAGAACCCTATTGTCTTGTAATTTAGCGCGTGTCTTTGCGATTTTATTGTTAAAAGCCGTCTCAAATGTCTTAAACATACCATCTACATATAGTTTTACAACACAATCGTGTTCCAATGATGAACTTTGCACGTTACAAAGTCTACGCCCCTGGATATCATAATCCCCCGATGAGGTTAACGGTAGCCCAACACCCCGTTGAAGCATTCCGGCTCCGTCAGTTAATTTACTCCATGAAGATGGATGTAACGTACGCCCGAATTTATCGATGCTAACAACACCTCCAGCACACCCACCGCAACCACCAGCGGTCCATACTTGTTTATAATTTATGCTATAACGTTGATTTCTTTAAGTTCTTCTATAATATACGCAATTTCGTTTCTTTACAACCATAATCGATCTACCAATTCGTTCACTTCATCCCAATACTTATACTGAACCCGATCGGAGTTCACCTCTAAAAGACCCGACCCTGCGGTTTTACCCTGGAACTAAATACTGGTTTAATGATTCTAATATATTTTTCGGAGCGATTACTAGCGATAGGTCCGGTGTAGTTCTGTTTATGACCTCCCGTAAACCTTAGAATCTCTTTGTACCTCTGAAGATCCTCTTCCGTATAATTTTTAGGACCTTTCAATTGTATAAGCTCATACAAACCGAGGCTGGAGGGAATATTTAATTTGCCGCCATCAAGAACTATATGTCAGTAAATTCGACGGGTTTTGAACCAATCTTCCACCCATCCGCTTTCGCATCGAACCGTATACCCATTCTATGATCAATTGAATCCAGCTTACCTTGCACATAATAAAAATTTTTAATTTCAACGGGTAGTCTTCCAATAGGTATACCCTCTAATTTAGCTTCGGACTTCATCAGCGTCTAGGATTATGGGGACTTCGGTATATCATCAGCTCCCGCCACATTTTCAAACAGTTGCGAACACTTCGGGATTACGCTCGGACTTTTAACCTCAAATTCCCCTACGTCCCCATCACTAATCTTCATCTCTTTAATCTCACTCTTAATTTTTTACTGGGAAATTCGGTGTAATTTTAATGGTTCCTTTACATCATCCAATTATTTAGAAATATCCTTCAAAGTATCGTTTAAAGGTCGGTGGAGCTTAGCGATAAGCGCATCATCGCGTTCCTGACCTAACCAAAGCGCTAGGCGTTTGCGTTTTATCGCATTTGTGATGTTTACTATAGCCTTATCACGTTCAACGTTTGACCGCTTGCTCACTTTATCCTTATTACTACGACTATTGGCCATCGATGACAACCTCACACAAACCCATCCTAATTATCAATGAATCATTTCAATCTGGGTAGATGTATTTATTCACCCCTCTACGATACCTAATAATTAATGGGTTATACTTTCCGCTGTTCCAACAGCGTCTACACATCTCTTTGAAATCCTCAAACTTCATATCGGTGTACTACATGTTCATCATATACATGCTTCAAACTCACCTCATCCTGTTTGAAAAGGACTAACACGTTAGCGTTATCCCGAATTAGATGTTTGGGTATACGGGTATAAGTCTGTGTAAGGTAGAAAGAGTCAACGTTTCGGTGTCTACCCATAGAAAAGTACGCTCTATTTTTATCCTGCTTATCGCAAGCCACATCATCGAATATAAAAATCGTTCGCTCGCATATATAAAGACCCGTGGTAACTTTGAAATTATCTCACTTTAGTGTAATGCTCGTTCGAGGCAACACCACACCGATTCAGAGTGGAGGAGGAGTTTTAAATTCAATAATCAATAAACTCCCCATAGAGTTACACATTCTGGGATATCAATTTTGCGGACCTGGAACAAAGTTGGATAAACGCTTTGCCCGAGGTGCAACAGGTATAAATCCATTAGATCGCGCCTGTAGAATACACGATATAGCCTATCATGATAATAAAACGCTAGATCCACGTCACGAGGCTGATAGGCGTCTAGAGGAAACCGCTAGGGTGAGGGTGAAAGCCAAAGATTCATCGTTTGGTGAAAAGACTGCGGCGTGGTTGGTTACAAACACTATGAAAGCTAAACGTAAATTAGGTATGGGACATAAACGTAAAGGTGTTAAACGTTACATTTCAAACGGGTTTAGTTAAGCGTATCGTAAATGATTTACCGAAAACAACGATAGTTTGCGGGAGGCTGCTCGCCTGGCGTTGAAAGGTGCCTGCATAGCCGTAAAGTCCGTAGGTGGAAAGCGAAAAGTTAAAATCCCCCGCACAATCCCAATTCCAATTAAACGAGAAGGAATATTACTGCTTTTACCCGCGATAGTTGCCGGACTGTCAGCTCTCAGCACACTATCCGGAGGTGCTGCCGAAGTCTATAGAGCGGTAAAGAAAATCCAAGAGGCAAGGAAAAATTGAAAGAAGCCGAGCGTCATAATAAGGCAATGGAGGACATCGCAATCGGAAAGACTGGGAGTGGCATATACATTAAAAAGTATAAAAGGGGATTGGGTATGTATTTGTCGAAGCCTAAGAGGAATAATCAAAAACACTTTTAAAGCGGCTACCCAAGAGGCCTCTAACCAATTTCAATATACTACGTTACGCAAAATCTTTAGAAATCCCAAATTTTCGTGGTGTATATATGCGAAACCCGACTAAAGCGGTGATGGAACACATTGGGTAGCCTATAGAAAATCAAACAATACGGTGTTATATTTTGATAGTTATGGAGACCTTAAACCTCCCAAGGAACTTTTGAGGTAGCTTAAAGACACTGAAATTATCTACAATCATGACAATTACCAAAAGGACAATCAGTACAACTGCGGCCATTTATGTATAAAATTCCTTGTTCAAACGGGGAACGGGTCATATGTGTGATAATGTCGCAGACGTTCACGCTGGTTGGTACGAAGAGCAAAATTTCCGAGGAATACTTTCCTCCTATTGAGCTTGATCCCAAAATCAGTTATTCATTGGGGTTGATTGGTCTGTACACATATAACAGTATACCAAACATTGAAACGGGAGTAAACGATAAATTCCACTATACCATAGTAAACACATTCAACAAACAGCAGCAGCAGTGAAATAGCTACGGGAGCATACGAAATATCGCACATTGAAAAATATTTGCAAAAGGAGATTCTACGTCTAGCCGGATTGGATAAGATAGATAGACCGGAGGGTTTATTGTCGCTCAAGGCTAATAACAATACCTGACAGTGTGAGATTAGCAGCGACTACTTGGCAATTGATTTCACTGGATCTGATTCGATCGCGACAATTTTAGGATTCTCCCAACGTTAAACTTTCGAGGAGAGGAGATCGTAATTACATTAGAACTAAAACGTATCACCCGCCACTCCACCATCACCCGCCATGAAAATGGGCAAAGGACATAAATGTAAACGCAAGAGAACTTCTAGATCAGTCTGCAGAAAGACCTCATTGCGTTCGCTTCCTTCAAGAATTGGGCTACCATGTCAACAAAAAAATTAAGCATATATCGAGATCCCATCGTAGATAATTCTGTCGCTAGGGAAAACCATCCTTCCACAATCTCGCTTCAAAACAACGATGTGTTTACCATCGAACTGAATCAGGAGGATATTTTATTTTCCTTTTTCGAGAGCTATATACCAATTGAGGGTAGCTTTGTTACAAATTTAAAGGATTCCAGGGGTGTTGTAACTTTGACACACATCGTGTTCGAGCATAATAGCGTGAAAATAAAAGTGGCCTGCTGAAGGAGCCCTAACCACGGTCGACAACGTAAACGATAATTTCGTATTTCAAATCCCACTTGCGCACATCTTTGGACTGTTCAGAGACTATAATCAAGTTATGAGAGGACGTTTCAAGTTTAGGTTTGTCAGAAGCCGCATCGATTCAAACTGTTTTAAGTCCATATCAGGTAAAGGTACCGTTACTACCGGCCCAAGCACGGCAAAGTTCGCCCTAAAGACAGTATCATTGTTGGTGAAGCATGTTTATCCCAGTCCATAGGTAAAGATAGAAAGCTTTTGGACGGGTTAAATAAAAACTCGATTATAGCCGTACCATTCCGTAAATGGTCTTTTTATGAATTGACATCTATGAGGCAAGGGAATAAAGAGATTTGGTCTATTACATCAACCACCAACAGGGGCAGACAGCAATACGTCGTAGTAGCATTGGGCTTCAGCGACTTCAAGAAAAGACCTCTATTCGTAATTGATACCACAAAGAATAATGATGAGGAAACAGCTACATCTGCATCTTGTGAAGTACGACTTGAAATTCAAAGTGCTAAAGGTTTTCCCGCCAACACGAAGGCGTACTGTATCCTAATACAGGAATCTATGTACACCTATAAACCGTTGAGTGGGGAGGTATCAATCATTATTAATTGAAACAGTTTCGATTGCGCACGTCATTCCAGCAGTTATAGAGTCATGTAGGGCTGTGCATAGAGCGGTAGTCGATGTTCAGGGATTTTATATCGGCTCTGAGTTCATAGTTAAAGAATTTACACTTTCCGATGTTATCACCGACTATGTGGTACATCTTCACTTCAAAGCAGACAGACCCTTTAAATGCCTATCGGTTCAAGACCAACGATCCGCCAGATATTTAGAGCGAAAACACCACAAACTATCCTACGTTGGGGGATGGATGGATATGATGATGGGTTTAAATTTAATAGACGACATACTATCGTCATTGCAAAAGAGTATTCCGAAGAATTTTCTGTGGAGGAGGTTGAAGATTGGACTAACTTGACCGAGACATCCAATCCGTGTTAGTTCCACAACGGCGTGCCGGCGAATTGCTCGCAAAATAACGCTATAATTAAAAAAAAAATTTACAAAAGGTTATGTCAAATCTTTAATGTAATTGTTATATAAGCAGTTGTGAAATTATTGTAGTCAATATATCTATATTTAGAATTTCGTGTGTATAATTTTGATTTCTTATATATCCACCAACCATTCAACATCCAACTTCCGTCGTGTTAACATGTGCATTCTAAGAGTAATTTTAACATATACGATCTGCCTACTTCCACCCCAAATTGCAATGGAGGGCGATAGAGATATGGAAATCTATAAATATCTCAACGCATTCGGATATTCAAACGGAAATCTGAGCGGTTTACATAATCATCAAGCGGGGAATACATCAATGGGGGAAGGTCTACGTAGATTACAGAAATATTTTCACATACCGGTATCGGGTGAAGTCGATTTTAAAACTTTGGATTTGATTGGTAGGTCCAGATGTGGGAATAGGGATTTGGAAGACATTTCAGCAGACTCTAAACATGCGATACATCGAAAGTTGGGGATACAAACAGTTAAATGGGCCATCTACAATAAATATCCAAAGGGGTTTCACAACATTGTTGAAAGGGCATATGAGGTTTGGGCTAAACATATAGATTTAAAGTTTGAAAGCTCATTTACCGACGTTAACATTCTAATCGAGTTTAAAAGTTTCAATCATACGTGCATAAAGAACTCGGGGTCGATGTGCGGTGGTATATTCAAAAACGGGGTATTATCTCACGCCTGCTACCCAAATATTAATCAGCGCACTACTGAAATTCATATAAATTTAGGCTTGAAGTTTGATTTAACCAAGTCTACCGTAGATGGGAAGTACAACCTTATTAGGTTTAATGCATAGTGTTGAACTTGATTCCATCATGCATCCCAACTATGGTTATATGAAAATTGAAGATTTCAAGTTGAGTAGCAGAGATATTGCGGCAATTGAAGCTATATATGGCAGACCGAAATCGTATACATCATTAACCACGATTCCAACGGTTACATCATCTTGAAGCACGACACCGTCTACAACAAAACCAACTCAACCGACAGTATTTAGAGATGTTTGCGATGTGGATTCGAAATTTTCTGGTTTTTTAATCCGCTACCAAACCATTTATGCGTTTCACAAACAATGGGTTTGGTTAATGGATTTAAAGTCCAAACGACCGATACAACGTAATCCCATAGACATAAATGATTAGTTACCGACTTTGAGGAATGATTTATGTACCGTAGACTATAAAGCGCCCATATCACCTACAGGTGACCTTATACTTATAATGAGAAATTCGATATATAGAACTGACTTTCAGAGTATGAATGTACGGTCTGTGTGGTCATTCGCTTCTACTGAGTTGCGGTTTAACAATTTTACTCGAGTTAACGGAGTAGTTACGAGTAATTACGGATTACCCTACATATTCTTCGACAATATGCACGCTATTCAAGTGGATTTTAATTACTTTAGAAAGGAAAGAGTTATAGATTCGATTGGCGAACTGTTTCCGGGAATCCCAACTTCTTTCAATGGGGTTTACAAAGGTACTGATGGTATCTTTAATTTCTTTGCAGACGATCGAATACTCCAATACAATGAATATTTAAAAGAATTTGTCGACATCTCTGACAGGAGTCTATCGATAATAGGGATAACCTGCCCGTATATAACAATTTTAGATTAATTGAAATCCCTCCTCTCCACAATCATTTCAGCCAATCTATCAATTCCTATAAATTATTAAATGGGAAACTTTGTGGAGGGGGTGGGGATGATAAAATATATTCACCACCTTCACACATTTAAATTCAGTAGTATATTAACAATGGAGAGCGAAAGAGTGAGCGTTGTCTGTGAGGAGGAACCCGTCTTCGATTATTGGAATCCCATCGACCTGCAGTGGAATCGGTATCGTGAATTGATAAAGAATGAGACTGCATTTATCGGTGAAACACAATTTTCAAGTGAGGCTTTCAACATTAAAGTTGGAATTAGTGTCGCTAGAGGGGGTATAACTTGCGTAAAATTTATAGTTAAAACATGCAAGGGTTTGGAATCTCAGTCATATCAAATTACATTTTTACGTCAAGATTGGGAGCAACTAATTTCTACCCTGAAACTAATGCGTTTCAATGTGGAGGTTTTCCCACAGACCCTGCTATTGGCTGAAGGGTGATTACCTATATCTAACATATGAGATTGAGGATTCTGAAAGTAACGTATTTATACCGATATTACTTCATTCAACGGACGCCGATAAGATTTTAGCGATGGAGACGTTAATTAACTATAAATTGAATCTTTTGGATGAGCTAAATTTTAGTGCATATATTAAATCTCTTCGGCTGGACAGTACACCTAAGGTGGTCATTGAAGACTTCTGTTTAAATAATCTGTCGGAAATTAATTTCTACGTGATGCAATACTTGGAAAAAATAAACTCCGTATCGGTTTCTACTTGATCACGTGATCACCGCGCGAAACTTCCTGCCACACCCGAGTAAGTTCTACTGGATCACGTGACCACTTCTTGATAACGTCTAGTATAACTCTAAACACAAGTCTAGCGACGCATTAGTTCAGTGTTTGCAGCGATCCTGTACATTTATCCGAAACTCTTCGAAATGTTTCCATGTGAAAAGTGCGATAACGTGTTTACCCTTAAACAAAACCTCAACCGGCATATATGCGTGAAACATGGTGATGTGCGCGAGTCAGACATTACTTGCAATGTCTGTGAAAAACGCTTATCGCGAGTTGATAAATTGAGCCATCACCTCAGAACATCCATGGGTTAAATGTTTCGCGTAAGCGTTATATAACACCACCACCGCCTTTGGAACCAACATCACATCCTCCACCTAAACGCCAACCCCTCGTGTCGTTGGAAAATGCGGGCGCATCATCATCATCCACATTGCCTCCTTCGCCCAAGAAGCGATCGCCAAATTTATGCCCGATTTGCGATGTCGACTTCATATCCGCCACTCACCTACGGATTCATCTGAGATTTGAGCATGCCACTCTGGTCGAAGGTGAAGAGTGCATCGATAGGTTGGAGACGTGTTTTAAAGGCAGAGTTTGCACGTATAGAATCGCCGATGTATTACCTGATGATGATATACCGACATTCTTAACACGATCAGAAGCACCCGTCAAATGGTTGATTGAGGGTAGTCTGGATCGTTATGGCCCCTCCATAAAGGCTCAAATGGAGTTTCTGGCAAATTATGTTAAAGCCGCGTTTGACGAGAATGGAGATGAGGATGTGATAATGTCCGAGAAAAATTTCAATTGCAAATTTCAAGTTGGGTACGGATTTACATGAGACGTACTTTGAAATGTGGGAAATTTTAACGCAAACCGAAGAATTTCAAGAACGGGACTCTGGGTGGGCCTTTTCTCCGTATCTCACCTCCTCCTCAACATAAATAAATTCGAGCCAATACCTGGATCATCATACATACGTCTACCTAAGGTAATTGCCGAAAAACATGCGTGCATCAACATCAAAAACTACGAGGACGATGCATGCCTGGCTTGGTGTTTGACGGCGGCTCTTCATCCCACCGAACATCATCGCGACCGGACTTCAAGCTACTCCCATTATAGTCGCGCCCTTAATTTACAAGGTATTACGTTCCCGGTTAATTTAAAAGATATTGTTAAGATAGAAAAATTAAATAATTTAAGTATTAACGTTTACGAGTTATTAAATAGTAGTAAGGATAAATTCACGGTGGAAGGGCCAATTTTTTTTACTAAACAGCGACGTGATATTTATATAAATTTACTGTATTTATATGAAAACGGTAAAGGTCATTTCGTTTTAATTCAAAATCTTTCAAGGCTAATTTCAAAGCAAGTATTTAACCATGGTCATTCTGTATACCTTTGCGATGGATGTTTAACGCGATTTCCATCACAAGAACGGTTAAGCGCACATCAACTGCATGATTGCAATCATGTAATGACCGTTTCACCTAAAACCGATTTAAAATCAAAACCAAATTTTTTCGAAAAAGTTCGCTCAGGTGGCTCCCTTTGTCATATACGCCGATTTTGAATCGATATTAAAACCGATCGATTATTGTAAACAGAGCAGCTCTAAATCTTTCACTGAAAAAATTGAAATGCATCAACCGTATAGTTTCGCGTACTATATCGTCTCCACTATTGGTAATAGTTTTAACAAATTTGAAACGTATACTGGACCGGATGCGCCACAAGTTTTTATATCTAAATTAATCGATGATGTCAAATTTATCTATAACGAATATTTTAAAATCGTAAAACCAATGCTGCCTTTAACGGCCGATGAGCAACGGAATTTTGATTCGACTGAAAATTGTTATATTTGTTAAAATCCTTTTACTTCAGAACAGGTTAAAGTTGGCGAGCATTGTCACATAAGCGGTAAATACCGCGGCCCCGCCCATACAAATTGTAATCTAAATTTCAAACTTCAAAATTTTATTCCGATATTTTTTCACAATTTTAGTGGTTATGATTACCATTTATTTATTAAGGAAATGGCTGATGCTGATAATGATAGACTTGATGTATTACCGAACAATAAAGAAAAATACATCAGTTTTAGTAAAAGAGTGTTGGTTGATAAAGAATTTGACAAAACCAATATAGCTGAAAATGTTTTTCTCAAATTAAGATTTGTAGATTCATTTAGGTTTATGGTTTCATCATTGGATTCTTTAGCCGGGAACCTCGGAGAATTTGATTTAATTAATATACGTAAATTTTTTCCGCACAATGATCAGTTAAATTATTGAGTAAAAAAGGAATATTTCCCTACGGTTATATGAATTCTCTGGATAAAATAAACGTAACTTCCTTACCGCCTAAAAGCGCTTTTTTCAACAAACTAACATTCCAGGATATAACTGATGAGGAGTATTCCCATGCTCAATGTGTGTGGGAACATTTTAATTGTCAAAATTTAAAAGACTATTCCGATTTATATCTAAAAACCGATGTTCTGTTACTAGCTGATGTATTTGAGAAATTCAGACGAGTTTGTTTTCAAACTTATGGTTTAGATCCGGCTCATTACTATACGGCCCCAGGACTTTCTTGGGATGCCATGTTAAAGTTCACAAAATTAAATTGGAATTACTAACGGATATAGATCAGGCCCATTTTATTAAGAAAGGTATCCGTGGGGGTATTTCACAATTTTCCCTACGACACGTTAAAGCCAATAATAAATACATGGAATATCATGACCCCAATTCGCCATCAACGTTTTTAATGTATTGGGACGCTAATAATTTGTATGGGTGGGCAATGTCTCAATTTTTACCTGTTTCAGATTTTAGATGGTTGGCTGAAAACGAAATTCAAGATTTAAATATTAATAATGTAGCCGATGATTCTGACTTTGGTTTTATTTTAGATGTAGATATCGCTTATCCCGAACATTTACATGATGCGCATAATGGTCGGCCGTTTCTAGCGGAGAATTTAATCCCCCCAAACTGTAAATATGAGAGCGATAAGCGATTAATTCCAAATTTATTCGATAAGACAAACTATGTTATTCAATATAGAAATTTAAAACAAGCCGTTGCTCACGGTCTTATTGTTAGCAAAATTAATAGAGTTTTAACGTTTAAACAATCCCCCTGGTTAAAATGTGACATCGATAAAAATACGGAATTACGACAATCGGCTAAAAATGATTTTGAAAAGAATTTTTTTAAATTAATGAACAACGCGGTTTTCGGTAAAACGATGGAGAATGTCGATAAGCGCGTCGATGTAAGCTTAGTGACCAGTTGGGAGGGTATCCGGCCTGACAGAACCGCAGGTCGACCTCGCCTCGGAGCTCGGAGTTTAATCGCAAAATTAAATTTTAAAAGTATAAATAAAATATTTACGGAAATGTTTTCGGCTATTCAAATGGAGCGGCTTCACGTTGTTTACGACAAACCTATATACATTGGTTTTACTGTTTTGGAACTTTCAAAATTATTAATGTATAACCTTTATTATGATTTTTTGAAACCAAAGTATGGTGAGAAAATTCGGTTATGTTATATGAACACCGACAGTTTTACCGTGTTAATTAATTCTGAAGATGTTTATAAAGATGTCAAATCGAATCTAGATAAATTTTACACATCCAACTACAGTCCCGATAATCGGTTTGACATCCCATTACAAAAAAAAAGCGGTTTTGATTTAAGAAGGCTATAGTTAAAGAAAAATTAACATTTCAAAATTATTTAAATTGTTTGCATTTAAAATCTGTTTTGTGTCGGGAGCAATTATTATTTTGAACTTTTAACCACATCATCTTTACCGTTTTGCAGAATAAATTGGCCCTTTTGCCCAATGACTCCAAGCGATGTGTTGATGCCGATGGAATAAACACATTAGCTTGGGGTCATCATAGTATTAATAGTAAGGTTTAAGTGTATTAATAGTAGGATTTAAGTATGTGTAATAGTTAAGTAGATGTTAGGTAAAATGTAATGTTTTTTTTATTTTAAATATATGTATTAACTTTATTTTTTGCGTTTATTACTCATTTCGTTTTCCTATAGAAAAGTGCAAATTGTTGGGTGAGGATTTTTTGTTATCGTATTTCCGTTCGTTGATAAGAGCGTTGTGCGCGCGACTTCTCCTCCAGAACGCTATTTAAACGTCTTAACAAATTTCCTTCGGAAAGCGAGCGCGTGAAGAGGGTTATTACGTCGTGGGGTTGATGACGTAGGTGACGTCATTTCGTCGATGACGTCAGCTAGTTGATGACGTCAGATGGAGCATGGAGCCACTTCCGGCCCAGAATCGGCATTTTCTATCTACTTACGGTATACTCGAACAACTACACGAGTGGGGTTTTCGGGGAAGGCTCCCTTCGCCGTGTCGTCTTTCCTGGAAAGCCGAAGCTTTCAAGTTCGGGTAGGGAATTGTCTGTCGGAAAGCAAAACTCTTGAAAACGGTATACCGCAAGGCTCCACTCTAAGCGTTACACTATTCCTCGTGGCCATGAACTCCATCACTGCCAGTCTGGAGGCCGAAGTCGGAAGACGTTTATACGTCGACAACTTGGTGATATTCCATCGGGGTTGTGACATGGCCGCAATACAGGAAATGCTGCAAACGGCTATTAACCTAATCCATGTAAATGCCAGCTCCAGAGGATTCAAAATCTCTAAAGAGAAAACGAAGTCGATGCATTTCTGCAGGCTGCGCCGCGAGCACGTCGACCCTAGCCTACGAATATTGTCCAAACGATGCGCTTCTTAGGCGTCATCTTGGACAAAGGGCTACGATGGTCGCACCATGTAGAGGATATTTTGGCTCGCGGCAAGAAGGCTTTGAACACCGTCCGAATGGGGCGAATACTCGGTGGGATGCGGAGTCTGCCGTCCTGCTGAGACTCCACCACGCTCTGGTGCTACCGATCCTACAAAAATTTCGAATACGAACAAAGAAAACTTATTCCTTGATTAAACTATGCCGATGTACAACGTCTATCCCAAATACTCGGAGATAGCGATCACCCAAAATCCAAAATAATTATTTTTTAAAATGTCGCCCAATAATAACGTCGTACACGTGCAGTTACTTAACTGGTCCTCACAAAAGGGAATGATTTCCGGGTTAACGTGACCAAATCTCAATCGTCCCATTTAAAAAAATGACATGCGCGAAATACTTGAAACCCCCAAAATTATTCCTGCTATGACAAAAATTTCAAATTTCGTACCGATCTCTACAAATGAAAGGCGATGTAGAGAAGATAAAGGAGGCAACAAGAAGGAAGATTGGCGAAGCAGCAGCACGCGAATGTACAATTTTAGAATTGAGACCATATGCAGAAAGCATGAGAGCGGTTACCATACAAAGAAACAAAAGAAACATTAAAGATAAGTTGAAAAAAATAAGAGTTAGACTAGCGGTCTGCAGAAGAGAGAAAAGAAAAGAAATTAAGAAATATATCCTGTGCTGGTCACCTTTGCATATAGCGAAAGACTGTGGAAATCCAAGCAGAAAAGGTTGGTGTTATAAATGTAGGAAAGAGGGACATCAGACAAAAAACTGCGAAAATAAAAAAAGGCGTCCCAATTGTGAAATAGAAGGACATAGAGCGAGGACAGGCGGTATCCAATTTACAGAAAGCGGTTGAAACTAATAAAATCAAACATCAAAGCGAGAGAAGAGAAGAACGAAATGAAGGAAAATAAAGGCAAAGTACAGACAGAAGAAAGCACACAAATAGCTGCACGAATCATAGCCGTTAGTGAAGAAGAGAAGTTAAGAAGAGAAGAACAGAGAGAGAAACAAGAACATAAAGGGGGAAAAAGAACCGAATTTAAAATGTCGAGAAGAAGAAAAAGGGAAGAAAAGGGAAAGATGGAGAGGACTGCATAGAGCACTCCAGAAACGTCTCCAGAAGTTCCGGCAATATACAAGAAGGGAATAAAATATACTCTTCTGAAACCAACTCTGTAATAAATTAATGATATTAGTTGTGATTTTTATGAAAAGTTGTTGTTTATTTGTCTATGTGTTATAGTTTTGTCTATTATTACAATTATTTGGTGTGCGTAAGTGGCATCAGAAGAATCGAAAATGAAGATTGTTCTAGAAGTCACCAAGAGATACTACCAAGAAGTGGGGACGAAAGAAAAAATTAGTATAGCGCATCTGAATCTAAATAGTGTTAGAATAGCGCATGATTTGCTGATAAAAACTGTGGTAGCAAGTAAGATTGACCTAAACATTAGCTGTGAGCAAAATAATAAGGTGGACATAAGGTACTGTGGTAGATGATCGACTCAGCCACGTCGGATACCACGTCACCGTTGAAGGTCGGTTTCGGAGCCGGAGCGCGAATCGCGTGCAGTCCGCCTTCTTAAGAATCCACTTTCTCGTTGTTTCGTGGTTTTTAGTTTGACCAGGAATCGATACTATTACGGGAACAGGATCGCTAAAGAAGAGATGTTACGCCGTGCTCCAGATAGTCTCGGTGCTATGGACGGGGAAGCGATGAATAGATCAATGGCCGTTAGAGCGCCTGATCTAGCGACCAAGTGCGTAAGACTATAGGTACGTTACCGTTACTGTTAATTAATACTATAATAATTTTAAGAACCTTCTTTTTAATTTTTTTATTTTATTACACCATAATGCCTTTAATCTATCAATATCACAGAGCATAAGTTTGTATTAAAATTAAATGCTATATAAGTATATAACAACTGAGGGAGTCGCATATTTTTAACCCTAGGGCGCTTGCATACCATAAAATGGCCCAGCTTACCCAATTGCATAATTTAGAACCGATTGATAATTTTGAAAGTTATCCCATCGAATTGATAGAGGCTTCAAAACAAATGGATTGACGCGAAATTAAATTTAGTTGACTCAAAACTGAAAATGCACCTTGATATTAGGAGTTCGAATGTTAGTTTTACGTTTAATGATAAGGTACTTAAGTTTTTCAATGGTTAAAGTAAGATGCTTAAACTATGTTAAGGTTGGCTTTTTGAACTAATTCAATTTGTAAAATTCTCTTTCAGGTTGTGTTGAACAATTCTTCGTTGAATACAGAAAGTGAGTTTGCATTAAACACCTTGTCGGCATAAAGTATTTTTAAAATTAGGAAATCCTGAAGTATAATACAAGAGACGTTGCGTTACACTCAACATCATTCTTGGCGGATACTGGAGCAGATCTGTTAACAATTAAACACAGGAACGGATAACAGCAATGAACCTAGAAATAACAACTGAACATTTTGCGACCTTATCTGGAATAAGTGTTTCGAAATGTAAAAACGTAACAACTGAAGATTATAATGAATAGTATTATTTCTTGTATTTGGTCTGTTATTGTTTGGAATAAATATGCGTTACGTAATGAACTTCATTACGTAACTCAAACTACCTCAAATGAGTGTGGCAATAATGACCTATCCAACCAGTCGTAGATAAAGTATTCTGAAATATGTCATTTTACGATATGTCCAACGGATAAAGATTATGCATTATTACGTTAACATCGTTGTATATTTAATGTTAACGATCGATATTGTAAACAAGAAAAAATATTTTTTATTAAAAATCAATTGTTCTGTATAAATTTTTAATACCGTTATTACGGGAATAGTAACAAAACTATCCCGATGAGCTGTGATCATTTAGTTGTGTTGCGATAAATATGGCGAAAACACACAGTTTTTATCTTTTGGAAAAATACTTCAAGGGTAGTTACATTTGGCCGACGTCTCTTAGAATAAGATGCTTAAGGACATCAATGCTGGTTGTTGTGAATATAATTTGCGGAATTTATCCGCTGATAAATAAAATGAAAAGTAAGTATCTGATCGTGAAATTGATGTTTCGATAGCGCCACTTTTATCATTGCAGATTACAAAACGGATATTACAAAATTATTATTTGATTTGGAATTTATTGCGCTTGGGGCATTGATTATTTTCTGCAATATTAAAGTAATACGAAATCGCTTTCGTCTGTTCGGAATGATTGATTTACTAAGTAATTTGAATCCGATCGGTTTTCATCAGCGAATTAAATTTATTGAAAACAATATGGAAACCATTTTAAAAATGATTCGTTGCTTTGGATTATTTCTCGCATATCTTGCAACATATTTTATTATGTTGAAACACGATTGCGAAAGTATTAAGAATAAAAAAATTTGTTTCCTAACAGAATATTACATTCCATTTGATATAAATCACTGGCAAATAACGTTAATAATGTTATTTCAAATTTATATTACATCCACGATGTTCAATATAATTTTTTTTACGTTAATTTTCTGTTGTTACTCATGCGAATTAATCATCGCACGCATGGAATACCTTGAAAATATGATTAATAACTTACATTTGACTAGAAATAAAAAAAGGAATTTTAAACTTCTTCGTCCAATTTACGTATATTATCAAGATACATACAGGTATTGTAATTATGATGTGTTTTACGTTTTTTAAGATATTACAGAGCGTTCTGGGTTTAGGATGTATAAATGCGTTTCAAGATTCTTTGGCAGGTTTCTTGCGCTCATAAAACTGTGTCCTTTATTTTGTTTAACTATGTCTTCGACTGAATTTGTTCTGGTTTGAGATTGCATATCATTCTTGCACTTGACTTAACTAATACTCTACTAATTTTAGAGTCAGAATTTTGTAAGTTTATGGATGATGATATTGAGTTTTTTAGGAATAATATCATTGCATATAATTCTACAACGATTTTCTGTTTCGGTATGATCTTTCAACCCTTGATTTTCAAACATTTAAAAAATGATTTAATCTTTTTTTGTAATAGGCGGTCGGTGTTACCGACGCAATTTATAATATGAACTGGTTTGATGCTGACGTTCCAACGCAAAAGGATGTTTTCACTTTCCTTTGCATTAGTCAAAAGCCATTTATTGTAGAAGTCCCTTTATTTGGCCAATTTTCACATACATCAGCAGCAAAGGTAATTATCGAATTACGCAATTAAATTCATAAAATCAACGAATAGGCTAAATGATACTATTTAAGGAATTCAAGACGGTTTATATTTTCTGCAATTGGATTTTACAAGTATGGAGAACATGAATTATTTGAAACAAGGATTTAACACAAAAATTATGAATTTGTTATGAAACAAACTGGTTGATAGTGTCTGTGCTAGCTTTCGTGTTATCGATTTAATAATGATGAAAATGGTTCGTAACGATATCATTTTAAATAAAGAGAAAGATGCAGCTTCATTGTGTTGTAATGTTATATTTATTGTAAAATGTGTTTGATTCGTATTGTTTAATTTATGTAAGAATCGTAGATGTGAGTTTATCTTTTGTCATTGGTTGTCATTGGTAACGAATACAAACAAATATATAATATTTAAAAGTAAATATTTAATTTATGTCTCTCAAATATTTTTGAGAGACACAAGAACGTCGCTTTGTATTTTTCGCAAGTTTGCGTTTAATAATACTTTCAATCAAAACTGTTTGCTAGATCCGACAAGAAGCGTTAAATCAGCGATGTAACTTTCATTGCACTCTTTAAGTTTAGTTATGTCGTAAGTATACATTGATTCTTTTATTTACCATTTCCTGTCTTTTACTTAATTTGAAACATCAGCGTAGCGTTAATTTTTACTTATCAATATGTTAGAATTAGAAACATTATATAACAAAAAGCGTTGTATTGTTAAAGTAAGCAAACCAATTTTTCAAAATTTAAATAGAATTAATTTAAATTGAAATTAGACAGAATTGCAACAACGTTATGATCCTGCACTTAATTTAATTGCCGAATTTGAAAATATATGTTAGAAAGAAAACATTTTTAAACGGTTTTTTACGCGAGCACTGCAAAGGCCAAATGTTTTCAGAAAGATACAAATTAATGAAGATTCTGAGCCGTGTCTAGAATTTTACGATATATTCGAGTCGTTGATTTCATAATAACCATGCCGTAAGATGACGTTTAAAAATTCCACTTTAACGGGTGGAGTTTGGCAACTAATTTTGTGTTTAGAAATTACAAACTGAAACTATGAAATTGCGTGACAATTACCGTATAGTGAATAACATTCGCAAATATTTATGCACGCCTTGAAGAAACCCACAATTAGAATGCATTTTAGTTAGTATATATGTTCTGGCTAAAGGTCAAATTCCGGCTAAAGCTAAGTTTAACCGATTTAAATGGCAATTACTCAGGCCTTATAAGTAGAGTCCGAAGAGTTTTTTAAGAGTTTTTAGATAATAAATAAATGAAATCCATAATTAAGAACATTATTTAACATTATAAAAAAAGGGTTTTTATTTACTACTGCATGTAAAACTGGAATGGTACTTACAAGGGGACCAATGCTCAAAAATACTCGAAAAAATCGACTTCAAACTACTCAAAATATTTCGCGACAGTGGAAGTATGATCTATTTTAATTTTCGTTTAATACGTCAATTAGTTCTGTGGACTAGGAGTTCGGTTATCAGCACAGAGGTCACAGGTTCAATCGCCATTGTACTTAAATTATTACGTTTTAAAGAAGGAGGAAGAATAATAATAAAAAAAGGTAAAAAGGAGCGATGGAGGAAGGAACCTATGACCTCAGTGTTGACAACGTAACTCATATTGCCTTAGGCTAATTGACGTATTGAACAAAAATTAAAAGTTATGGTATTTCTACTGTCGCGAAATATTTTGAGTACTTTGAATTCGATTTTCTCGACTATTCCCGAGCATTGCATCGTACTGCTTCAGGAAAGTGATATCCGAGTACTGATCTTCAATCTCTGCAAATATAAACAAAACCGGTGATTGTTTCGAACCCGTAAGGTCCCCTTGTTAGAGTTACATAAAACATTTGCAGCTTTGCATACATATTTTTTAATTCCCCTTTTTTTTGTTTTATAATAGCATTTTTTAAATCCTGGATCACCAGAGATTGACTGTAAATGTCCAAGTTTTCGTAAAGCCGTTTTGTCAGCTGAAAAATTTTCAATGTTGTTCTTCTTGAAAACACATTTCGCACACATCACTCACAAAACGACATCGCTGTTGACTCTTCACGAAGAATTCGGACGTAACTTTTTGTGGTGAATCTGTATTGAATATGTATCAGTTTTACCAGAACTTTTGATTCAACGGCCCTTTTAAAAGACGTAATGTAATTTTTAAAGTTTAAGATTTTTTAAAATGAATTTCATTTACCGCAAAGAAAAATAGACCTTTCTGTTGTATTGAATGTTTTTATAGTTTATGCAAAAATATTTTTTTTAACGTAAATTTTTAATGGATATTTACGTAAATTAGATATTTCTTACATACATCACATGTGGTAAATCTGCATGTGTACAATCATTTATTTCCTTCGAAATAAAGAATGGAAATAATTTGTGTTTAATAAATTTAAAGATAAATTTATTTTTTCAATTATAATAAACACAACTTCTCAGTATTATTTTTCAATTTTATTTAAAAAATTAAAACATTATAAAATTTTTCAACGTTTCGAGCTCATTATCAAGAAAATCTAAAAGTAAATTATAACATTAAAGGCATACAAACAATACAATTACAACGAAACTAACTAAAAACGTAAAAAAATATAATATTTGCAATTACATACCTTCATTAAGCGTAAATTTAACTATAAAGTATCTATCATTTATTACACTAGTCGAATGCCATTTTATTTTTAAAAACTGAGGAGACATTATGACAACGTGTAAATCATAAACTTGTATTTTAGAGTAGGAAAAGGGAATCTTTTAATACCTGAACTTGTTATTTATATTTTACGAGCCCTGGCCTTTCTGCCCTTTTTTAAACAGTATATGTAAATAAAGTAAGATATATGTTTACATTACAATTTTTGAATAGTAATAGTATATGTAATTTCAACTATCTTCTTCTGGATCTATCGTGAATGCTTCACAAATTGTCCAATATTTATTGTCATTGTCTTTATTAAATATATATAGTCTAATAACCGCCTGTTGATGTTTTTATTTATGAATTTCTTAATGAGTTCTTTGTGCCTTTGTCTTACTTGTTTTATTTATGTTTGGGCATATAGATCTTCGTTGCGTATATTGTGCAGAGGAATTCTGATGCATTTCCTTTCTGCTTCATCAATGAAAGGTTTTGTTAGTTGCGTTAATAGTTAATGTGTCCATAATCTAACACCGGTCTGCATATGGCTTTATAGATCTTGGTGCCCAAGTTGGTGTGTACCCCTTTGTTTTTGTAGGTAACTGCTCGGAATTATTTCGCTCTTCTGAATGTTTCGTCACTCTTGGTTTTATAACGCTTGGAGAATTTTTGCGCATTATCCAAAACTATCCTCATGTACTTAATTGATGTGGATGGTCTAACGTGTAAATTGTGTAACAATAGTAAACTAGTGTTTACTATTGGAGATCTATCACAAATGCTATTTGTATAACCATTCCAATACTCTGCTGTATATTATTTGTAAATTTGATGTAAATTTGTCCAATTTGTTGTGTCGTCTGCATATTGCAAGATATAGAGGTGAAGATTGAAATGGTTAGGATTTTCTGCGTAGATATCGTAGCAGTATATGTTATATAAGGTGGGAGAAAGGGAAGAATTCTGAGGGATGCCTTATTTAGATGTGGAAGGGTTCGAGAATGTGTCATCGATTCTTACTTGAAGCGTTCTATTTTTCAAGAAATCGTCTATTAGAATGAATACGTTTCTTTTGATGCCGATTTTTTCAACTTTAAATAACAATCCCATATGCCAAACTGAATCGAACGCTTTATTAATGTTCAGGAACAATGTAATAGTTTTCTTGTTTAATCTGTGATTCAGTTGGATGTTGTTTACAAGCAGAACTAACTGGTGTATGGTAAAGTTGTTAGGTTTGAATCACAATATTCTTGTTGTTGACGTCAAATAAAAATTTTCTTTTGGGCTAAACGCGATGTTGAAATGTTTTGCTAATACATTGTATTTTTCTGGGGTTATATTCTATTTTTTGTCTTCCCATATTAATGGTGGAATTATCCTTGGTTTGCGGTATTTAGTAATTTTCTAAATTTTCTGCCAAAAGGATCGTCCTTCATTTATTTCATTATAAATCCGCAACCATTGATCTAGTTGGAATGTCTGATCTCTCTTGGAATCTCCTTGTTAGTTGTTAAATTCTGTTTTTCTACTTGAATCTTTCAATATGATGTACTCTTTATATATCTTTCTTTTATTCTTAAGCATATTGATGATTTCACTTGGCAGATAGTATTTATTTATATGATTTTGTGATTTCCTGTTGAAAGTCAGTGATGCTTTTCGTCGTTAGTGGCGAGTACTGTATGGATCTCAGATAATTGTCAATGTCCTTGTTCACTTCATTTATGTTGGTACGTTTTAGATCGTATTTTACTTTTTGTTCATTTAGGATGGGAAGTTCTGATGTGTCGGTTTCGATGTTGAAGGAGATACCCAGATGGTCTGAACACATATCTCCAGTTGTGTCTATGTTGCTAATGACATCTTTTAAATTGTTGATGTGGATGATGATGATGTTTGAAGTGGTGTCGTTGTTACCCGTCATGATGAACGTAGGGTATGTGGTTCTTTTTAAGAAATGCGAGTTGTCCAGAAATGATTGAAGTTGCTTTCTTTTTGTAGGACTAAGATTGAAGTTGCCAATTGTTACAGCGTACGTGTATTGTGACCCTTTTCGAAATACATTTGTTTCTAGTGGATAGTGAGGGTGGAAATATAATAGGAACATATGCAGTTCTTTGTCATTGAATGGGATCGAGCGTGTAGACATTCATTGTAGGGATTGTTTGTGCCGGGGGGGTTTGCTTTCTTTAATTTGTATTTTGGTTTTGACATTATTATTGAACCTCCTCTGGCATTTGTTGTTTGGAGGCGTTGCCTTTGGATAGTATCGCAGTTCCTGTGTTGAATAATGTGATCTTTTTTCGTTTTGGTTTCTGTAAGTAGCGCTAAATTAATATCGTTTTGTTATATGTAATAAAAATTTGATGTTTTTTATTGTTAAAGTTGCTGATATTGGCGTATATTACTTTGATATGACTGTTTGAGGTGTTACTGCATTCTTCATCTTGTTCAGTGGACGTTAAATTTGTTGGCTGCTACAAATAGCCAGGTTCAGTAGGTAAAACCTCTGATATATCTATCATTGTTTGGTTATCGTTGATTGGTGCCGTTGCAGGACGGGCGATTGTGCCCAGACGATCAAGCAATTGAATGTGCGCACGGTTACCGGAAATATTTATGAAGTTGTCAATGTTAATGTTTTTGGCGAAGCACACTCTGAGTTTCTCAATAAGTTCTTGTCTGTTGGAATTGGTAAGTTTGCTGAGTTCATCGATGTACGTGTCTATAATGAAGTCGTGTGTGATAACAGGTTCGTGTATTCTAGAATTTTCAGTTATGGAATTTTCCATTTCATTGTTTTTTTTGTTGGCGGATTTAATTTTTATTGACGGAATTCCTTCAATTGGTTTTGTTGGTAGCTTTTTGAGATTTTTTCAAGCTTAATGACCTTCTGTCCTGCATGTTTCGAGTAAAGTTGGAGCATTTATCTGATCTATGTTTTGCCTTACATTTACCGCAAGTTGTTGTTTCATCGCAGTTTTCGGTTATGAGGGAGAATGATAAACATTTGGCATCGGCTCTTGGTGTTGGTAGAGGCGCATCGCTTACTATTATTTTATAATGATTGAACATGAAGTAAACTCTCTTCAGTTCTAGTCTGTTATGATTCGGACTTTGAGTGTAGGTTTGTTAGTTATGCGAGTTAGTTTAACTTCGCAAAAATTGTCCATCTACTTAACACTTTATTGAAAAAGGGCTCGGTATTTCAATGGACTCCTTCATGACTGTAGCTTTTGAGCAACTCAAAACTAAACTAACTAGTCCACCTGTTCTTCACTACCGAGATGTCAACCATAGTTTTATACTTACTACGGACCTAAATTGTCAAGCTATAGGTGCTGTATTGTCTCAGGGTATAATTTGTAAAGACCGACCTATCGCGTATGCATCCAAAATCTTAAATAAGGCGGAAATGAATTACAGCACAATCGAGCGGAAATTCTTAAATAGGGGAACAAAACATTTTCGACTGTATCTTGTAGGTAAACCTATTACAATCGCAACAGATTACAAGCCACTCCTCTGGTTATTCTCCGTTAAGGACCCAGTCGGTTGATAAAATTTAGATTAAAGCTGGAAGAGTATGATAAATTAGATAGTGCATAAATTAGGAAGTAGTAACACCAATGCCGATGCTCTAAGTAGATTACCTGTAACTGTAATAAGACGTGCACAAGCACGCAGGGACTTTAACTACGAACATTTTCTGAATGAGTCAACATCTAATTCAATCATAAATGATAATGTCGTCGATAGCCATGAAAACTTAGCATCTGCTTCAAAATTGTTTACAAGAGTTTATATTTTAACCAACAATAACAATATAAAAAATTATTTATCGATCGTAATTATTTATTCGATGATTTCGAAAATGTTTCCTAAAAAGTAGTTATACATTTGATGTCACAGGTTGACGAAGTGATGATGAAGTGTTGTTTATGTTATGTTATAATATTAGTATGTCATTCATTCTCGTCTAAAAAGTGATCTGTGGTAGCATAATTTCAATAGTTTTCAGAACCAATTAAATTTTTCATCAACCTTAATGATATTAATAAATAAGGAACACAACTTTGTATGGATTCTAATCTGTTTTGATTATCGTATTTCATTGTTATTTACTTCATTTCAGTGTATTCGGAAGAAGACTGAAATACAACAGTCATCAATACATATCCGTTCTAAATATACCGAATTCTCTTGAAGACGAGTTAATCTCAGATAACAAACAGTTCACACATCAAATCATTACAAGAAAATGCATACGTTATATCGTCGTCAAAATTGAAGATCCAACTAGTCATGAAAATGTATTTTCAGGTATCACAAATTTATATAATTATCTAAATAAACAAAAAATAAATCATGTTGAAATTAAAAGTTCAACAGTCTTAAAACCTAAAATTGGTGTAACCAGAGCGATTATTAAATTCAGTCTTCAAAATTCTCCAATTAAAGTAACAATTTACCATAATCACGTATCCGATATAAGTTCACCCAACAGAAAGGAACTATCCTTAAAAAATTTCATATGAACCCTCTCGATGGACATCAAGGGGTCAATAAAACTTTCAAAAGGATTAGAAAATTTTACAAACGGCCTAACAAGCTAAACGAAATAAAACGTTTCGTAAAATCATGTCTAAGATGTAACTCAAATAAATCGTTCAGATCAACCAAAATGCCTTTACAAATTACGAGTACTGCGACTAAAGCTTTCGAAAAGGTTTTCCTCGAAATTGTTGGACAACTAACTATTTCTGAGAACGGAAATAAATATATTTTAATCATTAAGGATGATCTAACTAAATTCGCAGAAGCAATTGCAATACCCAACTGAGAAAGCCACAAAATAGTTGAAAGGTTCGTTACAAATCTCATTTGTAAATTTGGTACTCCTAAGTATCTATTAATCGATCATGTTGCAAACTTTTTGAGCGTTTTGTTTAAAGATGTGTGCAACCTGTTACACATCTCAAAAATACAACCAACTGCCTTCCATCCGTAGTCAAACGGTAGTTTAGAAAGATCGCATAGAAATCTGGTGGAATATCTACGGATTTGTGTTAGGAAAGATCAAACCAACTGGGATTCATGGCTACCACATGCGGTATTCACTCACAATACTTCAACCCATTCTTCAACTGGGTTTAAGGAGTAAACCCCAGTCTCTTTACTATTCGGGCTATAGATGATATAACTTTTGTTTTCGTCCTTAAAGGCTTCGTTTTTAAAAACTACTTTAAATCGAAAATTAAGTTATTTATTTTTAAAGAAAATTATTACAAGTTTAAACTGACTGCGTAACGTCTTAGAGTAAAGTGAGTTAATGAATAATAATTCTAGGTGCTTTTATACTATTTACTTATCTATCCTGCTTCGTAAGGGGTTTTGATGGAAGCTTCCTATTATTCTCGACTTATCTCATATGTGCTGGCACATAACTTCTCCCTCTTCAGATGCGACATTATCCTGGATGTCTGTCTTATTTAATTGATAAAGTCTATGCCTCTTATATAAACTCTTGTACTCAGGCATACAGTAATGATTATAATTGTTATCAAGGTTATGTAATAATTCGAAAATTATTTAACGGTTTTAAGAAATAACCATTCGAATTAGAAATTCCTAGAGTGCAGCCTTTCGTTATTTTAGAAACTAAAAATCACGTCTCAAGTTAACGACGTCCGGTATAGAGACCAGACTTCGTGTTAAATTTTGTTAAAAATTATGTATCCGCAGTTTGATGGGGGAGATGCGAATCGAAACGAAGAAGTCGTTAAAAACTTAGAGGTTAGATCACGTAAAAATTTGATGGTTTCCACTGTTTGGAAATTACGTGACGATTTTTGGGATTAGTTAGTGGCGAATGTTATCTTCTGGTCTTGTGGGCGTGGAATTCTTCCCTTCCACAAATTCCCTCATTGGCTCAGAAAATTAATGTAAAATATCCGCCCCGTATTTTGGATTGGCCCAAGGTGTCGGGGATGTCCAGACGTTAGGGAACGCCTAATGAAGGTTTTGCACCCCTCCAAGACCCGAGGTTACTTAAGGCCTTGCACACGTCATAAAGAAAAAGAGAATTCTGAACTTAGTTTCAATTCAACTACGAAAGATATCTTCTTAGAAAGATTTCGAACCAATACTCAACCAGCGCTCTGTTAGACCGAAACTTAGATTCGCTTTAACGCCAATTCTAAGTCCCGTCGAAATCGAGAACTTTGACTCAGCTTCAAGGGCAACTTTCTTCTGATTCGGGCGTCCGCGTCGTGTCGGAAACCGTGTTCACTTGAGGATTTGGTGTGTTTGTGTCGAAGAAGTCTTCCCGGATTATCCCGAGAAGATACCAACAGGATTCAGGTTGCGACCCATCACCGAGACCACCAGATCGGAAACACACGTCCGGGGTAAGTCTGTTTGCCAATTCTCCCTATCATTTATCGGTCAACGAGAGTTCGCTGTAGGGTTAGGTTCAGACAGGTTATTTTCATTTTTAATGTTGTTTTGACTCCTTACGTAACGTCGGGTATCACGTAGGTAGTTTTTAAGATTAACTTTGTATCTTACTTTTTTTGTTCGTTATTTTTGTAAATATAGATTAAGTGTGGTTAGAACACTTGTCGTATTATTTCACATTTCCTGAGAGCCTTAGTGGAAGAACCCACGGTTCTGAAATAGTGACCGCGCGCGCTTGCCATTTAATCTTGTTTGAATAGATAGGATCAGGTAGGAGTCCTTCAGACTAAGAATTAGGTAGCGCGAAATACTGTTTCTGGTGGCAGCGGTAATTACCAGAGGTTGAAGTCGTTTCAGTGACGGCCTCACCACAGTTATATAAATTAATATGTTGTTTTTATTAGAGTTTACATTAAGGGGCTTCGATCACGGTCCTAAAGTTTCTGAGGGGCATCGCCGTGTGAGGGGAGGAAGCTCGGAGGACGGACCGGCAGGCTGTATCTAAAACTATGAGTCAATTGAATACCATATTTCTATTGGGTAACCCGGTCAAGATAACACGTCATCAGTATTTTAGAGAAACTGTTTTTAAAACGAATTTTACTCCCGAAGATTGAATTTACGTAAAAGCGTTCAATTTCTTATTAATTAGTGCTTTCATTATAAATGAACAAATTAATAGCTAATAGATATTAAAATGCACTGAAAGACTTAATTTCACTTTGTCATTTATTTGACGTAACAATATGATAACAATGTTGAGTAACTATTTATCAGGCGTAATATTTAAACAGCGGAATGAGGGTACACTTAACATCCTCATTTTAATGTTTTTTAATGTTTGGTGTAATTACACATCCAATTATTATTTTCTCAAGTTTTTTCTTGGGTTAATGTAAAAAATGAAATACATATTATGGATTTTGATGAAATAGTTATTTATAGAAGTAGAAAAAGAAAGTAATACAAAACAAATATCTGCAATTTTATTATAATCCCATTGATTGATGTGATTCAGGGTTTTCATGCTTTAGCGACCAAAAGAAACAGGTCATGGGTTAAATAATTATATTTATAATTATTATAAGGGCGCAAACTGGAGCCTCTCCTATAAAATTGACTGTATTGAACGTTCTGTTTTCAATAATAAAAAGTCTTACAGGGCCTCGTCGCAAAAAAGAATGCTGAGAAACCCTGCTCTAGATGTCGTCAAACTTCATTCAGATTCTCAGGAGGCTCGGGTACTTGTCTTACTCGCCGACCCATCAATACCAAACATGCTCAATCGACGACAAGACCGATGGCCAATCAGGCCAGGACAAAATCTACAATCCAACCTGTCTCAGGAACTTTCTTGTAATCACAGCAGTATAGAGTCTTGCATTGTCCTGTTGGAAAGTTGTATTCTGTAATATCGGCATAAAAGGTACTAACACATAATACTAACACAACAATCTGACTTTCGTACAGTATACAATATGTCCCCGGATTGAGTTACAAGGAGGAAAAAAAGATTTGAATAAATTTGAAAAATAAATAATGTGTCGCACTTTTTCAAAACACCACATCGCACAAATTTTATATTTTAACTACAAAAGTTAATTAATTTAAAAAAATTTCTAAGTTCAATTATGGATATATAACCATAAAAACCATAAGAGTTACAACTTATGTGACATGTCGGTGTAAATAAGTCTCTGCATACGATTTTAACCGTGAAAGAAAGAATTTTTTTGGTACAATGCTAAAATTGGTACAATACAAAAATTCCACAAAAATATCCGGATATAAGAATATCTCACGTTGGGGATCGCAATCTAATAAAATAAAAATTTTGGAGACGTATTCTGTATTTGGCATAAAGAAGCAGAAAAAGAAGCTAAGTGAGGAAGACGCTGCTTCTCTGATAGCATTAAATTTGGTTCAAGCTAAACGTTTGCATTTTTGTTTACAGATTAGAATGAAATATTAAGCAACCAACTTTTCAACAAATGACATTGTTTCTTAGCAGCATTGCCGTTATTAGAGTCACGAAAATCAAAGTTTTACACTATACTTACACTACAAAGTTTTACACACCACACCAGAAGAAGCCAATATTTCAAAAAAGTAAACGTGTGGTGTGCTATAACATATCATGGGGTAATTGGGCTATACTTCTTGGAAATGCGAACCAACTGAAATACTTGGATATGTTACAAAATTATTTTAGTGAAAAACTTGATGAATCACCCTTAAATTTTATAGTCTAGGTATTTTCAGCAAGACGGCTGCACAGCTCATTGCTCATATGTAACGACCAAATGGTTAAACTTACAATTGCGCGTAAAGTAGATTGGTCGAAATGGTTCTATTTTATGGCCATCTCTGGCAGCCATGCATCTAAGGAGTGTGTCTTCATATGCGTTGCTTCTTCGGGCCGGTCTTTCAGCAGGATTGCTTCTGAAAATACCTTCTTCGGACCATAAAGACCATACCTGTGCAACTGCAGTGTAGTCCCTAGTCCGCCTTCTTTTAAACTCTCGAAATGAGGGATAACCGATTATTCGGCGTTCACATCGCACGAGGGCATTACACAGTGTCTAATTGAGAGTTTGCCAATTAATCATTTTGAAATTCATTAATTGCTAGGAAGAAAATATTGAAAAATGTAGATAGGAAGGAGATAGCAATGGTACAGAAGTCATAACAGTTCAGTTTTTCGGCGAAAAATATCATCGTTTCGTAATTGATAATGAAGAATTATTTTAACAGTTTCAAAATTATAGTGGATGCTGGATTTCATATGAAAGTAAGCATATTTAAATTTAAATCATATCTTCCTTATTGATCAATATTATTGCAACAAATGTTTAAATGACAGCTTTATCTCACTTTACACCAGTATGAAAAATATTATGTTTACAATTTTGTATTGAAATGCGGGTTGTAAAGAATAGTGAGTTGCAAATGATTTTATATTTTAATAGCGCAAATAATTTTAATGGTTATTATTATACATTTGGTTCACTTTAAATGTTTAAATAGTTCATTGGATAATTTTATCTCCATAACGATTATGTTTCCAAATAAATTAAAATGTTTTACATTTTTAAATAAGTAAGTTTAGTGTTTAGCCTAGGGCTTAGAAAAAATACGTTCAAAAAATATTTAAGATAACGATAATATGTCAATTGCAAATATTGTTATGTGCTATATTAAAGTTAAATATTTAATTCTTTTAAATAAAACACACCTTCAAGAGGCGGTACTTAACTAATACAAAAAATTACCTATAGGTGGAGCCACCGTACATGGGATTTATTGTCGTTTTACAACCCTTCCGTACTTAAGGCCCCATCCATGTGTAATTAGAACATTAACGTCAATTTTGGGGTTTTCTTATAGATGATAGATGTACTAACCTTCCGACAGAGCTTAAATTTTCATTTTGTCTTTTAAATGCTTGTAATAACGCTTTTAAAAAGAGGTTTCTTTTTAGGTCTGTATTGGGGTAAATATTTGGCGATGTAATAATTTATTACAAAAGCGGGCTCTGTCCCGCTTTTCAAAGATTTTTCACAAAGATTTCACAATTTTCACAAAGATTCTTATCTTTGTACCTTTATTTATTATTTGTTGAAAAAATTAAAGTAAAATATCCATTTTTAAGAAACTAGACCAAAAGTTAGAACTACTGTTTTTCCTATACACGGTCGAAGCCCCTTAAGATACGATGTGGCTGAAGTTATCCTTCGTTCTTAATGAAACACATAGAAATTATTTTCTCAATAACTAGAGACTGCAGCACCCTGAGACTAGTCTAGATTATTGCCTTAGGTCCTCCTGTATCATTCAAGCGCACCCCTACCCCCAGATTTGCCGTAGGGGCCGAGGGGTGAATTTTTGAATATTCCTCGTTTTCAATGGCATACCTAGAAATTATTTTCTCAATAACTAGAGATTGCAGCACCTTGGGACTGGTCTCGATTATTGCTTTAGGCCCTCGTGTATCATTCTTGCCCAACCACACCCCCAGATTTGCCGTAGGGGCCGAGGGGTGAAATTTTGAATATTCCTCGTTTTCAATGGCATACTTAGAAATTATTTTCTCAATAACTTGAGACTACAACACCCCAGAATTAGTCTTCTATTATAACAACTTATATAAGCATTAATGTTTTCATAAAAATAACGAATAAAGAATGGTGGCACCTAGACGGCGGGCAACTGGGACACGTGTGGGTAGTAGGTATCGAAGCAAAATCCATTTCATTCTTCGACTGGTTGCACTGCTTGTTGGTTCACTAACGTTGTGTTTTGGCTTTGCTGTATTCGACTTTTGTGATTCCGTATTATTTGATTATATTGTTACTGCTTCACGTAATATTTCCTATGTTAGAAAAAGTGTTAGTTCACTTCATTTAATCATTTTGTCTGTCTTTATAGGTTGCTTTGCGTTTATTGCCTTTATTATTTAAAATGTTCGTTGTTTTATTTTTTGTTACTATTAGAATTAATTATTTTATTGGTTTTTTGACTTTATTCCGTTCAGAATCTACGTTTCGTTTCAAACCTTTCTTCTTATCTAGTCTAGTGGTTCATAGTAAGTGAAATCCATTGTATTCTTCGACTGGTTGAGCTATATGGTGGGTCATTATCTATGTTGTCCACATTGTTAGCGTCTTGATTTATTTGTCATTTCACGTTTGTCGTTCCGTATTGTTTATTTAATATTGTTATTTTTCATAATAATTATATCTTGTTTTATATTAATTACGAGTTAGTTAGTTTTGTTTATCCTTTTAGTTGTCTTAGAAAGTTTATTATACTTTATTATTTGAATTTTCCATTACGTTATCTTTATAGAATTAGTTGATTTGTTGCTTTATTTTTGCGTTTTCTTATTATTGCTCTTTTTTAATTTTGCGTTTTTTAACCTTACTTCGTTCAGAATCAATTGATTCTGAAAAGAAAGATCTCCTAATGCAATTGAAACTAAAATACTAAATCGTAACAGCCCCACCCTAAAACGTTCGTCGCCAACTAGTAAAAATATTCATGATCGATTAGATGGAGAACATTTATCAAAACTCCCTACTGATTATGAAACCTTCATGAGTAAGGCACAGCTACCGACATCACAGGTGAAACCCTGTCAATCTAAAAACCTAACCACAATTGATCAAGTCGTGCAAAACAAAACAGATTTCAATCTGAAAACAGAACATTTAATACATGGTTTTGATCAAAGTTGGCTTCACCAACAAAAAAGGAAGTTAAATTTAAAGCAAATATTAATTCAGTTGGGAATTACATGCGTGATTATATTTAAAGGTTCCCGTAGCAATACTAAAGGTGATTATACTCATGTAATTGAATATGGTAACTGTAAGCATGAAGGCTGTAGAAAATTCAGATTTGAGTACATATTCATTGATAAATCTTTAAGCATTATTATTAAGTACGATAAAAAATTTACTAATCATAAGACACAGCATACCTACCAAGTTCGTAATATCGAAAGACAACAATATAAAGAAAAACTTGAAAGAAACTCAGTGTACTTAATTAGAATGGATGACTTAAATAATATCGATGACATTATAGCAACAGATGGTAATATGTAAACCGTAAGGTCACTACCCGTTTATCAAAAAATTAAAAATGAAGGGAAAAGTGATACAGATTTTCATATTGATGATTACACTGACATTTTGCTAACGGCCCTGCATGAAAACCTAGATGACAATAAATATATTCAATTTCCTAACGGTAGAGTTTTAGTATATCTCTTTTGCAAAAATACTATTAACAGTATAGTGCTCAAAGGAAATAAGATAAAAATATATTTTGATGCAACGGGTTCACTGGTACGTCCTTGCGTTATAGAAAAGGGCCACCGTGCATATTACTACGCTGGTGTTGTAAATGTGAAAGGACAAATAATTCCAGTTTTCGTATTAACCTCTTCCATGCACGATGCCGTAACAATATCTTCTTTTTTATGCCACTTTAAAAAATTTGTCATTACAAGGTGTCATCGCAAATGGCCTATAATTTCTGAAATTGTGACGGATTGGAGCTTTGCTTTAATTACAGCTACTTGTTTGGCGCTCAATAATATGCCGTTATATGCATATTTAAAGGTATGTTATAAATATGTGTGCGATCAAAACCAGAGCATAGGCGACATCACTATTTTAAGAACATGTGTCGCTCATTTCATAAAGACGCTGTCAAATTACCTACATAAAGCAAAAATTAATAAAAACTGTTTAGGTATAATATTGGACATGGTCGGAGTATTAATTCAAAGTCGAAATTTTCAAGAACTAACGGTCCATTTTAGAAGCTTTTTAATTGTAGTAATTAGTCCTGTAATTAACAGTGAAACAATTCAACATTTGGAATATCTCACTAAATTTAACTTGCAATATTTAAAATTAGATGAATTTGACATAATTAATAACAAAGATGAGGAAGACGTCGATACCATTACAGCTTCATACACAGATACGCCATTTTATAAACATTTTCATCAAATTTATACTGAAGTTGAGAACACAATCGCAAAATGGAATAGCGATAGTGATGAGAAAAATGGTCTGCAATGTATTCCATTTGCACAATTTTTGCTGAAGAATTATATGCCATTTGTACCTCTTTGAATGTCTGTGATAGACAACATATCGACAGAAGAAGAAGTTATTACATCAAATTCAAATGTTGAATGCTGGTTTAAAATTGTAAAAAAAATATCTTGGTGAATGACACGTACTTGAAAGTTGGACGATTCGTAAGAATTTTAAAAAGAATTACACAAAGTAATGTGAAAGAACTTACATTAAATATCAAAAAAAGAAAACAAAAAAGTCAAACACAGAACGATGACATCAATAGTCTATCATGTAAAGAACAGTGGCGGCAAAAAGTAAAGAAGCAACGGACTCATTTCAATAAAAAAAAAGTGGAAGCTTTTTTGAATAAACATACATATCCACCTATTGCATGATTCAAACAACGATACAATTTATTTTGCAGATGAAGACAACATAGACGATCCACCTCAATATCAGAATGCAGAACATCAATGTGTCCACTTACAAAACAATTCCAACACCAAACTAACTAGCTTTAAAGATAAATATGATATTGAAGATCCATCTAATTTTCATGATATAGAATATAACCCATCATCCTCATCGTTTCACAAATCAGACAGAGTGCCTTGCTTTAAGAACGGATTGATATCTAATAATGAATATTACCTGAACGCAGTAATGAAGCAAAATTTACATAACGCCCAAAAATTTTCAAGTGGAATTTACAATTATCGTAACACCACTATTAAATTAATGAGTGACGATTTTTTTACGGGTATATTCAAATAAAAATTCTACAATAGTTAATTCAAAATCAATAACAGATAAGTGGTTATCAGACTACTGCATCGACGCATTTGCATTTTCATATTTAAAAAACATGACTGATTATATTTATTGTATAGACAATGTTTCAGTGCAATTTATGTTTTCCGAAAATGATTACTTAAATTTAAATGTATTTGTAGAGAATTTAACTAATTATACGTACATATTTATTCCATATAACGAAAACTCAAGTCACTGGATATTAATAGTTCTAAATATGGCAGAAAAATTAATTTATTTACTCGATCCTGATCAAACAAGTATGGACAAAGGTATAATAAAACAAAGAGTTGTAACGAACAAATAAATATTAATGGTTGGAGAACGGCTAAAGACCACAAATATCCTAAACAAACGGATAGCATAAATTGTGAACTATTTGTTATATGTTTTATGAGCGTTATAGGAGAACGTGGTAACATTAATGATCCTCTTTATGTAGATAATAAATTTGATACAGAGGAATACCGGTTTAGACTTCAAACGTACTTGTTGGAAAATTCTGAAAATATTCAAAAGTACTGCCCTATATGTGGTCTCTATAACGAATCGCAATACATTTCTTGCAATCAATGTCAACGTTGGTATCATTTTAAGAATTGTTCCAATATTCCACCAAATGTGTCTTTTGAACAGGCGTCCCACATAACCTTCATATTTACCTGCAATCATTATTCAATTTAAATGCTGTAATCTGTCCAAAATTTAGAAAAGTGCCGAGAAGTATGCCATTAATTTCATTAGCATAATTTCCAAGTATGCCATTGTGCCATTGGGTGTGCCTACTCTAGAATGATACAAGAGGACCTAATGCAATAATCTAGGCTAGTCCCAGGGTGCTGCAGTCTCTAGTTATTGAGAAAATAATTTCTAAGTACGCCATTGAAAACTAGGAATATTCAAAAATTCACCCCTCGGCCCCTACTGCAAATCTGGGGGTGTGGTTGGGCAAGAATGATACACGAGGACCTAAAGCAATAATCGAGACTAGTCCCAGGGTGCTGCAATCTCTAGTTATTGAGAAAATAATTTCTAAGTATGCCATTGAAAACGAGGAATATTCAAAAATTCACCCCTTGGTACCTACGGCAAATCTGGAGGTGTGCTTACTCTAGAATGATACAAGAGGACCTAATGCAATACTCTAGGCTAGTTCCAGGGTGCTGCAATCTCTAATAGGAATATTCAAAATTTCACCCCTCGGCCCCTACGGCAAATCTGGGGATGTGGTTGGGCAAGAATGATACACGAGGATCTAAAGCAATAATCGAGACTAGTCCCAGGGTGCTGCAATCTCTAGTTATTGAGAAAATAATTTCTAAGTTTGCCATTGAAAACGAGGAATATTCAAAATTTCACCCCTCGGCCCCTACGGCAAATCTGGGGGTGTGGTTGGGCAAGAATGATACATAAGGACCTAAAGCAATAATCGAGACTAGTCCCAGGGTGCTGCAATCTCTAGTTATTGAGAAAACAATTTCTAAGTATGCCATTTAAAACGAGGAATATTCAAAATTTCACCCCTCGGCCCCTACGGCAAATCTGGGGGTAGAGGTGAAAATAATTTCTACTTGTTTCATTAAGTACGAAGAATATTCAAATCTGGGGGTAAATCTGGGGGTGGGGGTAGACAAGGAACATAGTAGAGGGTCTATTCGAATTATACAGGGCAGCCGCAAGTTCCTATAACGTCTGTAGTTTTAGAAAACAATTTTACAATTGGTAAGATTAATTTGGCGATTGTTGTCTCCAGGTTCATTGTGTATATCAATAATAAAAGAAAAAGGAAAGAAAATCCTTTTTTTCACAATGATATAAATATTTATTTATTTCTTTTCAATCTGTACTTAAAATTAGAAAAGTTAAAAATAAGTTGATTTTATGAAATAAAATATAATTACCGTCAGTTACATCAGAGGTTGCAAGAAATTAAGCGAAGAGGAAAATGCGAAGACATTGGATGATCCTGAACTGTCGTCATTAAACCTTGAAGAAGCAAATACCAATCTTTTCTTTAATTTAAAATTATTGAAAAATATGAAATTTTGAAATATTGAAGTTAACAAACAGATTGGTTGATAATTTAATACCTTACTTTGAAATGTTTTTTGAAATTTTTTGTTAAAAGAAAAAAAATGTGTATTTTGTTTGACATTATTAATGTTGAAATGCAAAAGTCTGAATTATAATTAATTATAAAACATTAATAATTAACGCTGATGTTAACGTTAAATTATTATTAAAGCCCAAGGTCGGCGTGACTGTAATGGCTGAAGGCAAAACGTGGTATTTCTTTTGCAAGTAAAAGTAATAGTTAGATGAAGAACATTTCTAAAATAAATAAATTATAAAATGTCAATAAAACAAGTTAAAAATGATAGTATCAAAGATGAATAAAAATCAGTCAGAAATTAAAAATTTTTTAAAAAATTTACCTTAATCTAGAGAGCCGTGTGCTTGTATCTACGTTTCGAAACGGTCTGACAAGTTTATGAAATAATTGAGAACAACAAAAGAAACAGGACATCTAGAAAGAGATAACTGTTGATAAAATGTGACAAATCTCTCAAAGAACGGGAATTCCGATATTACAGGAAACTGGAAAAGAGTCTTTTATGGAAAAAATATGTAAATTCATTTATTAAAAGATGTGAATTATTGTTGTTATAGGATCTGATGTAATATTCTTCGTAAAGATCCATCTTTTTTGATTTCTTTAAATGTTTTAAAAGGAATATGTTAGAAAGATTTCACTTATGCCCTATTTCTTCAAGATGTTTAAAAAATACTGAATTATTTTTAGAGATGTGTTCTTTGAATTTGGTTTTTATGTTACGTCCCGTTTGACCAATATAAAAACAATCGCAATCCCCACAGTCAAGTTTGTAAATGCCACTCTTTTGGTTAAGATTAAATCTGTGTTTGTTATTAACAATTAATTGACCTAATTTATTATTAGTGGAAAATACAGTTGTAACTTTATGAGATTTAAAAATATTGTTGAAAGTATTTTGAATATTAGGGTGAAATGGAATAGAGATAAATTTAAGTTTTTCATTGATTCTGGGGAAGATAAGTTTATTAGTAAAGTTGTTTTGAGTTTTATTATAAATGTTTTGAATATCTTGAAGAGAGTAGCCATTATTTAAACCAATTTTTATTATGTTTTTTATTCGGTAATAAAATCAGAATGCTGTAAAGGAAAATTTAGTAATCTGTTAAAGAGAAAACGAAATGAAGCATATTTATGTTGTGAACAGGAGAAAGAGGATTTAGGTATAATCGTATCAGTTGCTATATCTTTTCGTAATACTTTAAAGTTAAGTGATGACTCAGAAATATTTTTATTTTTAGAAATTGTGATATCCAAGAAGTTAATTTTAGAGTGTTTCTCTATTTCGGTGGTAAAATCGAGTATGCATATGTTATTACATACATTAGTAAGGGCAGATAGTTGTGCTTTATTACCATTAAATACTATTAATATATCGTCTACGTATCTTTTGTAGAAAATTATGTCTTTGGTAAACAAAGCGTATTTCTCAGAAAAAAGAGTTTTCTCGAAATTATTCACAAAGATATCAGCCATGATTCCTGAGATAGGAGAGCCCATGGGTAAACCATCGGTCATGCGATAATGTTTTCAATTAAAGATGAAGAAATTCTGTTCACAAACTACCTTGATAATGGATGTGAGTTGAAATATGTCTTTATATTGAACATTGTTAAAATTTTGAATATTGTTACAAAGGAAATCTTCTATTATATTAATGCATTTATTGACTGGCATGTTGGAATAAAGATTTTTTAGATCGAATGAAATTAAAGTCGATTTTGTATTAATTTTTAGTTTTGAAAGTTTTGTTATAAGATCTGATGAGTATTTAGTGGTGTAAGTGAAATTATTTTGAAAAGTATTGTATAGAAATTTTTGAAAATGTTTTGCAATATTTTCATTTGGGGTGTTAGTATTGGAAATAATTGGTCTAATGCTTCTATCTGGTTTGTGTAATTTTATAAGAGATTTGAGTGTAGCAGACAAAGGGTACGTTTGAGTTAGGAGATTAGTACTGATGTTGAATTTTTTAAACTTTCTTTACAAGAATTAATAAGTGTCTTTAAGGTGTAATTATATTTAGGGGTAGGGTCTTTGTTTATAAGTTTGATGTCGTTTTGTTCAAAAAATTCTTGAGTCTTGTTGATATAAGATTCTTTAGTGATAATGACTAATCCAGCGTTTTTGTCTCCTAATGTGACGATCAAATTTTCATTATTAATTTTCTGTTTTAATTTTTTAATATCATTTAAGGTGACTGAAGGTCTATTTTTAGAATCTATATTAGATTTGGAAGTTAGATTTGCAAAATTATTGTGAATTTCGTTAAGAAGGTTTGCATTTTCAAAAATTTGTGATTCTAAATTGATGGCAAGTTCAATTTTATCAATCTTTCCGGGAAGGGCAAACTTGTGGCCTAAATTGAATATATTACTTTCTTTGTCAGTGAATGCAACATTGCTCAGATTAGTGAAACGGGGTGCAAAATGAATATTATTTAAATCTTGAATAGAAACTTTAAAATTTGAATTATTAACATCTATCTTTTTAATGGTAATAAAGCACAACTATCTGCCCTTACTAATGTATTTAATAACATATGCATACTCGATTTTACCACCGATATAGAGAAACACTCTAAAATTAACTTCTTGGATATCACAATTTCTAAAAATAAAAATATTTCTGAGTCATCACTTAACTTTAAAGTATTACGAAAAGATACAGCAACTGATGCGATTATACCTAAATCCTCTTTCTCCTGTTCACAACATAAATATGCTTCATTTCGTTTTCTCTTTAACAGATTACTAAATTTTCCTTTACAGCATTCTGATTTTATTACCGAATAAAAAACATAATAAAAATTGGTTTAAATAATGGCTACTCTCTTCAAGATATTCAAAACATTTATAATAAAACTCAAAACAACTTTACTAATAAACTTATCTTCCCCAGAATCAATGAAAAACTTAAATTTATCTCTATTCCATTTCACCCTAATATTCAAAATACTTTCAACAATATTTTTAAATCTCATAAAGTTACAACTGTATTTTCCACTAATAATAAATTAGGTCAATTTATTGTTAATAACAAACACAGATTTAATCTTAACCAAAAGAGTGGCATTTACAAACTTGACTGTGGGGATTGCGATTGTTTTTATATTGGTCAAACGGGACGTAACATAAAAACCAGATTCAAAGAACACATCTCTAAAAATAATTCAGTATTTTTTAAACATCTTGAAGAAACAGGACATAAGTGAAATCTTTCTAACATATTCCTTTTAAAACATTTAAAGAAATCAAAAAAGATGGATCTTTACGAAGAATATTACATCAGATCCTATAACAACAATAATTCACATCTTTTAATAAATGAATTTACATATTTTTTTCCATAAAAGACTCTTTTCCAGTTTCCTGTAATATCGCAATTCCCGTTCTTTGAGAGATTTGTCACATTTTATCAACAGTTATCTCTTTCTAGATGTCCTGTTTCTTTTGTTGTTCTCAATTATTTCATAAACTCGTCAGACCGTTTCGAAACGTAGATACAAGCACACGGCTCTCTAGATTAAGGTAAATTTTTTAAAAAATTTTTAATTTCTGACTGATTTTTATTCATCTTTGATACTATCATTTTTAACTTGTTTTATTGACATTTTATATTTTATTTATTTTAGAAATGTTCTTCATCTAACTATTACTTTTACTTGCAAAAGAAATACCACGTTTTGCCTTCAGCCATTACAGTCACGCCGCACTTGGGCTTTAATAATAATTTAACGTTAACATCAGCGTTCATTATTAATGTTTTATAATTAATTATAATTCAGACTTTTGCATTTCAACATTAATAATGTCAAACAAAAAACACATTTTATTCTTTTAACAAAAAATATCAAAAAACATTTCAAAGTAAGGTATTAAATTATCAACCAATCTGTTTGTTATTTCAAAATTTCATATTTTTCAATAATTTTAAATTAAAGAAAAGATTGGTATTTACTTCTTCAAGGTTTAATGACGACAGTTCAGGATCATCCAATGTCTTCGCATTTTTCTCTTCGCTTAATTTCTTGCAACCTCTGATGTAACTGACGGTAATTATATTTTATTTCATAAAATCAACTTATTTTTAACTTTTCTAATTTTAATTTAATACAGTTGTACCTGATGGCACTTAATGATTGTGATAAGACCCATAATTTCGTCAGTTGGTGCTGCAACATATAATATTTCTTCTTACTTAGCTAAAATATTGACTGTTGCTTTTGACTCAAGAACTAATTTTAATGTGAGAAACACTTTTCAATTTGTTGAGGAATTGAGAGGTTTCGAACTTCCTGAAGGTTATGTTATCATTTCTCTCGACGTTGTTAGTCTGTTTACCAACATACCCACCACATTGGTGTTAGAAATTATAGAAGAGAATTTCCATTACATCTCAGAAAATTATGATTTTGATAAGGATTTATTCCTAAAAACTATATCAACTATTTGCACTAATACTTATTTTACTTTCAACGGTGTTACTTACCAACAAATCTTTGGTACACCTATGGGTTCTCCGCTATCACCTATTTTGGCCCAAATTGTTATGGACCATGTATTAAAAAGAATTTTACCAACGTTAGAGTTTGAAGTTCCGTTTATAAAAAAATATGTAGATGATATCATAACTGCTATCCCGGCTAATTACGTTAATTCAATTTTGAATAGTTTTAATAAACACAACAAATTCATACAGTTTACTCTTGAGACAGAAGACAACAACTCAGTTCCGTTTTTGGATACTAAGGTCATTCGTGATAAAGACAATAAAATCAAATTTGATTGATACACAAAACCAACGTTTTCTGGAAGATATATCCATTTTACATCTAAACATAAAATTAGCACAGTGTTAGCTATGAAATATAGAATAGAAAAAATTTCGGAACCTAATTTAATTAATATAAATTTAAATAAATTAAAAACTATTTTTATAAACAACATGTACCCTCCCAAATTATTAAACAGATTACTTTTCAGCACTGCTGTTTTTGACCCTGGTGTGGATGTTGACTCAGCCATTGATAACAGTAATGAACCCACTCTATATAAAAAACTCATTTACATCCCTGAGTTAACTGACAAACTAACCAAAATGTTTAAACATTGCTGTAATCTTAACAACTTAAAGATCGTAGAACATTATCCTTTAAAATCTCAATCAATTTTCACAAACCTTAAAGACCCCACGCCCTTACTATACAGATCTGGGGTTATCTATAACATCTCATGTGGTGGTTGTGAAGGTTGCTATGTGGGACAAACTTCCCAATGGCTTAAAAGAAGATTATACCAACATAAAAGTGATATACATTGTAACAAAAGATCTTGTGCTCTGGCCCAACATAGTTTGGACAGTGGTCATATCTTTGATTTTGAAAATACTAAAATTATAGATGCAACCAACAACTATCACAACAGATTATTTTTGGAGATGTTCCACATAGCAACCACAGATAATACTATCAATTACAGAACTGATATCAGCTCCTTAAGTTCTATATACGCCTTAATTTTTGATTTTTGTAGAAATGAATTTAAAAATTTAAATAATTCAAACATTTGAATTTAAATTTTTGGCGCTTCCCGCTTCACGTGAAGTTGCCGTATTACTTTTACAAGGTGGTTGCACTGTCATTCATATTATAAAAAAGCGCTATGGTGTGTAACAACGTGTTTCTTGTTTTTCTCAATAATTTTAAGAATAATTTTTGGACGAAATACTCTGGTATTTAATGTTTTATTTTAGCCAGTTTCATTACAATCGTAAGTGTTAATTGTAATTACTTACTTTTTATTAACTTGTAATTTTGTAGAAAATATCACTCCCTGAAGAAGATTCAATTTGAATCGAAATATAGGACTATTCAATTGATTGTCATTGATTCTTTTATCCTATCCTGAACCAATATTTACGAGATATAATCCTCATAGTACTTCCAAACAATATTTCTAATGGTGTATGTTTTGTAATTGGATTTATACTAGAATTGTAGGCTAGTATGGCCCGTGACATAGCTATTTGGATAGAAATATTTGATTGCATTAATTTTAATATCCTTAGGTGTTCTATTAGAGTTGAATGTAACCGTTCAACAGGTGAATTTCCGTCATGATGTTCAACTGCGGCAATGTGAACTTCTACTTTATATAATCTTAATAATTATTACAACTAATTATTTAGAAGAATTATTAATCTTAATAATTCTTGTATAACTTTATTCTTAAATTCTAATAGTAAAGTAATCAATTAAATTATCAGCTATCGTTATGGCATTCTTATCTTTAAAGTAATA
The DNA here is from genome assembly GCA_036711965.1 of Onthophagus sagittarius. Taxonomy (NCBI): domain Eukaryota; kingdom Metazoa; phylum Arthropoda; class Insecta; order Coleoptera; family Scarabaeidae; genus Onthophagus; species Onthophagus sagittarius. The sequence continues at coordinate 600,252 of JASERS010000015.1, forward strand.
GGCTTGTGCGAATTTAGAAAAGTGGTCAATTATTGTAAGAAAAGTTGAGTTGTCTATTTTGAATAAATCAATGTGCATAACTTGTATTGGTTTTGTTGGTGTCCCGGTTAATAATAAGGGTGCTTTAATAGGATGACGTTCATATTTTGCCTTCTGGCATATCTCGCAATCTCCAATGTATTTTCCTACCATTTGTTGCATATTTTTCCATGAATAATTTCTTTTGATTTCATTTACTGTTTCAACTATTCTTCGATGGTTTTCTTTTCCTGTATGACATTGGTGAATAATATTTGTTTTTCGCGTTGGTTTATGATTTCAACTCTTCTTAAACATCTTATCAATTTCATGCCTTTTCTTATCGATTTATCTAAAAATACTTTACGTACCATCTTGTAGATTTCATCGATACAATAAATTCACTATATATAAACTCATTATAAGCGTTATCTCGACTTAAATGACATTTGTAATTCTTTTGTTTACCTAATGTTATATCTTTTGATGTCGGTAAATTATGATAATAGAAAAAGAATTAATTCGTCTTTGTGTCAATTGAGTCGTCTGATGTGCGAATTAATTCTTCACGTTTCGATATCTGGTAGCTGTCGAGGGTGCATACATCTTCATGTCTTTCATCGACATCTACTTGAATTTGAACAGACAATTGATCATCTTGTAAAGCGTTTATCTCAACTCGACTTAATGCATCAAAAATTAATGCATGAAATTTAATTTTCTTTTTTTGTATATAGTCTGATAATCATATTCTTGGAGGTAAACTTTCCAGCGTTGTATGAATTATATCATGATACTTGTAAATCAGATTTTTTATCATGTCTTTTTCTTCTTCATTCAAATGGTTTATTCTTAATTTATCTTTTATTGTACTCATTTGAATGTTTTTATATAAAATGTTTGTTGTCTTTTTTTACCTTATTTAAAGGTTGGTGTATAAACTATTTTCGTTCAACCGGTTTCGATCTTTACTAGATCATCTTCAGGAACTCCCGGGAACACGTCTTTTATCGGTATCAGAGTATTTCATGTAACTATCTATTTAATATGAAACTTATTAAGTTAATGCCTGTTAAATGTTTTTGTAATTGTCTATCTGTTCAAACACGTTTGATCTAATAAATATCGAAACATGTTGAACGAAAATAGTTTATACACCAATCTTTAAATAAAGTAAAAAAAAGACAACAAACATTTTATATTAATAAAAGATGGAAAAAAGAAACAAACTTAACAATATGAATGTTTTTAATTTCTTTTGGTGTCAATTTAGAAGGTTCTACACTTTACGAACTTTACGAATTCCCCTTGGTGATGTTGTACAGGGATTTTACGTATTTGTCTAGTTCTAGGTGATATTCCCAAGGTCGGATTATTAGTGAAAAAAGGTATATTCGCATATTGAGTTTCTAAAATTATGCGTTTATAATTTATGTTTGCATTAAGTATTTCCAAAATATTGCTACCCATTATACCGTCATATTTATCTGATACATTTACTATGTTAAATATGTAGGATTTCGATTTTGTAGTCGTTCTTAGTTATACCATGCATTGTTTTGATTAAATAAGGATCGTAAAAAATAAATTCTTGAAAATAAGTTTCTACTAAATTTTGAGATAGAGTTGATGCTGATGCTCCGCTATCTATTAATATTTTTGCGTTATTTAGTTCTGGTAAAATAATGTATGGTAACCTAATTTTATCGTGAATATTGTTAATATATATTTTATTTAGTTCTGTGGTTCGAGGCTGCTTCGCAAAAATCCTCATTTGCGACTTCTCCTGCTATTTCCGCTTCTAATGCACCTTCAGTTTGATCAGATTGATCTTCTTCCGGTGGAGGTACTTGCATATAACAATTTCCGCTGTTTTCATCATAAAACAAATTTTCTTCACTTGTTTCTAGGAAGTACATGTCGTGTCTCGGTCTTTTGGGTGCTATTCTTACAGAATTGAGGGACCTATCAACGTCCATTGGTTGTGGAACATTATTATTTTTATTTAAGCCGAAAAGTTTCACGACCGGTGTTAACTGAACTAAAATTAGAACTAACACTAGCACTAACACTAGATCTCACTAGAACGATTACTAGATCTCAAAACTAGAAACTTTCCGGTTTTACAATGCGTTTTTAGAAAAAATTTTTGACGTTTCGGATGCCATGTTGCAACCTTCTTCAGAAACTGGTTCGAAGTGACTACCAAGATAAAGCGCTAAGTGTAGGTAGGGGACGAAACAATTTTAACATAGAAAAATAACAAAAAATATAAAACATTTAGCGGGGGCTAAACATAATATACACATAAAATAGTAATCGTGGACAAACTGTTTATTTTTAACATTGAAAAATCGAGAAGAGTGAATATTATTAATATAAATTTATAATAATTAAATTTAGGTACCTGTTATAACCATTTCTTCTTCACCGGGTTTAAAATGAGAATAATTCTTTATCCCCATTTTCGGGTTTAAATTGAACAATTTCAATGTCTAAATTAAATGTAGCCACAAAGTTTTTAATGAGATCGTCTTCGAAGCAGTTTTATACACTCGAAACTGATTAAAATGCAAAAATTGGGTTAAAGTTCGCACCTTTTATTCTTTATGTTACTTTTTAAGTTTGTAATTTTTTAACTTTTAACAATGCAAATTTCATAAATATTTTATTTCTAATAATAGACGCAGCCTATTATTTGCATATATTGCAACGCCGAGAACAAAGGAAAAATTTTTAATTTTAAGTTACTGCTGTTTTTAATAGCGTATGATGCTATGAATTCTTATGTATTTTTTTACATATGCTGATTTTCAAATTTTGTATGCAATATCGCCAATTTATTAATTTTTTATAAAAATTTCGATAAACGTGTAATTACTTAAAATTATTATCTTTGATAATCTCTAAGGTGTTATTATTATAATCTAAGAACCGATTAATTTAAACAATGTTTGGGATACCTTCATTTTGTTATTTTAAACGGAATTTTTGAGAGTACGATGGTATATTTCCAAAATTTTATTACTTTGTTGATGATAAGATGATGTCTAATCTTCGTAGAGCACCAAGTAATGTTGTCAAATTGTCGCCCTTTATCGTGTGTAAATCTTGAAAAAATAATGTTGAAAAAGTGTATCCGCTGAAGTTTCTGCAATTAGAAATGATTTAATAAAACGTTCAACAACTATTAAAATATATGAATAACCAGAAGGTGAAGTTAGAGGTTCAACAAGATCTACACTGAGAAAAATAATGTGGGAAAACTGCTTAAAATTTAGCCAAAAATTATCTAACTACTACTACTAGTTACATAAACTAATTCACTTCGATGATTTAAGGTAGATAGATGATCGAAAAATGTATCTAATTAAAAACCTAAAGAAATTAGCTTCATTGTGTGATTGTATTTACCTTTTTTACCTTTTTACTATTAATGTTATTTTTATTATTAACGCAATATAGATAGCTTTATTACTTAAATATAGATGTTGTTAGGTACGACGTTTAAATAAATATTTTTTTAAAGAATATAATTGAATTGAAATTTAAAGCAAAATTCAAACTCAATTTCATAGATATATGTGAAATTATAGTCATTAGATTTATATTATTTATTATTTATATTATAATTTCGTACATATTGTAAGTAATTTAATTTGTATCGATGCATTGTATCGATGCTAACACGAGTTTACAAGAAAAATCTCAAAGACTGTGACATTTTTCTATAACGTAGAATATTGGGCTGATTCTGAAACTCTCTTCAGTTTTCGCCATCACGTCCAATTTTCGAGATATACTCAAAAATGTAAAAAATCGTAAATTAAAAACACAGTAACGGTTCATGTTCAGTATATTTCTTATCTTGCATAGTGTACTTCTGTAGCTATATGGACATCAACGTGGAGATACAGACGAACATTTTGAGGTATTGATGGCATAAATTGGACTCTCCGTTATTTTGCTACAGCCTAACACAACTCAAACAAAATTTTCTTTTAAATAAAGAGGTACTTTAACTGTTCCAGACACTAAGTACAAACATTAAATTCATTAATTTAATATTATTAGTTTGATATTAATTTAGTATAACGCATTTGTATGTGAAGTTTCTGTAGATTTAAAATTAATTAGAAATATAAATATTACCATGTACTAAGAGGTTTACATATTAGAATAGAAAATTTTATGTTTACTTTAAAACTTACGTCAATTAACAATTTAAAAAGTTAAAACAATCACTATACATTTTAAGCGCACACAATCATACATTTCTTAAAATGCAACAACACAGTGGTATCGCGAGGACAAATAAAACTTGTTTTCTAAAAAATATAGAAATGGAAGGTGGTTTTAAAGATTTTTGAAAGGATTTTTTAAATTATTATATAATGGAGGGGTAATATGGTTTATTTGTTCGTTTAGTGCTATTTTATCCGAATTTTGTTTTTTAAATTTAGTTATTTCATACATTTCAAGTATTTCTAGTAAATAGCCTTTACTTTTCTTGTGTAATATTTTTGTATTTTTCTCTATATTAAATTCGTGGTTGTTAAAAAGTAAATGTTTTCTAAATGCCGAATTTTCTTTCATAAAATGTTCTTTGATCCTTGTTTTGAAATTACGTCCGGTCCCTCCGATATATGTAGCTTGATAACTGTTGCATTCTATTTGGTATACACCGCTTTCTTGTAAGATATCAAATTTGTCTTTACTATTATCAAGAATATTTTGCATAGTGTGTGTAGTTTTAAATGTTAGATTTGTTATATTTTTTGAAAAGTTTTTTCAATTTGTGTGATATCGTACCTTGGTAACTTATTGTTTTAAATGTATCTAACTTGTTATTATCGATAGTCCTTCTAAGGATGAGATTTGTTTTAAATTTATTTTATTATGTTTTTTGTCTATTAATTTTTGCGCTGTATTTTTGGGGAAATAATTACCTTTTGCTATAGTTTGATATATTGATATTTCCTTTTCAAAATTATTTTGGCTTAGTTCTGAATTATTATTAAGATCATATATACACCGAGCTTTTAATAAAGTTTTTACAAAAAACTAAAGTTTTTCTAAAGGATAACCCTACCTTAATGATTACAAAAGCAGACAAAGGTGCCACAACAGTCATCATTAACACAGATGACTATTGGAAAAATCAAAAAGTATACTTAACGATGATAAAACATACAAAATGTTAAATACAAATCCAATAACATCTGTACAAACTAAAATTAATGATTATATCAAAATGTTATTTTCTAAACAATACATAACTGAAATAGAAAAAAGAAAACTTATTTGCAATAATTCTGTTTTATCTAAGGCATATTTTTGCCTAAAATTCATAAGGAGGGTGTACCTTTAAGAACAATAATTCCTTCAATTGGTGCTGCATCATACGAATTGTCGGGATATCTATCAGACATCTTGAGCCGCACTTTCAGTAATAGAACGGAAGTTTATTCACAGTCATTCCGTTGGATTTGGTCAATCACATTGTTAATGAGAGATGGGATATTATTGCTGATAACTGTACATGGGATAAGGACATCTTCCTTCTTGGTTTGAAGTTAATCTTCGACACCTACAATGTCATTTATCATCAGATTGAGGGTACCCCAATAGGATCCCAAATATCACCGGTTTTGGCTTTGATTGTGATGGATTTCGCGCTGGATGAGATCCTGATTGATAATGGTTCAAAGTTTCGAATAAATTTTGTTAAGAAATATGTAGAAGATTTAATGCTGGGAGTTCACAAAGAGGATGTTAATATAATTTTGCAGTCTTTTAATAGTTTTCATCCGAGCACTCCGTTTACCGTGGAAATGGAATCTAATAATAGTTTACCTTTTTTAGATACAACAGTTATACGAAATTCAGTTAATAAAATTTAGATTAGTTTAATTAAGTTTATACTACTCTGGTTTTGTTTTTAGTTTTTATTATTGTTGCCTGACTAGTTTCGGCATAGGAGCCATCATCGGAGGCAGCGTCAGTATTAAATTAATGAAAGGCGAAATAACATTACAAAATTTGTCGACAGTAAAAATGATGTTAGGTATTAATGTGTTGATTTTACAATAACAAAATGAATGTAATTTTACTCTGATGGAATACACTTATTATCATCAGCAATGTGGCTGTTGAGCAATGCTCAACAGCCGGCAACAATAATAAAAACTAAAAACAAAACCAGAGTAGTATAAACTTAATTAAACTAATCTAATCCTATAACTGGTTAAACAATGGATCTCATTTCAAAATAATAAAATTTAGTTTAATTAGTATGTGAAACCAACATACACAGGACGTTACTTGAACATTTACTCAAATCACAATTTTAAACACAAAATTTCTACCGCTCTGTGCATGAAACATAGAGATACTTAAGTTTGTGAAAAGGATTTTTTAAAAGAAAACTTTGAATTTCTTAGAAGTAATTTTATTAATAATGGTTATCCATTAAAATTAATCAATAAATTATTGTTTTCAACTTCTTCTAATGTCAATAACATCGAACAGGTCAGTTTATCAAATCCAACTGTATTAGAAACTGAAGCATTGGTCTATAAAAAGCTTCCTTTTATTGACAAACTGAGTGCTTCCTTAAAGAAAACTCTCACAGTCATTGAAAATATCAAAATTGTAGACTGTTATGAAAATAAATTAGGAAACCAGTTAACTAAATTAAAGGATAGAACAGAAGATAAATACAAATCGAATTTACTCTATTCTGTTTCACGTAATAACTGTGATGGTAGATATGTTGGCCAAACTTCCCAATGCTTGAAAAGTCGTATTTCAAAACATAAAAGTAATTGCCGATTAAACAAAACTATATGTGCATTATCCCAATATGTTCATGATTTAAATTTATTAAGATCTTGTAATAACTTAAGCTTGCTAATATTAAATTTCGTTTCTTGCCTTTATAATCTCATACAAGTTTTGTAATTTTCTTTATAAGTTTTAAATTTTTAAATGTTACCGCTTTTAGAAATCTCGCTCGCTCATTGGTTTCATTCTTGGTCATGCGCAGTGTGTTTATTTTGAACTGGGTTTGCAGTCACGAACAAGTTTTTTCATAAATTTTTATACTTTTATAGCAATTCATTGCTCCATTTTGTTTGTGCAACATTCTTGTGCTGTTCTTTTACAATTTTAAAGTTTAAACTCAATTTTTAAAAGTTTTAATGTCTTCATTGTGTTTAAGTAATGTTTGTGACGGTTTTTCATGATTGTTGGCTTCAAGTAACAAGTAAATTTTCTAAATATATATAAAAAAGTTTTCTTCATTGTAATTTGCAGCAATTAAGATGCTCCGAGGGAGATTGAAAATAAATTACAATCGAAATATTAGCATTTCAAAAAGTTGTTTTAATTAACATATTCTTTGGACCGTTTATCCCGAATAAAAAATGTTTTACTTATTGCCCACGTACAGTCGTTGGATACTTCTTGCTGTTCTATTTGACTATAAACATATCAATAGGCCGGTGATATACAGGAATCTGTAATTGGGATGATGAGTTTATATTTTTTCCCACTAGCAATCTCGTAAGTTGCAATTGCATTCATAGTTACATGTACCGTAAGTTTGGCACATTCTTTGTTTATCATTACTGTAAGGAGCGGCTCTTACGTTGCGGGTGGGCGTGCAAATGCGTATGCAACAAATTGAAATTTGTCACGTAGATATTTATTTGGTCAAAAAGGATTAAAAAAATAAGAATAAAATTTTTTGTGAGTTCCCTGTTACGCATGATGGAAGTGATGGGCATCACAATCGGACACCGCCGGCCAATGCTACTGCCTCGTACGAACTCGTACGTGCAAAGACTCGAAAGAGCCGCTCAAGAGAAATTCTTCGAAAAAGAGAAAGGTGGACTCCGTGGTGCTGACATAGCAGACTAAATGTAAGTATGAAAATTTTCATTTTATGTGTTTTTCTCGAAACTACATTTTTCAAGTTTATGGAAGTGCTACAAAGTGCTCTATGTAAGCAAATGTAATAAAATTTGACATCACAGTGTGTGCATCAATTCAACTAGAATTATTAAAAAATATTGAAACATTTTTTTTATAAATGATAATCTGCAAAAAGAAATGAAAAAAATCGAAACCTTTATTTTATGGAATGTCCTTGGACGAGCCCCTTTTCATTTGTAAAACAATTATGATGCTCATCATACATCATTCCATTTTGTTGTTATAATTTGTATATAACATACAAATTATGATGCTCGCATATGGTGTTATTATTACACATCGTCGGAAAGTATGCATATAATGTTAACTCGGTGTTAAACGTGATCGATTTACCCAAGTAAAAGTGTTAAAAGGTTTAAATCTGGGTGAATCGAGTAATACATTGTGAGTAGTAGATAATAGCCGATTCTAGAACCTCCTCTCAAAACCCAAGGTCAAGGCCAAGGACACTCTGCGTGACCATGACCTTGACCTTGGGTTCTGAGAGGAGGTTCCAGAATCGGCTAATGGTAAGGGGGTCGTAGACCTTGATTAGTAGCAAAAAAAATTTTAAATTTAAAAAAAAATTATCGCTGACTACTAATAAGTTTACATGACGTTCCCGTTTCTGTTTACATATACATACAGTTACAATGTCGTCTACCATTTTCTCTCCATTATACCAAGAATTTATACCGTAGACGTTAATTGAAATGTTATTTTCTTCCTCAAATTTTGGTATGTCTCTAATGGATACTGGAAATGTTACGCAGTCAAACTTTAATTCTGTATCCCTATAATCTGGATATGATGATACTCTATCCTCGTATATTTGGTACAAGTCTACGGCTACTGTTACAATTTTATTTTTTGTGTTGAATGATTTGATTTCCACTTCTTCCTTCGTATTTAAGAAATACAATCCAAAAATTTCCACATTCACTATTAAACTACCATTTACATTCTTCACGGAGTGTATCAAACTGATAACTTTTTCTCTAATTCGGTTACCGAATTCCTTTATGTCTACGTACTTCCGTTCATGATCGCTCACTCTAAAACTACATATTTTATCTCCAAATATCGCATCTATTTTTTCTACACCATCATCTATTATTACGAAGGCTTTCTGTTTATGTTTGTTACTGCGCAGATGTGAGGAGTAACATTGTCTGGTTACGTATACGTCACATATTTCACACACTATTACATCTGCTTGATGATCCTCTTCAACCTTCCGACGTTTCCCATTACATGCTGTGCGTTGATGTCTCAGAAGATTATCTGCTCTAGTAAATTCTTTGTAACACACGTCGCAGGTCAACATGTTCGCTACACTCTGTTCTACTACTGAAGACGATTTTCTATCTGCTATTTAAAGCACACCTCCTCCGAGGTAGGGGTTTTCAACGGACTCGTGTGACCTTCATTTAAGGTCACGTACAAAGAGAATGTCACACTCACATTTAAGGTTGAAGTCAAAGTAAACGTTATTGTTAAGGTCAAGATCAAGGATAATAGTCAAGGTCTACCATTCTGTAACCACCCCTCAGAACCTCCGGTCAAGGTCATGGTCACTCAGCGTGTCCTTGGCGGAGGTTCTAGAATCGGCTATTATCTACTACTCATTGTGAACGCACCTCAAGTTTATAGTTTCTCATTAAGGTGAGAAGAGGTGCATGATTGAATACGTTGAGTTCCAGAGAATTTTCTACCTTTGTTACATTCAAATTCCTTATTCTTTTATTCCCAATCATCCATTAAAGGATAAATCTATTTCAAATTATCATTGACTTTATTTCCCAAACTGTTATTTCATTTCATCAGATCGATTTAATATGAATTTGAAATGAACGGAATGAAATTTTTATTCTTATATAATACCATTAACCTTAATTTATTTTAAATGTACATTTCTTAATTACGTACATGTATTTCCTAGATCTTTTCGTCCAATTCAGTTGGTGCTGTTGCTTCATAATGACCGAAACAATTGGTTTTTATCTAATAAAACATAATTTGTGGAAATATTATTGTTGGCCCTCCAGTCAATGGTATACTGGGTTAGGAGGAATAATTTTAACAATTTTAAATCTTCTTTGGGTAATTTATCCCTTGTCAATAGAATGTATGGGTAAGTATTACCTAGCTATTTAAAAAAGAGGAATAATTTTTATTAATTTGCAGATTACCAGACAAATTTTTCTAAATGTTTATTTCACACGCAATTTATATTAGCGGGAATTCTAATTTTACCCGGTTATTTTCAAGGAATATGGTATCATAATGAAATGCTCGAAATGTTTAAATTATTAAAGAAGTTTAATCAAGTAGAGATTCCACGAAGATTGGAAAGCGTTGAAAGGATCCTGAAAATTGTATTAAAAATTATCCCCTGGAGTGCTTACTTATGTGCAACTCTCCTAACATATTTAACCCTATTAGACGATAATTGTGCGACATTTAAAACAATTAAACATTGTTTAATATTGGAATATTATGCACCATTTGAGCTGAAACCGTGGAATATGACATTATTAATGTTACTGCAAATATTCACTATAAAAATAGTAGTGATTGTAATATCCGTTACAACAGTGTGGTATTGTTATTCGTTGGAATTATTGATTATACGTATTGAACACTTGAATGAAGTAATTGATGGCCTAATATTAACTAGAAACAAAGAAAGAAATTTTAGAATGCTCCGACCTATCATCATGTACCATGAAGATATTTTCAGGTATCTCAGTTAAAAAAAAATGCGTTGGAACACTAATAAATAAATAAATAATTTGTTTTAGAATGTTTAAATTCAGTAACGATGTATTCACCAAATTAATAGTACCTCAAAAACTTTTTGCTTTATGTATTTTAACTATATCGACTTCGTCATTTTTTATGGTTTAAATATTAATTTAATATATAATACATATTTTCAATAAAATGATATTTTTTTAGGAAAAAGATCTATCAAGTTTTATCATGACAATATCAACTTGGTTATTTATATTTCTGAGCCATGTATGGGGAAAAAGACTTACAACAGCTGTGAGTACAATGATCATCTCATTTTAATAAATTATTTAATGAATTATTTTTGTTCTATTAGGGTGAGAATATTGCGAACGCAGTCTACAATTTGAACTGGTATGATGCGGATGTGGTGACACGCAAACATGTGTTGATTTTACTTTGTTTGAGCCAACATCCACTAACCATACGTGTCCCATTATTGGGGGAAATGTCCTATGCTGCTGCACTAAAGGTAACTAAATAAATAAAAGTATAAATAAAAAATAACAACAATTTTTTAGGAACTCCAGAAAGTCTATGTTTTCATTAATTCATTATTAGCAATAAAGAAAAATAACTTTTAAAAATACGTATGAGATTAAATCACTTATTGTTATCACTATAAAACACAACGTGTTACAGATTTAATTAACGTATAGATTGCTTAATCAACATTAAGTAGTTGTAATCAGCACAAAATAATAAAAACATTGTAAAACATATTTAAACGTGGCATATTTAAATTAAATTGATAGAAAATTTATATTTAACTATTTCATTCATCCTACATCTTTCGGTTCTTCATTTATGATATTTAACACTACGTATTATTATTCATGTTATTAAAGAATGTGCAAGGTCTTGACAAATTGTTACGTCAATTATTAAAATAAAACATTGGTATGCAATGTTTTCATCACAACCAGTTAAAATTTAAAAACCAAATAACTTATCTTATAAAGGAGTGTTTGAGGTTAGTTTGTACCAAATTTTAAATCTTTGAATTCAGTTTCTCCCATCTGTGACTGCAAACTCTTTTCCATGCACTTGAATCGTCAATTTGTTATGGTCATCGCTTAAGAGTATCACGTTTTATCGTAGCTTAGAAATCTTTATTCCGATGAACGCCGGAAATTTTGAAATGTGAAAGAAAATTTAACATGTACTGATATGATATAATAATAATAATCCTTTATTTTCACCAATACAATACATTATGAAGTAAAAGAACAAGAAAAATAAACGTATATATGGTAGAAAACAAGTGCTGGGTTCAAATTGGCACAAAAATGGTATTTGCTCTACCACCCAGCCCTAAAAATAATAATAATAACAAAAAATGAAAATAATAACAAAAATAATACTAACAACAAAAAAAAATAATGAACTTAGCCGTCATTAATGTACATCAGGCTCCTAAGCCACTCAACTGACCAACTAACCCGCCGTGATGGAAGCCTTCAATCTTCGCTTAAAAATCTGGATAGACATATTGGTCTTGATATGAACAGGAGTACAATTGTATATATGAGCGATTTGATAACTAAACGACTTTTAAAAAAATTCATGTTTATGTTGTGGAGGAGTCAAATTGCCCTTAAACCTTAAGTTCATTGTATGCACATCAGATCTACATTTTATTTTACGGTAAATGTAAGTAGGCTTCCCACTAACAACAACAGTGTGGAACAACGTCGCTGAGTGAAGTAGTCTTCGATTCCACATATTTAACCATGGAACAACCACAAGCTTGTGTGATACGTGCTGTAAAATTTATATATTTATATAAATTTACTTTATTTAAAATTTAACATATATAAAATTTTAGTTCCCAAAGGTAGAAAACAGCGCGAAGCATATGTCATTTTTAATACCGCATAGGATCGCCGCGAACACTCCGTATTAACATCCTCCGAAATTAATTCGGTTTCCGCAGGATTCAAACGTAAAGAATGTTTATAGGACAATTATGTTATAGGCCTGTGATACAACCTATCACAGGCAATGTCTAATTCATGGGAAAAAAACGAGATGTATAATTACGTATCATTAGCATAAAAGTGACAACTAGTGTGAGACAAAAAATTTATGAAAGAAGACACATAAATAGAGTATAACAAGGGTCCCAGAAACGATCCTTGAGGTACCCCTGAAGTAACCTCCGAAAAAGTAGATCTAACTCCATCAACCTCAACACACTGCATGTTTAATTTCAATAAAAAAAAATGTTGGAATTTAGGTTCATTAAATATTTGCTAAATTTGTTTATCTCATTTGTGAAGAATATGTTTCAATTTAATTTTCAAAAATCTCAGATTTAATGCCCAATTTTGTTTTTCATCGAGAAAAGAGAGACTGGTTGAAGAGCAACTTTTTTCGTTTTATTTTTCGATGAAACTCACTTCCTTTTGTTAAAACAGACAATGTACAATTGTTCAGAAATTCAGTTAAGTTGTCAAATTCAGTTTAAAGTTATTGTATTCTTTCCTTTCAAGTTTCTAATTGTGAAATAATAGTGTAATAAACTAAATTTAAGTGATTAACGGGGTGTTTTTTTTTCGTTTTAATTTAGAAGTTTTTTTTTATTTCCTTTTACTTAAGTGACTGTAAGTACTTTTCTTTCAAACGTTATTTAGTTATTCGATTAAGAACTTTTCACATAATCCAGCAATTATTATAATCAAAGACATTATTTGGTCCTTCGAGTCGGATTTTTTTTAACTGGACTTTGTCTCAACATTTAATATGTCGAAAATTGAGAAACCGGGTCTCGAAATTACCGTCGAGCGACAAAACGATTTATATGTATTGATTTCACGTACTATAAACAATCTAAAAAAGCTCGCGGTTGCGAAACGTACGGGCGGGGCGATAAAATCGTGGTTGGAGCGACTCGAATCAAATTGGGAAGAGTTTAATAAAAACCATAAAATGTTATCTCAATATAAGACAACTTATAGCGATTGGAATTATTTTTCGGGAAACATATTTTCTTTATGCGAGGAAGCGTATCTTGACGCAAAAAGTGAGATGTTCGATTCGTTAAAAGCGTTATCTTAACCTCCCATTTCTTCAAATGACACAATTATTCACGAAGCAATTCCATCACGTGCGCGACATCTTCCGGTTATTAATCTTCCAAAATTTGATGGTGATTACATTAATTGGACGCAATTCCGTGACTTATTTCAATCAATGGTTCTTGATAATAATGACCTTTCCGATGTTGAAAAATTGCAGTATCTAAAAATGTGTGTAACAAACGAGCCAGCACAATTAATAAAAAATTTATTAATTACAAACGAAAACTTAAATAAAGCTTGGTCAATCGTGATTGAAAGGTATAAAAATCGTCGTTTGCTTATTGATTCAGAACTATCGGTTTTATTTTCTTCCAAACCACTAAAAAATGAGTCAGCTAACGAGCTAAAACGATTTCTAGGAGAGATCAAAGAGGCGTTGGGAGCTTTGGAATGGCTGGGTTGTTCTATTCAGCATTGGGACCCTCTTTTAATCTACTTATTCGTAAGAAAACTTGATACAGAAACAATTAAAGAATGGGAAAAGTCAATTGGAAGTAATTCAGATCCACCAAAGTATTCAGAATTGGAAGAATTTTTATTCAATCGATTTAATTAGGCAACAATTTCGCCTCGTAGATATACAGGGTGTTTCTCTAAGTCGAAACAGAAATGATGATTTATGTAAAAACTGTTTTTAAAAAATGATTTCTAATGAGAACATTGCATTAACTGTCACTTTTTATTTCTGTTTTGTTTTGACCATAGAATTCCACGCGAATCCTCATTTTATTGTAATTGTTAAAATTATGCCAAGACTTACAGAAAAATTTTCGATAGCCTTCTTATATTTATGTTGTTTATAATTATTTTAGATTATAAGAAGAATTTCGAAATATTATTATTTCACTTGGCGTTTACTTTAATGTCAGCATTACTTTTTTGCTTTAATATTCAATTGGTGCGAAAACGATTTCAATTATTCGAAATAATCAACGTATTGAGCGATTTCAATCAATTTGGTATTCCGAAGTCAATGAAAACCCTTGATAATAACGCAAAGAAGATGTTGAAAATTCTTCAGTACGGAGGATTCGTCAGTTCGTGTGCTATTACCTACACCATTTTGTTTGAGGAGAATTGCGTTAAGTTGAACACTAAAAGTTGTTTAATTTTTGAATATTACGCCCCTTTTCAATCTGCACATTGGAAGATAACATTAATAATGTTGTTTCAAATATATTCTATGCGATTTGCAATTTATGTATTAATCGGTGTGCAGATATTGTGCTCATATTTAGGCGAATTGATGGTTGCACGTTTACAACATCTTATTGAAAAGATTGATGGTCTAAAATTGACGAAGAATAAGAATCGAAACTTGACTAAATTAAAACATCTTGCTATATATCATCAAGTATAGTTCATTTTATAAAGTTGATAAATATTTTAACCATTATATTAGGATACTCCAAATCGTAAATGATTTCGTTGGTAGCTTTCTTATGCCCATAAAAGTTTTTATCACAATTTGCTTATCTGTGGTAATTACTCAATTTGTTCTGGTGCGAATGATTATTCATTTTGTCTCAATTAATCAACACAATTACTTTTAGAATAAAAATTTGGCAATCTTCTTCTTAATCCTAGTGAATTTTAAAGGCTTATTTTTGACTAATATAGCTGGACAACGATTTACCACATTGGTACGTATATCTCATTTTATTTATTATTAATAAATTAAAAATCTTCTGGTTTCGAGTAGACTGGTAGTGTGGCAGACGCCGCGTATAATTTAAATTGGTATGAGGCGGATGTGTCAACACAAAAGGATGTTTTGATTTTACTGAGCATGACTCAAAAGGCGACCAAAGTGAAGATACCTGTTTTCGGCGAATTCTCGCACGAAGCGGCGGCAAATGTGAATATCTTTATTTTAATAATTTGTTAATTACAAATTGATGATTTTAAGGAATGCAAGAAAGTGTACGTTTTTTTCAATTGGATTTTAACGGTTGTAAAGAAAAGAAACCTTTAGACGATTTTACTACAAAAGTGACAGTTTTTACTAGAAAATTAATCTACACGTCTAAATATTTATGCATTAACGTTAATTTCTAAAATAATAGATTAGTTTTCGTCCGTTGTTGCGAGATCATTGCATAAACTATAAAAAATCCAAGAGCGGAATTAGGATTTAAATGACTTTACTGCTATTAATTTATATTATTTTTCAGTCAAAGAATATTTGTTACCTTCTTCATTACCAGGATCCATCAATTATTATATAATAAATAGCGTAAAAATAAAAAAGGCGGGTATTAATTGTAATTGTGTAAAAAACGTTCAATAATAAATACAATTAAAATATTAATAAAACCAAGTAACAATATAAAAATATCGCACGACGAATTCGAAGTTCTTACTGTTCTTACCTATTTTTTATTACGTAACTATAAGTGGCAACGACCTCGCATTGTTTGATTAGGAGGCCACCCAAATGCCAGAAAAAAAACATTCAGAGGGCTGGGTAGGCGAAAAATTCAAAACGTAATTTGCTCCTGAACACACGCTTAACTTGTATGCTTGATCGCACAACAAATAAAAACTGATATCTCGACTAGTCCCTATTTTTGGAAAAGTCTGATTTTCTTTGTTGCTCTAGTTTGTTCTTAAGCAAAACAATGCTAGATATCTATATTATATTTTTTAGAGCGTATTTTTCGAAATATATTTGAAATGTAATTGTTGGGCATCAGCAAAATTGAGATACCATGCCTAAGTTGACATTCTTAAATAAACCTCAATTTTTTGTTGAATTTTTAGATTCTACGCTATTGTTGAGGACAACACGAAATGTTATCAAATTTAATTTAACTTTACTTGTTTACTGCGCATGTGCGACGCTGGCGCGTAAGTTTAAAACCCGCTTATTACCCACATGCTAAGCTGTTCTCGACGAGATAGCAAGAAACGCAAGAATTTGTTAAAAACCGTACCGTCGCGTGCGGTATTCGACAAGGTCGTAAGTGTTGGGGAGCCAGGAAGGGAAAAGCAGTTACTATAATAGTAACTGCCAGTTTCCAAATTATTTTGTATTTTAACGAATTCTCCGCTCGAAACTCAAACCAGTACCTTTAACGATACCGACGGTTGTCGCGCGTTCATTTAGTCCTTCGGGCCGGATCTTTCCGCCTTTGTCTCTGATTTTCTTAATTCCAACTTTCGTTGAAATTAATCCTCAGCACGTTCATTTTCGATTATCACCTCGATAAACCGGTCGCCAATCTCAACATCTGGTCTCCATACCTTTCAACAACGAGCTTTCGTTCCTCAAGTCGAGCACGAGCCACATCTGGTCACCTAAAACAAAAAAAACTGTCTTCGACTCTTTAGTCTTTTATTATTTAAATTATCTACCATATACTTTCATTCTTTTCTTCCATCAATTGGAAAAGGAAAGGTTATTTAATTAACTTACCATTAGAATTTTCTTTTTTTTTTACTTTAGGAATTTATTTTTATTTTTATGGAGTGACATCTACCGCTTATTCCCTTTGGAACCTACCACTTACTACTTCAAACCTACCACTCCGTTTCAACTTTAATCGTCAAAAGTGAAACGTGGAGTTTTTTTGGATAGAACGCAATTTATTAAACATAAGCTACAATGATGGTTATATTGATTTAGAAGAAAATATTAAAACAATACTAAATAAACACATTAAGGATGATTTTACTACCGTTTATGTTAAGGGATATCAAAAAAAGAAATTTCTAGAAAAATATATAAATGTAAACAAAATTGTTAATATCGAACATGAACCTAATGTACCTAAGCTAATAAAAACTAATTCTTTTTGTGTTAATCATAAGAAAAATAGATTAAGCAATTGTACTCTATATAATGTGATCATTTTATATCGTTTTCTAAAGGAATAAAACAACATTTTTTAATTTAACTAACATTTTTATTTTTTAAATTAATTAAAAATCATTAAAAAATTAATTAAAATGTCTGAAAAGGTCCTCTTGTTGGACCTGTGTTAAAAAAGGTCTTCGTTGTAATCTAAAGAGTAGATATATATGTATATATTAATTTTTAAAATTTTTTTAATTATGACTTACGTTGGAGTCCTTCGGGAACTGCGTCTATAAAATTCAAAGAATAAATTTTAATAGAAGTAGTAATACGGATATTAATATTTATAACTTACTGAAGTAGCAGTAATAGAATTGGGTTCTCGAAGGAACCCCCAACACGATTAAATAATCGGTTTCTTCGTAGTTGCCATTGTAGGCACTATCAATCTATCCCCCCACATGCGTTTGATATTAAAAAGAACATTTAGCCCTACATTATAGATTCTCGGCTAAAAAGAAAATAAATATATAAACAATATAATAAATTATAAAATATAATAAAAATCTTACGTTTGGGTGATAAGTTTTCGCCACTATTGTAACAAATTCTAAAACTGAATTAAAAAATAATAACAAAAATAAGTACAAAGAATTAATACACAAAACTTACTACTATCCATTTTAATTGCTTTAATTAAACACTTTTTTTAACTTTTAACACGTAAAGGTGTTAATCTGGTAAAGGTCTGAACCACCAACTGAAGAGAAATAAAGTTCAGAGCGTTTAATGCGTTTCCGTTAGCACATTTTGCTGACCTAATTTTGAGATATGCATACTCCACACATCTTTGGCGACTTTGTAGTTATTATAATGAAACGCATATTTATAATGATACAATGTATCTAAAATATACGTTAATTTGTAGGTATGTATATATTTTTTTTAATATAATTTTCTAAGGGTAAAATAAAATAATAGTGCAAACAAAAAAGATGAAGTTGAACGGATCTAGTGTTAGTCGGAATCATCAATCGATGAATTCTTAAATCAGAAATAAAAATAAGACCTTTCTTAGAGATTTCCCAATTTTTGGATATATGGGCAGGAGGATTTTCATCCCATTCAATTTTTAATTGCGACAACTGTTGGATAAATTGTTTAGCTTCTAGTGTGCATGGAGTCAAGAAGCCCAAGGGCTCGTATACACGGGCGATTTCCGAAAGTATACAACGTTTTGTGCAAAGGGAATTGCGGGGACAATAGGAAAATTTAAGATCGTCTGTTGTGGGATCCCATCGTAAACCCAATACTTTAACGCAACTGACTTCATCGTAATCCATTGATATTGGATGTTGTAAATCTGTTTCAGATACTTCGTGTAAGACTTGAGTGCAATTACTTGCCCATTTTCTTAATTTAAATCCCCCTCGGTTCAATATGTTAATCAATTCTCGCTGTAGCTCTAAAGTCTCTTGCACAGATTGAAGTTTGTTGTCACTATATCATCAACGTAAATATATGTTGAATAATTCGACTAAGGTTACATCGAACTTACATCTCAGAAATGGTTTTGATTGATTTTCGGGTATGAGGAATAAACGAATTTTTTTGCTAACTTTGAGGTCTTCTAGCAGCGAA
Source organism: Onthophagus sagittarius (assembly GCA_036711965.1). Lineage (NCBI taxonomy): Eukaryota > Metazoa > Arthropoda > Insecta > Coleoptera > Scarabaeidae > Onthophagus > Onthophagus sagittarius. The sequence goes on from JASERS010000015.1 coordinate 619,566, forward strand.
ACGAAGCAACTTTGGATATAGATAAGTTAACTTAAATCGGTATATTTTTAGCCAAGGAATCTGTGGTATTCCGTTGTACACGCATTTCAGAGACACCAGTATACGCGTGGATTACTGTGAGAAATTTCACACCACAACTTGATGTTGTTTGGTTGAATGATTCGTTACGTAAGATGAATTTTAATGTTGTGAGATATCGAAAATCGTTTGTTTAGAACATGATTTAGTTTTGTATCTGTAGATTGTTCCTGTTGTATCGGTCCTGCATCAGGATAATGCGTAGTGATAGGTTCAACATCAACTCTTGATAGAGTATCAGCTACTACGTTGGAATCATTTTTTATACAGGGTGTTTCACGTAACTGGTTCATTAGAACTTTTTTAGGTTCTACTATTCATAGAGGCTTGAAATTTTGGTATCATGTGTTGTTCATTTTGATCTTTTAATCTAATATATTTTGAAGATGGCCACTACTTCTCTTATAATAAATAGGTGTAGGTATGCTTATAGATAATTTGTAGAGAATTAAATTCTCTTTCTGATAGGATAAAAAAATATGGGGAGTTCCATTTAAAATTTTCAACTTTCTCGCAATTAAATACAGAGAAATGATAATTCAATCTTTAACCACCCTGTACAAGATACAGTGGCACAACAAGTGACAATCTTTTTGACAGCATATAAAGAGTTATCGTGTCAATGCGAAACGTTTTTGTATTAAAGTTGGCTGAGATATGGGCTTCTAAACAGTATGGTGATATTTGCCAAAAAACAACTGAAATCAAAATAACTCGAAAACGAAGAGCGCTAGGTACCAACAACTTTTATCAAAATCAACATATTTTTTTACGTACAATTGAATGATGTAATAAAAAATATAGCATTCCATTTAAAATAACAAAGTTGTGGTCTACTTCCGGTAGACCGCAAGTGGTGGCCATCTTGAAAATATTTTAGGTTAAAAAATCAGAATGAATAACTCATGATACCAAAATTTCAAGCCTCTACGAATAGTGGAACCTAAAAAAGTTCTAATGAACCAGTTACGTGAGACACCTGTATAGTTAGCTTGCATACTAAGCTCAGAAAGTATATATTCAATATTAAACGATTTCAACACGTCTAACAAGCGAACACACATATAACTTAAGAGAGAGACGTTAGATATAAATTATTAACACTAAATCGTTCATTTTGGAAGATTGTTGGGCATCGCCTGTAAGGCCCTCCGCACACTACTCGATTCGTACTCGAAGCGTCTCCAATCCGAAATAGAGTACGCGTCGCGATCGCTGCACGATTTTGTTCGTTAGTCAGGTTGCGTCTTTTGAGGCCTGCCGTCATTTTATCTTTTTCGTTGAAGTAGTTAAACAGTTGTTTACAATGAGCAGTTCAAGTGATGAAGAAGCTGCTGTTATGTTTTATTGGTATCATCAAAATAAAAGACGTAGGTAAGTTTGTCATGAAAGTTATTAAACAAAAAAGTAGAAATGCTAAATACATATTATGATTCCTATATAGGAATAGGGTATGGGTGGATTCGTATATAGAAAAGAACTTGGGTTGTCGGTTATTTAATGGAGCCAAGGAATTACAAGAAACCGATGCAAAATTTTTTGCATTCTACAGAATGTTAAAGGAATCATACCGTGGGCTTGTGGATACTCTAGTTCCAGCCATTCACTATGTCAATACAACTGTGAGGGAATGTGTAAGTGCAGAAGAACGCATTCTGATAACTTTAAGGTAAGATTTTTATTTGAATGTTATACAAATAAAAAACAAATTATTGTACAAAATTAGTGTTGATGAGATTATTTTCGGAGACAGGTACCAATAACTCCGCATAAGTCGGCTCATGAGTGGCCATGACGCTATAGGTTTGTGTGGAGTACTCTTGTGTGGTTGTACATAATATTTCATCAATTAATGTCAACGATCTTCGTTTGAAGGATCTTAGCTGCGTATCATTCATTTGCATCAAATCTGGTAGCTGGCTTATGAGAAAATTTTTAATACCTTCCTCTCTTTTATCTACAAAAGGTTTATCGGGATTTGGTGTGACGCTTAAAAGCTTAGCTTTCTTTGCCGAAAAATATTCGGCAACAGCTTTATCGGCGTCGCTCTGAATCTGCACTTTCTTACGATGTTGATGACTTGCATGGCTCACACTGTTTTCTAGATGTGTTAATTGTGATGAGGACAGCACTGATGATATGGATAGGTTTGGCGATGGAGTAAATATTGCAATTGTTGCAGTAGTGGCCGTGCGTTCGGGTACATTTGCTAAATTTTTTCGCAAACGTACTTCTAATATTTCTCCACTTTTCCTTACATTCAGTCACTATAGCAGACAAAAACATACATAAATTGTTATAGTATGGTGACATTTTGAATGTTAGCAGTTGGCAACAAGAGAGAACAGTTTTAGTTTATGTCAGATCGGGTCAGATCATATGTATTGTACTGAATGTATCTATAAGAAGATATAATAAAGAAAGTTAAATTAAGTAGATGTATCATTTATATTACATCATATAACATGGTGTCAGGTGTAAAGAAGTTTCAATAGAGTTGAAACATTAAAAAAAAAAAAAATAACCTCGTGAAAAGACTGAGAAGAGAGGTTAGGTTCATCGTAAAATTGAATTTATCTAAAAACGGCGACGTGGAGTTAAAGATTGAAGAAAAATTATTATTAAATTATTATTGATATTTGCCAATTGTTTGGTTGGAAAATACTAAGTTTACATATATATATATATATATAAATAATGGAAGGGTTAGCAGAAATATTACAAAAACAAACTGAGTTATTAACTCTTATGGCACAACAATATCAGCAACCAATGCAAAATCAGGAAAATGCAAAAATTCCTTTACCGGAACCTCTAAATGTTAAAAAAGGGGATGTTGCTCAAAATTTTGAATATTTTGTAAAAACATGGAACAATTATATTATTGCAACTGGTATTGATAAGTGGCCAAGTAAAGATGAAGATAAAAAAGTACATACATTCATTACAGCACTTGGTGAGGAAGCCATGATAAAGTACAATGATTTTAATCTTACGTCTGAAAATAAGATATCTTGTACGAATGTGATATCGGCAATACGTAATATTTTAATGAAAAAGAAAAATGTTATTTATGAACGTGCAATGTTTAATAGTGCAAATCAGAATGAAACTGAAACTTTTGAAGAATATATTTTACGGTTACAAATACTTATCGAAACATGCGAGTTTGGTACGTTTAAAGATGATTTACTCAGGGATCGTATTGTTTTGGGTATAAGAAACAGAGATATCAGGAAGAAATTAATGACTAAACCAGAATTGACATTACAACAGGCCATGGATATCTGCCGAGTTGAGGAAATAACATCAGAAAGGATGAAAAATTTAGATAATACTGATAATTTAGTGAATAAACTAAGAAGAAAAGAATTTAATTCAAGATCATGTTTATTTTGTGGAGGAAAACACAAATTTGAAAAAGGTTTATGTCCGGCGTTTGGCAAGAAGTGTACAGAATGCGGTGGAAAGAACCATTTTGCAAAGGTATGCAAAAAGAAAGATAAAAAACGGAATAAAGAATATTTAATAAAGAAAAAGAAGATAAAAGAAATCAAAGACGATGAAGAGGTTAGTGACCAGAGCTCAGAAGTCACAGAAAATGATAATACAGATTCGGAAACTGAAATTAAGAAAATTAGAGATGATTCATATAAAGGAGGAGCAGTGAAAGCAGATTTAAAATTTTTGATTGAGGGGAAACAAAAAAAACTGATATGTGAACTCGATACAGGAGCAAATGTAAGCATTATTGGACAAAGATATCTGAATAATATTATGAATAATACGAATGTAAAACAATCAAAACATAAGTTGTATTCCTTCGGAGGTAATGAAATTAAGGTTATTGGAGAGAAAACTCTAATATGTCTTCACAAAGAAAAAGAATATCCTATTAACTTTCAAGTGGTTGATGTTAAACATGGTCCACTTCTGTCAGCCGATAAATGTGTAAAACTGGGTCTTGTAAAATTTTGTAATACAATTAAAATAAATAATTTGGACTCTATCGAAGACTTAGAAAAAGAAGCTCACAGGATTATAGAAAAATACAAAGATGTATTCCAACGCTATGGTTGTTTAGAAAATGCAATCAATTTAGAAGTTGATGAAAACATAACACCTAGTATTCAAAAACCTAGACGTATACCGATACATCTCCGAGAACAATTAAAAGAGGAATTAGATAGTCTCATAAAAAACAAAATAATAGAAAAAGTAGATGAACATACCGAATGGGTGAGTAATATTTTAATAGTACAGAGAAATAATAAATTAAGAATTTGTCTCGACCCAATACCTTTAAACAAAGCTCTTAAACGACCAAATACACAGTTTACTACTATCGATGAGATACTTCCCGAACTAGGAAAAGCAAAAATTTTTAGTACCATTGACGCTAAAAAGGGATTTTGGCAAATAAAATTATCCGAAACTAGCAGTAACCTTACAACATTCTGGACGCCTTTCGCAAGGTATAGATGGTTGCGAATGCCATTTGGTATCTCGCCCGCACCAGAAATATTTAAAAATAAAATGTGTGAAATATTGAATGGTTTGGAGGGGATTGAGTTGCTAGCAGACGATATTTTAATAATAGGATATGGAGACGATAAAAAAGAAGCATTAGAGAACCATAATAAAAATTTGGAAAATCTACTAATTCGTCTCAAGGCACATAATTGTAAATTGAATTTAGACAAATTATGCCTTTGTAAAGATAAGGTAAAGTTTTATGGACATGTATTGACAGACCAAGGACTAAAACCAGACGAAAACAAGATATTGGCAATAAAAAATTTTCCAGAACCGAAGAACAAAAATGATCTACACCGTTTTCTTGGCATGATTACCTATCTTAGTAGATATGTAAAGAATCTGAGTAGCGAAATTCAACAGTTGAGAAGATTGTTGCGAGAAAATGTGGAATGGAATTGGTCAGAAATGGAAAAACAAGAATTCGAAAATATTAAGAATTTACTAACATCCAATATAACGTTGAAATATTTTGAAAAGAATAAACCCATTGTTGTAGAATGTGACGCGAGTGACTATGGATTGGGAGCAGCTGTTTATCAACAAGACAAAATTATTGGATTTGCTTCGAGAACTCTAAGTAGCACGGAAAGAAAGTATGCACCCATAGAAAAAGAGATGTTGGCAATCGTGTTTGCGTGTATCAGATTCGATCAAATGATTGTTGGTAATCCGCAAACTATAATAAAAACAGACCATAGGCCATTGATTAATATTTTTCAGAAACCTCTAATAACTGTGCCAAAAAGACTGCAGAAAATGCTCATGACGCTGCAGAGATACAATATAAATTTACAATTTGTTGCAGGAAAAGAAAATATAGCAGCAGATGCACTGTCTCGCGCACCTTTACCGTGTTCAAAAAAACAAAATAATGATATTATTCTATCTACCATTTATAAAACATCGGAAAAAAGAATTTGCAAGGCGTTAGATGGAATAGATCTTTCGAAACAAGTCAGTGTGTCTGAAGAACGATTGGACGAAATCAGAAAAGAAACATTAGTTGATCAATGTCTTATCAAAATAAAAGACTACATATTAACGGGATGGCCCAATACGATATACAGACTGCACGCGGCCGACCTGCGGATAGATGCATTAGCAATAGCTGGGCGACCGTAAGTGGGCGGAGCTTGCGCTCTCAGATATCGAAACCTTTAATGCTTTGAGAACGGGTGGTTTTTATTAAAGTTAGTTATCAATTGTTTTTACTAACCACAATTTGTAAAATTATGTAAAATAAGAAGGATTTGTTAAAATTAAAAAGAAATAAATCCCTGGTACACAGTACTAGTAATTTTCTTAGTTATGAAGCATCAGATCATTTTAGTGCAAAAATATTACAGCAACAAATTTTCATCATAACTTCATACCAATAAAAAAATATATAAAACAAATAAAATGAAACATAATTCTCCTCATTTATTTAATAAATGTTCAAATAAACCACCCTCTTGAGCTGAACAATAACCCAACCGGTTGTACAAATTTATGTTATTTAAATTTAATTTACCGGTATTTATGCTTATGCAAAATTTTTAGCACTGTTGTTGCTCCAATACCAATTTCACGGGCAATTTCGCGAGAAGATTTGTGCGGATTCAATTCTGCTAATGCACATATTGCAATCTCCAAAGTGCTGATGTTATCTTCTGCTTCATTTTTGTTTTTATTATTTATTAATGTGAAATTTGATTCGAAATATTTCACTGTATTTCGTATGGTATTTGCAGAAGGAATTGGCCTTTCCGGATAGTTCACAGCAAATAAATCGCGACATACTTCCGCAGAATTACCACCATAAAATTGCTTTATCATAAACAACTTTTCTTCGGGCGTATAATACTCCATTTTGAGAAATTGTGCACTACAAATTTTAGCGAAATCGCTAGGCACACTAACCCAACCACAATCGCTAAACAAATGCAGTAAATGAGTAAAAACCAGTCTTTATCGTTCTTCTGGGATGATTTGACGCCTGTCTAGGAATGATGTCATAGCTCTGTGCGAAAAAGTAAGAGAATTTCGATTTTTTGTTAAAATAAAAATCAATTTTTTAGAACCTCTAAAGATTTCATTTTTAATAAAATTAAAAAGATAAATTCCCAATTTGTATAAAATCGCATTGTACCGCCCTCCGTACGAGTATCACGGCTAGAACGGTGCGGTTGATTACGTCTGTCTCCGTCACACTACGAGTTTCGTGCGGTTGCAGCAACCTGCGGATAGGGCTTTTCAATGTGTTAGACAAGGCATAGGACTTTAATGAGTTAGATAAAGAAATACATATCAACTCCAATCGGCCTGAGAAGTAAACATAGTATATCTGTTCTGTGTTAACTAATAGAAACCTTATGCCGTTCTTTTCCCACTTACGTTAAGCCTATCCGCAGCTCGAGCGCGAGCAGTCTGTATGAGTTACCAGATGAAGTAAAGAGATATAATTCTTATAAATACGAACTTACATATCAAAATGGAATTATTTACAAGAATCAACAAATAGTTATTCCTTTCAAACTTAGACGAAAAATTTTAAAAATTTTGCTTACAAGTCATAACGGTATAGAAGGAACAATTAATATGGCAAGAAGAAATGTGTTTTGGCCAGGAATGTCTGCAGAAATCAGGAATGCTATTAAGGAATGTACTATATGTACAAAGTTGGCTAGTTCACAAACAAAACAATCCATGCAAACACACCCAATCCTGAGTTTCCTTTTCAATATATATCTATGGATGTTTTAACCACAACATACAAAGAAAAGAAAACATATTTTCTGATTACAGTTGATCATTACTCGGACTATTTTGAGTTGGATATTTTAAAAAATTTGTCTTCGCAGGTACTTATTGATATATGCAAGCAGAATTTCAGTAGGCATGGAATACCACAAAGAATAATAACAGACAATGGAACTAACTTCGCTAGTGAAGAATTTAAAACTTTTACGAAGAAGTGGAATATTTGCCATTGCACGTCATCACCTCATTATCCGCAAGCAAATGGGAAAGCTGAGGCTACTGTGAAAATTGCGATACAAATAATTAAAAAATCAGAAATGAATAATGAAGATATATGGCTAAATTTACTCCATCACCGAAATATACCAAATAAAATCGGTACAAGTCCTGTAGAAAGATTATATAGTAGGTCAACTAGAACGTTATTACCATCTGCAACTAAAAATTATTTACCAATGATGATTGAAGATGTACCGTTAAAAATTGAGGAAAGCAGAAGAAAGGCAAAATTTTATTATGATAAAGGAAAGAAAGATCTTCCAAAGCTGGTTATAGGTCAGCCAGTGGTAACTCAACTGAACCCTAAAATAAACAAAGAATGGACACCCGGCAAAGTACAAAACAAATTAAGTGACAGATCATACATTATAAATGTAGAAGGTAAAGAATATCATCGTAATGCGTTCACGTTAAACCCACGATTGGTACTGCTGTTGTTTCCTATAAATATCCTGATGAAACAACTCAATGTGGACATGAGTTAAGTGAGATGAAAGAGGGACAAAATATGGAAGAACAGAAATCAGAACATGTAAATGTTGCAGAAGAAAATGAATCAACCAACATTCATCCAGAGAAGGTAGAAAATGAATCAACCTACATTAAACCAGAGAAAGTAGAAAGCCAGGAGAATGTAATGAAAAGCCCCATTAGGTCACGACCGAAAAGAGACATTAAATTACCAAAAAAATTAAAAGACTTCCTTATGTAAAAAAAAAAAAAAAAGGGCATGTTATAGTATGGTGACATTTTGAATGTTAGCAGTTGGCAACAAGAGAGAACAGTTTTTAATTTATGTCAGATCGAGTCAGATCATATGTATTGTACTGAATGTATCTATAAGAAGATATAATAAAGAAAGTTAAATTAAGTAGATGTATCATTTATATTACATCATATAACAAATACGTTATTTCCTCAGGAGTAGGACTCTGGCAATAATGACAAATGGTAGAAAAAGCAATACTATAAAAGACTGAATAGGTATAAGAGAGCAATAAATACATTAGAAAATGACTGTGATACTAAGAACCTAGTCCTTTAGTAATTCGTACATTTGATCTCCCTTTTCCAGATCTGGTCCGATGGTCATCCCAAGCTTCCCTGGAAAAGTCGGGTCATCGGATCCCATTAACCTATTTTAACGTGTTATCCTGTTGAGTGTTGGATGTATTTGTAAATTGTCAATTGTGGTTACGTCATTAATTTTTGACAGATTTACGTCAACGTCATTCGTAATCACTCGAACATCACTTAAAGGCTTAATAAAAATGATTTTCTCACCGAAACCGTTCTTCTTTACATCAATTTCGATTAATTCTTTAAAAATTTCCAAAATTACACTTTCCTCTTCGATATTTTCACAAGATGTGTCACCAGATTCCATAATTGGAAAAGATTTTTCTTCCGATTCATCAATCGGGGTAGAATCTTCTTCTAAACCATTCATTGAAGATTTTTTTTCAAAACTATTCATAATTAGAGAAGATTTAAGTTGAAATTTATTAATTGAAGATGATTTAACTTCAAATTCATTAATTGAAGGTGATTTAACGTCCAATTCATTCATTGAAGATAATTTATCATATAAATCATTAATTTGAATACATTTTTCTTCAGAATCATTAATTTTCGAAGATTTTCCATTTAAAATCGAAGAGCATTTTACTTCCAAATCATTAATTGGAGAAGATTTTTCATCTAAATCATTAATTCAACAAGATTTTCCTTCAAAATAATCAACAATTAAAGGTGATTTTGTTTCTAATTCATTATTAAAACAAGAATTCCCATTTAAATCATTAATCGGCGATGATTTTTTCATCTAAATCATTAATTCAACAGTATTTTTCTTTAAAATTATTATTAATTAAAGGTGATTTTACTTCTAATTCATTAATTAAACGAAATTTCTCATTTAAATCATTAATCAGAGAAGATTTTTCTTTCAAATCGTTAACAATTAAAGATGACTGCTTTTAATTCATTAATTAAACAAAATTTCTCGTTTAAAGCATTAATCGGAGAAGATTTCTCATCTAAATCATTAATTCAACAACATTTTTCATTGAAATCATTAATAATTAAGGGTGATTTTGCTTCTAATTCGTTAATTAAATAAGATTTCTCATTTAAATCATTAGTCTGAGAACATTTCTCATCAAAATCATTAATTAGAGAAGATTTTTCATCGAAATCATTACTCGGAGAACATTTCTCATTAAAATCTTTAATAATTAAAGAAGATTTTACTTTTAATTCATTAGTTAAAGATGATTTTTGTTTCAAATCATTAATTAAAGAAGATTTTAATTCAGATTCATCAACCAAGAAAGACTTTTCTTCCAATTTATTAATTTCTTCAACCACTTTTTCTTCAATTTCATAATTTTCATCACCTCTTAATTCATCATCTTCCTCTATTTTATCATTTTTTGTTCAATTGCATCATTATCATCAACATCTTTGTTAATTACATCATTTTTGATTTCATTTTGATCAATTCGTTTTTTTTCCGAATAATTATTTCGATTATTGTTATTGATTTTGAGAAAACTTTAAGAATGGATATCTTGGTTAGAACGGGAACAATATTTATCAAAATCATTGAATTTATTTAATTGAATCTCCTTGATGTTTTTAATAATTACCTTTGGAACATCATTTTTTTGATAACTCTCAATGGAAACTTAACTTTCTCTCCTTAATCTTATCATTTTTCGTATTACAATTTTATTTTCTGTTGAATGTAACCTCGATTCGTATAAATCGGAGTTTTCTGGGTAAAAATTTTTCCCTTTTTTTATTAATCTCCTTTAATTTTCGTTTTTCTGACAATTTTGAGCCAATTTCTTCATCATTTTCATTTGGTAATAAACATTCCTCACCCAAATTACCATTTTTACCATCAAAATCATCATTTCCATCACCCAAATCATTATCTTTACAATCCAAATCATCATTTTTATCATCCTCATTACAATTAACATCATTTTTATGAACATCTTCATCACTCGAATCATTTGATGAAGAAAAAACTGTCTTTTCTTCATCTTTTAAATTAATTTCATCATCCTTTAAAATTTTATTTTGATCCTCTTAACAATTAATTTCATCATTTACGTCCTTAATTATTTTATTTTTGTTACTTTCGTTAACAATTTTTTCTTTCTCGACATCATGGGCATAACTCCAATTCAGTTTTTGGGGATTCCTCATCAAAATTATCATCTAATTTAACATCAAAATTTGATATTTCGATTAAATTCATTTCAATTTCGAACTCAAAATCTTTATTTTTTAGGTATCTTCATTATCATCATTTTTCTCTTCCGATTCGTCACCTACCAAATAAATTTATTAAAAAAATGATCAAAAAAGTTAACAATTAATTAATTAAAATCAATTTTGCAATAAAAACATCAACACGTACATAATGGATGTATCTCAAGAACTAATTGAGACATGGTAATAAAATTAAAATCATCTAACCTTTATCTTTATCCCCTTCAATCTCCTCCAAATCATTTTTTGCACCTCAATGAACGCCTCACTCTCCTTTATAACAAAACACTTATTTTCATCCTTCTCCAAATTTATTTCATCACTCCTAACCTCATCATCATCATCCGGAATCAAAAGAGGCAAAGATTTCGAAGTTTTCGCAATATGCAAAACCATATCTTGAAGCAATTTGCACGTGGGAGATTGTTTCGACTCCGATAAAACAACATTCTGGGGTAATCTCTCAATCGGTTGTAAATGAATGTATTGATTAACACTCTCCGAAGGAATCTCCATCGTTTCATCGTTTCCAACACAAAAAGCGTATTATTCTCTTTATTCAAACCATTATTTTCCTGTTCATCCAAAAAACTCTCTTCATTCCAATTTTCTAAATACGTTTTTAAGCTTTTCCCCGAATTCGTCAATTCCGATAATTCTCTTGGAAGTTCCGTTGATACTGTAAATTATTTAAATCCTGTTGGATTGGCCCCATTAGTGATTGTGATGCAACCTATGGTGATAATGATTCTCTCCGAATAATTAAACCGGAAATTGTTCCCTTAAATGTTGGTCGGTTATGATATCTTGAGCGATATCCAAAGCGATTTTATTTAAATTCCAGAGGAAATTGTTCCCCTGATAACCACCACGTGGGTGTTGAGCCATTTTATTTGTGTAATTCTGATATTGTTGATGATGTTGCACCTCAATCTCAATTTCAATCTCATTCTTATTATTCCAATAAAAATAAATCATTTATTAATAAATTATTAATACATTTTCTTTAAAAAATAAAATTTTTTTTGAGGTTATGTTTATGTTTACGAAATTAATTTTAAGTTGGCAATACCGAAACTGATTTATCAATTAAATATATATATACAGGGTGTGGCACTTAAGACGCCTCGGGCCATAGCTCCTTTACGATAAAAGCTATCGAAAGAAGTTTAAGAGCAAAGTGGTGCATAATCAGTCGCGTGCCGTATTCCAGTGGCGTACCAAACTTATGTTTTTTTTAATGGAATGCCCCAATTTTTATTGCAGATTTGGAAAGCGCTCGAAGAGTTCTTCTTTTTTTGTCTAATATGTTATACCCTTAACTTTAGCGGTTTTGCCGTTATAACCCTTTTTTTCAAAACTGAGCCCATTTTTGACATTTTTTGTAGAGAAACTAATTGACGCCGGCGCCTAAATTTTGAATTGAGGGACAGGTTAAGACCTCGTATACCTTAAAATAATTCTTTTTCGGGTAATTTAGTTTTTGATTGATGTTGTCATTTTTTTCGAAAATTTCAAATGGCATCCCCTTAAAAAGTTACGGCGTGGTACAACCAAAATTCTAAATTTTTCATTGGTATAAAAAAAATCACACATTGCATAACAAAATTTCGGAGAGAAAAGGAATTTCATCGCAAATGTTGGGAAACGCTTTCCATTCCCAAGTATGCCATGAGAAAACAAAAACACAAATACGGTCAACATAATATGTATTTATTCAACATGATATAAAAAATGCAGATAAACAAAATTTAACAACTTAAACTAAATGTTCGAAATGACGATCTTCCTGCTGGAGGCATAACCGCAACCTCGACTCACAAGCTCTAGACACTGCCCTGAAAATTTCTGGTGATACACTCAGCAGCAGAAGTCTGCGTACAAAAAACTTCTAACACTTTAACTGAAAAAATAAGGGTCATGATCTAATGTGATAAACTTCAATTTTTTTTTATTTTGTGTATTAACTACATATAATTCTATTAACAAAATATGCATCAATAAAACAGAAATATTAGTTACAAAAAAAATTAAAATTAAAAATTCTCCATATAATGCGTATGCAAAAATCTGCGTACAAATAAAGACGCCTTCTCCAAAATATACTTATTTACTTAAATACGTAGTTGGCGATGTACGCTTTCCGATTTAAATAAAAGATAATCGGTGTCAATTATATTAGCAGAGGCTTAGAAGCTAAAAGTTAGAATGGACACGAAAGGAAAGGAAATTGAATTGGGAGAGAGAAAAATTATTGTAAAGTTATGGAAAGAGGGAAAATCTTTTCGAAAAATAGGAGAAACTGTCGGCAGGTCACACTCTTCCATTCAAAGAGTAATTAATAATTATAAAGACACTGAAGATTACCTCTCACGTCCGCGATCTGGTAGACCACCCCTTTTAACAAACCGAGAGAAGCCAAAAATTGTACAGCAGGTTAGAAAAGAACCTAGGCTGACGGCAAAAAAAATAGTAGAAAATGTACAAGAAGAATTTCATAAAACTATCAGCAAAGATACGGTGAGAAGGACGTTAAAAAAAGCTAACTATCACAGTCGCGTTGCACGAAAAAAGCCATTTGTGTCAGAGGTCAATCGTCAGAAGCGGATCGCCTTTGCAAAAAAACTCTTAGACAAGCCCATTGAATTCTGGGAGAAAGTTTTCTTTACAGATGAACTTGTATGGAGAAAACCTAATACTGCCCTTAATCCCGAAAATTTGAAAGCGACTGTAAAACACGGAGGTGATGGAGTTATGGTTTGGGGGTGTATGTGCACCAAAGGGGTGGGAAGGTTGCTTTTCATAACATGGACAATGGACCATAAAATGTATATAGACATTTTAAAAGAAAATTGGAAGCCTAGTGTTAAGATAGGCAATTATATATACAGTAGGTTATAGCTAAGTACAAGAGATGGCATTAGGAACCGACGCGTGGCGTATTAATGTGTTTTTGTATTAATGTAAATTAAACGAAGACATAATAAAACAGTTATCATTGGAAATAGTAAGTCGAAGTGTTCATTTCTACGCCTGTAATTTATCAGGTTATGGGCCCAGTACACGATCTATAAACGAAAATTAAAAGGTGAGGTTAAGGGCGAATCTGGAAGCTTCTGAAGAAGAAAAATGGCTGACCAAGAAAGAGCACGAGTTCCATTGTTTGATGGTACGAACTTTGATAACTGGAAGTTTCGAATTACAGTTCTACTGGAAGAATTGTAGTTGAGAATTGTTGAGAATTTAAAAGAAATGCCTGCGGAATATATTTGTACGGAAAAAGATACAATGGTTCAAAAGGCAGAAAAAGAAAAACTTAGGGAAAAATGGATGAAAGCAGATAAGAAATGTAAATCTATTATTACTCAATTAATAGCTGATAGTCATCTCGAGTATATAAAAGATAAGAAAACAGCACATGAAATGTGGAAATCTTTGTTGTTGAATTTTGAGCAAAAGGGCATTGCAAAACAGCTCTTACTCCGAAAGAAATTACTTACGATGAAGTTAGATCCAACAAAAGGAAGTATGGAAGAACATTTTATGGAATTTGATAAACTGTTAAGAGAACTTAAGTCGACTGGAGCTACGTTAGAAGAATTAGATATCGTTTGTCACTTGTTACTTACTATGCCGATGGAATATAATGTGGTTGTTACTGCATTGGAAACTCTTTCTCCAAACAGTCTTACATTGGGCTTCGTTAAAACACGTTTAAAAGATAAAGAAAACAAACGAAAGAGTGAAATTTTGAAATCACCAGAGACGGAAGGCCAACAAGTAGCATTCGCTACACGAGGAAATAAAAATTATAGAAGAAACGCAACTGAAAATAAACAGTTTCCATATAAATGTCATCATTGTGGTAAAATTGGACACAAGAGGACCGATTGCTGGAAATTAAATAAAGATAATAAAAGCAAAACAGCAAACGTGGCAGAAACTGATGATAAAGAACTCTACAGCTTTCCGGCGTACACCGATGGTGAAATTTTGAAATGGTGCTTAGACTCTGGAGCATCGGAACATCTCATCAAGGATGCAGAAGGTCTGGAAAACATCAGGAAGCTGGATGAAGAGGTGAAAATCAAGGTTGCCAAATCAGGTGAACAACTCAAAGCTAGAAAACTAGGTGATTTGAAGGTAATCTCATTGGTAAATGATAAAAGACATGAAATTGTAATAAAAGATTGTTTAATTGTACCCGGACTCGATTTTAATTTGTTATCGGTAAGAAAACTTGAAATGAGCGGATTTATTGTAGTATTTAAGGACGGGGTAGGTAAAATAATTAAAAATAATAAAGTTATAGCGGAGGCAATCCGTACTAGTAAATTGTATGAGCTTAACTTTGTAAACGATTGTAATTACGGTTTAATAACGAATAAAGAAAACAATAATGAAATTTGGCATAAACGGTTAGGTCATATATGTAATAAAAATCTGTTCAGATTACCCGAACTTGTAAAAGGAATTGTTTTAGAACCAAAAACAGAAATAAAGTTTTGTGAAACTTGTATAAGTGGTAAACAAGCTAGGTTACCACACAATAAAGAAAGAATTCGATCAAAAAGACCGTTGCAGTTAATTCATAGTGATTTGTTTGGGCCGGTTAATGAATCTCATGATAATAAAAAATATATATTGACATTTATAGATGATTTTACTCATTTTACTGTAGTGTACGCATTGAAATCAAAAAGCGAAACGTTTAAGTATTTTAAAATCTATGAATCAATGGTAAAAGCGCATTTTAATTTGCCAATAAGTAGGTTTAGATGTGATAATGGTCGCGAATATATATCGAACGAAATGAAAGATGATTTTGAAAGGAAGGGGATACAATTTGAATTTACAATAAGGTATACTCCTCAACAAAATGGCGTTGCTGAACGCATGAACCGAACCATAATTGAAAAGGCAAGATGTATGTTATTAGACACTAAGTTAAACAAGAACATGTGGACGGAAGCGGTAATGTCTGCGGTATATGTAATAAATAGGTCTCCTACGGCAGCATTACAACAAGCGGTTCCAGCTGAATTGTGGTATGGAGAAAAGCCGAACTTGGAAAAACTAAAAGTGTTTGGATGCGTTGGATATTTGAAAATACCAACAGAATTAATTAAGAATAAATTTCAAAACAGATCAATGAAAGTATTTATGGTGGGCTATTGTCCCAATGGATACAGACTTTATAATCCTGAAGAAAAGAAAATTTATCTTGGAAGAGATGTATTATTTAATGAAACAAAATATCATTTTGATGAAGAAGAACGAATACATGAAAATAATATTATCATACAAAATGAAAATGATGATGAAATGGAAAATAAAAGTGAAGACGAAAAGAATGAAGAAGTGGAAGAGAATCAAATCAAAACACAAGAAGAAAAGAAAAGACAACGGAGGAAACCAAAGTACCTAGATGATTATGCTGTATATGCATTGGATGCAGAAACCTATATTGACGAAGTACCTCAAAATTATGATGAAATTTGTAGCAGAGAAGATAAAGATCATTGGTTAAAGGCGGTAGATGAAGAAATAAAATCGTTGAAGGAAAATAATACATGGACCCTACAAGAACTGCCTGATGGTAAAAAGGCTATAGAGAGCAAATGGATTTTTAAATTAAAAAGAAATGAAAACAATGAACCAATAAGGTATAAGGCACGATTAGTAATTAAGGGGTGTTCACAGCGAAAGGGATATGATTATCACGAAACATATGCACCAGTGGCACGTTTGACATCAGTAAGAACGTTGTTGTCAATTATAAATGCTCATGGATTGTATGCGAATCAACTAGACGTTAAAAATGCTTTCTTACATGGAAATTTACAAGAAGAAGTATATATGGCGATTCCACAAGGGATTGTTAAAAGATCAAACATGGTTTGTAAATTAAATAAAACGTTATATGGATTAAAACAAGCACCGAGAGCATGGAATGAAAGATTTAATAATTTTATATTGTCACATGGTTTTGTAAGATCGGAAAATGAATTTTGTTTATACGTAAATGCTAGAGATAAACTTTATTTGTTATTGTATGTAGATGATATTATCATGGCAGGAAAAGATAAGGGTAACATTCAGAGAATAATATCAAAGCTAAAAGAAGAGTTTAAAATGACTGATTTAGGAAAGTTAAGTTTCTTTTTGGGAATCAAAATTGAAGAAACTCCTGAAGGACTATTTTTATCTCAAACAACGTATTGTAAATCACTTCTAAGAAAATTCAATATGGAAAATTGTAAACCTTGTGTAATTCCGATTAAGACAAAGCTGGATGAAGATATGTACCACGATCAAGAATGTATTATAAATAAAAAACCTTACAGAGAACTTATAGGTTGTTTAATGTATGTTATGTTAACAACAAGACCAGATCTAAGTGTGGCAGTGAATTACTATAGCAGATTTCAGAATAATGCGACTGAAGAGCATTGGAAAGGATTAAAAACGATTCTACGATACATACAAGGAACACTTTATTATGGATTATTGTATGAAAAAGATCTAAATAAAGATAACGTATTGACTTCGTATGCGGATGCAAATTGGGCTTCAGACACTGACAGAAAGTCAACAAGGGGATTTCTAATGGAAGTATATGGGGCAGTGGTACATTGGACTACAAAGAAACAAACCGCGGTTGCACTCTCATCGACGGAAGCCGAATATGTTTCTTTAGCCTCAGCAGCAGCAGAAGTCAAGTGGTTGAGACAATTGATATGTGAAATGAATATTGAAATAAATGATCCGATAATAATATATGAAGACAACCAATCATGTATATGTTTATTGGACAAGTGGGAGCACAGGAGAATGAAACATGTTGACATAAAATATAATTTTGTCAGAGATTTATATTTAAAGAAATTAGTTAAAGTGGAGTATATACCTACGGAAGAACAGAAAGCGGACATTTTAACAAAAGGGTTAGATAGAGTGAAATTTGAAAAGTTTCGTCTATATTTAAATGTTAAAACGATTTAGGATTATATAATTGTGGGGGGGTGTTAAGATAGGCAATTATATATACAGTAGGTTATACCTAAGTACAAGAGATGGAGTTAGGTTTAGATAGCGTAGAAAAAGTAAGAACCGACGCGTGGCGTATTAATGTGTTTTTGTATTAATGTAAATTAAACGAAGACATAATAAAACAGTTATCATTGGAAATAGTAAGTCGAAGTGTTCATTTCTACGCCTGTAATTTATCACCTAGCATCGAAAACTTGGGCTTGGGGCCCGAATACTTTTTTCAACAAGATAATGACCCCAAACATTGCGCCCACAACACTAAGCTTTGGCTACTATACAATACCCCAAAGCAACTTAAAACACCTCCACAATCGCCGGACTTGAATCCCATCGAACACCTCTGGGATTTACTGGAACGCAGGATTCGGCAACACAACATAACGTCGAAGAAAACGTTAAAAAATGTTATGATTGAGGAATGGGCCAAAATCAGTTCGGACGAAACGAAGAAATTAGTGCACTCCATGCCTAAACGTTTAAGGGAGGTCATTAAACGTAAAAGTTATCCGACCTCATATTAATATAGAAACAATGATCTCATTTATGAATTTTTTATAAATACTGTCCTGACTTGTACGCAGATTTTTGCATACCCGTTATTTGTAGAATTTTTAGTTTTGATTTTTTTCTCTAACTACTGTTTCTGTTTTGTTGAAGCATATTTTGTTAATAGAATTATATGTAGTTAATATACAAAATAAAAAAAAATCAAGTTTATCACATTAGATTATGACTCTTATTTTTTCAATTAAAGTATTACAAGTTTTTTGTACGCAGACTTCTGCTGCTGAGTGTATACCGCTGAAAGCCGCGCGAATTCTTTCCCTCATATCCTCGACTGTAATTGATACCGACCTGTAAACCTCGTCTTTGATAGCGAGCCGATGGACTAGTTCGATAAAAATTCACTTTGCTGACTTGGTACATAAATACCTGTTATACATAAAGGAATGAGATAAAGATTCGTAACATAACCTAATTATTTAATATTTTTCAGCAACGTTTTTATCGAATAAGTGGTCCCAAAAAATTAATTTGTAAAAATTTAAACCTTATTCATAAAATTTATATAGAATAAACTTAATAACTAATAACAAAAAAATATATCATCAATCACAATTAAAAAAATTAGTTCAGTATTAAAAAAGATAAAATTTAAAAGGAGTGTAATCTTAATTACCCAATTAAATATTAGATTTAATCTTAATATTCATGAAAAATGCTTTAAAAGAAGTCCAAACTCGACGGGGTTATCTCAAAAAATGACAAATATGCGCGCACTAACTGGAAGTGCACGCACATTTGGAAGTGTGATACCATCTCGATTAAATTGTTAATATTCATAAAAAATGCAAAATTAAATAAATTATTTAGAATCGTTAAAAGAATCAGAAATGTTTTAAATGAGTCCAAACTCGATGGGGTTATCTCTAAAATTACGCGAGATACAAAAAAAATAACCAAAAAAATAAAATCAAAATGGCGGATTTTTTACGTTTCTAACCTAACTTTTTTAATTTTAATTAAATGTAAGATTGTTTAGTATCAAAATAAAGATTTTTTCATCCCCTTTAACAATTTCACTTCCGTCTTGGGATTAAAACAAAAAAGTGACAATTTATTTTTTGTCGAAAATTGTTTTTAACCCAAAATATGGGTTGATGAGTATCAAATTAAAGCATTTTTTACGTACAGTGAATCACAGTGAAAATCATACACTTCAGTATTTTTGCTATTATAGCACAAAATAAACAAAACAATATGAGTTAATTTTTTTTTATATTTTTTTTATTAATATATAAAATAAGTAGATCGATATAAAATAAACAGGAACAATAGTTAATTGAAACTAGTGCACAAAAAGTAACGCAACTTATATTATGCATCTAGAAAGCTCACAGTGAAAAGCATACACCCTTTTTACATTTTAAAAATCTCATATTAGTAAGCACTGTTAGTTTTTTTTTTTTAGGTTAACCAGTTTTTTTACGCTCGTTGTTATTCAGTTTTGTGAATTTCGTCAGTGTAAATTCGTGAAAATGGCATCTAAAAAGCAAACCACTACGGAAGAAAGGAATATTGTTATTTCTCTTCATAAATCCGGCAATAGCTATCGAGATATTGCAAAAGTCTTTAATAGAAGTCATGCCACTATTCAATGCATCGTAAAACGTTATAAAAAAGAAAACAGAGTGCAAAATAAAACAAAAACTAGTAATAAAAAAATTTTCAACGACGCTGATGAACGGTGAATTCTCCGAAAAGTTAGAGATGACCCAAAACTTAGCGCACCAAAACTGGCTTTAGAAGCGGCATTATATTTAAAAAAGAAGTGCAATGCCGAAACAATACGTCGTGTCCTCCGAAAAAATGGATTGAATGGACGAATTGCCCGTAAAAAACCGTATCTATCAAAAAAGAATATAACACTTAGGAAAAAGTTTGCTAAAGACTACGGTTCCAAGGATTTTGATTTCTGGAAAAACGTTCTTTTTACGGACGAAAGCAAATTGAATATTTTTGAATCGGATGGGCGCGTTAACGTGTGGAGAAAACCCGGCCAAGAGCTCAATTTAAAAAACTTAAGACCAACGATGAAACACGGTGGGGGGCACGTCATGGTTTGGGGGTGCATGTCCGCGGCAGGAGTTGGAAATTTGCACTTCATCGAAGGAAATATGGATAAAGGGATGTACCTCAATATTTTAAAGAAGAACCTTCATGAGAGTACAGCTAATTTGGGAATCCGGGACAGGTTCCACTTCTACCAAGATAATGACCCCAAACATTCTGCCCATGTTGTGCGAGAGTGGTTATTATATAATTGTCCAAAGGTCATGCAAACTCCACCTCAATCGCCAGACCTCAATGTAATAGAAAATTTGTGGCACATTTTAGAAATAAATATTAGAAAACATACAATAACAAACAAAGAATCCTTAAAAAATGCCCTTCGCCAAGAATGGTTAAAAATTTGCCCTAAATATACCGAAAAACTGGTCAAATCGATGCAAAAGCGCCTGAAAGATGTCATCAAACAAAAAGGTCAACCAACTAAATATTAATTTTGCACAACTTTAATTTTTGATATTTATTTTTGTTAATGTATGATTTTTACTGCGAGCCTTATATATGAATTATTTATGTTTCATTAATGTTCCTAACTGTAAATTGAATATAATATTTTTTCACTTTACTTTATTTGAGTTTGTTTACTATATTGATTAACAAAAAAAAATAAAAAAATAACTCATATTGTTTTGTTTATTTTGTGCTATAATAGCAAAAATACTGAAGTGTATGATCTTCACTGTGATTCACTGTAGATTAAGAATGCAGCGAAAAAAAATTTAATTTTTATCTTTCAAATTAACCGATATGCTCAAACTGCCGGTTTGTGTCGCCATCTCGATTTAATTCGTAATATTTATAAAAAATGCTTTAAAATGAATCCAAACTCGATGGAGTTATCTTAAAAAACGAAGAAGATACAATAAAAATTAAAAACATCAAAGATGGCCGATGTCAACGTCATTTTTTATGTTTAATTAAATCGTATCGAATTAAAGCATTTTTTTATGTAGATTAAGAATACAAAAAAAAATAACCAAAAAAAAAATCAAAATGGCGAATTTTTGACGTTTCTAACTTAACTTTTATTTTAAATTTTAAGGGAATGTGGGGTCAAATTAAATCTTTCTTCATGTGTCTTATTTTTTGTCCAAAATTGTTCTTAACCCAAATGACAATGTTAATTGGAATTTCTCAAAATCGTTTTTAATATTAATATTAATCGAGCTGATAATTAAAAATGAAGTGATTTTGAACCAACCTGTATATGGATTTAAAAAGTTGATTGAATCGGATCCAAATTCCATTTAAAATCGATTTTTTTAATAAAAAATTTTTATATCTACGTTGAGTGGGATTTTAATTAAATAGTTCGAGGTTAAGCTGGTTATTATTATTCAATAATAATTATTTAGACCAAAATTAATGAATTAAAATTTGAAAAAATTTTAAGTTAATAAAGTAAATAATAAAAATTTTTAAAAAGATAAATTAAATTATTTTAATTAAAAAAAATTAATTATTTAATTTAAAAGGAGCGCCAAATTGGGCGACATCTCTTATTCAATAACCCAACTAAACATTAGAACATTCCCTAAAAGTCTGACGTTTTTAGAGGTTAGAAAATATTAAAAAAAAAATTTGATAGAAAAATAATTTTAATAAATCTGGAGTGCTTTTTTTGGTTTGAATCAACTTTTTGATGTTAAATTATCCTTATGGAATGATTTTATTGAGTTAAAAGAAGAAAAGGAGTATATTAACGAAGATAACCTTCAATTTTGTTGCTTTCAACAAATAATTGGATTTAAAAATTACATTTTTAGTTATAATTCAATTCTAGATCATAATTTATTGAATTAAATCGAATCTAGAAGTAAATCGTTTGGATTGAGTTGTCTTTTAAGATAATCGGCTAAACTCAAATTTAAATCGTTCAAGTTACAGTTAAAGTTAAAACGACTCAAGTTAATCATTAATTGTTTTTTCTTCAATAATAATCATCCTTTTTCATAAGAATAAAACCAAAACCAACACTAGACCTAGAAATTGAATGATTAGGGTTTAGTCGGGCGTCAAAGACCCTAATTATTCAATTTCTAGGTCTAGTGTTAGTTCTAGTTTTAATTAACATTAAGAACTTTATTATTATTGAATTAAAATACACAAACAATCAAAAAATTAAAAAGAATGTGAAGAAAAGGGCTAAAATTAAGCAACTCAATGAGACATAACTTCAATTTTTTTTTGTTTTAAGCTAATTATTAGCTCTAAAAGTAATTATTTGGTTAATATTTTGCACTAAATCGCTAGAAATTGAATCTAGAATTAAAATCGTTTGGATTGAGCCATCTTTTGAGACAATCGGATTAACTCAAACTAAAATGGTTCAAGTTACAACTCCAGTTAATAAAAAATTTTGAGACAATTCTGGCTTTTTATTCAATAAGAATCATCCTTCTTCATTAAAACAAAACTAAAACGAACAAGAGACCTAGAAATTGAATGATTTTAACTGAATTTATTTTTTAAATTTTGATTTTAATCTTTCAATTTCTAGATCTAGTATTAATTCTAGTTTAATTAAAAGTACGAACTTTATTTTTATTGTATTAAAACAGTCAACAAATTAAAAAGCGAAGAAAAAACTAAAATTAATCATCTCGATGAGACACAACCTCAAAATTTTTTGTTTTAAGCTAATTATTAGCTTAAAAGTAATTATATAATTAATATTTGGCATTAAATCGTTATAAATTGAGTCTAGAATTAAAATCATTTCATTTAGTCATTAATTTTGAGACAATTCTTGGTTAATCTTCAATAATAATCATACTTTTTCATTAAAATAACACTAAAACAAACACAAGACCTAGAAATTACAAGATTAAGTTTAGGCGAATGTTAAAGACCATCGATTGAGACGATTGGATCAACTCAAACGATTTTAATCATTTTAATCATTAGGCGGGCGTCCGGCTAAACCCAATCTTTCAATTTCTAGCACTAGTCTTAGTTCTAGTTCTAGTCTTAGTAAAAAATTTAAAAAATTAACGAATTTTTAATCCACTTTTTTAACAGATTAAACGTCAATTAAACGTCGTTAATTTCATTTGAGTCAAATGAGCTAATTTACAAAATCACTAAAATCAAATTAATTTGAATTGAACAAAATTAATTAATTAAGATTAACCCCTCCTTTTATATTTTATCTCCCCATTTTAATTAAAAAAAATTAATAAAATAAAATCGAATACGAGATCTATCGATAAATTAAAAAAAAACATAGGTTATGCAACCCAAAAAGTTTCGGTGAAATTTCGGTTGCCTACTTTTCGGTTATTTATCGTCGTACTTACAACGTTTCTCGGTGAACATCAACGGGGACGAAAAATTTTGATCCTCTTCCTCCAGGTCGTTCAAATTCCGAAATCGTTTTCGTTTCCTCGATTTAACCTTCTTCTTCGAATTAAAATCGGACTCGTAACTAATTTTTTCTTCAATTTCGTTATTTTTAATAAAATTTTCCGTGGATTTATTATTAATGTTGTTGTCAAAAGCTTTTAAAATTTAATCAAAGTTACCTTTGGTAATTTGATTAATTAATTATTTAATTTTTTCTAAGCTATCTTGATTCTTCTACGAATTAGAATTTGATATTTTTTTATAAATTTGGATCAAAGCTTTCAATTTGGATCAATTTAAAACGTTCTTTTTCTTTGAATCAGCTTCTTGAGTCATTTTTGGTTGCATTTCATCGAAATTGAAGTCATTTTTTGGGGTTAAATTGGAATCTACTTCATTTTGAACATAATCGGAACAAGTTTTTTCAATATTCGGTGAATTATCATTAATTTTTTTTTTATTTCACCCTTTCCATTAACTATTTTAAATAAATGAGAGATATCCCCTCCTCCTTTTTCATCATTTTCTTCATATCCACCTTTATTTTTCACTCCCAATCCAGAAATATCAATAAGCTGATTCATTTTAACGCCCTCATTCAAAAAAGGATCACTTTTTTCAACTTTTAAACTCATTTTCATCACTTTCTCATCATCCTCGTCATATAAACTAGGTCTTTTAGAGTTCCTAAACAAACTTTTCATAATTATCATTATCTCCCATTCTTTCATCATTTTCCTTCATTTCTTTGTAATTTTCTCCGATTCTTTTATCATTTTTTTTGATTTCATCATTTTCTTTCATCATTTTTTTCAATTTCTTCATCATTTTCTTTAATTCCTTCATCATCCTCCTTAATTCCTCCATAATTTTCTCCAATCTCTTCACAATTTTTATTAATCTCTTCATAATTTTCATTTTCTTTATAATTATTAACCCCATCTCTTATATTATAATTAAAATCATCGAAATCAATATTCACCTCATACCGTTTCATTAAATTATGAGTTAATTTCAGCTGTAAAAGTCAGATGATTGGAAAATAAATCATCGATTTTTTGTGAGATCTCTTCACTCGTTGTAACCCTCGAACTCTTTATTTTAGGCAAAAACTCCTCCAGAGAATTAATTTTTTCCTCAACAATCGATTTATCAATGAAATTAATCATATTCTTTATTTTAACCCCACTTTTTTAAATTTCTTCATCTTCCGAATCAAAATTATTCCCATTAATCATCTTGGCTTGACTTAAATTTAAATCGTTTTTATTATTTTTTTCATTTTCTTTATATATTTCTCCTACTTAATCATTATTAAGATCATTGTTTAAAAAATCATCGTTTTTGTGATGTTGACTCGGTGATGGTAAATTTTTCATAATCGCCTTTTCAATTTCCTCCTGCATCTTGGCACTTTCAAAGTCTAAATCGATCGTTTTTATCAAATAAAATTCCTTTTAAAAAGTTAAAAAGCGCTTTTTCACCCCATCCGATCCTTTTAGACATGATTTAATCGATTTAGCTTTAACGTTCAGTGCCAAATTATTTTTGAGGTTATCTTTGATTAAATTTACTTTTTCTATTAATAAATTAAATTACACTTTCTTTTTCAACACGTTTAAAGGAGGATTTACTTTATTAACTTCATTTTCGATTTTATCCTCATTGATTTGTTTGATTCCTTTAAATTTTTTACGCTTAACTTCCTTTGAAACTTTAATTCCACATTTACTTTCTTTGGGGTCTTATATTTCTTCATTTTTTGCTTCAAATCTTCTTTTTTTGTTGCTTTTAGAGCTGAATTTGATTAAAAATCGCAAACAAATTAAAAAAGAATTAGAACAAAACATAACCTCAAAACAAATTCTTTTTTGTTGACACATGAAGTTAGTTGCAAATTGTCAAATTGTTTTAATCTAATAAATAATAATAAAGTAAATAAATAAATTAATTTAAAGAGATTGAAAGAGAATTAAAACGCAATTTCAAAGAAAAAAAGTAAATAAAATTGTTTTTTACACATCAAGTTAATTTCAAATTATCAAATCATTTAAATTTAATTAAATTATTTTAAATTTTTTAAGAAGACTAAACTCAATTTAACATGAAAAAATAAATATTTTTTTTTTTTCTATATGAAGTTAGTTTTAAAATGTTACATCACTTATTTAAATTATCTTTAATTATTTTAATTAATCTAATAAATAATAATAAAGAAAATAAATAATAAAGAAATATAAATAAAATTTTTTTGTATACAACATGAAGTTATTTACAAACTGTCAAATTTAATTTATTTATTTTTAATTTTTATTAATTATCTCCTTAAATAAATCTAATTAATTAATTTAATAAATCAAAAAAAAATTACCATTCATTTCAAATATTATTCCTTTTTCCTCTTGACAAAATTTTTAATCTTCGGAAATTTCTCGTTTGACATTTTCCTTCGTAATCCTTTTATTTTTCCTATCCAAAATTAATTTGGACCTCTTTTTATTATCAACAACCTCCTTTATCAAATCATTTTCACCAGTTTTGCTCACATTTATCATTGGCTCCAAAATCGGTATCTTTTCTTCTTCATCGTCAACATTCCCCTTCACCAAATCCCCTTTATCAACAAAATTTTCTTCAACAACTTCATTAATTTTCACATTTTCTGATAACAATTCAGGTGGATGAATATTTTCATCATTTTCATTTACATTTTGATTAATGGTTATTAAATTATTATCAATAATTAATTTATTATCCTCAATATTTGCATTTCCAATCGTTTCTTCAACGTTGTCAATTAACTTGTTTCCTATTTCGAATGATTTCACAATAATTTCATCAGAAACTAACCCAGAAGTTTCTTCGAGTCTCTGTTCATTGATTTCTTGAAAACGCTCAATCAAAACTTTGTCATTATAATCAACTATATCAACATTTTCAACAATTTCTTCACAATTATCATCAAACACTATCAATTCTTCTTCAATTTCTTGATTACCATTTACAATTCCTTCATTATAATTCCCAATTTCTTGATTATCGTCATTAATTATCACCTTCAATAATTGCATTTTCACCCCCTTTTAATTCATTAATTGAAGGTGATTTTTGTTTCAAATCATTAATTAAAGAAGATCTTAATTCCGATACATCAACCAAAAAGATTTTTCTTCCAATTTATTAATTTTTTCTAATTCATCACCTTCTTCAACCACTTTTTCTTCAATTTCATAATTTTCATCACCTTTTAATTCATCATCTTCCTCGACTTTATCATTTTTTGTTCAATTACATTATTATCGTCAACATCTTTGTTAATTACATCATTTTTGATTTCATTTTGATCAATTAATTCGTTTTTCTCCGAATAATTATTTTGATTATCGTTATTGATTTCCAGAAAATTTTGAAAATAGATATCTTGGTTTGAACGGGAACAATTTTTATGGAAATCATTCAATTTATTTAATTGAATCTCCTTGATGTTTTTAATAATTACCTTTGGAACATCATTTTTTTAACAACTCTCATTGGAAACGTCACTTTCTCTCCGTAATCTTATCATTTTTTGTATTACAATTTCATTTTCTGTTGAATGTTACCTTGATTCGTATAAATCGGAGTTTTCTGGGTAAAAATGTTTCCTTTTTTTATTAATTTTCTTACTAATCTCCCTTAATTTTTGTTTTTCTGACAATTTAGAGCCAATTTCTGCATCATTTTCAATTGACAATAAACTTTCCTCACCCAAATTATCATTTTTATCATCAAAATCTTCATTTCTCTCATCCAAATCATTATCTTTACAATCAAAATCATCATTTTTATCATCCTCATTACAATTAACATGATTTTTATGAACATTTTCATCACTCGATGAAGAATCATCATCATTCAATTCATTTGATGAAGAAAACACTTTCTTTTCTTGATCTTTTAAATTAATTTCATCATCCTTTAAAATTTCATTTTGATCCTTATTCATTTTAATCGATTCTGAAGCTTCATCATTGATTAAAGATGAATCTTGAAGATTATGTTTCCTAATTGGGTCAGTTATTCCGATATGTCCCCTTTGAATACACAATTTTTCATTCATTTCATCCTTTTTTTGATCAATTTCATCATTTACTTTCTTAATTATTTCACTTTCGTTATCAATTTTTTCTT
Source organism: Onthophagus sagittarius (assembly GCA_036711965.1). Taxonomy (NCBI): domain Eukaryota; kingdom Metazoa; phylum Arthropoda; class Insecta; order Coleoptera; family Scarabaeidae; genus Onthophagus; species Onthophagus sagittarius. Next base: position 647,688 of record JASERS010000015.1, read on the forward strand.
TCTCAACATCATCAGATAACTCCAATTCAGTTTTTGGGGATTCCTCATCAACATTATCATCAAAATCTTTATTTTTTTAGGTTATCTTCATCATCATCATTTTTCTCTTCTGATTCATCACCTAAACAAATAAATTTATTAAAAAATGATCAAAAAAGTTAACAATTAGTTAATTAAAATCAATTTTGAAATAAAAACATCTTTATCTTTAGCCCCTTCAATCTCCTCCAAATATCTAAACCATTATTTTCTTGTTCATCCAAAAAGCTCTTCATTCCAATTTTCTAAATACGCTCTTGAGCTTTTCCCCGAATTCGAATCTTTACGCGAACTCTCTTCATCAGCATCATCGATTTCATGGACTTCAGGATTGTTTCGGGGATTTTCGGGTTAGTTTCTAAATAATTTTTATGGGGGAAGTGGATTTTCGATTGATGGAACTTTTGATAATCGCAACTAGGAAATCCCGGGGGAAAAGAGGGCCACCCGTTGAATTTGCTCGAATCCAGAGCGAAATCTCAAGTTTTGACTGTGATGATTTTGATATAATCGATAATTCTCTTGGAAATTCCGTTGATACTGCAAATTATTTAAATCCTGTTCGATTGGCTCCATTGGCAATTTTGATACAATCTATTGTGA